>OZ005660.1:38084835-39284835 GCA_963930645.1 Salticus scenicus
GGTATTTTAAAACACAAATTTTAATTTTTTTTTTTTTTAACACAAGGACAAATAACATACAATACAAGACAACACAAAGACAAGGACAGGATATAATCTCCGAAGAGAAGTCAAGGCCCGAAGGCGGTAGAAAAGTGAAAAGATAAAAAAGCTAACACAAAAAGGTTAAAGGTGGGAGTTTAGAGTGAGGCCCGCTTTGGGTCTGCGTCTATTAAGAGGATCATTATGGTCATATGTTGCGAGAGTGTTTAAAGCATGGTTATCTAAGCTTTCAAGTGCCAAATCGATTCTTCGATTCGATTAGTTTTAAGTATATAAAATATCACTTTTAAAAATTTTTGGTGACTATTGAATTAAAATTCACAATGTCTGGCAAGACTGTATGTTTCTGCTCTGTAAGTTACTCCGTCTTTTTTAACAAATACTTCATTCCACAAAGTTTTTCTAAATGTTTTCAGTTTATTTAATTTTATATTCGGGTACTGTGGGATGGAAGCGCCTGTGACAAAAGCTACTCATCTTCCTTTGCCTAAAGGTGGAACTAACGAGGCGTGAGTCCTGAAAAATCACGATCACTGCAGCAAAGAGGGGGGAAAAACAGAGCAGGAACATATTCGTCTATAATGTAAAAGACAGATTTCGTTATAAAAATACTGGTGAAAAATCTTATTTAGAAATTACAAGTGTTGTGAGCGAGCTTTTTTTATGCTACACGTTAAAGAAATACGCATATATATATATATATATATATATAATTATATATATATATATATATATATAATATATATATATATATATATATATATATATATATAAACTAAAATAAATTTTGAAATTTATGTATACATCAGAAGATTTTTATTAAAAAGAAACTGTACGGAAATTAATTTCATTTAAAAAACTAATTAAAACTAAATAATTGATTATTCTTTTAAATATTTTATTAACACAAATATAGAATAAAGTGCACTATTTAATTTAAAAAGAAATTTTATAAATTCTAGTTTGAATTTTTTCACCTTTATTATTCGGATAACTGTACTTCGAGCATAGTTTTTATTTTTATTTTTTCCAAATTTAGGCCTTTTTTTTTTTTTTTTTTTTTTTTTTTTTGTCTTAATATAATATAATTAAAAACCTACAGCCATACCAATTATAAAACTTAAGTATTATTTAGTACTCTTTGAACAATTTTACTTAAAATTTTAAGCAACAGCAATTTGAAGGAGTTTATCAAAATTTGACTTTAAAAGCTGCTCATGAATATTTAAATCATTAATTACAGTCATTGTCAGAAAAGGCTTTCAGGGCACTCAAAAATAGTTTAATGTCCCGAACGTTTCTGCATTATCATGTAAATTCCGGGAAAATAACTTTCAAATCTAATGAGGCCGATGACATTTTAATTTAAAGAATAGGGTCTATGAAATTCATTCATGATTGCAAATAAACTTCTATATTTTAAAAATTGACAATCAGTGTTATCATTATCATTATCAATATTACTAATTATTATTATTAACTACTAGCAAACCCGTGCGAAATATTCGAATTTTATTTCGTTTCTTATTTACCTTTAAATTTCGAAACTCATAAATGTTATACCAATTTCACCACCTAATTAAAATTTTAATTTACCATAGGCCAAATTATTATTAAAACCAAATTAATATTGTACAACAGTAAAACAAAACTCATTCAAACATAGGTTTCCAAGTAAAATTCATGGTTCACGACCCAATTTTCATACTTCCACAGACAGTACAACTTTAATATAGGACTCCAACGACGCCATTTAAATTTTTGTCGTCATGTTGGCGATGATTTTTTATTAATTTTGGTATATATATATATATATATATATTAAATAAATAAATAAATAAAATAAAATAATTCCTATTTTCATTATATATTTTATGATTGTGTTTTTTAGTCAATTTATGACATAAAAGTTCATATTCTGTATATATCTTTAAAATGTTGCTAGGTTTAAAATGACGTTTGCAAAGATTCTGAAAAAACAACTGTTAAAATACATTTCTTTCGTAAAATAATCTCATCAGACAAATGTCGTCATTTTTTCATATTAGTCCATTGAGCCAAGTCTGCGTGCTTAAATATTGTTCATATTTTTTTATCCTCGCATATCGTATCGTTTTGATAAAAAATAATTGAAACTGGTCCACGTTAGAGAAATATTATATAGATTTGTAAATTATTATCATTTTAATAAGAAATTCTCCAATACAATATTAATGAAATTTTTAAATATATTTATATGGCAAAATGCCTACATTGGCATATTTTTCAAATAAAATTAATATTTGTTTTATTTAAGATATGTGCCTACCCTAAAATCGTCGTTTTGGTGAAAATTTTCGATTTTTTTTTATTTGTTCATTTTATAGGCCACACATTTAGAATTCCCAAAACACTTTATTTTTGTTTTTAGGATAACTAGAAGCAAAGTTATAGTATAAATAATAAACCGGAATACAGTTATGTTTGAAAACTGCATGGGAATAGACAAAGAGCGAATTCAGAAATAGAAACGCCAATCTCTTCAAGCAACAAAATTATCCAGAAAAAAAACTAAAAGCTAAAAGAAAGTCAAAATTAGTTTAAAATGAAGCAAAAGAGGGCTTGTCAATATCTTTTGAAAAGATAGATGTCGTCAAAATAAACGCTTCTATCTATCTATATCTATATCTATGTATATGATAGTTGCCAACATTTTAATTTATCCCGGAGCATTTTTAGTCCGCCTTTATTTCACACCACTTTATTTTTAGAATATTTTTCTTCTACATGCAAGTATAATGACAATTAAAAAAAAAAAAAAAACCTCTGAAAAAAAAAAAAAAAAAAAGTGGTATTGAATAAAGGCAGGGCTAAAAATGCTCCGAAATAAATTAAAATGTTAGCAACTCTGTATATATATATATATATATATATATATATATATATATATAGGGTGATTATAATTAAAATTACGATTTCAAAACGCTATAATTTTAAAACTACCCATTAGAGCAATATGATATTTTACTAGAGCAATTGTGAGGCAATGTAATTTTGTTTGGCAAAAGAAAAAAAAAAAAATTCCAAAATATGTAGTTAAGTATCCGTAAATAATTTGTTTCATAAAGCTCCTCTTTTTGTCCTTTCACTATGACTGTTTCCACTGTAAGCACATATTATTGTTTTTTTTTTTCTAAAAAAAAAAAAAAATGTAGTAAACCCTTGAAGTCTATAGTTTCATGCTATTCCATTGCGTTGCTAAAACATTCCCGTGTTTAATGAGTCCATTTAGGCGTTTTCCTTGACATTACCCTGAAAGCGCCTATAACATAATAGCGCCTAAAGCGCCATTAAGCGCCTATAGGAAAATGTTGGACGAACTTTTTTCCTCCCCCAAAGAAAATTTCATTGCCTCACGATTACTCTGTTAACATATCAAATCGTTCTGGGTAGTTTTAAAATTCTAGCCTTTTGGAATCGTAACTTTAATTATAATCACCCTGTATGTATACAGAGACTTGTACATACAGAGTCTTTAATACCCGCCTTTTCTTTTCACACCAGTCATTTTTCAGAGTAGGGGAGCGTGGGGCTGGTTGTCACAGACAGGGGTAAGAAGTAACCCTCAGATTACGAAATAGTTTGTAACATGTGTGATTAAATATTTTTATAAACATAATCCTTATGACGCGCTTTATAATGTAAGCACAGTCCGTGCTCCTAAAAAATGGTTAAGGAGAGGTTCTGTACACGTGCTTCATTTCAGCTAGTTAGTGGAAAAAAAAAATATTTCGTAAATTTTGATTAAAGGTGTGTTAATTTTTACTTTAAAGAAATGTTTATAGCTAATTATTTAGTCTTTGTGTTAAGTTATAAAATGCATGTTTAATTTTTTGTATAAATCGTTATATATTTTTACAAATAAACAAAATATCCAAAATCATACGATGGGGCAAGTTGTAACATGTTAGAGAAGTGGCTTGTGGACATGCCTACAGCAGGGGCCGTACTCTCCGCCCTTTTTTCAGCACACTCTCGCAGGTTTAAAATTTCTGTCTTTTCTGTCACCACTAATTTTATGCAGAAATACTTCTGAATATATTTATAGTAATATGTCATAATTAAGTAGGGTCGAGATTGTTCAATAAAAACAGTGGTGGAAATAAATTTTAAATTATTTTCTTCCCAAGCGTGTCTTGAAAAAAGGGCATCGTCGAATGATTGGGCGGCACCTGTGACAGCGTCTCGCATCGTCCTTTACCTAAAAGTGGAAGCTAACGGAGTGAGAGCCCCGAGCAACAATTTCACTGCAAAGGAGAGAAGGGGGGGGGACATAAAAGACACAAAAAACAAAAACAGAGGAATTTTAGAGCTTATGGAAAGAGGAAACACAATATTAAAAATGAGTAGAAAGGTTAAGTACAGCATTACACAACTAGGAGAAAGTTTAGGGATAGTAAGAATATTTTTTATCTTTCAAGGAGCAAATTTTATAATTTTTTTGGTATTTTAAAACACAAATTTTAATTTTTTTTTTTTTTAACACAAGGACAAATAACATACAATACAAGACAACACAAAGACAAGGACAGGATATAATCTCCGAAGAGAAGTCAAGGCCCGAAGGCGGTAGAAAAGTGAAAAGATAAAAAAGCTAACACAAAAAGGTTAAAGGTGGGAGTTTAGAGTGAGGCCCGCTTTGGGTCTGCGTCTATTAAGAGGATCATTATGGTCATATGTTGCGAGAGTGTTTAAAGCATGGTTATCTAAGCTTTCAAGTGCCAAATCGATTCTTCGATTCGATTAGTTTTAAGTATATAAAATATCACTTTTAAAAATTTTTGGTGACTATTGAATTAAAATTCACAATGTCTGGCAAGACTGTATGTTTCTGCTCTGTAAGTTACTCCGTCTTTTTTAACAAATACTTCATTCCACAAAGTTTTTCTAAATGTTTTCAGTTTATTTAATTTTATATTCGGGTACTGTGGGATGGAAGCGCCTGTGACAAAAGCTACTCATCTTCCTTTGCCTAAAGGTGGAACTAACGAGGCGTGAGTCCTGAAAAATCACGATCACTGCAGCAAAGAGGGGGGAAAAACAGAGCAGGAACATATTCGTCTATAATGTAAAAGACAGATTTCGTTATAAAAATACTGGTGAAAAATCTTATTTAGAAATTACAAGTGTTGTGAGCGAGCTTTTTTTATGCTACACGTTAAAGAAATACGCATATATATATATATATATATATATAATTATATATATATATATATATATATAATTATATATATATATATATATATATATATATATATATATATATATATATATATAACTAAAATAAATTTTGAAATTTATGTATACATCAGAAGATTTTTATTAAAAAGAAACTGTACGGAAATTAATTTCATTTAAAAAACTAATTAAAACTAAATAATTGATTATTCTTTTAAATATTTTATTAACACAAATATAGAATAAAGTGCACTATTTAATTTAAAAAGAAATTTTATAAATTCTAGTTTGAATTTTTTCACCTTTATTATTCGGATAACTGTACTTCGAGCATAGTTTTTATTTTTATTTTTTCCAAATTTAGGCCTTTTTTTTTTTTTTTTTTTTTTTTTGTCTTAATATAATATAATTAAAAACCTACAGCCATACCAATTATAAAACTTAAGTATTATTTAGTACTCTTTGAACAATTTTACTTAAAATTTTAAGCAACAGCAATTTGAAGGAGTTTATCAAAATTTGACTTTAAAAGCTGCTCATGAATATTTAAATCATTAATTACAGTCATTGTCAGAAAAGGCTTTCAGGGCACTCAAAAATAGTTTAATGTCCCGAACGTTTCTGCATTATCATGTAAATTCCGGGAAAATAACTTTCAAATCTAATGAGGCCGATGACATTTTAATTTAAAGAATAGGGTCTATGAAATTCATTCATGATTGCAAATAAACTTCTATATTTTAAAAATTGACAATCAGTGTTATCATTATCATTATCATTATCAATATTACTAATTATTATTATTAACTACTAGCAAACCCGTGCGAAATATTCGAATTTTATTTCGTTTCTTATTTACCTTTAAATTTCGAAACTCATAAATGTTATACCAATTTCACCACCTAATTAAAATTTTAATTTACCATAGGCCAAATTATTATTAAAACCAAATTAATATTGTACAACAGTAAAACAAAACTCATTCAAACATAGGTTTCCAAGTAAAATTCATGGTTCACGACCCAATTTTCATACTTCCACAGACAGTACAACTTTAATATAGGACTCCAACGACGCCATTTAAATTTTTGTCGTCATGTTGGCGATGATTTTTTATTAATTTTGGTATATATATATATATATATATATTAAATAAATAAATAAATAAAATAAAATAATTCCTATTTTCATTATATATTTTATGATTGTGTTTTTTAGTCAATTTATGACATAAAAGTTCATATTCTGTATATATCTTTAAAATGTTGCTAGGTTTAAAATGACGTTTGCAAAGATTCTGAAAAAACAACTGTTAAAATACATTTCTTTCGTAAAATAATCTCATCAGACAAATGTCGTCATTTTTTCATATTAGTCCATTGAGCCAAGTCTGCGTGCTTAAATATTGTTCATATTTTTTTATCCTCGCATATCGTATCGTTTTGATAAAAAATAATTGAAACTGGTCCACGTTAGAGAAATATTATATAGATTTGTAAATTATTATCATTTTAATAAGAAATTCTCCAATACAATATTAATGAAATTTTTAAATATATTTATATGGCAAAATGCCTACATTGGCATATTTTTCAAATAAAATTAATATTTGTTTTATTTAAGATATGTGCCTACCCTAAAATCGTCGTTTTGGTGAAAATTTTCGATTTTTTTTTATTTGTTCATTTTATAGGCCACACATTTAGAATTCCCAAAACACTTTATTTTTGTTTTTAGGATAACTAGAAGCAAAGTTATAGTATAAATAATAAACCGGAATACAGTTATGTTTGAAAACTGCATGGGAATAGACAAAGAGCGAATTCAGAAATAGAAACGCCAATCTCTTCAAGCAACAAAATTATCCAGAAAAAAAACTAAAAGCTAAAAGAAAGTCAAAATTAGTTTAAAATGAAGCAAAAGAGGGCTTGTCAATATCTTTTGAAAAGATAGATGTCGTCAAAATAAACGCTTCTATCTATCTATATCTATATCTATGTATATGATAGTTGCCAACATTTTAATTTATCCCGGAGCATTTTTAGTCCGCCTTTATTTCACACCACTTTATTTTTAGAATATTTTTCTTCTACATGCAAGTATAATGACAATTAAAAAAAAAAAAAAAAACCTCTGAAAAAAAAAAAAAAAAAAAGTGGTATTGAATAAAGGCAGGGCTAAAAATGCTCCGAAATAAATTAAAATGTTAGCAACTCTGTATATATATATATATATATATATATATAGGGTGATTATAATTAAAATTACGATTTCAAAACGCTATAATTTTAAAACTACCCATTAGAGCAATATGATATTTTACTAGAGCAATTGTGAGGCAATGTAATTTTGTTTGGCAAAAGAAAAAAAAAAAAAATTCCAAAATATGTAGTTAAGTATCCGTAAATAATTTGTTTCATAAAGCTCCTCTTTTTGTCCTTTCACTATGACTGTTTCCACTGTAAGCGCATATTATTGTTTTTTTTTTCTAAAAAAAAAAAAAAATGTAGTAAACCCTTGAAGTCTATAGTTTCATGCTATTCCATTGCGTTGCTAAAACATTCCCGTGTTTAATGAGTCCATTTAGGCGTTTTCCTTGACATTACCCTGAAAGCGCCTATAACATAATAGCGCCTAAAGCGCCATTAAGCGCCTATAGGAAAATGTTGGACGAACTTTTTTCCTCCCCCAAAGAAAATTTCATTGCCTCACGATTACTCTGTTAACATATCAAATCGTTCTGGGTAGTTTTAAAATTCTAGCCTTTTGGAATCGTAACTTTAATTATAATCACCCTGTATGTATACAGAGACTTGTACATACAGAGTCTTTAATACCCGCCTTTTCTTTTCACACCAGTCATTTTTCAGAGTAGGGGAGCGTGGGGCTGGTTGTCACAGACAGGGGTAAGAAGTAACCCTCAGATTACGAAATAGTTTGTAACATGTGTGATTAAATATTTTTATAAACATAATCCTTATGACGCGCTTTATAATGTAAGCACAGTCCGTGCTCCTAAAAAATGGTTAAGGAGAGGTTCTGTACACGTGCTTCATTTCAGCTAGTTAGTGGAAAAAAAAAATATTTCGTAAATTTTCATAAATGTGTGTTAATTTTTACTTTAAAGAAATGTTTATAGCTAATTATTTAGTCTTTGTGTTAAGTTATAAAATGCATGTTTAATTTTTTGTATAAATCGTTATATATTTTTACAAATAAACAAAATATCCAAAATCATACGATGGGGCAAGTTGTAACATGTTAGAAAAGTGGCTTGTGGACATGCCTACAGCAGGGGCCGTACTCTCCGCCCTTTTTTCAGCACACTCTCGCAGGTTTAAAATTTCTGTCTTTTCTGTCACCACTAATTTTATGCAGAAATACTTCTGAATATATTTACAGTAATATGTCATAATTAAGTAGGGTCGAGATTGTTCAATAAAAACAGTGGTGGAAATAAATTTTAAATTATTTTCTTCCCAAGCGTGTCTTGAAAAAAGGGTGGAGAGTACGACTCCTGCTACAGCCAGATTTCCACCCATTTTCAGGAACCTTTCTGAAATGAAAAATTTTTGGCTTCTTTACCACTACTATGCTCATATAGAAATATTTTCTGTGTTTTTATATTACAAGTTTTAGATAAATTTATTCTTAAATGTACAGTGTACATTTTAGAAGAAATTTATTTTTAGATAATACTGGTGTAAGAGCCCTTGAAAAAAATCGGGCCGTGGGAATCCTATTATATACATCTATGTTATCTTTTGAGAATAATATTTTACATCCAATTTTCATGCATATGAATAATAAATGTGAATTTCACTGTAATTTGTGCAAAATGAAGGTATGAAATATGTTTTACAGAAAAACCTCGAGTAGAATGCGATAATTTCAAATTATTTTGAGTATCTCTGTACAAAATTCAGAAGTGTGCTTTTTCAATTGCGATTATTTCATAGTGAACTTTAAAAATATATATTAGTTTCAAGGAATTCCATGAATATTTACAAAATTATAACACAGACACACAAACAGACAAACTGAAGACATAAACATTTTTCAGTTTCCTTGGAATGTGTGCAAAAAAAAAAAAAAAAAAAAAGTTAATATTTAAAAACCAATAGCACACACACACACACACACACACACAGAAAAAAAAAATAAATAAAATAAATAAATAAATAAACAAAAATAAAAAACAATCACGCCTGCATTTCCAATGATGTGTATACTGCGCTTTATTCAGATGACGAAATTTTGACAGGGCATTTAAGCAGGAAATCTAAATCGTGTTGTTTGTGTAGATTATAAATCCTTTTCCATCAGGGGTCGTAATCTCCGCCCTTTTTTCAGGACACCCTTAGAGATAAGAAATTTTCATCTTTTTTGCCACCAATAATTTCGTGTAGAAATATTTCGGCTATATTCATAACAATGTGCTATGGCTTTACAGTCTAGAGATTATTTTATAAAAATAGTGGCAGCAATAAATTTGAAAATTTCTTGTTCAAGAGAGTGCCCTGAAAAATGGGCGGAGAGTACGACCCCTGTTCTCCATCCATATTGTTTCGTATTTTCAGAGGTTCCAAGTTATTACTAACAAAAAATCAATTTCATATGGTATGAAATATACAATAAAGGAAATTTATACAATAAAGGAAAAGTAAAACTGGCCCTATTAAATTGCAGATAATTATTACAAATGAATACATTATAAAGACTACGGTATTAAGATTACGGACAATCCGTAATAACTTGGTACTTTTGTATTGTCAGTGGAAAAAAAAAAAAAAAAGAAAGAAAGAAAGAATTAACCCTTTGCCAGTTCTATTTGATTTTACTCTCCTGGTCAGTGTTGCCAAATTCAGGGACTTTTTGTATTCATTATCCAACAAATTTTAACTGTAGCGGTTGCCTAACCACTGTAAAGACGTTTAAGCAATTTTTATGGGTAGCACCTGTGCACTAGCAGGGATGGAACACGGGCGCAGAATTCATACCACTATCAATGTAAGAAAATTTTCTACTTCTTAAATCAACGATATTATAGGTACAGAAATTTCTTCAACAGATTCCGGTGTGAATCCTGCGCCCGTGTTCCATCCCTGCACTAGGCACGCAAGATTTCGTCCATTTTACATATAAAATATTACTTCTCAAAATTATTGGTGGTAGTTGAATAAAAATTCCCCTGAATTTGGCAATACTATTTAGAGCGCTTTATATCGTTAAGGCCGGTAAAGGGTTAATAATTTTACTTTTAAAGATAAAGCATAAATTAAACTGCATTTTTGTAATCCTCTATAGTGTCTAAAGAAAATATAAACATCATGTATAGAGCAGGAAAAATTAAACATATAGTTAAAATATATATATATATATATATATATATATATATATATATAATACATCTGAAAAAAGATTTGTAGAATTTTTGTTTAAAATTTCAAAACGTATTTGAATTTATTGCACACTCCTCATCCACCAGAGGCAATATATTAAAATCTTGGCGGGGATTAAAATAAAATGTTGGAAACTCTCCCTATCTGAAAGTACGTAACTCATTAATGACAATAAATATCTGAATAATATTCGTGGACATAACCCACATTAATCGTCTTCATATTATTTAAAAAAAATTGTTCATTTGACTAACATAAATGGGTTAATATATATATATATATTTAATTTGCATTACTTTTAAATACTATTTTTTTATTGTCCAGCCAAATTTTCTAATTTTTCCCATGAAGATGTTAGGACCGGCCTTCTTCTCACACGATTGTATACGTAGAAAAATATTCTGCAACATGTACTTAATCAGCAAAATTACCTCTTTATTTTTCCAATTTTATCTAATGGGATTTTCATTGCTCTCTTTTATAAGAATATCCCCATCAAAAAATAAAGTTTATAGAAATCTGTGTTTTGAACAGAGCCTGATTAAGGGGGAAGCACACATTATCTCCGTTCTCACCGGAATATTTTTACAATTATTTTTTACTTCATATCATAGAAATTCCACGCTTTGACCAGGAAATATTTTTTATAAAAAATAAACGGTGTAAAACGATCTAATTTACTCACCGTTATTAGACACCAGAATTCTTTTAAAATAATTTTTAACGAGAATTTTCTGTTTATTATAGGAGGAAGTATTTGTTAAAAAATAACGGTGTGAGTATAAATAATGTGTGCTTCCCCCTTAATCAGGCTCTGGTTTTGAATACTACTCTTTGAATATGTAACTTTGAACTCAGTGATAATTTTTTTCGAAAAATAAATGTACAGTTTTCGTTTAGGATTCATACTTAGATTAATTTACTTAGCGCATTAAAATATTTAAATTATTTATTACAAATAATTGCCTACTAATCTAAAGGCGACATATATTTAAAAAGTAATATTAAATGAAAAAAAAAAAAAAAAAACAGAATTCGGAAAACTTCATTTTTGAATGAGATATCCTTATGAAACGAAGTAACAAAGATTCCATAGGATAACATGGGGAGGGAGAAAGGGACTGATGTACAGCATTAAGATTAAATAAGAAGAAAATTGCTCTACTAATATAGCAGTGTGATAAAAAGGACGGTTATAGCACTAATATGAAATAAATTATTATAATTGGCAAGTCTATATTTAAAATATGTTCCATCAAAGCTTGAAATCTCCGTTATTTTTTCAAGACACTTTCAGGGACGCCCCAGGGGTGAAAATTCGACGCAGAACACATACCGGTATTTGTTTAAAAATTTTCTCTGCTTACAAAATCATTGGTTTAACCCCTTAATGCGCGCTGTCCTCGCTGCGAGGACGCAAAATTTAACATCCAGCTGCAAAAATTCATCCCGGAAATTTTCTAGCAAAAATTTACGTTTATAACATAGCAGAAAAGGCCGGTTTTTTTAACCTTAAAATTTAAAAAATCTTTTAGTTTTATTTAGTTTATGAATTCCGGTGGCAGTATAATTTAAATGATCGGAATTGTCTTGCGCCGCAAAGGGTTAAAACATTACATTCATCTGTTTTTGAAAACTGAAGGAAAAAGATGGACAAGAAAAAGAAAGTTTCGTTTCATAAATATCGGTATCAGTTTTGCACCAAATCTCCACCTCTGTGGATGGAAAATTGGCTCAGAGTTCATACCATAATTAATGACACATTTTCCCCCCTTATTAATCCAACGACTTTATTAATAGAGAAATATTTTAAACGAATACTGGTATGAATTCTGCGCCAATTTTCCAGCCTTATCAAGAGTGAAAAATTGGCGCTGAACTGATACCGGTATTCATGACACAAAATTTTCTTCTTTTTAAACCAATGATTTCATAAGTAAAGAGAGTTTCCAAAGGAATACCTGTATGAGTTCTACGCCAATTTAACAGGAAATTTCATAGCCTCCTTAACTAGATGCCTGTCGCGTAGCTCGGAAACTAGGCAACAGTTGAAGCGGTAAACAGCACCACCTGGTACAGATTGCACGCCTTTCTTATTCAACAGCCACCAAAAACGTTTTAAAGTGGGATATGATATACATAAAAAGTGAATAGAAGCGAAGAAACGTCGATTATATATATTATGTATCACTTCTTTAAATTATTGGTGGCAGTTGAATAAAAAAGTTCCATAATCTGTACTAGGTGGCGCTGTCTACCGCTTCAATTGTTGTCTGGTTTCCGAGCTACTCGACAGGCATCTAGTTAAGGAGGCTATGGGAAATTTCTACCTTTTCTGCTACGACTATCTTTATTCGATAATCTCTATCCTGCTTAATCACGATACATTACTACACAAATGGCAATATCTTAATTTATTTCGGAGTATTTTTAGCTCTGATTTTGTTTCGCACCACTTTATTTTTAGAAAAAAAAATCTCCACTATATTATTTCTATAAAATAAGAAAAAAATATGCGGGGCTAAAAGTACTCTGGGATAAATTAAAATGTTGGCATCTATGTTACTATAAAAATACCATAGGTGCCAAGTCTGTTATTTCTTATGGAGACTTTATGCTGGAAGGATTTTATGAATGTTTTCAATTTATTTAATTTGATTAATTCGTCGAAAATGTATGTTACATATTACTTTTTAAAAACACTAGTGGTAAATACAAAAAGAAAAAAAAAATGAAATGAAATGTTGGCAGTTATGAAATACGGTAATACATGATAATATGCAATGTTTCTCTATCAAAATAGTGGTAGAACAATTTCTCATCCTTAAAAGTGCCCCGTAAAAAAAAACGGATATTTCGTGCTCTGTTCTACGAAACTTTTATTTAAGAAAATAAATCATTGTTCATTACATTCAAGAAAATGAACATGTTATAGTTTTAAAAGTATTATTATGTTTTAAAACTTTTAATTCAGAATTATTTCTTGAATTTAAATTTAACAATTGCACTTAAGTGTTAATTTGAATCTGTAATAACAATTTTTATGTAAATATGTTTAGCTAAATAAATAATATTAAGTTAATAACAGTTTTAAGTAGTTATAGCCAATTAACTGCCCTTTACCTTCACGATATCAGAAGAATGCATTTTCTGGTTAATTATAAATTTAATCCATCTCAGTGTTCAAGTACATTTTGAAAGGACTTCAAAGCAATTTTAAACATATTACTTGATTTTTAACAGCTTAACTATTTAAATTTTGTAAATTAAGTGCTTAATTGGATTAAATCTAACATTTATGTCCTGCTATCCTTTAAATTAGTATGAAATAACTGAAGATTAAATGATTTAATGATAATATTTGAAAATATATCAATGGGATATTTCCAAAAGAAAATTTTAAATTTTTTATTCAAAAACAGAATATTTTCAAGAACGAACAGTTTATGTAATTTTATTCTTTGTACTATTAACATACAGTGTTGCCAAAGTTTGTTGCATTTTTATTTAAAATCCACCAATAAGTTTTGAATGTAACGAAAGGCTTATTGCTTCAAATATTAATCGTCTATTATATACACTCCTTTTCATATTTATAAGGACACTATATGTTTTGAAATAACTAATGTAAAAATAATTGTGAACGAGAGTATACTAAGCGCACTTAATATATCTAGCATTCTAAAAACCAAAGTACTATAATTTTTTTAATAGGAAACAAAATTAATAAAAAGTAATGCAAAATATTTTTTCTCTACGTTTTTAGATGTTCATTATTATAGGGACAGTAAAGCTTTTTCGTTTTATTTAGCTTACTAGCGGATAAATTACAGTTGACATGCGAATATGTTAACTAATGGGCTAGATTAATTCATATATAAGCCTTCAATTTTTATTGGACGGACATTAATGATAATTCCTCGAAAAAAAGGACGTTCATGTAGTGAAGTACGATAAATGTGTTTTTTAAGTGGAAGGACAATTTCAACCGCCGAATTTCTAATGAAAATGGAAGATGTAAAATTGCTGAAGGAAATGTGATCAAACGCCGATCTGCTAGTTCGATGGGAGAGAGATCTGGTGCAAAATCAGAGTTGTTTTACAGAGATCGAAGACTCATAATTCCTCTTACTATTCTACTCATAATGACTGCTGCTCAATTTGCTCGTAATTTTTAACGAAAGGTTGGGGTCCACATTTATGCATGTTTAAAATAATTAATAACATGGTAAAATGAATAAAAAGCCTGTAATAATCAATAAGCATTTCATGGAAGGAAGAACATATGTGTTAAAGTTGAATAAAGACAATATGAAATGGTAAAATGTTGCATTTTCGGATGAAAAACATTTTATTCTTGATTAACCAAATGGTTTTAACAGTTACTGGTACGATCTGAAGATAACGAAAGACAAAGCAGATTTTTAAAAGACAGATATGAATCGGGCATTTTATAGGTGGATCTATGCTGCTCTGGGGAGCTGTTTCTACTAAAGGCAGAATGAATTTTGTAATTTTTTTTTATTATTCAGAACATCAAGAGAATATCCGCAAATTTTAAACTTGGAATTCTCAGATTTTTGTTAGAATTTGGGGGGTAATAATAGTTTTTTTCACAAACACTTACATTTTTGCTCTACTTATAGAGCAATAGGAAATAGTTTAAACAAAAATCTTCTGTATTATTGCCTTTTCCGTGGCCTAAAAGTTGAAAAAACCTTAACTTATCGTATTAGAAAAGTGCATGCAAGTGGAAAGCAATTTTAAATAGTTTAAATATATTCAGAATATCACCTATGCCGTATGAAATGGTATTGAAACTGAAAATTAAAAAAAATGTATATATATATATATATATATACCAGAGAGAATGTCTGATTGTGTCACCCTAAAAAGAGACCGCATGAAATATTAATTTAAAGAATAACTGAAAAAAAATATACTAAGATGCGAGCTGTCCTTATAATTGTAAACATCTGAAAAATCATCTTTTTGACCGTATTTAATGTTTTTTAAGACAGAAAATGGTAAATCTTTTTAAAAATAGTCTATTAATGAAATTCAAATTAATAAAAAATATATTTGTTTAAATAATAGTGTTCAGTGTTTAGTTAATATAGAATAATAATATTATAGTTTTAAAAATTAAAGAACACGCTTTTATAGAAATGTGAACTAAAAAGCACAAAATATCTATCTTAGAATTAAAATGCAGGGTAAGAGAAAATTGTGTGAGTGACACACCATAATATTTACATACATTTAAATCTTTCATTAAAATAATTTAGAATTAAACAAAAACCATTTTTAAAAAAATCTACCCTGACTAGGATCGAACACTTGACCTTTAGGTTCGTAGCGCGTAGCTATACCTCAATGCCACGGCGTTCACGTAGGGAAAGTTTTTTTTTACAATATAGATTTTTTGTTTGCTCCCAGAGCGGTTACAAACATACATACATACATACATACAGGTAAAGCTAATAATAATAATAATAAAAAAAAATAATAATAATAAAAAGCGTGTTAAAAACGGGTGTCCTTATAATTATGAGAACCAGTGTATATCAAACATCACTTCTCAAAATTATTGGTGACTGTTGAATAAAAACATAGGAAAATTTGACAACATTGTTAACACAAATCAATGTTGTCAAACAATAGAACACCAAAATTCTATTTAATGATCCGCAAAATTGTGAGTTCCCACCCCTTTTCCCCCTCATCAGTGTTGCCAGATTGGGGGCTTTTTTTTATTCAATATCCACTATTAAATTTTAATTATAACGATTGCCTAATCACTTCGAAGCTTAATCGTCTATTATGTATATCAAATATAACTACTCAAAATTATGGGTGAGAGTTGAATAAAAAGAATCCCCAATCTGGCAACGCTGTCACCAGTTGACATTTAGAGAAGATTTCTACAAATGAAATTACCATCAAATGAGAAGAAAAATACTCTGAAAAAAAAAAAGAAAAAAAAAAAAAAAAGAGGCGGATATTAACAATTTTACGGATTATTAATTAGTATGTTGGCAGGTATGTCTTAATAACGTAATCAATTGAAAATAAATATAAACTGTAAAATTTTTATATAACTATATCTACATATACCTGTTGCACACATATAATAAATATCTTATATTATAAATAAAGCTTTGTTAACACGGTTTATCTATATATACACACATTTTGGTCGCTGATGGTATGATCATGAAATTTTAAGCCTCGCGTTTTGTCGCTCCTCAAAAATATTATATTCCTATAGAAAAGGAGTTTGTGTTTTTGAGTTTAATATTCAAGTTCCACCAGCGTATGTATGAGCCAGTGGCATAAAATATATTCAGTATTCAGCATTAAATTGAAGTGGTCTAAACAAATTCTACAAAATAAATTTCTTCAAATGATGCAACTTTTTAGGGGAACAGCAAAAGTACAGACCTACTGATCAAAATTGGAGATTCAAAAGGAGTATGTGTTCGGTTATGAATGTGTTAAAGTATAAATTTTTAAGTTAATGTTAACTTCTATTTACCGCGAAATGAAAAAAAAAAAATTGAAACAGAATTTTTAGTTACTTAAGAGCTTAAGAGTATTTTTTAACAATATACGAGTATGTAATAAAAATTATGAATATCACCTCATTATAGTAATTAATGTGGTTTTTCTGAGGGGGCACTTTAGTGCACTATTGGTACAAAAAGCAGAGTTGCCCCATTTTCTAATCTATTCTGGAGCTTATTTAACCTGCCTTCTTTTATGCACCAGAATTTTTGTAGAGTATTTTTCTACAATATGCAGGGTTGCCAAAAATTTTTTAGGAGCATTTTTAGCCCGCCTTTATTTCGGACCACTTTCATTTCAAGAGTAATTCTTTTTATTTTATGGTAGTCATATATTTATTATAGCCTTCTAAACTAGATGCCTTTTACGTGGCTCGGAAAATTGGCAACAGTTCAAGCAGTAGACAGAGCCACCTGGTACAGTTTGCGGACTTTTTTATTCAACAGCCACCAAAAATTTTTTAAAGTGGGTTTTAATATACATAAAAGGCGAATAGAAGAAGAAACGTCGATTATGTATATCATATATCACTTTATTAAAATTATTGGTGACAATTTGAATAAAAATGTCTCGCAATCTATACCAGATGGCGCTGTCTACCACTTGAACCGTTACCAAGTTTCCGAGCCATGCGGAAGGCATCTGGTTTAGGAGGCTATGATTTAAAAACGTTTACGATAAATAAAGTGGTGCGAAATAAAGACGGGGCTAAAAATGCATCGGAATAAATGAAAATGTTGGCAACCCTGAATATGTGACAAGGATTAAATAAGGAAAAAACAATTCTTCAAAATTACTGGTTTTAAAGAAAAGGCGGAGCTAAGAATGTTATGGATTATATTATAAAATTTGGCAACTCGGCACAGAGGTTGAGAAAGGCATACGAACCTTAACCCTCTAAATCATACGGGCCTCGTATGAGAACAGATAAGTATTGCCCTATAAAGTATTAGAGTTGCAAATTTTTTTATTCATTCAGTCATGAAAACCTCATTTGTGGACAGATATTAGCTAGCATGCAGCAAAATAAATGGCAGCACAATACTGATAGCCATAATTCACGCCAATGTTGAACTAAAATCAAAATATTGAAGCATTGTGACGTAGCGCAGGAATTGCTACAAACAGACCAGGAAATAGTAGTCACACTACCATCAAGGTGATTTTTTATTCATATAATCTATCATCATATTGCATGTAATGAAAGAATTTTTTGTAATATTTCAATTACGTTTTTATTTATGGCATGAAACATATATGTCCTCATATGTGGACAGTTTGCACCAAAGTAAACAAAATCCATTTTTGTTTACTACTATGATTTTTTTTTTTTCTGCAGGTTGTTAGAGGATCCAACATGAATAGGAGAAAACGGTACTTAACTGATGCAGAGATAGCTGGACTAATGGCAGCGGAATCGGAAGGTGATCTGGTTCTAGAAGATAGTGATTCTGATATAGATGATCCAAGTAATATTCCAGATGTACCTGCCCATGCAATATCATCTTCTGATACTGATGACGATGAATTTATAAATACAGCTCCAACTTCAACTGCACAGAGTGATTCTGATTCAAATGATGAAGGACCATCGTCGTCTACTAATACAAAATCTTCAAGTAAGGGTAGTAAACTAAAAGCAAAACCCATTCCGTGGTTTAGTGGGAGACATAAGTAATTGTCCAATAACTCGACTCAATTTAGTGGTAGATTTCAGATGAATGTACAAGCCAACTATCCTTTAGATATGTTTATGCATCTATTTCCTCAAGACCTATTATCAGACATTGTCTATCAGACAAATCTATATGCATGTCGAAATGGCAAAGATAATTTCAGATTTTCTGTAGAAGAATTGAAAGTTTTCCTAGGAACTGTGATTGCTATGATATATATCAGGTACCCTAGAATATGTCATTATTGGTCCTCAGAAAATGGACTTCGAATGTCACTAATTGCAGATTTTATGCCTGTAAATCGCTTTGAAGATGTAAGGAAATACTTACTCTTCATGGACAATACAACCATTACCATGACAATACAGACAAAGCCATAAAAATTCGACCGCTTTTGACAAAATTACACGAGACATTTCACAAAGCTGCCGATAATGAGGAATATCAAAGTTTAGACCTGCTAGAATTCAAAAGTTCAGTTGCAACCAGTTTGATATATAAGGGTACCGCTGAACTAAATAAAAGAAAAGAGGTCGACCGTCTCCAAAAGAACCAGCAATGAAAAGTAGAAATACACACACTGTGCCCCAAATTTTGCGTTTAGATGGAGGAAAGCATTATCCAAAGAAAACGGAAGCAATGTTTGCCAATCGCTGTAGAGATAAAGCTTGCAAAAGCAAAACACGATGTATTTGTGGAGTATGCACTGTACCATTGTGTCCTGCGTGCATGGAATCATTTCATTCCAAATAAACCATATAAAACTTATGCAGATATGTGGCAATATGTGAACACTGTACCATATTGTTCCCATATGAGGACAGTGTGAATGTACCCCTTGTTGCATAACGTCCCCAAATGAAGACGTATCAAATATGCTAATTATAGTGTGACAAAAATTATAATAAAATTATTTCATGATAATGGACTCTTATTTATCACAAAAAAAAACTACTGTTATATATATATATATATATATATATATATATATATTTTTTTTTTTTTTTTTTTTTTTACTGTGTAAAAAATAATTCATGCATGAGAGGGTTAAAACGTATTATATATATATATATATAGTTTGCATGTTCCTTATATTTTTTCTAAGATTGATGGAAGATACTTGAAGTAATATAGGATTTAACACATGTGATGATCGTGAAAATGTCAAAATAAACAGTGAAAGCACTGTATAAAATCTTTTCTGGAACACAAATAACTACATGTAGCGTTTAGTGCCTTGTAGTAGGAATAAAGCACGATCAATTTTTATATATTTTCGTTGACTTTTCTTATATATATATATTATTTTATACGATTTTTTAACTAATGGTACTTTAAAGTACCATCGGTAGATAAAGGGTGAAAAATATTTAACTATATCATTACATTTTATCTATAACAATTTTCTTAAACTAATAAAATGTTATTCAATATAGTAATTAATAAAAAATTTAAACGTTAACTCTCAACTTAAAAAAAAAAAAAAGAACAATATCAAATTTGTATAACCTTTTAATAAATATAGCCAATTAACTGATCTTTACATTCATCATACTGCAATTAAATTATTTCTTATAAATCATAAATGTAATTCATCTCATAGTTCGAGTGCATTTTGAAGGAACTTCAAAGCAATTTTGAACATATCCGTTCAACCTGTGAATTTAATTATAGAAAGATTGGATATTACGTGCTTGGTGGATTATCTCTAAAGTTTTATGTCACGCTTTCATGTTAATTACTTTGAAGCTTTTGAAGATTAAATTAAACATTCATAATTTTTAAAAGTGTATCACTAGACAATTTATATATATATATATATATATATATATATATATATATAATTCTTTCAATTTTGCATTTTTAAATAAAGGTTTTATTTATTTGACATATTATTGTTATAAAAAATTTCTATAAATTTCTATAAACCTTATTTCGAGATAAAATCTGTGCATTTGTAACGTCGATTATATATATCATATAGCACTTTTTAAATTTTTAGTGACAGTTGAATAAAAAAGTAGCGCAATATGTACCAGGTGGCGCTGCCTACCACTTGAACTGTTGCCAAGATTCCGAGCCACGCGGAAGGCATCTAGTTTAGGAAGCTATGCTGTTACTTAAAAAAAAATAATGAACAATAACAGCCTTTATTGTAATAGCTAAAAAGAAAAATTAAATTGATTTCGTTTAGTAACACTATTGAAACTATATGTTTGTCGTATAATAAAATACATTTTTAATTTTTCGATCAAAAGCAATTCATTTGATGAGTAATTTTCAATTTTACGACTTGCAGAAGTGCCAACTTTTGTAATTTATTCCAGCGCAATGTTAGTATTGCTTCCAGTGTTGCTAAAATTAGGTGCGTGTTTATTTAGTGTTTACTACTAAATTTTAATTATAACCATAGCCTCCTTAACTAGATGCCTGTCGCGTGGCTCATAAACTTGGCAACAATTGAAGCGGTAGACAGCGCCACCTGGTACGGATTGCGTGACTTTTTTATTCAACTGTCACCAATAATTTTAAGACGTGATATATGATATTCATATTCGACATTTCTTCGATTCTATTCGCCTTTTATGTATATCATATCCTCCTTTTAAAAATTTTTTGGTGCCTATTGAATAAAAAAATCGCGCAATCTGTACCAGGTGGCGCTGTCTACCGCTTTAACTGTTGCCAAGCTTCTGAGTCACGCGACAGGCATCTAATTTAGGAGGCTATGTTATAACAGTTGCCTAATAGCTATAAAGATGAATACGTATATGAAATATCACTCCTCAAAATTCTTGTTGATTATTGAATAAAAACAAATCCATAAATAAATCCATAAATTTAGCAACATTGTTTCCATACCACTTTATTTAATTTCCCCCCCTTAATTCAATCGTAGTTACACGTTAAAAAATATTACTTTATTAAAAAAAAAAAAAAAAAAAAAATTGGTGTGAGAAAAGTTTAGTGTAGTAACAAGGCTTTAGAATAAATTAAAAAATTTGGTAACTTTGGATTTCTATTTAAAAAAAAAAAAAAAAAAAAAAAATCATAATAGTAATTAAAATAATTTACCTATTAGCTAAAAATTCCCTTCAAATATTACTGGGGAATTGTCATAAATATTTTAAAAATCGCTAGCTTACACTTACAGCAAAATTTTCTGCAGTGACATATTACTCATTAGACTTCATAAATTTCATAAATATCAAGTTATGGTGTGTTTTACTGCAAAGATATTAATTATATTATGAAATAAATCAAGCTGTAATAGCTCTTACATTATATTTAACTCGCATTGCAGAGTACGAACGCGATAATTCTCTAATAGCAGTTTTCAAAACAACATGTCTTAATACATATTCATTCATTATATATGTTGGTAAATTATGTTTAGAAAATTCCCTTATTCAGCGAACCACAAACAGTTGTATGTTATGCTTCTGCAATTCAAATAGTGTTGAAAATTAATTAAAATCTTGTGTGTTCTGTATGTTAAAAGTCACTTGCGTCCTTTATTTACAACCCACTTTCGTATACTCTACTAGAAAACAGAATATGTTTATACTGAATAACTTTGATTGATATAGTAGACTTTCACCAATTTTAATTTAAAATGACATATTTTGCAGATTTTAAATATTCAAAATTTAGTCTGTGTAACTACAAATGTAAAATATTTCTAATTAATCTAATCATGACTTAATGCGATATTCACAGTTTTCCTTTGTGAATAATGACTGAAATAAAATATATTTTAAAATATATAATTTTTTTTTATATGATCGCACTGGTGCTTTTGATATAATTATTTAATTATTGCAATTTAGTTAAAAGCCCTTTCGGATTATATACGAATATTTTATACATAAATAATTTCCGAAAAAAACAAATCATAATAAGATTTTTTTTTCTTAATATCCACTTCAGAACAGTTGACACTCCGGATTATTTCATAAAACTATTTTTGAACACTTTCTTTTGTTTATCTATTATCAAAATTTCTGTGATTAATTAAGAATAAAACTCTTTTTAAAAATAGTTGGATGAAATGATCTACGACTTTGATCGCTTTAAAAATATATAATTTTAAAGTACAAGTTATAAGATAAACTTTTTTATTTTTCATTAATATTCACACAAATATATTTTACTATTTTGAAAAATAAAATTTTAAGTTTCTCAAATCAAAATTCTTTCACACATACCTCTTTCTTTTCATTTTTCCAATTTATTTATTTATTTATTCAGTGTTTAGTAAGCAGTATTCATTCAGCATTTGAATAGTTGACAAATTTTGCTCGTTTTCCTTGCCAATAATTTTTTATACATATATTATTTAAATTTCTATAAGAGAGTTTATTTAATAAATAAACTAAAAATTTCTACTAAAAATTTCTAAAACTTAAATGTCGGTAGCTGTATATAATAGTAGTTCATAAAATTATTTTCTCCTAATATAATAAATGTTATAACTTTGTTTCTTTACAATATAGAATAAAATGAAAATCTATTTAAAAAAATTACTTAGCAAATATTTATATTATTCTCAACCAGTATTTTTGAAAAAAAATTTTTTTTTTGAAACTACCATTGCATGATGCCTGTATAAATTTGCATTCTTATATATATATATATATATATATATATATATATAAATGCAGAAATATATAAACAAATGAATGAAGTTAAATGTAGAAAAATATATACACAACAGAATGAAATTATACCCCAAAAAACACTGAGATCTTCATCAGGGAGGCCCCTCAGTGTAGGGGTGAATGAGAAGTTTCTGAAAGGACAGTAGCTATAAGCTAATAACTATCCTTAGCCCCCAACTTCTCACCAAACAGAAAACCACCAATAACTGGAGAGAAATCAAACATACATATAATGTATAAAACTACTAAAAATATTTTATAAAATTATCAAATTGTAAAAGTTACAAAATTACATCAATTCATTTAAAAATATATACAATACAAAAGTTATTTTGTATTGTATATATTTTTAAATGAATTGATGTAATTTTGTAACTTTTACAATTTGATAATTTTATAAAATATTTTTAATGTCAGTAAGGTAATGTCTATGCGGTTTCTTCCATTAAAAATATTTAGTTCCTAAGTTCAAACAATCTAAAAAATATATAAAAATATATAAAAATAAATAAAAATAAAAAATAAAAAATAAACTTTTTTTTTTTACATTTTTTACACCATATTACAAAAACTTGCTGAATAGTGAATTATTTTTAAAAGCTGAATAAATATTGCCTCACTGACAGGCTAGCCAGCTTCCCTGGGATGTGGTCGCACTTTGCTATGCTCCCAAGTGTCGCCATCTAGCGTTTGTTTATGTTACTAATGTTATTTTTGAACAATTCTCAGTTCAATTGACTTGCAGCCACTTATTTAGATTTTATCTGATTCCTCTCTTTCGACGGGCGGTCTCTCGCCCTGTAGGCCACGCCTACTGCCAATTTCGGATTGGCTGAGAGGTTCTCAGCTCTTTTTAACGGTCAAAGGACATTTTTTGACCTGTATTCATCGCTTTTTCATAGTTTCATCATTTATTATACATTTATTGCCAAAAAATGGCTAACCAAGAACAGTTTATGAAAAACCATTACGAAATTAATGGTCATATTTTATCATCTAAGTTTTTAACAACTCAAATCGTTTCGGGGGCCATGAAACCCGATTTCCAAAGACTGTTTCAAATTAAAAATACTGAATCTACGGAAATAAATGCTATACTGGATGAATGCCTCCAATATACTGACTATACCTTAACCCTATTGCATAATCAGATGAAAGATCTTGATGATATCTCCGAGCTGGAGCAAACGGTGAGTCTTTTATGCTTAGATTCTTTCCGCGCTATTTCAGAGCCTAATTATGAAACTTTTCTTAAATTAAAATTTTTTGAGAAATTTTGTAATGACGTTAAAAAAACTAACCTTCACGATATACTTACCCAACTTAATGGGGGTAATTTTAACGTAGTCAATGCCACCAAACGAAAACGTAAAAATTCTAAAACAACTGAAATCCAGGAAATAGAGACTAACAACCCTTTTTCTCCTCTTGAGAGGAGCTCTCAGAATCCAGGCAACACAATAGACGATGAAATGGAGAATTGTGATAATGATACTCCCTCTAATACTGCTAAAGACTTAAAACCCAACCCATTTTTCATTGAATTAAATACAAATTGGAATATTTTGGAAAAAGGACATTTCTAACCAATGTACTGAAAAACCGTTAATTAAATTATCAGGCCAATTGCTCAAAGTTCACTGCAAAATAAATGACGATTCCAGAAAAAGTTCAACGCTACCTAAATGACAAAAATCTAAAATTCACAACCCTTAATCCGGTCGACCAAAGACCAAAAAAAAGTCTGTGTACGTGGCATGCCATGTTACACAGACCAATCCATCATAATCGAAGGTTTCGCTGAGCATGGATTCATAGCCACAAGAGCTGCCATGCTTAAAAACATAAAAAACTGGTCAACCTATGCCATTATATATGTGCAATATATTACCTCGCAAAGACTTCGAGCAAATATATAGCATTATACTAACCTATCCTTTATATCTGTTTCTATTGAAAGATTTAAATGTAATCCTGTAAAACAATGTTATAGATGTCAAAACTATGGGCACGCATCGGAGACGTGCGGGCTCACCCCCCGATGTGTCAAGTGCGCCCAAGCACACCTAACCACTGATTGCCCCCTTAAAGAAAAAATTACCCCTAAATGTGCCAACTGCGGTGAGGACCATCCCGCTACCTATAGAGGATGCACTAAAAACCCAATTAACCTTAAGAAAAAACTGAAGAACACTGACTCGAAAAATAAGGAGCCTAAAGCAAAACCAACCCACCTCAAAGAGAGTTACGAACTTGCGGAGATACTCCGTGATTTCATTTATACTAAAAACGACAAAAATAAAAATGACAAACCTAAAAACGTAAATGATAACATAGACTCAATTAACGCAGAAACTAACATTACTAACAAAAAAGTTAACAATTATTACACCGAAAATTTCCTAAAACTAACCAATAACGCTGATAATTCTTCAGCAGATACACTAGATAAAATAAATAACACCAATATCGGTAACGCACAAAACAATGTTGATGAAAAAGCTAATGATACTAATAATACTAATACTAACACTGCTTCCGAAAATATAACTAGTGAACTTGGAGAAATTTTCTCCACATTCAAAGACCTTAAGGAAATCCTACAAATCACTAAATTACTTCCATTCATCAAAAAAATTGCTAATGAGATGAAAAAATATAATAACCCACTTGATAAAATCATTGTCATAATAAAATAGTTCGACAACTTTGCAAATGAGCTTCCAAACATCCATCATGGACAATAACACCACATTTAACTCTCTCCTGGTTCTTTCTTGGAACTGCAACTCTCTTCGTCACAGGATCAATGAACTTAGGGACTTTCTATCTGCTAACCCTTCCTTCGATAATATTCTCTTGCAAGAAATATGTAATCCCACTTGTAGCATTATGATATCGGGATATAAACTTTACCATACTTCACGACCTAACTCACCTTATGGTGGTACAGCAATCTATATCAAAAACCACATTCCACACTACCAACACACCACCAATACTCTTAATGGAATTGATCACACGGGTATTGTATTACAATTTCCACACATTAAACTCTTTGTAGCTTCTGCATGAACGACAATACCCTATTAATGATATTTCTGAACTTTTTAAACAACACACTAATTGCTTTGTCGCCGGCGACTTTAATGCACACCACACCAAATGGAACTGCGCTAGTACCACCTGTCGTGGCAGAACACTACACAACTTTATCCACAATCAAAATCTTAGTCTCCACGCACCTAATACTCCCACTCATTTCCCATATCATAATGCACGCCCCTCTGTTATTGATTTTGCCATTACCAAAAACCTACCCTACCCCATCTCTACAAATACCATTAACAATCTCAGCTCTGACCATCTTCCTGTCTCATTTAAAATAGATTTTATTAATCCCATTACACCTATACCTTCTGTTGCAATTAACTGGAATAAATATCGTGATTATCTCAATAATATCCCCATCTCTAACAATGATATCAATGGTCCTGATGATGTTGACGCTGCAGTCGCCACCCTTCACCAACATATTAACAATGCATAAAAGCACGCTACTCTCCATTATTTTAAAAACAATCGAAAATTTATTTTACCTGATTATATACACAACCTCATTAAAAACCGCAATCGCATTCGTAGACTATTTCAAAATTCTCGCGATCCATCTCTCAAGCATATCATTAATAACTTAAACAATGGAATAAAATTTAGCATCATTAAAGAAAAACAAAAAAATTGGTCTAATTTCCTTTCGGATTTATCTCCGGAAGATAACTCTCTTTGGAGAATTAAAAAAAGATTAAACAATAATTACACCTCTATCCCTCCTCTTAACTATAATAACTCCACCTGCTATACCGATGAGGATAAAGCAAATGCACTTGCTGATTCTTACGAAAATCAATTCTCCCCTAACGCATTCCAAGCTGACTTAACCCAGCTGAATCATGTTACCACTGAAGTTAATAACTTTCTTGCTACCCCGGCCTCTCCCCCTGAGTTTAATATTCATACTCATGAAATTTACAATATTATTAAAAATCTCAAAAACCGTAAAGCTCCTGGTATTGACAAAATTTCCAATGTAGCTCTTAAAAACTTCCCTAATCATTTTATCAGTTTTCTTACCCACATTACTAATAGCATTATTAAATTTCAATACTTTCCAAAATTGCGGAAAACTTCTGTTATCTCACCCATCCCTAAGCCTAGTTGTAATCACTCTAACCCTACTAATTTCAGACCAATATCTCTTCTCCCTGCCATCAGTAAAGTAGTTGAACGTGTTATCAGGACCAGACTCAATAAACAACTCTTCGACAACAATCTTTTCATTCCAGAACAGTTTGGCTTTAGGCCCAAGCACTCCACTCAACATCAGCTACTTCGTGTTGTTGAATTTCTTTCAGAAAACTTCAACGCGAAGATTCCTGCTGCTGCCATATTTTTAGACGTTTCTAAGGCTTTTGACAAGGTATGGCACGAAGGCCTCATGTACAGTCACCCCAAAAAAAAACGCCACCCCCCCACCTAATTTCGCCGTAAATTATCGTAGAAACATTTGACTGGTACCGATCGATTTGTAATAACGTCTAGTGTATAACGGTATAGTTAAATTTTGCCTAAGGGGTCGTCTACATATTAAAACTGACATTAAAAGCTCTCGAACCTCTCCTCCGTGGTAAAACCCTTTCTATTAGAAACAAATTAATATTATACAATTCTTGCATCTTACCCATTCTCACGTATGCTTGTCCCATTTGGGGGTGTGCACACAAATTTTAACTTGATTGCCAGAACTCATAATAAAACACTGCGAATGATACGCAACGGCAATAGATTTCTCAAAAACACTACAATCCTACAAGACCTACGCACTGTTTCCTTCACTCAACGCGTTAAATTTCTTTCTGAAAATTTTTATAATACTGTTGACAACTTACCTAATAATATCATTGCTGAGTTGCCTGATTATGAGATCTCCTCTCCATCCAACAGGAAGCGTCCTCGCTTCACCTTAATTTTAGATAATTAACCTTGTCTTTGAATTAAAAAAAAAAAAAAATGTATGGACCGCTGCAAAGCGCCTTTTTTTTTTCTGACGTTTTGGGCCCTTTCTTTACCGACCTTTTTCCGACTTTTTTCTTTGGATCTGTGAACTTTTTAAATTTTTAAATTCTAAATTTAATTAATTTTATATTTTTATTTTTATTTACTTTTATTGTAAGTTAAACTCTTATCTATGTGTAGCCTTTTTGATAACCCTTAATTTAATTATTTAGCCTTTTTTAGCAGTTTAATCGGCATTAGCAGAACTTTTTACTAAAGTTCTGCAGTCACACTTTATAATTATGGCTCTTTACAATAGCACGACTCCTAAGCATAGACAGGCCGTAAAGTAACTGTTTACTAGGAAGGCCATCAATGAACAATTCCAGTTCCAGTTCCAGTAAATGTTGCCGGCATAAAATATGAAAGAGCGGATTAAAATTCCTTTATATATATAGCATATGCATATATATGTATGTATATTGTATGTATGTATGTATATATATATATATATATATGTTTGTTCTAATACGTGAAAGCATTTTTAATGATTTATAAAATTAGATATTGTTTCATATATTTCATCATGAATATTTCTTTTCCTTTCTTTCATATGAACTATAGCCAAATCATGTCGATAAAAATATGTCACTTTAAAATATGTCGATAAATGCTTATGTAACTGAATATATAATAATAACGCTACCATCAATTTGGTAGAAAGAAAATTTCAATTTTTACCTTATTAGGTTGAAACACTGTCTCGTTTCCTTGCCATTATCTCAAAGAATGATTAATGTTTGTGACACAAGATTACTTCAACCGAGACTTAACCCATCTATCAAAATGTTTCGGCAATTTTCAAGGCCGCAGTAAAATAAAAGTTAATGTTGCTGGTAAATACTTTATTTTCCAGAAAAAGAATTGTGTGTAAATCTTAAGATTTAAGGTTGTAATTTTAATAGATACATCAAGCATGAATCATAGACGCCAACATTTTAATTTATTCCGGAGTATTTTTAGCCCCTCCTGTATTTCGCACCATTTGTATAGAAAATATTTCTCCGATATATACTCTATAACAAAAAAAGTGACGCACCAAGAAGGAGTAATGCAAACTGGACAGAAATTGACATACATACAGGTTTTGATGGAACCAAGCACCAATTCATCATTATCATCGACCTTACGTGCAACTTGTACTTCAGTGACTTCAAATACCTTTAACAGGCGGCTGAGTGGGGTTGAGCTCAGCCCTCGGATCTCTCTTCCACTGAGGACGTTTGGAGCATCATAAAAAAGGTCCTACAACCAGCTCGGGATTTTACCAATCTAACGCAGCAATTGGACAGAATTTGGCACGATACTTCACAGGAGCACATCTGCCAACTCTATCAAGCCGAATAACTGCGTACATAAGGGCCAGAAACGGACCAACGCGTTATTAACTTGTTTACTTTGTGAGGCCCTTTCTCTTGATTAAATCCTTCAAATTTTCTGAAACTGTAATCAATTGTTTTTCTCCACATGTACATCACATCCACCAATTTTTGTCCCATTCGGACCACCCATTCCACTCCATCTACCAATTTCTGTCCCCACTTCTTTTTGGTGCATCGTTTTTTTTTTTTTTTTTTTTTTTTTGTTATAGAGTGTATAACTCCGATGAAATAAGAATAAATTACTCTTAAAAAAAAGTGGTATGAAATAAAGGCGGGGCTTAAAATACTCCGCAATAAATAAAAATGTTGGCGTCTATGATTCATGTAGAGTATAAAATATTTAATTTAACAATATTTGGATCGTAACGATATCAAAGAAATTCTTACAGTAATACAATTCATTAAAGTGAATAATGGTTAAAAATTTACAGTAGTTAGGCAATTTTAACTAGATTTAGATTTTTAAACGGAATTTTATACATAAAATTTTTGTTTAAAGACTTAACAATTTTTTTTCTGAATGTATCTTTTTTTTTTTTTTTTTTTCTTTTAGTTTATACCAGGCATGTCTTTATCTATCATTTTAAATTTTGAAAATCATTAAATCGTAACTAAAATTGTCATTTTGGATAGATAAATTTTTATTTCGTGCTTGAAATTAACTATGTTGCTTTTAAAAATATTGGTTTTAAATTATAAAACTGAAGTGATAATAACAACTTTTATATAAGTATGCACCAATAAAAGAACAACATTAAATTAGGAACTAGTTTAGTTATAATTAATTAACTGCCTTTGCATTTATTGTTATCAGAATCGAATATATTCTAACCATACATTTAATTCCTCTCATAGTTCAAGTATATTTTGAAGGGACTTCTAGTCGATTTTAAACCTATCCGTTGAGCATTTGAGTTTAATTATGTAAAGATTGGAAATTATGTGCTTAGTGAATTATCTCCCAACTTTCGTGGCGCGCTGTCATTTTAATTAATTCTAATCATCTGAAGACTAAATTACACAATGGTAATTTCTGAAAGTAAATCAATGGAAAATCTATGAAGATTATAATTTATAAATTTTTGATATTTCTTTAATGATCAAAATAATGTCAAATATAAAAATATTTTTATGTATTTTTTCTGCATATATTTTACGAATAAAGTATGTGTATAAAATATTTTGCACCAGTTAAGATGACAGTGGACTTCCAAAATGTTAAAATTCGTCTAAAAAGTCGATATTTCAATTTTATTAAAATATAAAACTATTAAAGCTGCTAATATTTTTATGTATTCCGGAGTTTCTTTAGCCCCGCCTTTATTTTTATACCATTAATTTTTTTAAGATTTTTTTTTTCTCATTTTACCGAAGTTATATACTGGCATACTTACCAACATCCTAATTAATATTCCGTAGTATCGTTAGCCGCGTCTTTTATTTCACACGAATATATTTTTAGAGAAATATTCTTCTTATCTAACACTTTCGCGATCGCTGACGTAGATTCACGTCGTTTGAAAATTCGTAAATCAGCCAGTGGGTGTTTCTTTTGCAATTTGCATGTCATTTCTTTCTTAATAATATACACAATATTCATATTTGTACAACCAATATACTACGGATATAAATACTTTGATTAGAAAGAATTTAATTATAATGTATATATATTTGTAATATGAATCTGAATATAGAAAATTTTGCTTTGAAATATTGTAACTTGGAAGAATAACGCAAACAGGCGAAGCTTACACACAAAAAGACAAAAACATGCGTTTGCAAAAGTGTTAATCGTAATTGAATTAAAAAAAATATTATGCTTGAAATTCACTGGTGTGGAAAAATAGGCGGGGCTAACAATACTACCGAACATTTATCAGGATGTTGACAAGTATGATATTTATGAAAATTTACGCTACAAATAAAGTGGTGTGAAATAAAGGCGAAGCTAAAAATACTCCGGAAACGTTAGCAGTTTTGAACTACTGCATACCAGTATTGAATGTTATGATTGGCAAAAAAAGCTTTTCCGATTCCGAGTCATTCTATGTTGAGTTATACAGCGTTTATATTTATAATGTAATATAGAATCTGTGGTAAAAGGTAAACTTTACACATCACTTTTTCCGGAGTTAATTTTTACGAAGTTGTGTCAAGTTAAAAATTTTCCAGGATTTTTGTTTTTGTTGAATCATCATGAACCATTATTTAATAGTTTTTTACATATCTTCACACAGACAGGGATGGAACACGGGCGCAGAATTCATATCGGAATGTGTTTAAGAAATTTCTCTAGTTACAATATCGTTGATTTAGGAGGTAGAAAATTTCTTACATTGATAGTGGTATGAATTCTGCGCCCGTGTTCCATCCCTGCACAGAATCTAGAAATAATTTTTTCTACTTCTTGTATTTTATAGTTTTAAAATTTTCTTTTGTTAAAATTATCTAAAGCTACCTACGAAGGAAAATAATAATAAAATAAAGCATAACACTATTTTTGTTTTTTCAATGAGTTTTAAAAAAAATAAAATCAAAGCAAACTCATTAGATTATATTTTATTTTTATTTTAGTATTAAAATACTTATAAAATATAATAGTTAATAATAAAACTAAACTACTATTCGTTTTAGCAATTATTTTTTATGTAAATATAGTTCGCTAATAAGAACAATATTAATTTAATGAAAATTTTAAACAGTTATATCCAATAAATGCCCTTTACATTTTTGGATAATTGAAATATAAAACAAAATAGATAACAGCATTGCAAATTGCATTAACTTTTGTTGAAAAGTTTTGGCTTGAAAATTTTCAATTAAAATACATTTCCAAGAACATTTGCTTTTATCTCTCATATAAGAAATTTTGATAACGCCCCCTTTTCTTAAAAAAATAAATATAAATTTGATTGTAATTCAAAATAATAATTATAATATTTTCGACTATTTTCTAAATTATTTTTATTTGCAAAAGTAGAGAAAATATTTAACAATAATTTAAAATTTGAAGCAATGATTTTTCTTTTGGTGTCTTTTTTACAGAACAAATTATTTTTTGCATCTTCTATGAAAAACATATTTTAAAAATACTGTTGAATTCTCATATGTATAGTTTTATCCTTAATTTAATACATTTTATTGTATTGTAGAATTGTGAGGGTGTTACTAAACGTATTATCTAAAGAACATTTATTTTATTTTGTTTTAAAACAAGTTAGGAATAAATCAACTGAGAAAGTATGTTAGTAAAAAAAGATTCATTCCACTGCGACCAACTTTACATTTACAATTATTTTGCTGGTAATTACATTAAAATCTACATTTAAAAAACTCCATTTAACATTATAATAATATGTTCATAAATAATAAAACGAAACTTTTCTGATAAAATATGAATAACTTTTAAATAACATAAAGCTTCATTTCCGCAAAAACAATTAGAAATCCATTCGCAAATTAGTATGGTAGTTACTTTGTATGTTTTCTGAATATATTATAATATATTATTAATAAACAAATAAAATAAAATAAAATAAATATATAAATAATTCCAGTAAGCAATATTTTTTTATTTTCATTATAAGGAAAATTATTTATTTAATTCATAGTGAATGTTACCTTAGTTGTAATGCAGAAGGTAAATTAAAAGAAAGTAAAAATATATCAATTAAGTAAATATATATAATTATATCAATTAATAATAACAATTAATAAATCATTTAAATAAACATTAAATAAACATATAAATTATATAAACAAAAATCAATTAAAAATTTAAATATAATTAAAAAATCAATTAAATGAACATTTTTTTTTCTTATTTCTTATGAAATATTGACTTAGATACTTTTGAAAGTATTGAGCCAAAACATTAAAAATATTACAGATCAATCTAATTTCAACACACACGAAAATTGAAACATTAAAAAAATGTTGAATGTGTATATTAAATATTTGAAAGATACTATTCAAATATTTAATACACACATTCAAAGATACTAAGTAATGATAATTTCAATTTAGAAAACAATTATAAAGCATTTCGATTCTGATGGTGATATTATTAAGTGTATCATGTAACCGATACCGGACATTAAATTTAATTAGTTTAGGTTTTATCGAATATTTATTTGAGTAGTAACATGATGTATCTTAGTAAATGTTAGTGTTTTCTTTCCATAACGGAATATAAATATTGATTAAATATATAATAAGGTAAGTACTTGTTGTTTTCTAATACCATTGAAATATCCATAATGAATCGCTTTTATGTATTTATTGCATACTAATATTTCAGAAACACTATATTTCATTAATTCGATGTAGGCAGCATAATACGAATATCGAGTAATTTGGAATCAATATATGTTCGACGTTTTATGCAATAACACTTTTATGTGAATCTAAAAAATTTACAACAGTTTCAAGCAAGCAAAACAGTCTTAATTTATATCATTAATTTACTAAAATCAACTTTTTTTTTTTTTTAATAATAAATTTAGAATATTGCATAAAACTTCTTGTTAAAAGAGGAGTGGTATAATTGTTAATAACGTATACGCCTATAGATCAAAATATAAGGAATAAAAAAAAAAAAAAAATACAAACAAACTATTTCACGAAAATCATATACATACACTCCAGCATACTAATTAATATTCTGTAGTATTGTTAGCCCCGCCTTCTTTTTCACACCAGTATATTTTTAATGACAATTGCATTTGGAGAATATTACTCTAAAAATTTATTGGTGGGAGAGAAAGGGCGGGGTACAACTATAGTATTTCCCCTCAGCTGAATTTGGCGATTTTTCTTTGGCGCCGATTTGAACGATAACGATGTCGTGCGAAATTGTTTGCGATATAATATGGCAGCCTACATGCTATTTATTTTAGATTTATGATTTTATGATTTATGATTTATAATTTTGCTTACGATTTTATCATTTACGCTATATGATTTATGATTTTTAGATTTATGATTTAGCCATAATCGCCAACGAAAAATCGCCAAATCTAGCTGAGGGGAAATACTATAGTTGTTCCAAGGGCGGGACTAACAATACTACGGAATATTAAAGAGGATGTTGGAGGGTATGCATTTACATAAACTGTTACAATCATTTTCCATTAAATGTATCTGTAAATGTATTATCAGCAGAATGATTATTGCTGTTTTTGGTACTCATAATCATATATATTTTATTAGATTTTGCGCATTTATACACTACTATAAAAGTCAAATGTATAGCTTTTCCTTAAAAGGGAAAAAGTGTAGCAAAGTAGCGCCTGTTAGGTGGTGTAACTTAAAATCTCAAGATAACAATTTTACTCATGATCTATTGTTGGATTCGTCTATTTGTTCGTAATTTAGAACGCCTACAATATTCTGGTAGCACATAAACACAGACATTTATTAAAGAAAATATAAAATACATAAAATAAAATAAAATGGGGGGTCGAATCAAGCTCAGAACATGTAAATCTGTCGTAAACTTCAGATTCAAAATTTTTACGAATCCAATTCTTTTCTTTGTACACACTGTTTCCAAATTAGCATCTTTTTGCCACAAAAATATATTAATAAACATTTTTATTTTACTTAATCAGAGAAAGAATATCATTACAGTGCGTTGATTAAATAAAATAAATATTTCTATTAAAATTTACCCGTACCTAAAAGGTTCTAAATTGATAACTATGTTTGTGCATAGGAAAAATTAAAAAATGCGATCCATTGAAATAATAAAAACAACTGATAATAGACATTATTTTTGATTGCAAAAGTTTTCCAAAGACAGCAAAGTATCTACCCAAGCAGCACCGAAACGTTCTCTGAACGTTCAAATATTGTTCTGCAAACACGTTCTAAGAACGTTCCCTTTGAACGTGTTATAGACGTCTATTTGTCCATCTTGAAAAAGTACAATAGTACGGTTCAGGGAACGTTCAATGAACGTGTAGCTATCACCATCGGTGTTATAGAAGCGTTCAGAGAACGTTCTATGTATACGGTCTCAGAACGTTCTAAACGTTTTTAGAACGTTTTCAAAACGTTATACACATTTTCAGAACGTTCTAGAAAACGTACTGTAAACGTTCAAAAATAGTGTAGAAACGTTCTGAAAACGTTCTATACACACGTTCTCACAACGTTATGTAAACAATTTTTGAACGTTCTTTGAACGTGCTAAAAATGTATTTAATGTATAATAAAATGGAAGAACTCGCAACAATTGTTTCGGGTCGAAAGCTGACACGACCCTTCGTCAGACGAACATAATAGGCACGAGTGCTGCAAATACAAGAGCTACGTTGCAGATTTTTTGCAGCACTCGTGCCTACTTTGTTCGGTTGATGAAGGGTTGTGTCTTTTCTCGACCCGGAACAATTGCTTCGAGTTCTTGAATTTTATAGTGTGTTTATTTTATTTACTTATTTTTTTCTTTTTTTTTTTTTCCTTTCCTTTATTTATCTTTTCTTTTCTTTTTTAGTTTTTGTGTAGTTTTTATTTTATCTTTTTATTATTATTATTATTTTTCATAAATAATTGTCTTAGTAATATAAAATTTTGCATACATGCATTGAAATATTGTATAACAAAATATCAAGTATTTTGAATATTCTAGATAAATATTTGAATTCAAAAACAAACAAATAAATAAATTCAAGTTCTGGAATATTTTGAAAATTTTTAAGATAATATGCCCCCTGCTAACTAATTATTATTGCCCCCCCCCCCCCCCCCCTAGATTTTGCATCATTATAATTTAACAATAGAATATAGCCATATTTGGATATTAATTTAGTAAGTTAACGGCCCTCTTCACTTACCGTCGCCGGTAGACCGAGCCAATGATATTCCATGGGGAAATTTTCTTTACAAGTAACTTATTTTATTAGCTAATAAATATTTTTAAATTCTATTTTCACATTCAGAAAATTCCCAGCTGTTAAATTGACGGACCTTTTTTGAAAAAGTATTTTTTTAATTTTTAATATTTTATTTTGAAAATTGCAAAATGAAAAAAAATCACATATTGTAAATTCGTATTTTGCAGCTTCGAAGTAAATTATAAAAAATTAAAAAAATAATTTTTTAAAAAAGGTCCGTCAATTTAACAGCTGGGAATTTTCATAATGTGAAAACAGAATTTAAAAATATGTATTACTTAATAAGTTATTTGTAAAGAAAAATTTCCCATTGAATAACATTAGCTTCGGCTTCCAGCGGCGGTGAGTGAAGAGGGCTCTTAAGGAAAAAAATTTAAAAATATTTATGTCTAAATTTTGAAACTTACTGCAAACTTTTAGCATTCAAACACAAAAGTATTTTATTAAATTTTAAATTATCAATGAAATCTCAAATTAATGCCCAGATATGTTACATATTCTATTTTTAAACTATAATAATGCACAATCAATGGAAAACAAAAATAAAAATTAGTTAAAAGAAGTACACAAGTGTACAAAATTTAAACAATAAACTGTTTTCTCATTTTCTTTTCTTTTTTTTTTTTTTCCACATACATCTTAAACAAATAAACACAGAAGTATAAAATTTGGATAGTATGTTTTTTAAACTACCATAAATCGAATTTTATATAACTTTAGCATAAGTAATAATTGTTAAACTAAATATCAGTAAATTTTTCTCAAAAGTAAACATTGAAAAAATGAAAAATTTCAGCAATTTTAGAAAAGAAAACTTAATGAAAAATGGTCATGAAGATGCATTACAGATAGGTTAAAAATGTAGGCTCATCCATGCGTTAGATTAAAACCGTATATTTCTTCATGTAGTCACTTTTTTGTTTCTTCTTCTTTCTTCATTTTTTCGCGTGTGAATAATTTTTTTAAAATTTTACATAGAAATATGAAAATCGGATAAGGCGTTCATTATTAAATTATTTATCGACATTTTTATTATTCTGGTGATGATCACAGTTTATACAAATTAGTAATTATTATTATTTTTTTTTTTTCAAAAATTCCGTTATTAAAGTAAAAGAAAAGTGAACACAGAAAGTAAAACTAGGATTTTGTTTAACATGTGAGGGCATGTGCGTCTTCACTTGTCTATAATGCATCATTAACACAATTTTTCATTAAGTTTTCTTCGCTAAAATTGTTGAAATTTTTAATTTTTTCCAAAGCTTACTTTTGAGAAAAATTAATAATTATTAGTTTTAAATTATCACTTATTCTAAAATTATGTAAAATTCGATTAATGATATGATAACGAACATGACATCCAAATTTTATGTCCATGTGTTTATTTGTTTAAAAGCTATGCATAAAAGAAGAAAATGAAAAAGCAGGTTTGTTTCTTTAATTTTGAACAGCGGTGTATTTTAAATACGTTTAAAATATATATATATATATATATATATATATATATATATATATTATTATTATTATTATTTTGTTTTTTTTTATTTAAATAGATTACGTGAAATTTACTTAATATTTTCATATTTCAAATGATGCGTATGCGAAATTTATTTAAATTATTGATTTTGAGTTTATAAATTTTACGTACACATGCAGTGAAATATGACAGTATAAAATATGGTGAAACATTTTGAAAAATAAATAAATAAATAATTAAAATTTTATTCTGTAAACAAATAAATAAATAAAAATTAAATAAATAAACTTCAAAATTTAAAATATTTAGCAATATTAAGATTCACCTTAGTGGCTATTTCTTTTTTAATACTTCTCCCTGCTTTTACATTTCTACAGTGCAATGTAAAACGATCAAACATGATCAAATCTATCTATATATTTCTTTAACGTGGATCAGTTGCAATTAATTTTTGCCGAAACGATATAGTAGTGTAATTATTGAAATATGTGAGGATAAAAAATAATATTTAAAAATGAACAATATTTAAGCATGCGGACTCAACTCAATGAACTAATAAGAAAAAATTACGAAATTTGTCTGCTTACATTATTTTATGGAAAAATGTATTTTTAAAAATTGCTTCTTCAATCTTTATAAGCGTCATTTTAAACATAGAAATACTTTAAAGATTATACAGAATATGAATAATTGTCATAAATTGACTAAAAATCATAAACATAAAAATATAATCAAAATAAGAATTATTATTATTATTTTTTTTTTAAACAAAATACACCAAAATAAATAAAAAGTCATCACCAACATCGCGACAAAAATTTAAAAGGCATCATGGAAATCCTACACTCTTAAAACTGTGCCTCTGATACAAGAGGCACATTTTGACTTTTTTTGCCTCTGAAAAATAAGAGTCACGAGGGTGCCTTTGAAATTAAGAAGCACGGGTGCCTTTGAAATTAAGAAGCACGGGTGCCTTTAAAATTAAGAGGCACCTGTTGCCTTTGAATTTAAGAGGCACCAGCCTTTGAAATTGAGAAGCACGTGGTGCTTTTGAAATTAAGAGACACCTCGTGCCTTTGAAATTAAAAAGGCACACATTTTCTTTTAAGAGGCACATCGTAGCCTTGATTTTAAACTTAAGGGCCCGATTTACTCACCGTCGCCGGAAGCCGAAGCTAATGTTATTCTTTGGGAAATTTTCTTTACAAAAAACTTATTAAATAATGCATATTTTTAAATTCTGTTTTCATATTCTGAAAATTCCACACTGTTAAGTTGACGGACCTTTTTTAAAAATGTATTTTTTTTTCATTTCTAATATTTTATTTTGAAATTGCAAAATACAAAATTTCACATATTGAAAATTCGTATTTTGCAGCTACAAAATAATATATAAAACATTAAAAAAATACTTTAAAAAAAAAAGGTCCGTAAATTTAACAGTTGGGAATTTTCAGAATGTGAAAACAGAATTTAAAAATATGTATTAGTTAATAAGTTATTTGTAAAGGAAATTTCCCATAGAATAACACTGAATAGGGCCTCCGGCGACGGTAAGTTCACAGTCAGATTACCTCTTTGTATCTTCCCGTGTTATCGAATGGAACTTTTATTGTTTCGTTTTATATAAGAATATCTCATTCAAAAATGAATTTTTCGAATTCTGTCTTTTGAGAATTTTTCTTTGTATAAAGTCGCCTTTTAGCTTATGAGCAATTGTTTGAAAAAATAAATTTAAATATTTTATTTAGAAATCCAAACTTACAGTTCTAAATTTACTTAATGAGACAAAATATATAATTTTCTTTTTTCAAAAAACTTATCACAAACTAAAAGGCGACATATTCAAAAGACATAATTTGGAAACCTTCATTTTTGAATCAAATATCCGTACAATACCAAGCAACAAAACTCCCATAAGTTAACACGGAAAAGCTCTTCTCTCTCCTTCCGTCATGAAATCCTATCTCCTGCCTGCGAAAATTTTTATTTATAGAATTACTCATTACCTAACGTATTTTTATTAATTCCATTTTTCCATTCGGAAAAATTACAACAGTTAAATTAGTACTAGTTTTCTAAAAATTGATTTTTTAGAATTATAATTTTTGAATTCAAAAATGCGAATATTATCCAAGTGCATTTTCTCATATATTCTTGTCTCTAAAATAAAGTAAAAAATAAAATTGTGGTAAACAAGTATTAATTTAATGGTTGTAATTTTTTTTTTTTTTTTTTTTTTTTTTGAATGGAGCTTTGATTAAAAAAAAAAAAAAAAAAAAAAGAGTTAGGTGATAAATAATTCTAATAATTCTATAAACAAATTTCCCCATATAGTTGCATTGTATTTGTAGATTGAAGACAAGGAAATTGCAAGAGGGTTTTGAGGAGCCTTAAGTACTTCTTATTTGGCAGTTCATTTTCAGTGACTTCTACCAGTAGTTCTAATTAACATCTATTGAATAATACGATGACATTTCTTATGATGTAATTAGTACGACTTTTTTTCCTCCTAAAACTATAATTTTTATCCCCCCCCCTTTTTTTTTAAAAAAATATAGAATGCTAAATATAGAAAATTTAGATAAAATACTTCTTGAAATTATTTTAAACAGGTTTGTAAATTGAATAAATGTGGAGCTGAAAAAGTTGTAGATAGATAACATTAGAACTTTGATGAATGGAAATTACAATTTTGCAGAAGAAAATTTATAGTAAAAATTTTTTTTAATCCATTCTCAAAAATGGACAAGATAATATGACAAAAAATGTATGAATGACTGTATAAAAAGGAGAATCATGTAGGTAATTGTTAAAAACTTATTTAAAAAATGTATAATATAAATAAATCTGATTTAATTAATCTACTCTAATACAAACTGGAATTAATTAAACTTACAATGCTTTTATAGTGTAAAATTCTCAGTAAAATGTCAATCACGTGTAATAGCAATCTTTCCCAAAATTCTCGCGTAGAAATGCTCTGCTAAAATCAAAAGATTTAGTTGACACAGATTTATTTCAGTAATATTTTGTTAATGATATTTTACTGTACTGACAAAACACAGCTCATAATTCATCAAAATAACAAATAACTGAATGATGTATGCATAATATTTTCATTTTAAAATTATTGCAACCTATGTTAATAGAAAGACAAACTGAAAATTTCCAACTAAAGGAAAAAAAAAAGTGTCTAGAAAAGGAAATTAACCCGAAACCATTGGCTTCAATAAAAGTGTTGCTCTATATTAAGTTTTCCAAGCTTTTTAATTGATCTTGACCTGTATTTACTCATTTGAAAGTTTTCATCTCAATTTTTCCACTGGTTTTCAGATTTTTATTTTGTAAAGTAATATGTATTCAACCTCTATTTAATTGTTACTTTTTTTAAGAAAAAGAAGGGAATAAAAGCATATTATTTACTTTAAATTGTAACATCGTTATACAGTCGAACCTTGTTAACGTGAATCTCAAGGGAAATAAAAAGTTTGTTCATGTTACCGGTAGTTTATGCTACTAGTAACTCAGAAATTGCTTTTTATTTCGACGGGGATTGTGCAAACATTTCATGATAACATAATTCACTTTAAGCATGTTCGTGTTAACGAGCTTCGACTGTATATAAAATTCAGAAATTATCATCATTCAATAGTTTAAATAAAAATGCGATATAATAATTAACTTTATTGCATTGCAATAATAAAAAGCACCATAAACTGATTTTAAATTATAAGTGAATATTTTTTGAAAAGAAAAAAAAAAGAATATATATATATATATATATATATATATTAAAGAGCATAAATTTAAATAATATGGCAACATTCGTCAATTACGTGAAAGAAAATAAGCACAAGTTTCACAAAATCAACAACTCTAATCAAATAACTAGTTAAAGAAAAGTATTTATAAAACATATTTTTTCGATTTTCTTTATTGGGCCATTTGATTTAGTTTTAGGTGTTGCTGTTTTTACATTGCATGAACACCTGCTTTCTTTTGCCTGTAATGAATGCCTTGAAAATACATTGTTAGAAGTTATTATATTTATATATATAAGAAAATAAATGTTAGGGTTTTTTTTTTTCTACATTTAGATTTACTTTATACGTTGTATAAGTATTACAGAGAGTTAGACATATTCCTACTTATAAAACTGCTCAATTTGTAATTTGTACTAAGTAATTCTGGAAAAAAAATTGTTATATTTATACATTGAGTTATTAAAAAATAAATTAATTAATTAATTAAATATTTTATTTATTTATAAATAAAATAAATATATAATTTATTTATAAATTAAATAAATATTTATTTATTTACTTATTTATTTTATTTTATTTTTTTTTTGGGGGGGGGGCTGATTTATTATACTATTTATTTACCATATTTACACACATTCAGTGTTCCAGTAATTGACGCTGCCAGTTTTTCATTTTACCAGTAAAAGAATTAGCCAACATTTCTTTTCACTGCTGGTGCATCAAGCTTAATAATTTTGACCCAAAACAACTGTTATTTGCTTTTTTTCCATTTATGGCATTTTTTTTTTTTTTTCAAAGTGTTGTTGCGTATGCGCATGCACTTTACAATTATCTTATATTCAGTTCAACTAATATTAACATATTAAAAATTAAAATATATACAAATAAATAAAATTTAAGTCTAATATCTCATAATTTGCAATTAGTTTCTTAACTTCACGTATTAACACTACCTTTATGAAATTGAAATTGATAATCATAAAATTTAAAATGTTTGTAAATTACAGTTAATTAAGCAATGCATTTAAAAAATCCAGTACATTCTATCCCCCCCCACCCTTCTTCCCTTTTCTTCCTAGTTCTTTCTTTTTGAGAAAGTAATTTGACTTGAATTGCAAAATAATTTGTTGAAAAAAATACTTAAATTCTGAAGAAAAAAAACTTAATTGAAAAAAATCATTTAATTGAAAGATGCTGCTGAAAAGAAAACTCTTTTGAGCAAAGTATTCCTACAATAATTATTTTACTGTTTGTCAGTTTACTAATTTCTGCTGTTTAGAACATTTACAGGGTCACAGTGTTGCTATATTTGTATGTGTTACTTAAGTCTTTTGCCGCTATTATTTGAGATCAATAATTTTTTAAATATTATAACATTAAAACTTCAAGATTTTTTTTTTAAATAGTGGTAACAATATAAGAAAATGCATATAAAATGTAGGAACATTGCGACTCCTGCACACAATAACTAAAATTTCAGCACTGTTGTTCCATAAAGGAGATAAACATGAAATACTAGTATTTTCTTCAGATTTCCTTACTAAAATCATTATAACATTTTTAATTCTGTTTAAGTACCACTGATAACCTAATGAATAAAGGAATAAAAATAAAATTTGTTAGAGTTTTGTTGCTAAATATTTAGAATATGTAGTAAATATAAAATAATAGCCAATTTAAAAATTACATTTTATTAACATTCGCATCAACATTTTAAATATTTTAATCAAATGATTTGACAGAAATTGTTTTGAATAAACAGTTACAAATTGAACTAATCTAAAAAATTGACTCCATGTTACGGGGAAGTTCAGTATAAAATATACTCTGACACTGGCCTCTTCTGCTTATCACCTAAAAGAAAAAAAAGATGCTTAATGATTTTATATTTATTCATGATAAATTTAAAAATCTGATTTCATCTGTTAGATAATAATTTTTTTAAATAATATGCATAAATGAAACTACATAAAATATATAAAAATTTTTTTTATGTTTTTATACGTCCAGAAGCAGGATTTTCTGTATCTACCTGCAGCAAAGCAAAATTTATTAGTGATTCCGGAATACCGGATTAAATTTAGTATCAAGGAGAGTAAGTAATTGATAAAATACGTAAAATGTACACTTACAATAAATAAATAAATTAATTAAGAAAATAAGTCATCCAACAGTAGCCAGGTGGTTCTGTGCTCAAACTGGTAGACAGGAAATGATGGGTTTGATCCCAGGTTGCACTCGTCAGATTAGCTATTTGGAGCTTTCTGTAGTTTTCTCTGAGACGCATAAATATACATAGCAGGTGTCCTTAGAAAGACCCCCATGGAGAGCAACCCCTTAGGCTCAGGTTACTAGTGTAGACAACTGGTCTTAAGCCGAACAGCAGGATACCAGATGGCAAAAGCACACTGTAGAAATAAATTATTCTAACATATAAAAAACGACTATGTTTTCACTAATATCAAAATGTAACTTTAATAAAAAAGCACCACAAAACTGGCGTTGTAAAAAAAAATACTTACAAACTTTGAATAAACACCATAAAATGCAATAAACTCGCAACAATTGTTTCGGGTCGAAAAAACACACGACCCTTCATCAGGCGAATAAAGTAAGCACGAGTAATGCAGTCAAAGCGCCAACGCACCTGTAGCACCTGCGTTGCCGCTTTGACTGCAGCACTCGTGCTTACTTTAGTCGTCTGATGAAGGGTCGTGTGTTTTTTCGACCCGAAAAAATTGTTGCGAGTTTATTGCATTTTATGGTGTTTATTCAAAGGTTTGTAAGTATTTTTTTTTTTTTTTAATCAACATGTAAAACCTCATTTAATAATATGATGTAACAAAAATACACATCATAAAAAAACTTCACTTTACAAAGCACAAAATTTTTTATGTGTCACATCATTCCAGGGAGAATAAAAACTAGTATGTTGTGGCCACCACAAGACTTTCTTCTATATTTTCCTATACAAAGTCACTCAGTAACAATATTAAAAAAAAAAAAAAAAAAAATTACAAGGTTTTTTTTTTCGTTAAAATAAAAAAAATCGATAACTTTGTTTTAAATTATCACATATTTATAGTTCAACCATTCGCTTTAAAGGTATTGACGAGACCTTTCGAAAGATACCCATCTTGAAAATTTAACCCCCCCCCCCCAGGGGGTTCCCCACATGCACAGAATTTTTTTCCTAGTTAACTACTACTATTATCAACAATTCATATTTATTTTACAATCACAAGCTAAAAATAACTCTCATTATGTACATTTATACGAAATTTTGTCCTATACTGCAATGTTAAAAATTTAGAAAAAATGCGATCTCAGCGCCACTTGTTGAGCGTTTGATCACCAAATGAAATCAGCACCAGTTTATGTCAAGGACAAGGACCAACTAAATACCAAGTTTGGGTAAATTTCAAAAAAAAAAAAAAAAGATATATTTTTTTTTTTCGTTAAAAGTAAAAAAAATCGAAAACTTTGTTTTAAATCATGACAGATTTCTAGTTCAACCATTCGTTTTAAAGGTATTGACGAGACCTTTCGAAAGATACCCATCTTGGAAATTAACCCCCCCAGGGGTGTTACTTCCCCCCCAGGTGGGGAGCGATGCCCCCACATGCACAGGATTTTTTTCCTAGTTAATTACTATTATTAACAATAATTCATATTCATTTTACAATCACGAGTTTAAAATAACTCTCATTATGCACATTTATACGAAATTTTGTCCTATATTGCCTTGTTAAAAGTTTACAAAAAATGCGATCTCAACGCCACCTGTTGAGCGATTGATCCCCAAATCTAATCAGCACCAGTTTATATCAGGGTGCAACTAAATACCAAGTTTGGTTAAATTTCATTCATTGGTTCGTGAGCTACAGTGTCCACAAAAGTCGTGATACACACAGACAGACATTTTCTAAAAACTATAAATTCGTGTTCAGGACATCCCAAAACGTGTAAATCCATCAAAAAACGGAGGTCGAAAATTTTCACGAATGCAATACTTTCTCTATATTACACATAGAAGAAAGTAATAAATTATTATAAACATATTAAATTCCATCCCTGAATTCAAAGTTAAAATATTTTTTAGCATACTTAAAGTAATAAATGTATATACTTGGAGCATACAACGCACGATCTATATTTAAATTTTAACATATAATTCAAATGAATAAAACTGTTATTTAGTAAAAAATACTTACTTTATCTTTAAGTAATTTCCTATCCACTGTTCATGCTGATTACGCCCAATACAAGAAACTGTTTTATATCATCGTTCAAACTTAAATTTAAGCGATGTACTTCAAATTAAGCGATGTACAGGAAGTGCTGGGTTTTATCCCAGGTTGTGCTCGTAAACCTATCTATTTGGAGCTTTCTATGGTTTTCTCTGAAACTTGCATAATTGTACAGGATATGTTCCCTGAGAAAGACCCCCACCGAGAGCAACACCTTACGCTCAGTTCACTAGTGTAATGACAAAAGCACACTGCAGAATTAAATTACTTTAACATATAAAAATCGACAATGTTTTCACTGATATCACCATGTAGAATCTCATTTAATAAGATGATGTAACAAAAATACTCATCAGATAAAACTTAGTTTACAAAGCACAAAATTTGTTATGTGTCATATCATTAAAGGGAGATAAAAAATAAGTTATTATAATTCTAATAAATTTCATCCCTGAATGTAAAATTAAAATATTTTTTACCATACTTAAAGGGAAAGAAATTATATACTTGTGGCATACAACGCACGAACTATATTTAAATTTTAAAATAAAATAAAAATGAAGAAAACAGTTATTTACCAAAATATACTTACTTACTTTATCCCTGAGTAATTTTCTATCCATTCTTCATAATGGCTACTCTACTTCCATTCCAAGAAATCGTTTCGTACCTATTAGCGTTCAAACTTCAATTCACATTTTTTTGGCATTTATTTCACATTTTCAATTTGACATTATTTCAAAGCTTTGAGGCATAGTTACAATGACTTTTCACTCGACTGATAACTATTTTTACAGAAGAAACAGGTGCACACACGATATCTTGTAAAAATCTTCTTCGAACGTAAACATCCCGCCATGATAAAGACTGATGCATGCTGGGTTCTTTTGTTACCCATGCTCCGTTCCGTTATATGCAGCGCTTAGAAATCAGAACAGCGTTTTTAAAGGCACAAACGTGGGTTTGGGCTAGGTTTGTGACTCTCACCGAGATCGAAGTTCAGTAGGTGCTTTTCATTTTGTTGTGCCTTCTATAATTCTTCCAGTATCAGAGGCACTTTGACAGTGAGCCTCTTGATAGAAGGCATAATTTACTTGTTCCTTATATTTAAGAGCTACAGTTTTAAGAGTGTATACTATAACTGTACTGCCTGCGGAAGTATGAAACTGGGACTTCAACCATGAATTTTATTTTGAAACCTTTCTTTGAATGATCTTGGTCTCACAATTGCACAATATTAATTTGGTGCTAATAATAATTTGGCTTCTGGTAAATTAATATTTTAATTAGATGGGGAATTCGGTATAATATTTATGAGTTTCAAATTTTAAAAGTAAATAAGAAAAGAAAAGTTCGAAAAATTCGCATGGGTTTGTTTAAACTACAACGTTGAACTGTAATAATAAAATATCGAACGAAATAAATTTAGGAGTTAGCGTGAAAGATGTAAAAAATTAAAAAAATTCAAATTTAATTTTAAAATATTATATGTTTTTTTGATAAATTTTAATAAATTTTGTAAGTTTTCAATGTATAAGTATGAAAATTTTATAAAAAGGAAAAGTAAGTGAACGAACTTATCTGTCTGTATCTTGAAGCTGTTTTCTGTTGTAGTGTATCCGAACGGAAGTTAAATTCAAATCTGAATGTAAATACAAAATATGTGATGAGTAAGCAAGCAGTAGGACTTTGGATCCAACGAGCCACGCCAAGACATACCAACTTCCTGTGCAAAAACAGAGCAGATGACTTTTACATGCGAAACTTTCTTGTCGATCAAGCAATTTATTCAATAACACCCATTTCTAATATAAATATTTTTCATACTGTTCAAAACTTAACCTTTGTAAAAATTATTATACTGAGGCCATCCTAAAACTTTCTTCTATATTTTCCAGCGCAGGTCGATGTCAAATATTATTCGCTAAAATAATCTATCAAAATTATTTTCCATGGCAAATGTATACGATTTTCATCTCAAACAAATATAACGCTAAATATCCAAAAAAATTAATTTTACGGTATACATAATATGTATCTTAAGAAATGTATTTTACATATTGAAAAATGTGAAAAGTCGATAGCTTTGTTTTAAATTATCACAGATTTAGGGTTCATCCATTCGCTTTAAAAGTACAGACGACTTTTCTGGCAAGAATATTGAAAATTTTAATACAATAGCGAAAGCGATGAACTATACAAATTGCCCATATTTTTTTTTAATTAAATATTACTAATATAAATGTATGTATATATATATATATATATATATATATATATATATATATATATATACATATTTAATTTTCCAGGGAAAAGTTAAAAACGATGCTGACTCATGCACATTTATGCGAAATTTTGACCTATTATGACATATTAAAAATTCTGAAAATAATGGTACGATAGCGCTACCTATTGAACGATTTATTAACAAATATAATCGCCACCAGTTTAGGTCATAGTCCAAGTAAGCAAAGTTTGAATAAATTACGTTCATTAGTTCGTGAGATACAGCATCCATAGAATTTTAAAATTTATTAATATAATCATAAAAATTTAATCAACACAGGTTTTTATAATTAACATTTTTATATATGAAATTTTGTACGTTTTTCACCAAAAAATGCTGAAATACAGATATCTGAAAAATCGCAGAAAGCAATAGAAGCACCGTCCGTCGGTGGATATATACGGAAACTGAAGCAGCACATTTTGTCATTATATATATGTCTCACATACAAGGTTTGATAAGTATTCGTAATATAGAAGGTGAGGTACAGGTTTCCTGTAAGTTGAAACGTAACAGTGCCACCTGTCATTTGATATGTACTCGAAGTGAATCAGTAAAATTTACGTAATATCTATTTCACGTCCCAAATTTAGAGCATTTATAAATCATAGAAAATGTGCTATTGCATTCCGTTCCCTTGAATAAAATTAATTTGCAGCATACCAGTGCCTCCAGTTGTCCGATATGCACGCAAAATTATTCTGCAAAGTTTTATATGATATTAATTTTACATACCAAGTTCAGTGTATTTATAATTATTTATATCACAAAAACTGAATTATTGCCATTACGTTAACGGGGTTAAATTACAGGAGAGCAGCGCCACCAGTTCAGTTGGTCAATATATGCACCCGAATTAAATCAGCGTACTGTTACATAATATCTGTTTCACATATTAAGTTTGGTGCATTTGTGCACCGTAGAAGCTGAGATATAATCTCCCCATAAAAGGGAGAATTTACAGAATAGAAGCGAACCCTATCTGGTGATACATTCCAGAGGCTAATGAGCACCAAAGCTGATATTTAGGTCAATATCTAATTAAATATTCCTGATATTTAGCAAATTAGTTTAAAGTCTAACTAAGTTTGGTTAAATTCTGTCCATTGGTTTGTGAGATACAGAGTCCACAAAACTTTAATAACACACACACACACACACACAAAAAAAAAAATCAGACAGACTGGCATTTTGAAAGAATGATAGAATTGTGTTCTGGACATCTCAAGAGTGTATAAACCCATGGAATACCGGAGATCAAAAATTCCCAATTATCCAACACATTTTTCTTGGTATATACAAAATAATATTAATAATAATAATAATAAATAAATAAAATAAATAAAATAAATTAATTTTTCGTAACTTAATTTATTAACAATTTAAGAAACAAATAATAATGAATATCTGCAAAAGTAATCTGGAGTAATGTGTTTGACAGAATTGAACAACATAAAACTTAAATAAAGTTATAAATAATTATTATGATTATAATAACATATAATTAAAGTTTAAAATTATGTAATTTTTTCTCACCGCATCTCTATTATATTTCAATGATTATTCTACATGTCAACAAAATTTGAAACTGAAAATAAGGAAAAAAAAAACTAAAAAAAAAAAAAAAAAAAAAAAAAAAAGGAATTTTCTCATATTCGTTATAATCACACTGTTACAGAACGTGCTACGGCGGTGATACACTTGAACGTTTTTCATAAAACTAGACTTGTACGTTTTCTAGATGGTACAAAGCAAACCTTTTCAGAACGTTCTAAGTAATACTATTTTTGAACGTCTAATCGAACGTTCTCTTGACACGAAACACGGTGTTTGAACGACTGTAACCGTTATTAGACGTTCACAGAACGTTCCCGTGCTACTTGGGTACTATTAAAAATTCTTTTACGGATTGCATTATTATTACTTCATATGATTATTATTACTTCATATGACACACTTAAGGAGAAAAAATATATAAATATATTATAAAAACGATGAATTTGTTTTTAATCATACGAAATTTTTTTGGAACAAAAATGGATGTAAAAAATTAGTAGTAGTGAAAATCAAAGAAATTGAAGGACAGTATGAACCCTGTAATTCTTTTTCACGTTTCTTTAACAATATAACTCAGCAAAAAATATATGTGTTTAAAAAGAAATGGTAATAGTTATCTAATATATATATATATATATACATTTTTTTTAAATATTATATAATACATTTAAAATCAGTTATGTCAATGTTATAGCATAGCCTCGTAAACTACACTAAGCGACAAAAAAAAAAAAAAAAAAAAGCCAAGCTGCAAAAAAATTAACTTATACCTTTTGTGTTTGTAATAATTTAAAAACTAATGATTGCAACAAATAAAATTGTTATGTTTGTATAGTACGGAAGTCATAACATGATACCTATGTACATTTTCGATTTAATAATTCATTTTATTACACTGTATGAAGTATTTAATAAAAATCTACATAAAATTTTCTTTTTAAACGTAATATAATAAACATATACTTTGTATCCAATTATTATTTATTATATGAAATAAACACGTTATATTTAATATATGAAATAAAACTATTCATTTGTTAGATCTAAACAATTATTTAATAAAAATATGTATTCTGGATTGGATAATTCCGCCTTTATATGGAATTACTGCTTTAATGCGCAATGGCATAGTATTTTATGGTTTTTTAACATGAAACTCAGAAATTTCACTGTGCCAAATATCGTAAATATTTTTTTCTCGTTCTTTCAAAGTTGTAGGCTACAAATTTCTACTCCCCACTCTCTTTTATAGACTTAACATTTCCGAGCGGATTGAGATTAGGACAGTTTTTAAGGCTAATAAAGTAGAAATCTTACGATGTTCTTTGTGGGATTTAATTTTAAATAAAAAAAGTTATGATAACTTACAAAATTATAGATGCTCATGAGAATGGATAAGTAATTTTAACAACTTGAATCAAATGAATGTATCACAAGCGCCATATAACAAGGTGCATTATCATTTTTAAATGCTGATTGTGGAAGAGTCTGAAATACCCCCAAAGTAGTCGATCAGGTATCAATTTTTAAATAGCCAAGTTTTATTTCAGGTTAATTGATCCCTTGAACATGAAAATTTGCCAGGCTCACCGAAAAATTATGCATTTTCGTATCGTAATGTACGTTCGTATCATTGTTTTAAAAGCGATATATTCCCCGTTAAGTCATTAAGTCAGTCACATTTTCGTGATCAGATCTGCTTGTTTCCGTCAGTTCGAAATAAGTTAAACTTGACTCATCAGAGAGAACAGCTTCAGCCAAACAATTAATTGATCATTTTTTAATTTTTTTAACCCTCTAATGTCTTGGTTTTCTAATTATTTTCGTTAAGAATGAATTTTTTTCAGATTTTCTGGCAATTAAACCTGCTTTGTTTAATTGTTATTTCATTGTATGTAGTTAAATTATGTTACTAAACACTTTTTCTGAATCCCTGCTATGTTCTAAATGTAACACAAACTGATTTTTTAAGCGCTAGCTTTTGAACATGCGGTCATCTCGACTGGATGAGTAACGTGGCCGCCTAAGGAGAAATGTGCAGTTTAAACAGCCAAAAAATATTATGTCTTGCTAAAAAACAGATCACTAATATTTTGTAAATATTTAATCATTTTGACATTCACAAGTATTAAAATATTTTTTTTTTATTTTCGCTCTAAAATTAATATTTTGTATCGTTAATTGCCTTATTCTCGCCATGTTTGAAATACTTTCTAAAATTACAATTTTCCGAACAATTGCATCTTGGTTTTAACACTTGGCTCAATCCTAAATTGTACGCGGAACATAACGTAATAAAATCTGTTCAAAAATTTACTTTTGTTAGTGTAGATGCATGTCGCGTGGCTCGGAAACTTGGCAACAGTTCAAACAGTAGATCACGCCACCTGGTACAGATTGAGCTACTTTTTTGTTTAAATAACACCAATAATTTTAAGAAGTGATATATAAAATATGTAATCGACGTTTCTTCGATTCTATTCGTCTTTTATATATATCAAATCCCACTTAAAAAAAATATTGGTGGTTGTTGAATAAAAAAAGTCCTGCAATCTGTACCAGGTGGTGCTGTCTACCGTTTGAACTGTTTCCAAGTTTCCGTGCCACGCGACAGGTATCTAGTTTAGGAGGCTATGGATATAGCATGCAAGTGCCAGATTTCCGCCAACTGAAAATAAATTTCATACCGCTATTTAGGAATGTTAATCTCCCATTTACAAAATTATAAAATTGCCGTTTATTGTTGTTAAAAAAAAAAAAGAATAAAAAAGTCCGGTGTGAAGTTTACAGATATTCGGTACTAACACGTCCCTCTATTATTGCTCATAATCTTGATATGCTCATGGGAAAAAAAAATCTTAAAAGAAAAAATGTGGTTAATGTTTTTAATTTATTTAAATCTTTATAAATTTTAAACTGAAATTAACAAAGACTTTATGAACGTAGAATAACTAAAATTATGCAATTGCAATTTGTATTATAAAGCAATAAATGCGATTTGCAATAAATGAGATTCACGATAAAACAAAGTTTTTCACGGGCTGCTAAAGAGTTACAAGCATCATGTAGCGAAGCGGTTCGTTGCACATGCATTACTGTAAATGAAAATCTCCTCCAGTGAGAATTGTCCTCTCTGTAAACATATTGCGTGATATATATAGTATATTAGTAGATAAAACTTGATCTATTTATTAGAATGAATGAATGACGTAAATTCCCAGAGGATAATACTTTACAATATAGAATAATAATAATAATAATAATGAAACTGTTATTTTCTGAAATGTTCATTGGGGACTTTTGATATCAATAAATGGAAATGATATTATTTTTATAGCGTTCCTGTTATCATTAAGAAATATCGTTAATTTCTTAATCACATATCTTGTATTCTGTGGTGATACGTGTGATATTTTTAATCATTTTTAATCATTTTTAAATATTAGTATTACTTTTTTTTTGTCAATATTAATGAACCAGTTGCTTTAACAAAATTAGCATACAGTCTTTGTTTACGATCTCATATTCTAAATCAATGGCAAAAAAAATCTATTATTTAATTAATTTATTTTTAATAAAAAATACTAGATAATTTTTTATAGTTAAATCAGATTCTGTTAAGCAAAATAATACCATTTTCTAATGAATTTTCTTTATTAAAAAAAAAAAAAAACATTATTATGCTAAGGGTGTGACAACATGCGAATTGTTTTGACGTTTTAATAGTAAAAAGGAGACGTTTTAATAATAAAAACTACATGTAAAACTTTTAATCCAGTTATATGCTGTCAAATATAGTATTTAATTTCTAAATTTTCAAAAATATTCAAATGCTTAGTATGCATATTATCTATATATATAAAAGAACACTTCCTGAGTGAGTGAGTGAGTGAGGGGGTGATCTATCAACGCCCAGACCAAACCCCTGGACCTAGAAGCATGAAATTTCGTGACAATGTTCTTTCTATGACGTAGGCATCCACTAAGAAGCGATTTTACAAAATTCGCTCCCCAAGGGGGGGAAGGGGGGGCAAAACGTGATTTCACAAAATCCTTCATATCTCAAACAAAAAAACAGATATCCGTAAAATTTTTGCTTTAAAATATAGCTAATACAAATGTCTAAAAATCAATTTCTGGAATTTTCCAAATTCGGTCCCCAAGGGGGGCGGGGGGGGGAAACGTGATTTCACATGCGTAAAACGTGATTTCGCATAATCCTATATATCTCAAACAAAAAAATAGATATACGTGAAATTTTTGCCCTAAAATATAGCTAATGCAAATATCTAAAAACCAATTTCTGGAATTTTAGAAATTCAGCCCCCAGGTGGGGCAGCAGGGGGGGGGCTAAGGGGCAAAAACAAATAGAAATACAGTTAGGGCGTTCAAAATTGGTACAGATAGGTTTTAGAGGCCTGGAAGTCGACTGAGGATATTTTCGATTGTGTAAAGTTATTAGGTGGGGGATGAAGGGGGTAGGGGAGAGGGGGGGCAAAAAATAAAAATAGAGTTAGATCGTTCAAAATTGGTATATACAGGTTTTCGATATCTACAAATCGATTGCGGATATTTTCGAAGTTGTAAAATTATTAGGAGGGGCGGGAAGGGGGGTCTATGGGGCAAAAACAAATAGAAATGCAGTTAGGCCGTTCAAAATTTTTACAGATAGGTTTTCGAGGCCTGCAAGACGAATGGGGATATTTTCGAAAGTGTAAAGTTATTAGGAGGGCCGGGAAGGTGGGGTGGGGGACTGAGGGGCAAAAAAAAAAAAAAAAAAAAAAAAATAGAGTTAGATCATTCAAAATTGGTACATAGAAGTTTCTGATACCTACAAATCGATTGCGGATATTTTCGATTTTTTAAAATTATTGAGAGGGGCGGGAACGGGGAGCAGAGGGGCAAAAAATAAAAATAGAGATATATCGTTCAAAACTGGTGCATAGAGGTTTTTGATACTTACAAATCGATTGCAGATATTTTCGAATTTGTAAAATTATTAGGATAGACGGAAGGGGGGGGGGGCGAAGGGGGAAAATAATAGAAATTAGAGTTAGAGCATTTTGGGAATTTTTTCCGAAGGCAGTGAGAACCCAGTGCGACATATTTCCCAATTAGATTTTGTTTCTCTTTTTTTCTTCACATGATAAAAATTAATGCAATTTTGAGAATTCAGTAATTGTAGTGATTCTTTTAAAAATAGGGACCAGTGAAGCGGGCGTTGCCTGCTAGTTCTTTTATATACAAATAATGAATGTGGGATTTTTTTGATGACTACTGGGCGATTTTACATGATATGTTGGATAATTTCATGATAAATGTTGTGTTAGTCGAAACAGGGATAAGACATAAACTTATTCCTTATTACCACTGTATTTTACAGAAATATTTATTACATCTTAACAGTAGTTTCTTGTACCGTAAAAGCCTGCGTATGAGCCGCAGCCAGTACCGTCAAACTGAGGGAATTTTTAAATAAATTGTCACCAATAATTTTTAAGAGTGACATTTCATATACGCAATAGACGACTACTCTTCGAAGTGATTAGACAAACATTATAATTAAATTTTAGTGGTGGCTGTTGAATAAAGCACCGAGTGCGGCCAATACGCCGGTTTTTATGCTAATTGTAGAAATTCCTAATAATCAGGGTGAAAGTTTTTAATTTTTTGTTTCTATTATTTCTGTACAAGCTATCTATCATTTTAAGGGTTTAAATATATTTAAAGATAAAAAAAAAAAGTACATTTTTATATATTTATTTTATTTAATAGTTTTATTTTATTAATAATTTATTATTAATTATTTATCTAGAATTTTTTTCCAGAGTTTTAAATCAATCGGAATAAAAGTCTACAAGAAAGAGTCTTTGGAAATTTCTGACATTAGGGTCGTTTTATCGCTAAAAACTTTCTCTTTTTACTGAAAGCTCCATAACTGCTAATATTTTTATTTATTCCGGAGTACTTTTAGCGCCGCCTTTATTTCGCACCCCTTTATTTATAGAAAAATTGTCTTCAATACCCATAGCTGTCAAGTTTTTTAATTTATTCCGAAATATTGTTAGTCCCGCCCCTTTTTCACACCGTAATATTTTTAGAGTACTTATCTTCAATTTTAATCGTAATTATATGTATTGAAGAAAATTTTTCTACAAAGATTACGGTGTGAAAAGAGGGCGTGCCTAACAACACTCCGGAATAAATTAAAAAACTTGGAAGCTATGAATACATAACTTCGATAAAATAAGAAAAAAAAATTCTTTTAAAAAATAAGTGGTACGAAATAGAGGCGGGGCTAAAATTACTCCGGATAACATTAAAATATTGGCAGCTATGAAGCTCTATTTTTAAATTAGCTGGACATGATTTCTCAAAACATACTGCATTGGTCGTATTCAAATGTTGAACACATCTTTAAAACATAATTGATAGGGCTTGAATGAATGTTTTTCTTTCTTTCTTTTCTTTTTTTTTGAGTTATCCAGAGCATCGTGAGCAGGAGATTTTTTCGAAGGGCCTTTGGAAATGTGGTCCCACCTACTGAATTTTCTAAATTTTTTAATCAAAATTTTATAAAACATTAGTCTATATTGCTCTACTTTATGTTCAAAATTTTGAATAAAAATTTTTACTTATACAGTAAGGAAATAGAGGCTTTTTAAACTTTAAGAATTGAAACCTGTGTAACCCTTTAATTTTTTATTTTTTTAAAAAGCTTAAATATAGGATAAAGATTTTTGTATCGAAAATAGTGGTGGAAAACAAAAGTGGAAAATACTTAACCTCGGATAATTGTAAAGAAATAGGTCTAGCTAAAATAAAAGGGTGTAAATCCCGTTCCTGTGTTTGATTCCATAACAAAGCTCATTAAATTACCAGTCATCTTTTTCTATTCGGCGATACTTGAAAGAGCCGATTGAAAACAACATGAATCAGTGGGGGAAAAAAAAAAAACTTGAAAAGCGTCTAGGGTTAGAGTGTATTTTTCCAGCAAATTATGACGCGCTGCAATTGCGATCTAGCGGCGAAGATTTCACAGTCGTATCTGTTAACATCCTAATTAATATTCGTAATGCTTTTAGTACCCGCCTTTTGTCTTGCTGAGGTTCATTCTCAAGCCAACGAGCTTGATTTCTTTGTTTAATTCTGAAGCATTTCTTGAAATCCTTAAATGAGGAAGGAAGCAGTACAGTGTCATCCGCAAATCTTAAATGATTTATAAACAAGCCCTTATTTTTATGCCTTTCTGTTCCAAATTTAATTTTTTAAAAACTTCTATAAGTACTGCATTGAAGAGATTTTTGGAAATTTTGCCCCCTTTATCTTACACCCTTTCTAATTTTGAATGCATTACTCATATTGTGGGGGTTTTAATTTGCCTGTTGCTTCTTTATATATATATATATATATATATATATATAGTTTGAATAATTTAATTCCTTTTTAACACCCAGCAAACGAAAGGTAGATGAAAATACCAACAAATGAAATTTTATGATATTTTCTAATTTGTAACTACAATTAAAAAAGAAAAAAAATGACTCTAAAATGAAAGTGATGGGAAATAAAGGCGTGGGCTAAAAATGCTCCGGAATAAATTAAAATGTTGTCAACTCTGTTCTTACTAATATTTAATTGTCATTAATACATTTATATGGAGAAAATAACACTATAAAAGGTAAATGAATTTAAAGATTTATTGTAAGACTTTAACATGATAAAAAAAGTTTTTGAAATGAAATAGGGAAATCAAATGCACAGTAAATGCTCAATTTAAAGCTTTCATGTCTTTCTAAATAAAAATTCACTCCATTTTAACTTAGCATTTACTTTATATGTAAGCCTCATTATTTGAGAAGTTCAAAAAGATTGAATTTCCGATCAGTCCCTGTAGTTAAAATCATGTAAATTTCAAAAGACGTCATTTATACAAGACATATTCCTTTCTTTTTCTTTCTTTCATTCTTTTTTTTTCAATCTTTAAAGGATACTAACAAAGATACTTTAAAGGATTTTACAAGGAAATAGTTTGATTGTAGAACTTTGAAATGTAATAAAATTTTCAATTTAAATTTCGATATCTGGAGTAATTTAAAAACTTAAATTTTATCATTCAAGCAAGACTTTTTTTCTATACTTAGATGTACAAGACGATATATATTACTTACAAGGCAAAGATGTACATTAATGTCTCTTCAGTTATCGGAAGAAGTATTTCAATCGAAGCATGAAATACAAAAAGTACAATCTCTAATAGAATAAGAAAGTTTTATTTTCCTTTTTTTTTTTTTTTTTTTTTTTTTTTTAATATGCTATATAAAAAATAGCAAATGAAAAAAATATCTTTCTATTTTTTTCTAAAAATTGTAAATCTTGGTAAATTTTAATATATTTAAAATACCAAATGCAGTATATTTAATATAATATGTTTCATTATTTTTTAATAGATAAATGCTTTCTTTTATATAATATGTTGTATAAGAAATGTATAAATTTAAGAAGAAAAAAAAATAGATTAGGAGAATGCCATCAATAGGAAAAAAACAATTAGCCTTATAAAAATCTTAATAATCTCAGTAAATACTATAAACGGATATAAAAAAAAAAATAAAAATTGTAAAATGTGATATAATGGCTATTATGTAAGTGTTTATTATTTACATGTATTTAATATCATCGAAAAAAAAATCAGTAAAATATATCATTTATGAAAGTAAAAACTGTCTCATTAATTTTTCTTAATAATTATTACTCTAAATATAATTATACATATGAACGAAAATAACAATTTGTACAACCTCAATAAATATTATAAACAGTTATAAACAAAATAAAATAAAAAATTCGCCATAAATTAGTACAGACTTTATAAAAACCGAAATAATACAACTTTTTTTTTTTTTTTTTTTTTTACATATGCAGGGTTGCCAACTTTTATGATTTATCACTGAGTATTTTTAGTTCCGCCTTTTTTTTCGCACCAGATTTTTTTTTTTTTTAAACTATTTCTTTATAGTGTGTGAGAATGACTAAATAAGAAGATAATCATTCTTGAAAATTACTGGTACGGAAAAAAGCGAGGATACAATACTTCGAAATAAATTTCAAAAGTTGACAACTCTGATATATAGCCATAACAACATTTTTGTTGTTTTAATAAAACCATTTTACTATATGACTATTGTAAGTAAATGGAAATATTGAATTTAACAAAACATTTCCATATCATATCTTCACCTGATTTACACGTTTAAGGTCTTCTGTATAAAAAAAGAATGATTTTGGGCAACAAATGCCTATGTATGTATGTGGAGAAATCTCTGACTATCATATCTGCAAAACGAAATGAGATAAAATGACAGAACTTCATAATTAAGACTCATCTGATCTGCAAATAATTTTGTCAACATTTGGTGGAAATTAGAAAACATGTAAAACCGGAAATGGGACAATAAATTCATATATCAAAAACGTCGTTACCGATTTTCTTTAAATTTGCCCCATAAACCCACTTTTAGATATACTTTTGCATATAGTGTTTGTTACTCAAGAAAAATTGATGGGCATTCTGATTAGATAGGTAAGTTAAAAATCTCAAAAATCGGTGTTTTAAAACACAGCTCTATCAATTTTTTAAAACACACCATACGCCAGTTACAAAAGGGTTTTTGTAAGTATATGTAGGTAAGTGTAGTACGAGGGTGATTCAGAAAACTTTGCCTCCTAGATAATACCTTTATTTGTGCTTGACAAATAGCACTGATATAGGTATCAGTGGAATGCTTCAAATATCAGCTATAAATGGTCGCATCATTTTCCAACATAGTCCCTATTATGGGCAACAACTTGCGCCAACCCGAAACAATGTTCTCCATGCCGCAGGCAAAGCATTGTGTTGCTGTAGTCGATAAAATTGTTCAACTGTTGCTTCCATCTCCACGTTACAAAAGTAATGTTGGCTCTGCTATTCCTACTAGCTAATCAGTTCATCCATCTAATGATGATGATCTTCATCAGAGCCGTTGCACACCGACCACTTCGGTGCTGATCCTGAAGACTTAATGCGACTAGGCTTCGGTTTTTCATAGTCTTTGTCCTCGAACTTAAAAAAAAAGTTTTATCTCTTATTCTACTTCATATATATATATATATATATATATTTCAAACACGTTTGGCATTGTAGCAAGGATCTTGATATCGATTATGTTTTGCAGTTCCTTAAAAAGGTCAAAAATCGAGAAAAGAATTAAACGATTGTACAATGCGGAACTACAATTTTTGTTTAACATTTTACAGTGAAGATAACGTATAATAATAAACCAAAAGTTATAAAATATCTCAAGTATAACAGCGTTATTATTATTATTATTATTATTATGTTTTAAGCAAGAAAATAAAAAGAAAAGAAGAAAACATTTTTTTTTTTTTAATTTACAGAAAAAAATGCATGAATATATTCATCTTTTTGTACTATATGTGCTGATGCTCACTTTTAACATGAAAGTTAGTAAATACACAAGAGGCATATTTCGAAAATTGGAAAGCGAAAGAATTTGAATTTACTCATGATTTAAATTTTACAAAAAAGGTAAATATCCGTTGCATCAAATATCTTTTTATCTGATCCTTTCCTTTAAAATAACTTTTGTTACAGAATTCAAAAATAAAGGTACTTATTTCAAAATTTCATTTACGTTTCGTTTGAAGAAATGCGTGAATGAAAACGAAATCTTGATATCCAGGTAAAGAAATTTATCTTCTTTTGGTTAAAAATATAATTTTCTTAAATTTGATATGAAACAGTTACTTCAAATGATGATGATATCACAAGAAACGTTTTTGGTTAGAAAATAAATTGTATATTTAAATTTATGAGCTATATGATGGAAACTAATAGACAAAACAAACTTTGAATATTTATGATATATATATATATAAGTACATTAAATAGCTAATAAAAAAAAAAGAAAAATAATCAATAAGCAAGATATACGTGATGTTAAAATAAATGTATTGCTTAAACAATCTCGTATACAAAACTATAATAACATCAACAACAAATATTAAAAAGTCATTGGAAGTTCCCTTCATTAGCAGTGCTGCCATATCTGGCGGAATTTTTATTCATTAATCCCCAATAATTTTGATGTTTGATATTTGATATCCATAATAGACTAAAAAGCTTCGAAGTGATTAGGCAAATGTTATAATTAAAAATCATTGGTGATATCACACTGAATGAAAAATTTACCAGATATAGCAACACTACTCAATAAGTTCATTTTATTACTCCCTAAAACTTTAATCGTTTTTTCTGAAAACACCTTTTTGAGTGCACAAGATTTCTCAAAAACTAATTTAACAACCTTATTTAAATTTTGCACATTCCTTTAAAAAAGTACTAACTACTGATTGAACATTTTTTTCGATTACAAATATTTTTACTAGGCAATACGTGAAATACATTATACCAAATATTGTACTGTTTTGCATACAACTCTAACAAAATTTCAGATTTAATAAAAAAAAAAAAAAAAAAATCCTTTGTTCTACATACTTATATACTAACAGACATTTTTTTTAAAAATTTCATTAAGAGATACCATAATGTATCGTGAACTCCAGGAAGATACTTTTTTCTGAGGGCTCTCTGAAAACCAGATCTCCTCAAAATGGGTTCAAATGATGCACCTTAATATGCTCATCAGAAAATCATTCCATACTGTAATTATAAAAAAAAATCAAGCAAGCATTAATTGAAAGAGCATGTATAAATATGTTTTTTTAAGCATAAAGCAATAGCCCTCGCCAGCTCGTTTTCGAGTTATAAATTCTGAAAGTTCGCTAATAATCTGTGCAACCACGCTTGAATCGATAACACCACGCCTTACTGAAATAATGAATGAAGTCCAAAACAAACAGATATCGAAAAAGGATAGACAAACGTGTCCATTGATGCATTCATCAGTTGCCCATTTCAGCTTTGAGATATATTCAATCGAGATATAATGTCTGAAAACTCTCTAAAATAGAATCTAAAAACTGATAAAAGTCGTGGTTTTGGTAGGATTTAATGGAACTCCTCCCAATCCTTTCTTGTTACTACATTTTTACTCAAATTTCAATATAGATTTCTCGAGAACGGGCTTATGAGGGATAACAGTTTATGCTTAAAATATCATGTTAGATCATACTTGCTAACATCCTAATTTATATTCCGTAGTGTTGTTAGACCCGCTCTTTTTCGCACACAAGTAAATTTTTAGAACAATATTCTCCAAATGCAATTACGATTAAATAAGAAGAAAAATACTCTAAAAAGATACTGGTGTGAAAAAGAAGGCGGGGCTAAAAATATTAAATGGTATGTTGGCAAGTATGCGTTAGATTATGCCCTCTCACATTAACATATTTTAATTGATTTCTATATTACACTATGGGATAGTTTCCTGGTCAGATTTTTAAAATAAATTAATTTATATTTATTATGTTTTAAAAACAGAGAAAAAATATTCCTTTTTTTGACCAGTGCAATCCTTGTAAATCCTTAAGCAGTGAAATAACATTGCTCAGCGTTCTTGACTTCTTTAACCCCTTAACTGATTATTTTTCTTTCAATTTTTTTTCAGCTCACACCAATATTACTGCATGATAATATTCATGTTACTTAAGACAAGTTGTTTTGTCGAAAATTAATCCAAAGAAATACTTTGAAAAAATACCGGTGTCAGTTCGTACAAACTGTCACTGAAGTAATGCCCGTACGCTGTACGGGCAAACCAGGTAAGGGGTTAAGACGTTAAATATTGCTTCCTGTGGTGTAGAAATCGCATATATTTTTAAAATTTTCTATTTAAATTTAATTCAAATCTATTTTAACGTTTTCTACGATAATTTATCTGTATATTCAATATTAATCTTTAATTAACTGCTGAATTCCTTTTCCATAAATAAAATAAAATAAAGAAAAATATAAAGAAAAATCTCTCTCTTGTGTGTGTGTATGTGTGCAAGCGAAATCCTATGATATCATTTCGGTTTCTAAAGAATACCACTTTCTTCATTCTTATTTTCTTCCTAAATCAAAGAGTAATTGCTAGCGTAATTTTAATCATTTAGTCAAAATTATACTGGTACAGAATTAAAATTCTTTTCTAAGCATATGTCATCTGTGGTTTCTCATTCCTCGTATCTAAAATTTCGCGAAATTCAAAAGTTAATACGCATGGAAATCCTGCTCTGTGTATTAAAAAATATCAATTTGATTAGAATAAAATGCATCTTAAATGCTGCTCCGTTTTATATGTTCTCATGGCGTAAAAATTAAGTGCAAAAATGTTACTCTTCGCTGAAATTTGAAAAAAAAAAAATATCATTCTGTTTTGATTACTCCTGCTTAAAAGATCTAAGTATGTGAGCTTACAATATATTTATGTTTGTGACATCTTCCCTTCTTATTTTATGCAGCAATTCCAACAAAAATATCTTTGAACATCTGTGTTGAACTTCATTGATTTATGAAAGATGCTCTTTTTAACACCTCTGGGTCAGTGTTGCTAGATTGGAGACTTTTTTATTTCAGTAGGCACCAATAAATTTGTGAAGTGATATTTGATCGTCAATCTTCGAAGTAATTAGACAACCGTCACAATTAATATTTAGTGGTGGATACTAAATAACAAAAATTCTCCAATCTGGCACACTGCTCTGGGTAGAACACTGGGTATTTACTAAAAGTAATAAAAATATAGATGAGCAACGGCGACAAACTCAAAAAAAAAAAAAAAAAAAAAAAAGAAAATAAATAAAAGAAAAAGAAAAATAGAGTTAGTATGATGTGGCCAACATAAGACTTTCTTCTTCATAATTTTACACTAATTCATGCAATACAAATTATTTAGTAAATTATTACATTATTTCCCAGGAAAAATGCAGACGATTTTTATCTGACAAAAGAACATCAATAAATGCAGAAAGAAAGTCAATAATGTACCAATCTAAGAAGATATATATATATATATATATTTCGTTAAAAAAGGAAACAAATTGATAATTTTGTTTTAAGTTATTACACATCTATTGTTCAACCATTCACTTCAAAGATATTAACGAGATCTTTCGAAAGATACCTATATAGAAAATTTACATCCCCCGGGGGTGGGGTACTTCCCCTCAGGAGAGTGGAAACGATGCTCCTACATGCACAAACATTTTTCCTGGTATACTACTATTATCAATAATTCATATTAATTATACAATCGCACGTACTAAAAAGTAACACTCATTGTATACACTTTTTACGCAATTTTGCCTTATACTGCCATGTTAAAAATTTAGAAATAATTCGATCACAGCGCCACCTGTTGAGTGATTGATCCCCAAATCTAATCAGCAAGAGATTATGTCAGGGTCCAAATAAATATCAAGTTTGGTTAAATTTCGATCTTTTTTCATACAATTACAGTTGTCCTGCAGATATCCTATAATTATCATACATATCCTCTATTTGTCATATCGTATGAAAGATATCCACTGAATTCGCGGAGGATATAGTAAACTGATTATACAACCATTCATCTCCACCTTAAAGCTGGGGAGATTTTCTGATAGATCCATCCTGAAAAAATCCGGCGGATTTCTTATTGGACACGCATGTGCAATCGACGCGCATTCGGTGCGCATGTAATCTCGTGCGCCTATAATAAGACTTGCTTTTGGCCGCCGTTACAAATAAAGATAAATGATAGAAGTTTGGTCAGAGCAGGTAAATTCTTTCGAAAATCAAAAATATTGATAAATAATGTAAGTGTTTTCATTTTTATTTTGTTTTATACAATTCATATAGACGTAAAGTCACTATTTTGTGATTAATAAAATTTGTCTTTGTATTAATTGTAAAATTTAAGCGATGTAAAATTTAGGCGTACGCAGTGAAAGCTTTAAAGTTTGTTACAGTTTCAGCATGGTGACGACACCTGTTCAAAGAATCCTTTTTTACAATCTGCAGGACAATTTTTGTCATCAACACGTTGTCAGGTTATCACCAATATGCTATCCTCTGGATAGCTTAAGGATGTCAGAAGGCATCTAGAGGAAGTTAAGATACATCCTTAGGATGTCTACAGGTGCGACATTTTGACATCGAAAAATCATCCTCCAAAAGACAAAAATACAATTTCCGTTGTCCAGAGGATATCAGGTTATACCTCTGTATTTGTTTAGGATCTCATTGTTATGTCTGGGTGGTTTGTGAGGTACAGCGTCCACAAAATTTGTGATATACACCCACATGAACACAGAGAGACAGACTGTCTTTTTCTAAAAACAGTCAAATCATGTCCATGGTGTCTCATAACAGGTAATACTATAAAACTGGAGTTCGAAAAAATTCTGGATTCCAATACTTTCTTCTTATATATATATATATAAAAAACTTTTACTTTTACGGAAGTATAGTGACGTAAGAAGTAAAATCCGAACTGTTCAATGGAAAACTTCTCAATATATCTGAACGCTATTCTACCTATCTAGATAACTTCTCTACATACCAACTATACCTATTTTATTGTTATACCTCTTTTTTTTTTTTTTTTTTTAATGGAGATTTCTTGTAATCTTTTGCCCTAGTTATCTATGATAAAAAAAAAAAAAAAGAAAATTCCAGAAATAAAAATCGCGTCCAAACATCGTTACTTTTTGTAACAATGCCTGACGTTATACAGACAATAAATTATAATACAATAACTTTATGATCTGGTAATTTACGAACTTACACTGAATAATGAATTAGTAAAACGAGAGCACACACTTATTCCAGACATTGAATTGAATTTAAAAAATAGTTACTATAGTATTTTGTAGGCAGGAGAAGATTTATAAGCCATAACTAGGATATGACGAGGCGTTTCATTTTAAACACATAAAATTTAATAGATGACTATGACAATTACAGATGAAAAATACAAGTAACATGAACGACTACATTTTTAAGACTGCGATCTGTTCTAGCAGAGATAAACGTAAAAAGAAATGAACAGAGCATTGATTGGACGTGACGTCACTTACCAACAGTCCAATAGATTAAATCAGGAATACAATGACGAAATACACCACATTTCTCCTCCCCTTAATTCTGTATACCATACCTGATGGGAGGTTTTCTTACTCTAGATGATCTTCTTACAACCTGTTCAGAAAAAGACAAATTAGTGTTTTTAAGTTTTGAATGTTCAGATTTTAGTTTATTTTTATTTAGAGTACTGTTGATATTTTTATCACAGTCAATTTCACCAGGCTTTGTAGACACAGATCTACTGTCGGTTGGCCCTGGATCTGGTGTAGTGGGAGGATCGGTTGGCACTGGATCTGGTGTACTGGCAGGATCTGTTGGCACTGGATCTGGTATAATGGCAGGCCTCCTACCAGACTTAGATTCTCCATTGCTTTGCAGGTGTGGACTCTTGCTATCGGAAACCATGGGAATATTTCCATCAAGAGTGTTCTTTTCAATTTCACCAGGATTTGTAGTTTCCTCCAGTTGTACTCTGGAACCTACACTTTTTAGTTGATCAACGTGTCTTTTCCATACACATGAACCTACTTGAATTTTATAATGTAGTTTACCTAGTCTGGCAATTACTTTACCTATTTTCCATTTATCTCCTGATGTGTAATTGCGTACTGCAACTTTTTCATTTATTTCGAATTCTCTTATCTTTTTCTTGTTAAAAACATTTTTATATTGTTTGTTTTCAACATAATTTTTAACATTTGGTACAAGAAAATCTAATTTTGATCTGATCGTTCTTTTCAGAAATAATGATGCGGGACTCTCCCCTGTTGTAATATGAGGCATTATTCGGTATTGGAATAAAAATTCGTTTAACTTAAATTGGAGATTTCCGGGTTCTGAACTTAAGGATTTCAATCCTTTTTTAATAATTTGGACATATCTTTCGGCTTGACCATTTGTAGAGGGATGATATGGTGCAGTTAAACTATGTTTTATGCCTTTACTTTGTAGAAAAAGTTCGAATTTTTCTGAAATGAATTGTGGCCCATTATCAGACACAAGGGACACAAGATAGCCATATCTGGCAAAAAGCGAAGAAAGACAGTTCTCAGCCGTAGTATTAGGAACAATGAACACTTCTGTCCATTTACTGTGGGCATCTACTACGATTAAAAACATTTTTCCCATCATTGGACCAAAAAAGTCTACATGTATTCTGTTCCAAGGTGTTGTAGGCCATTCCCAGTGATGATTTTCCATTTTAGGAGGATTATGTTTTAATTTAATACAAACAGAACAGTTATTTGCTAAATTCTCAATGTCTTTATCAATACCTGGCCACCATACAAAACTACGTGCCAGTGCTTTCATTTTTACTATGCCAAAATGGCCAAAATGCAAATCTTCCAACACTTTCTGTCTATGAACAGTAGGAATTACAACACGATTCCCTTGTAGTATGCAATTATTTAGTATAGAAAAATCTTGTTGTTTATGTCCAAAAAGTAAGTAATTTGGCATCTGTGTGCCTGATATTAAATGTCGGTACATTTCTTTCAATGTTGGATCTCGCTTAGAACTTGCACATAATATCTTTTTATTTAACGGTAACGATGTGATTTGATGAATAAATAAACAATCGGATTCATCAAGGTTGCCAAATAAATTTCGTGACAAAATTGGTGACACTTTTTCTGGTAGTAGCGAATCGGACGACGGCAGCAGTAAGTCTTCACTACGTAATGGAAGACGTGATAGAGCATCGGCATTTCCGTGCTCTGCAGATTTTTTATATTTAATATCATAATTAAATGTCTGTAAGTATAATGCGTATCTTTGCATTCTAGCTGCCGAAAGTACCGGAATACTTTTTACGGGTGAAAATATGGAAATTAGGGGTTTACTATCTGTATACAGTGTAAATCTCCTACCATATAAAAATTGAAAAAATTTCTTTACACAAAAAATTATTGATAACGCTTCTTTATCTACCTGACTATACCGCTTTTCTGCAGAAGATAAAGTTCTAGAAGCAAAAGCTATGGGTTTTTCGGAGTTATCTGGCATTGTATGCGAAAGTACTGCCGAAATTCCATAAGGAGAAGCATCAGTGGCTAAAATTAAGGGTAATTTAGTGGGTGAGAATCCTTTCGGAAGTAATTTCCTGTTTAATTGCATTAAATGAATTTTCACATTTTTTAGTCCACTGAAAATTTACATTTTTACGTAATAATTCATTTAGAGGATACGCAATCGTAGATAATTTAGGAACAAATCTAGAATAGTAAGATACTAAGCCTAGGAACGCTTTTCCTTGAGTTACGTTTTGAGGTATTGGAGCATTTAAAATAGCAGAAATTTTTTCCTGCGTTTTGTGTATGCCATTTTTATCAATTTTGTAACCGCAGTATGTAATTACATCATTCAAGAAAAAAGATTTTTCTTTATTTATTTTAAGATTATATTCACGTAACCTTTCTAGCACTTGTTTTAATCGATCTAAATGCATTTCATCAGTTTCCCCTGAGATACACATATCGTCAATAAAAACTGAAATACCCTCTATACCTTTTAAAATTTGTTCTATAGTTCTCTGCCATATTGCTGGCGAACTGGCAATTCCGTATGGTAATCGCGTAAATTTAAATAAGCCTTTAGCAGTGTTAATAGTAAGTAATTCTTGTGAATTTTCCTCTATCGGTAAATGCAAGTATGCTTGGTTTAAATCAATTTTTGTAAAATGTAATCCACCCCCTAAAGTTGCTAATATATCCTCAATTTTTGGTAGCGGGTATTTGTCAACCTTTAAAAATTTATTTACCGTGACTTTAAAATCGCCGCATAAACGAATTTTCCCATTAGGTTTTACCACCGGAACAATAGGTGTTGCCCATTTACTAGTACTAACAGCTTTTATTATCCCTTCATTTTCTAATCTTTCCAATTCTTCATTTACCGCATTCCTTAATGCATACGTAACTGTTCGCGATTTACAAAATATTGGTGATGAGTCTTTCTCTAAATGTAATTCAGCTTTAACATTTTTAATTTCACCTACGTTATGTGTGAATAAATCCGTAAATTCATTTAGTAAATTATTTAAATTATCCGAGATTTGTACTTTGTTTACCGGAACAGTTTGTAAATTGTTTGGGAATATATTAAATGTAGTTATCCAATCCCTACCTAGCAATAAAGGAAAATTGTCTTTTTTAACTAAATATAACTTAACATTCCTAGTTTTGTTTTCGTAAGTTACATTTACTCTAACAAATCCCTCGGGCTGGAAAATTTCTCCCGTGGCTGTCTTTAATTGTACATCAGCAGGAAACATTTCATGTTCTGGAAATAATCTCCGAAAACGATTTATCGGTACGGCGGATATCGCCGATCCCGTATCAAGTTCCATTTCTGCTTTAGCACTATTTTCTATCAAAACCCAAATTTTTATAGGATTAGTGCCTTCAGATTGTAACGACAAAATGTCTACAGTATCAAGAACATTTACATTTTTCTTTTGAGTAACATTGTTTTGTGCGTTCCGACACACCTTACTCAAATGACCGCGTTTTTTACAAAAATTGCAAACTGCATTAATAAATTTATAAACATTTGCTAAATGAGAGCTAATTCCACAACGATAACAATAAGTTTTACTTTTATTTGCACTCGCAGTTTTGTTCACGTTTTGTTTACTTAAGTTATTTTGAGAATAATTTTGTTTTGGTTTCCTAACACTAACAGAAACTTTATTCAAATTCAAAATTTTTATTTTGTAATTCTATCATGTCGTTTTCAGTACTTTGCATAGTTACGGCTTGTTCTACTGCTTTTTCAAATGTTAAATCTTCAACCTGAGACATTAATTTGCTTTGGATTGTTTCATTTTTTAATCCGCGTAAAAATTGTTCTAACAAATTTTCTGACAGCGAATCGCCTGTAAACGTGCAATGTGTTGTAAATTTCTTTAATCGAACACTAAAATCCTGCATAGATTCGTTATCTCCTTGACAACATTTTCTAAATTTAATGCGTTCACTGATTTTGTTAGGTATCTTACACAGATGTTTTGTTAAGACATCTACTAATTCAGTGTAAGTTTTTGATTCAGGGAGATCTGGGAACAGTAAATTTGTAAGTAAATTATATAATTTCGGTCCGATAAAAGTTATTAAGGCAATAACTTTTTTTTCATCCTTAATATCAAACAATATAAAGTTCTGTTCCAATCTCCTGACATAAATCTCAAACGATTCAACCGAATCATTGAATTCTTTAAAATTTTGAAACATTTTTAATGAAAATATACTAGTTCTAACAATAAAAACATGCAATCTAATAAAAGAATAGAAAGAAAAAAAATAAAATAAATGTGTAAATACCTTTTTTTCCCTCTTTCCCGAAAAAATAAAAAATCGTAGACAACTAATTATCTCTGGCGCCTATGCATTTCCGGCCTGACAGTAGACAAAAACTCACCAACTGCCCGTCTCCGATCGCTTTTCGTTACTTTCGAAATATCAATTTTCTTTATGAAGAACTGCAGATTGCATTTTTAATCATCTTGAAGTAGATATTATTAAAATGTTAAAGACCAAAACTTCTTTTTGCTTTTTTCTTTTTCATTTCGTCGCCAATATAGTATTTTGTAGGCAGGAGAAGATTTATAAGCCATAACTAGGATATGACGAGGCGTTTCACTTTAAACACATAAAATTTAATCGATGACTATGACAATTACAGATGAAAAATACAAGTAACATGAACGACTACATTTTTAAGACTGCGATCTGTTCTAGCAGAGATAAACGTAAAAAGAAATGAACAGATCATTGATTGGACGTGACGTCACTTAGCAACAGTCCAATAGGTTAAATCAGGAATACAATGACGAAATACACCACAGTTACATTTTTTTTTTTTCTTTTTTAACAGTTTTATAAAACATTTTCTGAACAATAAAGTACTTTTACAACGTTGCTATTTCGGGAAAGAAAATACTACACATATCTTTACGGAAAATATAATGTTTAAGAAAATAAATATATAAAGAAAGAAAAATTAATAAATTACTTCTACGATGTATAAAAACGCGTAAAAAATAAATAAATAATTTAATAGGTAATCATTTGGTACATTTTCACATATAAATTTTTATAAAAATCCACCTTTATTATTCTATAATCGTTGATTGGAATAGATTGAATTTTATGATAATACTACAAATTCTAACCTAAGCCGCATAGTTGCCAACTTTTAAGCTTTTTGACTACTGGAAAATTTTATTCTAAGTAATTAATGAAAGCTTTAATAGAAATATATAGGGTGGCCATAATAAAACTGATAGTGCTTAGAGCGCAATCTAATTGCATTATTCTCACAATTAGATTGCTGTAGCGCAATCTAATTATGAGAATAGCCCTAAACTTTGTAGAGAGATTAAACAAGACGGTAGACAAAGGGTTTTGAAAGAAAATAATAATAAAAAATAAAAAATAAAAAATAAAAATAAATTTTAAAAATAAACTCTAGGGGAATGTGTCGCGCTATTTATCTAAGTACAGCTTTTATCACGAAAAAATTAGCGTAGTATCCCTAATTTCAAAATGATAAATGAGACAAAAACAGTGCTTGTAAAAAGTGCGCAATCAACAACTTTGCAAGATAAATTGCGACAAAATCTTTACTTAGAAATAACAACGCCACATATTCCCCTAGGAGTACATTATAGAACTTAAATTAAATATTAAATTAATTAATTTTTTGCTGAACCTTTCGTCTTTTGTCTTGTTTAACCTTCTTATACACTTTGTTGCCATTCTTGCAAACTGTAAACATTGTCAGTTTTATTATTGTCATCCTGTATATAAAATTCGTATTAAAATTTTCTGCTTTTCCATAAAGCGTAAAAGTTGGTAGTTATGCCTAAAAAAGTGCAGAATATTTCACATAACATACAAGAAAAACTGTATGAAAACAAAACTTGCAAAAAAAAAAAAAAAAAAAAAAATCTTATAAGTTATACATGAGTCGCATTCTCCGCGTCCGCCTTTTATTTTAGGGCTGATTCGAAGATGAGAAATTTACGTCTTTTATACCACCACAATTTTTATAGAAAGATCTTTATCCTGTTAATCACGATACATTACTATGAAAATACCATAGAAATACTGGTGGCAAAAAAGTCTGAAATTTTTCATTCCTTAGAGAGCCCTAAAAAAATGCGGAGAATATGACCCCTGATTATAGATGTAGAAAATATGTTCTTCGATGTCCATTTATATGCTCTGAATTAGATTTTATTTCAGATTTTCCAGATTAAATTATTATAACTAAAACTATTTACCGCACTTTTCGGCGTATAACGCGCAGGTCAAATAAGTGAGTTACACACCAGAAAATTTAATTTACAAATAAAGATATATTTATGAGACATAAAAGCTTGTTAAGAAATAGCTTTTACTGTAAGTTTAAATTTCCGGTGTATAACTCATTCAACAAACCTGCGCGTTATACGCCGGAAAATACGGTATTTATCAGAAAAAAATATTCTTAGAATTACCTTAATTTCTGGTAGATAACCCGCAGGTAAGGTGTGCAATTTCTCCACCAGAAAATTTATTTAATAGAGAAATCTATACTCTTTCGAAGGAAGTGCTCGTACAAATATAAATTTATTTACCAATTGAAATTTCTTGTGCAAAACTGGATTATATAACCTGCGGGGTATCTACCAGAAATTACGGTAAATATAATATATATGCAAATTTAAGATGGTATTTTAAATATATTTAAAGAATTTCTTTTAAATTGAATATTGATTTTGAATAGAAAATAGCATTACAGAAAAATTCATTTTTCGCAATTTAAATAAGGAAATATTGTATTTCGAAAACAGCTCTAAATTACATTAAATTCTGTCTTCATAAAAAAAAAAAAAAAAAAAAAAAAGTAAAAACTACACATTAATAAAGTTTGTGGAAAAAATATATATATATAGAATTATACAATAAAAAGAGAATTATAGAATGTTTTAATTCAAAGTGTAATATCGTGTAAAATTTTATAATTATCATAACTTAAGTTAAATTTGTGCAAAAAATGTCAAATAAAACTAGTTCCTCAGTATTACATACCTTATTCTAGATATACTGACTATTATGATTCTACATTTTCTAACTTAAACCAGTACATATTACTTTAAATTTCACTCTAGAAAAACGGTATAAGAATGTTACAAAATTCAAATGATCTTTCGATTTACAGAAATAGAAAATGCATTCTGCATTGCACATCCATTGAAATGTTTTCTGAATGGTATTTTATTCATGACTTTCAAGTTTAAGTCATTGCATTTAAGACGAAGTATTATATTTCAGAAAAAAAAGAGAAGATTTAAATCCTACTTTGCTTTATGAGTGATATTTCTGAAAAAATTCTTTAAATTTAATGTCGATATTGAATGCTAAAAAGTACAAAACTTTAATGTTTTTTCCCGTCATTTTAAAGAGATGAACTCTATCACACGACATATTTTTTTTTTTTTTTTTTTTTTTTTTACTGTACAAATATCTATGTATCCATCTACCTCTCTTTCCCTGTACATATATATACGTATTTTATTATTATTATTATTATTATTATTATTAAAAAAAAAAAAAAAAAAAAAAAAAAAAAAAAAAAAAACTAAATTTTAAAAAATCTAAAGAAAGAAAATTAAATCAAAAGTCTAAGTTAAAATAAAAGGTTATTTTATCTTTAAAGAAAAAAGTGATATTCTCTTTAGTTGACAAAACTACATATTTTGTTTATGTTACATAAATTTAAAAGTACAACAATTACCATAAAACCATGTCACTTGGAATCTGGGTGGTTACCTGTGCCCAAAATAATAAACAATTAAATATCGCATTTGACACTGTTTTACTTAAAGTAATGGTCGCAGATTGGAGATGGTCCACAAAGATACCGACTACGTCCGGTACTTTACCACAATAGAACTAAAAGCGACTTTATTTTATTATTTTTGGTTCAAGTAATCCAACAGCGTCGAAATTACCCTTTTTACATCATCTGAAATATTATTTTTAATACTATTTTTATCTATTTTTGATCAGTATTGCCAATTTCAGGGGCTTTCACATTCACCATCTATCTTTTTTTTTCTTTACTGTAATATGCGTTTGTCTGATTGCATGCGCGTCGACTTCGACTTCAAAAATTTTTGGACGGAAGTACCTGTGATAAGTCCTGCATCGTCTTCTTCATAAAAGGGATGGTAAATAGGGTGGGGAATCTTAAAATTGAAATCGATTCTGATGTATATAGAACATATTTTTTCAAAATCTGTGGTGATCATTCAATAGAAAAGTGTCAACAAGTTTACAAGCCGGTTTAGGGGTGATCGAGATAACATTTCATCGATTATTTTATTCCTTGTTTAGATATTTTTCAAGTAATTAACAGTCATTCCTTTCCAACGTGTAATTATTGGCAAATAAGAAGAAAATTATTCCTATATATATGCAGTTTAAAAGAGACGGTTACTAGTAATATTACAGAATAAATTAAATATTTGGCAACTGAATTAATAATAGTGAGTTTAAAAAATGCTTGTGTCATTTTATAGTTATATTAAAATGTAGAAAATTGACCGATATCTTTTACATGTTATCGTTTATAAAATTTAAAAATTCGCAATAAAAGAATATAAATAAAAGCATTTTTGCAATTTTGCCATTTGAATATATGGCAATCAAAGAAACAAGTACCGGGTTGGAGTCTGGGAAGAGTCTAACTTTTTAATAAGTCATTTCACCCTAGTCATAGATGTTCATATTAAGAATCCTCTTTATGGGATAGTTTAATGTCATACGGTCCTATTGGACAAATTTTACCTTAAAGTGTAAACCAATCTGAGCCAAAAAGGACTAATTTTGCAATCCTTTTTTAAACATAAACATCTTCACGAAAAAACCGTTAAAAATTCCAAAATCGATTTCTGTTTATTTTTATTTTCTCAAACTACGTTAAGAAAAAAACATTTACAAGTGTAATCGTTTGCTTAAAATCTCAAATCTCCTAAATTTCTTTACCAACTGCTTTGAGATTTTGACACAACAAAGCCTTTGGAAATGCGCACTTTTTTAAATACGCGCTAATTTGAAATTCCACTTCTTCCATTTAGGCGGGAGGGGGAAATCACACTGCCAAAGATAACTATACTGCAAATTATCCCAGGAAGGGCATTTTTTAAAGTGTGGGTTCGGTAAGTGTACCTAACACACACTATAAAGTAAATTTGCAAAATTCCCTCCTTCCTCCTTTAGGGCGGCGGGCAAAAAAACACATTTTAAAGTATGTGACTGGTACAGATTATCCAAGGTGGGCAATATTTTGGTGTTTGTGTTATTTATGTGTACCAAACACAGACTAAAAAGGGATTTTTCGAATTTTTCCTATTTGTTGACCACACCAACCTTTGTGAAAATGTGCAGACTTTTTGTTTACATTGTTTCTGTAAATCTACTTTTGTGCAAAAATATTTCTGATTTAAAAAAGATGCTTCATTTGTCACAACAATATGTTCTAATCTGTATAAAATATTTTAGGTTGTCACACGATTAATTTTATAACTCACATCTATCCCGTTTACTTTTTAAGGAATGGAACATACAAAATTTGTGCAAAGATGATAAACATGGGTTTTACTTTTCCTTGAGGCGCATGAGGAGAATGCATCATTTGGTGCGAGGAAAACGAAACAAGCACCCTACTGCTGAAAATCGCATACAAACATTGGTGTCTGTAGATGAAGAATAAAATCTGCATCATCAAATATTTTAAATTGAATGAATCATTAACTGAACAACAAAAATAAGTATGTACAAAGTTTAACGTACACAAACATGAAACCGTCTTAGTTATATATATTAAAAGAATTTTTCAGGATTTAATAAATAACGATTACCCTCTTAATTGGTTAAAACGAATTTATCGTGAAAAAATTATCAGCTTCTCCTCTCCTTCGTTCCCTCCTGCAATTTCCCCCTCTACTCCAAATGCAAATGAAAAATTCACAAATTAATAAGAACAATTATATTTCTATGTCATATTTTGGTTTTCCTTCAAAATTTATTTCTAAATTACTTAAACCACATAATATTTATACTGCTTTCCGACCAATTAAACAATTAATAAATGTCCTTTTTAACTTTAAACCCATAAGCCCTTCTTTGGATTTAACTGGTGTAATATATTTAATTCCTTGTAAAAATTGCAAATATGTTTATATAGGTGAAACTGGCCGTACAGCAAAAATTAGACTACAAGAGCTCAGACGATCTTTTAAAAATTGCAACCAAAATTCTAAAATTGTAATCCATTCAATAGAAACTGATCATATTCCTGACTTCGATAATATAAAAATTCTAAATTCTGGTTTTCATAATTGTAAATCGCGTATTTTCCTTGAGAGCTGGCACACTGCCAAGCATCTCCACACTATCAATGAAGCATGCGCACTGGCTCCTCAATATTCGGTACTCCTTTAAATTCCTTGAGTGTTCATGTAATGTTTGCATATTGTGTTGTAATTACTGATGAGGAAACCCGGACGGGTTTCGGAACGTCTAGCTTTTAATTGTTTTTATATGTATTTTTGTTTTTAAAATGTATTTTAATTAAAATTTTTGTCTCTTATATAAAACAGTTTTTGCTTTTAATATGTACAAACTGATACATATCATTTATTATCACTTGATAAAGAGACGTGCTTAAATATTTCGACTCGAAATAAGTGATATGTGTTTTTAAATTGTATGCAAAGTCGTAGAAAATAATTGGGTTGCCGACAAAAGTAAAAATATAAAAGTTTTGGAGTTTATATATTGTGTTGCTTATTTGTTGCTCTTTTGAAATGTAAACTTTGCCAGAAAAAAAAAATAAATAAATAAAATAAAATAAAAAGGCTCGTAAGTTCTTTATTAAGAAGCCCTTACATGGCGAATATTGAATTTTGTTTTAACAACATAAAAGACAAGAACAATGTTATGCTGAGATTGATTATCGATGAAATTGTTGTGTCGTTTTAAACGATTGTCCCACGTTTGCATACCGCGGGAAAAAGCGCTCGAAAGACAGAGCGGTATACAAATCCTATGGTAGAAAATAGACCGAAGCAACTCACTCCATCTTTGACTCACTCATATGATACCGCATACAGATTTAGCTTTTGAGGTACAAATATCGAATTTTGACTGTGGTAGATACATGATTGTGGAGAGCATTTCATACTTCAATTTACTTACTGAAAATGCTGTAAAACTAAATACAGTAAACGCCGCTTAATAAATTCACTGGTTAATAAAATCAGCCGCTTAATCTGATCAAATTGCCAGGACCGGAATCAAATGAATACAAACTACTTTTAAAGCCGCAGTTTAATAAAATCAGCCGACAAAAATATCATTTATGCATACTGAAAAAAAAAAAATACATTGTGTTTATTTTTTTTTATGAAATTAAAGCACAATAATCCCACCGTTATCGCTCATTGTTGAAAATTTTACACGTGCAACAAGTTACAAATTAAACACTCTAAGCGCATTAATAAATTGCAAATTTGATTTGCAAATGATATATTTTTTTAATTTTTAATTATTAAAAGATAATTTCTATTTCTTATTTTGAAAAAAAACTATAAATCAAGAAGTTTAAACAGAAATAAGATTTTAAATATATATGAAAAGCATGAACTTTGGGTAAAGTAACGATGATTTTCCTCACAGGAAAGCGCATAGGAACTTGGAATGCGTTTAATTGTATCGAAGGAACAATTATTTAATTAAATATAAAAAATTAATTAATATTGTTTACATTTTCGATTATTTGTTACCTTTTGAAATTGCTTTCCAAATTCAAAGAAGAAATACCTTTTTCTTAAGGGCAGGAACGTTCGCCGGATATAAAAATCAGTCGCTTAATAAAATCACTTTCGCTCGGGACGAATGTGATTATAATAAACGGCGGGAACTGTATATTAAATCTTTGCAATAAGGTAATTGTTAGCTAATTTGTGTTTTCTTCAGATAATACATAGTAACATATGGATCAAATATGAAATGCTTTAAGAAGATCATATTTTATTTTCTCTACTATCTCTGGCAATAATTAATATTTGATTGGTGGCGACATTCGATTATGTATTAAAAATATGCATAGTAAGAAATAGATGAAAGTTGAGATCACTTAGGAAGTTACAAACAATTTTTATATCAATGTTGACAACAATTAATCTTTTATTGTTCCCAGCATTCAAATATCTATTAAAGATATGCATGATAAGGAATGGATAACAGTTAACATCACTAAAAAAATCTGTACTCTTATTCTTCTAACGTTCGCACTAACTGTTCTTTAATTGTTGACATCATTTGATTATGTATTAAAAACATACACACAATAACAAATGGATAAAAGTTTAAATCATTTAAGTAGATACATAGCCTTATTCTACAAACGTTGGCAATAATTAATTTTTGAAATTGTTCAGATGAGCTTTGTTAAGTTCACTGTATAAAAGCGTTATATTCATATGATAATATAAACTCATAAACAATATTATTTTCGATTGAAAAGTATCATATTCTATAGTTAAACAATTAATGAATTGCCAGTTATTGACTTTCTTCCGAATCAAAAAAAATCTGGAGTGACTCCACTCGACTTTCCGAACATTGAGTAATTAACAGTTTTGTAGATAAAGTAAAGAAAGAGTAGTTGTTAAACAAACAAAAGAGAGAAAACCATAATAGAGTGTTTGAGTATTTTTCTCCATCTATTACACGTTGTTTTATTTAACGCTACTGAACTTTGAGCCCATAGATTATAATGACAAAGAAATTTTCGTTGTGTCCCTGTAAAAACCTATAAATGTTAGATTCACCAAAATGCTTATAGTTAGTGCAACAGTGATTTTTAATACTCATATAAATTTTCAGCTGAATTCAATAAGGCGTTTAGATGCTATCGTACTTTTAAAAATTTAGTCCCATAGGCCATAATGATAAAGAATTTTTCTTTGTGTCCCTGTAAAAAAACTGTAAGTGCTAGATTCACCAAAATCTATACAGTTAGTTCAACTGTGATCTATAACATGTGTACAATTTTTTTGCTCGGATTAATAAGGCGTTTAGACACTATCACATTTTTAAAAATTTGGCCCCATAGGCATAATGATAAAGAATTTTTCTTTGTGTCCCTGTAAAAAAACTATAAGTGCTAGATTCTCCAAAATCTATACAGATTGAGTATTTGTGATCTATAATATGTGTATAAAATTTTTGCTCAATTGAATAAGGCGTTTAGATGCTATCGCACTTTTAAGATTTTGCTCCCATAGGCCATAATGATAAAGAATTTTTCTTTGTGTCCCTGTAAAAAAACTATAAGTGCTAGATTCACCAAAATCTATAGGGTTCGTACTATGGTGACTTACAATATGCGTACCAACTTTCAGGTTAATCGAACGAAGCGTTTAGACGCTAGCGTGTTCACCCACAGACATACACACATACACACATACACACATACACACATACACACATACACACATACACACACACATACATACATCATCGTAAAAATAGTGAAAACGGACTCAGGGGACCTCAAAACGTATAGAAACATCAAAATCTCGAATTCGGATTTTTGACATGATTACAATACTTTCCTCACTATAGTGTTCGGAAAGTAATAAAGTATTATTAAGCAACAATGAAATACAAGTAAAAAACAATTCCGTTCATTTTTTTTTAATAGATATTCTTTTAATGAACAAATATGTCTTTACGCTTGAATTTAGTTAATAAAATAAATTTTGAATTTCGAAGAAAAAACATTTATTAAAAAAAGTATCATGTTAACTAGTAGAGTTACAACAATAATTAAATGAAAAATGAAGAAAAAAAAATCATTATATTTATATTTAAATCATCAAAAGAAGAAAGGGCGAAATTCGTGTTTGTATGTTTAAAAAATGAATATACGAAGGAAAAATACGATTTTAGAATAACAAAGATTATGTAAGAAAAGAACATGATCAGTTAATTATAATCAAAACACAAATTAAAATTAATAAAAAGACTTTGTTATTTTTTTTTTTTTTATATCTGAAAAATGAATATTGTGATTGTTTGATAACTTTGACTTAAAATAATTAAAAAGTAATAGGAATTCATAAAAATATAATTTTACAAAAATGTTTAATTTATCACAATTACTTTTTTCTTTTTTTCTTTTTTGATATAATGATAAAATTTTTTATTCATTTTCCATTATTACAGGCACCATTTTTAATATGTATAATTATTAATCAGATAAAATGTACGATAAACCGTATTTTAAAATTTTTGTTGCGGAAAAAGTGTTTACATTGTTCGATAGATTTTAATTATGGATTTTACTTAAAAGCTTTTAGAGAAAACTAAGATCGAAATATTTTTATTTAAACTGCTTTTGATATTTTCACACTTTCATTAATTGTTTTCTTTTAATAAAAGTTGAGTTTATTACAAATGTTCAGTGTTCACAACAATATGTTAAACAAACATTATAGAATTTTTGAAACAAATTTCTTTTTGCAAGTATAGAATATATTTAATTTTAACGAAAAGAAAATAGTTTATTAAAAATTATATAGAAGCGTTAAATAATTAATCATTAGTATCAAACAAGTTTTTATGCAAGCTTTTTTTTCCTTTTTCCTTTCGTTTCAAAGGTCTTGAAATTTTTAATCTTTTATAAATCGGAGAAGCTTTCATATTTCTCGTTAAATAGTAATTAAGTGAATTTCATGAATAGAAATTAACTGCTATCGGAATTATTTAAAATCTGATATTTTATTTATTTAATATTAATAGACGACTTGGTATAGGATTTTAAAAGCAAGGCAAACAACAACGTCTAGAACGCAAAAAAGAAATAATAGTAAAGGAGACAGTTATTTCGGTAGCATTTAACGTATCGTCTTCAGTGCATAAAGAAATGAGAGTGCTTCTGTCTTATTTCTTTATGCACTGAAGAGAGTACACGGAATGCTACTGAACCAGCTGTCTACTTTCCTATTACTTCTTATTGGGGTTCTAGACGATGTTATTTGCCTTGATTTTATTTATTTATGTATTTATTTGTTTTTGTTAAATTTATCAAATAATTTTATTAGTATATATACCATGAAAAATATGGAATATATTTCATTTAGAATATTTGCACTGATTGCACAATTTAAGGAACCTTTGAGATTCATTTGTTTGGAACAATGAAACTTTGCAACTATATACTGTGTTCTATTTCTGTTTCCTACATCTTAAATGATTTCAAGGAATAAAATTGCCTTAGAATTATATTTTTTCAATGCTAATTTTTTTCACGTTAAGAGCTTTTTTTCACCGCTGATTTTGCAGCATTATATGTCTCCTATAAAAACTTATATTTCCACTGAATATTTATAAATTGAACAACATTAGATTTTTTTCCAGTAAAATGTATGTGAAAGCACCAATTACATTGATCTGAAAAAAAAAAAAAAAAAAAAAAAAAAAGAGAGATTTGCAAAAGAGAGATCGCAATTTGCACAGTCACTCACCATTATCTAGATACACCACCCCCACCCTCAATTTCTATACTTGTTTGATAAATTTATGACCATGAATCTGATTTGAAGAATGAAAAATAATTAATTTAACACCTAAAAACAAAATAATATATATATATATATATATATAAAGTTTAAAAAATAACATTAATAACAGATAAAAAAAATATATAAGATATGTAATACATAATTCCAGTGACAAATCCCCCGCAAAAATTTTCACTTGTCACAAATGTCCATGTTTTAGAATTTTCCAACTCTATAGCCCCTCAGAAGATATTTTATAGTTAAATTTATCCCACCCCTCCTAAAAATCAAATTTATAGCCATAAAATCACCGAAAAATTATAAAAATAGAGGGCTATTCCTAAAAAACGGTGGGTGGTAGGGCAAAATGGGTGTCATATTCGGATTCAGGTGGTCATTTTACATAAGAATATGCTGAAATGGTGTCAGAGGCAATTTTCGTGCCGAGCAGTGTTATGATTTTTTATATATTTTTATTTTCCGAACACTGTGAGGAAAATATTAAAATCCTTTCAAAAATCCGAATTTAAGATTTTGATGTTTCTATACGTTTCGAGGTTCCCTGAGTCCGTTTTCACTATTTTTACGAAGATGCATGTATGTGTGTGAGTATGTATGTATGTGTATGTGTGTATGTATGTCTGTGAGGGAACACGCTAGCGTCTAAACGCTTTGTTCGAATAAGCTGAAAAATGGTACGCATATTGTAAGTCACCATAGTACGAACCCTTTTGATTTTGGTGAAGCTAGCACTTATAGTTTTTTTACACAGACACCAGGAAAAATTCTTTATCATTGTGGCCTATGGGGCCAAATTTTTAAAAGTGCGATAGCGTCTAAACGCTTTATTAATCTGAGCAAAAAATTTGTACACATGTTATAGGTCACAGTTGCACGAACGGTATAGATTTTGGAGAATTTAGCACTTACAGTTTTTTTTACAGGGGCACAAAGAAAAATTCTTTATCATTATGGCCTATCGGACGAAATTTTTAAAAGTGCGATAGTATCTAAACGCCTTATTCAATTGAGCTGAAAATTGATATGAATATTAAAAATAACTGTTGCACTAACTATAAGCATTTTGGGGAATCTAGCATTTATAGGTTTTACAGGGACACAACGAAAAATTCTTTATCATTATGATCTATGGGCTCAAAGTTCAGCAGCGTTAAATAAAACATCGTGTAATATAGGGAGAAAAATTCTGAAACACTCTATTATGGTTTTCTCTCTTTTGTTGTAACAACTCCTCTTTCTTTATTTTATCTACAAAACTGTTAATTACTCAATGTTCGGAAATTCGAGTGCAGTCACTCTAGATTTTTTATAGATCTGAAAGTTTTAAATTGCGTTTTTACAATTCGCATTTTTTCAGATTTTCTTTAATTTCTAGATGCTAAAACTTCCACAGATATTTAAAAAAAACTTACTAATATATTCGGTGTATTTAATGAATAAATTATAGAATCCATTCCTATTTATTTTAAGTAGTGTCTGTTAAACAAACAAACAAACAAACGAAAAAAGAAAAGTAAATTTTTTCTTAAATATTTATAGAAATTTTAGCATTTTTTGCGATTGTAAATTCATGAAAAAACGCAAACTGAGAAAACACAATTTAAAGATTCCAAATCTGCAAAAAAATATCAAAACCGCTAGAATCGTTGTCTAAATTCGAGTAATTTCATGTCAAATCACCACAGCTAAAACCTGACCCCCTCAGATTTTTATGAAATTGGGCTCATTGGTTTGTTCTATAGAGAAATGAATTTCTACCAATTAATAAGTCCCAAACTCTTTTAGTTTTTGATGAACAGGGCTGCAAAAATGGGTAAAAAATGCACATTTCCTAAATTCTTTTACTACAAATGTTCCCATGTTTTCTTTCCTAATAAACTTAGAGATAAAAAATAGTATCATTAGAAGGCTTATAATACTCGATTTCAAATGATATATCACAAGTATATATTTTTAATTTTTTTTTTTTTTTTAGTTTAAGTTCAAATATTTTGCCTTTGGCATCCAATATCTCAAAATGTACACATTTATTTTTCTTTTAAAAATTATATGTTATTTTTTCATTTATTATCTATAACTATTGCAAATTAGAACATGGGACGGCCATGGGATGATAAGTTATAAATTAAAAGCAACCCTAAATCAGTATTTTCATACTAACATAACGTAAGTTTTCCCCATATTTTGTTCCCTAACTAACTTAGAGATATTAGTTTGGTGTCATTAGGAAGCTTATATACAGGCTTTTAAATGATATATCACATGTATAAATTTTAAAAATTTTCATTTTAAGGTCAATCATTTTGAACTTTGACATACAATATCTCAAAAAGTACACATTTAATTTTCTTCTAAAAATTATATTTTATTTTTACGTTTATTATCTATAATGAATGTAAGTTTCAACATGGTACGACCATAGGATACTGAGTTATAAATTAAAATATAACTCTACCAGTATTTCTATATTAACATAACGTACGTTTTACGAAAAAAAAAAAAAAAAAAAGCCATACATGGCTTCGATTTCCGTTTCAGAACATCAAAAAATATAAAGATAAGGTAAAATTAACACATAAAAATTTTAGATGTAGGCAGTGTATCTGATTCAATAAAACAAATATTACTATTTCTAAATAGTGGTATGCAGTTTAATTTTAACTGGAAGTAACTTTGATTTTCTAACTCGTATAATAAATATATGAACTGAAAGGGAAATATTCTGTAAAATCATAAAAATGGTTAGACTTTTAGTTATATGCAACTAATATTTTCATGAAATCTTGTAAAATTATTACTTAATTACATAAAACTGATAAATTTTATAGCGAAAAAGTATTAAGAGTGCGAAATTTGCAAAATACTAGTGGACAAGAAACATATATTACAAAATTATTATGTGAATTTTAATATAAACCTTCTAAGATTGTTTCTTTCAATCGAAAATTTTCTTTATAAAAGAAATTAAAATGAACATTTGAAAGATTCGGATTCTAAAGAAATTTTAAGGAAAAAATATATAAATATATCGCAATATATCAAAGTAATAAAAATAGTTGTAACCATAATAAAAGATAAAGTATTTTATCACTTTCAAAACTTACTTTTTCACAAATTAATATTCAATGAATTATTCATAATGTATTACATTATGAAGAATTAATGAATAAATATTTCATTTCTTTTATTCAATTTACAACATTTTTTATATTTTAAACCTGTGAAATAAGAAAAATTTTGTGCATATAAAATACTTTTTAGAAATTCTGAAACATTTTTAGCAGTCTCCAGAATATTTAAAAATTTCTTCTATAATGAAGTTACGGAAAAATGATTAATACTTAACTCTTATGTTAAATTATATACATATATATATATATATTAATTTCCAGAATAATGTTATTAATAATTTAATACAGAAAATTCGTGAATTAAAAAAGAATAATTATTTAAGGAAACTGTGTTTCATTTCGTCAGATTATTATTTTATTAATTAAATAAAAACAACCTTTATAAAATTTAAAAATTTTAATAATTAACCCTTTGCAGGTCCAATTTCATTTTACCCCTCTGGTCAGTGTTGCGAAATATGGGAACATTTTATTCAATATCCACAAATAAATTTTATCTGTAACGATTGTCTAATCACTTCAAAGGTTATTTGCCGATTATGTATATTAAATATCACCCCTTAAAATTATTGGTGGTATTTGAATAAAAGAGACTTAAATTTGGCAACATTAATTAGAGCGCTTTAGAGCGTTAAGGACAGCAAAGCTTAATTATCATCAATAGACAAAATAACAAAATAAATGTAAATGTTGTTATTGATTATTTTCTTTTTTTCTTAAAAAAAAAAATAATAATAATAATTCGAAAAAAATCATGTTTATTATTAATAATAATAATAATAAAAAAAAATCCATTTTAAATTTTCCAACATTTTAATTTATTTCAGAGTATTTTTAGTCCCGTCTTTATTTCATACTACTTTTTTTAAGAATAATGTTTTTCTCATTTTATCGAAGTATATATTGAAGATTTTTTTTTTCTGTAGATAAAGTTGTGTGCGAAATAAAGGCGGGGTTAAAAGTACAGCGGAAAAAATTGAAATATTGGTATCTATGCTATTTCCTAAGGTATGATTCTTGGAGGAATGGTATAAGAGGAAATATATACTGCGTATCAGAGCAGTGGCGGATATAGAACTTGACTTTTGGGGGGGGGGGCTAAGATATTTTAAAGTGCTATTCTAGACCAATAAAAAATTTACAATTGCAATATTCAATTGTGAATGTCAGTGTTTTTTTTGGGGGGGGGGTGGCTTCAGCCCCCTAGCCCACCCCCCCTTAAATCCGCCACTGTATCAGAGTGCAGGGAAAATGAAGTTAACTCTTTGTCTACTCAAGATGGTTATCGCAATAGTAGCGCAACCGCGGAAGCCATATTGAGTCTACCAAAACATTGGCTAGTACTATGTAACTTAATTGTGTTTGCGATTACTATTTTGGCTTCAGGTTTTTAGGGACATCACATGTCCTATTATATTATTCATCAAAGGTATTATCCAAGTTTTACTTTTAAAATCTTAAAATATTAATTCGCATGCAAAATTCATAAAACATACCAAAAACAATATATAATAATAACTTCTCTCTTTTTAAGTTTAGCAACATTACAAAACCTTTTATTATTTGAGCATGTTGCTACAGGGTTGTCACGGGCGACTTTCTTTATTTTTATATTCGTTTCTCACCACTATTTACAAAAAATAAAATTTGTAATTTATTTAAGTAGGTAAATGACCACATTGCTTGCGTAAATGTATTATAAATTTTATTTTATGAAAATAGTGGTACGAATATAATATAAAAATTTGTCTGTGGCAGCCCTGTTAATTTTAACTTTTTAACAAAATAATGTTTCAGTTACACTGTTATTACCCCCAATGAAGCTGTCTTACTAAAATTTGTTTGCTGAACAATTTGAAACTGTAGAATAACAAAAACTCTATAGTACCATTGATTGAAGTGCATATATTGTAACCTTTATCATTTATAAAACACATAAAATCATTTTGTAAAATAACATAATGTTTACAGGAACGCCTAAGGGCGGGGCTAATTTTTATATTAAAAGAAGTATGCTGTGTGAGTGTTCTCACACATATGTCCTTTAAAAGCTTATTTATTTATCCAAATTTAATATATAACAAAAAGGAGGGATTAATATAGATTATATAGAATAAATCTTTTTAAATTTATCTAATTCAATTAATTAATTATAGAGAATTTCCCGTTTTATTTTTAAATCAAAATTTTCATTTCTTTGTTCTTTTATCGTTACAAACACATTGCTCTAAGAATAAAATAAAGCAATTTTTATATCAGGGTTTTTGAAAAATAGTATGTTTATACATTTTCCCGAATGGATTAAATCAATTTAGCCATAATTATTTATTTTCAGAGGGTAATTTAAAAAGTCGTTATCAACTTGTTTCTAGCATATACAGCTATTAATAAAATAAAATAATCATTTGATTTCATGTTTATTACCCTTGTATGTTTACGTTAAAAACCTATTATTATTTCAAGAGGGTCATTATAATTCTAAAAATAGATTTATATTGTTGTTTTACATTCTAAGCGTCGCCTTCTTTGTACATTGAGAGTTGAAGGTCATTTGGCATGGCTTCTCAATGTCAAATCGATTTAATATTTGTAACGACTTTTTATATTCAAAAATTTAGTATGAATATGTTAGAAGAACAAAGAAACAGTTTGGCATTCTTTTGGCTGCATTTCAACGATGCCAATCTTTGGGGTTGCAATTTAACTTCTAGGAAGCTGAGAGATTTAGTCAAGCTTTACAATTTTGACGTCGTTAGAGTAAGACGTTTTTCTGTGGTGTTCCTCCTCTCCCCCCGTCTCAATTTCCGTATGAGTTAAATTCATTCTTTTGTCATCCAGTAAAAATGAAGTAATTTCTTAGAAGATGATGTTTTTATGAAGCCTATAATAAACCAACAGTTTTTCCAAAGTGTTTCTTCTTACTTTCTGCAAGTGTTATTTTTTACTTTTAACAAATTTTTAGCAACTTCTACACGGCCCGTACAGCTATGGACCTAGTTATTGCGGTGACGAGAAATTTACCTCATATATGCATTTGTAAAAACATATACTACAAACATAACGATTTTTTTTTCTTTAACGAGTAAATTTTTCTTATTTCATTGTAGTTATATATAGAAGAAATGTATTCAAAAAAAAAGTGGATTGAAATAGAGGTGGAGTTAAAAATGCTCCGGAATAAATTAAAATGTTGGCAAATATGAAATTACGCAGAATCATAAATAAAGCATCAAAAGGTTCAGAATCATTCATATGTTAACACACACACGCACATATATATATATATATATATATATATATATATAAATAATAGTTACCATAATAAATTTTAACATTAAAATTCTAGCAGTTAATCCATACATGTTAATACCAACAAACACACACACAAAAATAAATAAATAAATAAATAAATAAATAAAACTGATTTTAACACAGTACAAAAACTATCACATAAATGTTGCGATTCATATTTAGATCCAAAGCCATTTAAATTACTTACGCCCACATGAGTAAAAAGGACCATTATACCAATTGACGGAAATAATTGATGAAGGAACTAATTAAATATATTAAAAGTGATTCAGGAATTAAGAATCCAGTTAAAAAGTAAGAAAAAATAAAATACTACAGAAATACTATTGAAATTAAAAAAATGCTTAAAAATAGGAGTATTATCTCATTAGGAAGCATGTACTTCTTTAAACCAGATAGAGCTGCAAGATTTATTAAAACAATATAGCTAACAATAAAATATATATATTGTTCATGCTCCAATCGAGCAGCAAAACTATTTTGAATGAGAAATGAAATAAAATATTAAATCAAACGATCAATGAAACCAGAGAGAAAAATGAAAAAAAGAAAAATCAGAGTAACCACATGTAAAGCTATCAAACAACTCGGAGAATAAACTGCTGCCATAGAAACAAAGGAATTAAAAATAACTTAATTCCTTACAAACATTGTTAAATCGATAAAAAAATAACAACTGAGCATTTCAATAATGATAAAATACACTTTGTAATTGTATTATGAATTATTTAAATTTTTTAATCTTTTCTTAATCAAATAACATAAAAAGTTTCATGGAAAGGAATTTAAGACAGCAAACATTAATACATCAGTGTGATAGCGCCATTTATCGCGAAACTAGACAAACATTAAAAGTCACCCAGGTAAAAAAATCAGCAAAAAACCTTTAAAAAAAATACATACTTTGCAGGTATTTTGAAGGTTTGCACAGGTATTTTGAAGGTAAATAAAAAATACAGGTTTCCTTCAGGAAATATTCAGATTTTTTAAAGGTTTCATACAGGTTTTTTAAAGGTTTCATACAAAAATAAAAACTGCAGGTTTCCTTCAGGAAATATAAAGGTTTTTTAAAGGTTTCATACAGGCTTATTTTAGAAAGCTTATAACCTTCAAATTACCTTCAATGACTTAGACAATTTTAATTAGATTATATCAGGTATTTTGAAGGGAAATGAAAACTGCCTTTCATGCAGGTAACTTAAAGGCTTTTGAAGATCTTTTTACAAAAGGTTGTTTTTTTTCACAGGATCGGATCTTTTTACAGAAGTTAACTCTTTATTAAAGAGAGAAGAAGTGTGACATTGTAAAGAAAATTGGGTGGGGAGAAAACAATGCCTGGTGTATGTAAGAACCCAGTTAGAAATTGCACTTTTTTTGTAAAAAAGTGTATATTATGCATAATTTGTGCATTAAAACTGAATATTTGTAAATACGTTGGGAAAAAAAAAAAAGAAAGAAAGAAAAGAAAGAAATGCACTTTTTGTGCAAATTATTCGCATTTTTTATACATGCAAAAAAGTGTATATTCTATGTTGTAAAAACTGTGAACATATTTTGTATAAAATTTATTCTTATTTTCTGTTGGCAAAATTTGTGCATTTTTATTCACAAAATTGTTTGTACATTCTAATTTTGCCAAAAAAAAAATAAAAAAAATAAAATAAAAATATTTTTTTACTTTTTACTATATTATATAATCAGTGTGTTTTAAAAATCTGAATACACCCCAAGTGGCCTCGGGACCCCACGTAACACAAATTCCTTTTTTTTTTTTTTTTTTTTTTTTCAAAGGAATTTTTTTTTCTTCACAAAACCATGTTAAGGGTGCTCACTCCCTTTTACGATTTCCCCGTCTCAAGTCACCAAATCCCATATGAGTCTATGGCAAAATTTGTTTATAGAATTGCTCATTACATAAAAGGTATTTTTAAATTCCGTTTACACATTCAGAAAATTCCCAATCGTTAAATGAGTACCCGTTTTCCAAAAACTGAATTACGTTTTACAGCTTAAAAATAAGAAATTTAAAAAAAATTAAAAAATAATTTTTTGGAAAACTTATTTAACAGTTAAGTATTTTCAGAATATAAAAACGGAATTTGAAAGTAACAATTAGGTAATTGTAATTCTATAAGCAAATTTCGCCATTAAATAACATGGGCTTTGGCTGACCTTGACGATCCGTAATGCACCCCCTTAACCCCCCCCCCCCCCAAAAAAAAAAAAAAAAAAAAAAAAAAAATCATGTATTACCTTTATTTATTTGTTTTAAGCTAGGAGGATCTAAAATATTATATGCATATTATTCATCTTTATTTTAAAATATAGTTCATTTTTTATGATTATTATTAATATTGGTTAAATGTTCAGTGTTTTACAAATATCTATCAAGCTATTGTTTTCTCATTTAAATCAAAGAATTTCTGTAGCATAGTTTGTAGCACTTGAAAAGCAGATGTGGCAACACAACGCTATTATTTACAAGTCCGTGAACCAGATCCAACATGGACGCCCGGCGTGATGGGAGGAAGAAACAGCGTGTCTACACGGATTTACTTTTAGCTTTCATTTATCAAGTTAAGTCAACATTTATTATTTTTTATTAGTCAGAACTACCTGGAAAGCAGGCATTTATTTATTTATTTTTTTTTTTTAATTGCAAATTTGTAATATAAAGTTTTTTTTTTCAGTGTGTTTCATCAGTATTGCAATTCCATTCAGAATATTAAAAGTTATGTTTATAATAACCGAACTTGTATGATCAAATTTTAAAGTACAGTATAATCTAATTAGAAGTTAGTTATTATTTATACTACAACTTAATTTATTACTGTAGTAAATATCTAGGATTACTTAATGTCAAATTTTTGAATTAGGGTGAATTTATAAGAGTGATATGACGATATAAAATTGGTTAAATTTTGTTTAATAATAAAATAAATAAATAATATATAATTTTAAAGAAATTCCTTAAGGATGCTCATTAGTGGCACATATTTACGTAGAAGATAATAAAAATAATGACACTGTTGTTTTCATTAGATTCAAAGCTAGAAATGTTTAAAAAACTCTTTATATGCTATATTGTAATAGCTTCATTTTAAAACAACTAAAGCTGTTCATATAATTATTTACTAAATATGTAATGTATTTTATTTATTTCTTCACTTTCAAATGAACAGAATGTATTATTATTTATTAAATGCACAGATATTGCTAGGATTTGTTTTTCTTCTGGAAGTGAGAGTATTCCTTGACCATTTTTAAAAGAGTGAATTTAGCATTAGGAGGGAAAAATTAAATAAAAAAAGTAGAAAAAAATAAAATGATCTTTTGGGAACTTATACTAAATTTTACTTCTCAACATGTATATACAGGTATACAGTAAATGTGTGTGTAATAAACTCAGGTTATAAGTTTAAGTTATGAGTTCAAGTTATATTTTATGGACGTGCATATTACCGATTGCTATAAAATGAAATTTCATGCGGTTAAGGTATCCATTGATTTTTTTTTTTTTTTTTTTTTTTTTTTTCATGTACACGGAGCGTTACAGACATGCAGATTACTGGTTGCTGTAAAACGAAATTTCATGTGTTTTAAAAATTCATGCAAGTGAGGTATCCAGTTATGTTTTTTTTTTTTTTTTTTTTTTCAGTTTCATGTACGCGGAGTGTTACAGATGTGCATATTACTGATCGCTATAAAACGAAATTTCATGCGGGTGAGGTATCCAGTGATGTTTTTTGTTTTTGTTTTCATGGTCACGGAGCATGCAGACGTGCATATTCCTGATCGCTGTAATGCAAAATTTCATGCATTTTAAAGATTCATGCAGTATGCGAGTGAAGTATGCAGTTATGGTTTTCCTTGGTTTTCATGTACACAGAGCATACAGACGTGCATATTGCTAATCACTGCAACACAAAATTTTTTGCGTTTTAAAGATTCGTGCAGTATGTGGGTGAGGTATCCATCCAGTGATTTTTTTTTTTTTTTTTTCCATGTACACGGAGTGTACAGATGTACAGTTGGCAGTAAAAATATCCGAGCGCTTGCCAATGATTCAGATGTCAAAAAAGTATAGTTAATATTATTTTGTTAAATAAATCCTTGTCAAATCCTGTTCTTAGGTTGACTAGGAACATTACTTCACAAGGATTTATTTAACAAAGCTGTATTAAGTGTACTTTTTTGTGACGGGATTATTACTAGTGCTTGGATACTTTTGCTGACGACTGTTCGTATCACTGATTGCTGCAAAACGAAATTCCAGATGGACGCCAATTACCTGTAGCACAGTACTAGTGCAACGTTAAATCCAACCTACCTATGTACATTGCTACAGTAGCAGTTTATGTAATATATATCGTTTGGTTTTACTTTTTTAATTTTGGCAACAAAATTTCTGTGGGAGATATGTTTGTAATTGTTATGGTTGCTTTTTTTAATGTAAAATCATGATTTATTGGTTTAATATAATTCAGTATTTCTGTTGAATAATATATTTAAAAAAAAGCTTTGCAGTAGTGATTTGAAATGGTGTTAATTGGCTGCTGTATATACTTATTTTGAAGTTTTCACAATGGGGCGGGGGGGGGGCAGTCTAAAGGTAGAAATTAAGAAATTTGGTTGGTGGCCACTGGCCACTAGCCTTTATTTTTTTAGTGGCCACTTTTAAAAAGTTAGTGGCCACTGGCCACTCGCTGATAAAAGTAAAAGTAAAATAATTTTTTTTTTCTTGAATTTTTTCAATGTTTAGTCTCGACAAATCATTAAGAAAATAATTAAGGTAGTCAACTTTTTGAAACTCATCCACAAAATTTTAATAAATGAAATAGGAATAGATTTACATAATTTATGCTATGAATGTAAGAAAATACTATTCAATACAAAATTCATATGTTTAAAATGCTCTTTGAATATGAATTAATTTTGGACATTTGGAGACGGGGCTATTGAAGTGAAAGTGCGTCGAATGATGTTTTTAATTTTTCTGCGAACGTAATACAATCGGAGTTTCAGCCGATTGATTATCTCACGAGCTTCCTTTTCGTCTCTTTCTTCCGAAAGTCAGCCGAAACTCTCATTTTGACATTTTTTAAAAATCAAAATCTAATACTTTTATAGAAAAATGGAAAAAAACCATACGTTTTTTTAGTATATGAATAAGACTACCTGCCAATTTCCAGTGTTTACTGTTAAAATTGACTTCCGAAAATGTCTGTAAGTGTCGATGTTTGATTTGAGAAAGCCTGAATTCGAGGCGCGCGGCGCGTTTACTGCGAAAATGCCGCCGCGCGATCTAAGTTTGCATTGGAATAGGGTATTCTATAAAGAATGGGTAGAAGAATTTTAAGTGTTTACTATTAAAATTGACTTCCGAAATATGTTTGCAAGTGGCGAGGTTAGATTTTAGAACAGCCTGAATTCTTTGCGCGGCGTGTTTACCGCAAAAAAGCCGCCGCACGATCCAAGTTTGCCTTGGAATGGGGTATATTTTATAAAGAATGGGTAGAAGAGAAATGGCCACTGCATTGCCGACCAAAGGCAATTTCTTTAGTTGCCACTTTTAAAAATCTAGTCGCCATGTGGCGAGTGGCGACCGCTAATTTCTAGCTTTAGGGCAGTTGCCCCCCCCCCCCCTGGTAACATGTAATAAGCATATTTTTCTTAAAATTTAAAACTATGTTATCAGAATTTTATTAAAAAGAATTTTTTTTTTAGGTTGTGTGCCCGCTTGAATTTTTTTTTTCTGGCAACACCACTGGGTTCGCACTGGATTAATTCTTTCTTTTATCCTGTTTTGTACATACAAATTTCCGGAAACAGGTAAGTAAAAAAACCTTCTATTTTATTTATATATTATACTTTTTTTTATGTTATTGAGCATTTATGTTATTTTTGTAATGTTTAATATTGTTGAAAAGTTAGGTTGTTGAAAATTGGTACAGATAGGTTTTAAAGGCCTTCTAGTCGAATTGGAATGTTTTCGAAAGTGTAAAGTTATTGGGGGAGGGGCAAAAAAATAAAAATACAGTTACATCATTCAAAATTGGTACATGAGGTTTTTGATACCTACAAATCGATTGCAGATATTTTCGAATTTGTAAAATTATTAGGAGCGGCGGTAAGGGGGGAGGGGCAAAAAAATAAAATACAGTTAGATTGTTCAAAATTGGCAAATAGAGGTTTTCAATACCTACAAATTGATTGCGGATATTTTCGAATTTGTAAAATTATTAGGGGGGGGGGGAGCTATGGGTAAAAACAAATTGAAATACAGTTAGGCTGTTCAAAATTGGTACAGATTGGTTTTAGAGGCCTGCAAGTTGAATGGGGATATTTTCGAAAGTGTAAAGTTATTAGGAGTGCCGGGAACGGGGGGAGGGGCAAAAAATAAAAATAGAGTTAGATCGTTCAAAACTCGTGCATAGAGGTTTTTGATACCTACAAATCGATTGTGGATATTTTTGAATTTGAAAAATTATTAGGATAGACGGGAGGGGGGGACGAAGACGGAAAAGAATAGAAATAAGAGTTTGAGTGTTCAAAGTTAGTAATATTAAGTTTTAAGGTCCAATAAATTGATTGGGGATATTTTCAAAAGTATAGAATTATTAAAAGGGGAGGGAATGATGGGTGCAGGAACAATCGCCGTGCGCGCAGGTATATGCTGGCACAGGCAGTGGGGGTCCGGACCAGACCAATTATCCCACCAATAAGAGAAGAATATTTTTATATTTTTTCCCTTTCGATAATATAGTGAGTGTTGAACATAAATGCACACAGTGGCCTGCGCTGCCAAAGGCAGTGGAAATTCGGTGTGGCATTTTTTCTGATAAGATTTTTTTTTCTCTTTTTTTTTCACATGATAAAAATTAATGCAATTTTAAGAATTCATTAATTATAGTGATCCATTTAAAAAGATGGACCAGCGAAGTGAGTGTAGCCTGCTAGTTTAAAGTATATGTAAGATGAACTATTTTATTGCATAATTATATAATATCAATTTTCATGAAAATACGTTTCGGATCTTTCTCACAAAGTATTAAATATTCACAACTAAAATTGTACCCTTGTCATTGCTTATAAAGATTTTTGGTATTTTTATCAAATTTATTTGAAACAGGCATTTTAAAGAAAGTTATTTTTCAGTGTATAAATTAAAATGTGTGTAAAAATGACTAACATGTGAAAACAAAACAAGAGAGTAGAAAAAATTCATAAAAGACTTGCTTCTGAACCCATTTTATGTTTCACTATATAAAAAGTAACATGTCATTCATTTAACATACAGGAATTATGCCAATTTTACCAAAACGTAAAAGATAGTTCTCATGAAAAATCAATTTGGGTTTTTTTCTCATAAAGTGTAAAATATTTATAACTAATATTGAATTCTTATAATTGTTATACAACCTTCAATTATTTTTATCAAATTTAAGCTAAATCATTTTTTGGTATAAATTAAAATGGGCGAGGTTTAAACACCTGCCTGTATACATATACACACAATTTTAGTCTCACATATAAAAATAACAGGCCATTCTTTTGAAATGTATAAGATTTTTTTCTACTCTCTTATTTTGTTTTTGCATGTTAGTTGTTTTCACATACATTTTAATTTACGCTGAAAAATATCTTTCTTTAAAATGCTGTTTTCATTAAATTTGATAAAAATACTAAAAATCTTTATAAGCAATGACAAGGGTTCAACTTTAGTTATGACTTATGAATATTTAATACTTCGTGAGAAAGATCCAAAATGCATTTTCATGAAAATTGTCGTTTATGCTACAGTTAAATTTCAATTTTGTTGATGTTTTGTTGTTCATAATGTTTGTTCAGTCTTGTTGATGGCCTGTTATTTTTATATGTGGAACTAAAAATGTGTATATAGAAGCATGTATTTAAAAATTTTTCCTGTAGTCTTGTTTTGTTCATGCATTTTTTTTTTCTTGATTCCTCACTCGCCCATTTTAATTTATGTTAAAAAATGATTTTGCTTAAATTTGATAAAAATAATTGAAAGCTTTATAGTAAATTACAAGATTTCAATTTTAGTTTCAAATATCTAGCATTTTATCAGAAAAAAACCCAAGTCGCTTTTTCATGAAAACTACCTTTTACGTTTTGCAGACATGTTACTTTTCAGCCTTAAAGCTGAATTCAGCCTTTTTAAGCTTGAGAATTATTATTCTTGGGATCAATGCAAATCCACATTAAAACTTTTTGGACATGTGTAGGGGGGGGAGGGGGTCAGCCTCAATTTGTGCAGTATATTATTAGCAATTTCTATATGATTGGCTTCAAGAAATGTCAAATTCAAACTTGGAGAAAATGAAGAAGAAATAACACTTCAACTGCATTTTCCTAATGAACTTGAACTACATTTTTTTGCTAATCAATTGCCCCAGCAAACAATGCTTCTATAGAATAAACTTATTTTCAAGTATATGTAATAAGTTTGTCTGTTTTTTAAGTACTTACAACTATTTTAATTATAATTAATATGATATTCAATATAAGATTTATTGTTACGATTTTGTTTATTGTGTGTACATGTATGCAATCAGATTTAACATTATTTTTATTATTGAAAAATTTATATTGTGTCAGTTGCCTGATACCACTTTTGAGAGGGGGAAGATAAGTTCAGCCTTTTTTTTTCTGTAAGCTTGTACCATTTCTGGTTTTGGTAAAATTTGAGTGTTATAGGTATTTTTATATAATTATAAAGGAAAAATTGGCATCATGCACGTATATTAAATGCATGATACACTATTTTTTATATAATAAAACTATAATAAATTTATTCTACTCTCTAGTTTTCTTTTCACATGTTAGTTATTTTCACATACATTTTAATTTGCACTAAAAAATAACTTTCTTTAAAATGCGTTTTAATCAAATTTAATAAAAATACTAAAAATCTTTAAGCAATGACAAGGGTTCAGTTTTAGTTGCAACTATTTAAGACTTCGTGAGAAAGATCCAAAACACATTTTCATGAAAACTGCCATTTATGCTTCATTTAAATTTCAGTTTTGTTGCTGTTTAATTACATAATTATGCAATAAAATATTTCATGTTAAATATATAATAAAAGAATAGCCTGTTATTTTTATATGGTGAAACTAAAATTGTGTATAGAGGCTGGTATTTAAAAAAAAAGTTCCCCCACCCTCGTTTTGTGTATACATTTTATTAGATTCCATGCCCATTTTAACTTGCACCAAACAATTATTTTGTTTAAAGATTGTTTTGCTTAAATTTTATAAAAAATAATTGAAAGCTTTATAAAAACTATAAAAGTTCAACTTTAGTTGTAAGTATTAAGCACTTCATAAGAAAATCCAGATCGTTTTTTCATGAAACTTTTCATTTACGTTTTGGTAAATTTGAGTGTTATAGATACTTTTGCAATATTATACAGTAAAAATTGTCATCATGCTCACATGTAGAATGAAAGACATGTTACTTTAAAATAGTGAAACTTAAAATGGTTTCAGAAGCAAGTCTTTTATACATTTTTTATCTGCTTGCTCTCTTGTTTAGTTTCTGCATGTTAGTCATTTCCGCACACATTATAATTTATGCTAACAATTAATAATAATAATTATTATTATTTTAAAAATGCTGTTTTACTTAAATTTGATAAAATTATAGAAAGCTCTTTAAGAAATTATAAGAGTTCAATTTTATTTGTAAATATTTAACACTGTTGAGGAAAAAAAAATTGCTTTTTTATGAAAGCTGCCTTTTATGTTACAGTAAAATTTGAAAGCTAAAAAAGCCTTTATGTACAGTATAAATTTTCATGATATTTTTCAAATGAATGTCTTTATTTTTATTTGTTAAGACCCGAAATTGGTTTAGAAGGCAGTCTTTTATACAATTAATTTTTGGTGGGAAAACACTTAATTTTTTTAGTGTATAGTGTTAAGAACTAAGCAAAATATCATTTTGTGCAGGCTTACTCTTATGTGTATAATCAAAAATTTTCAGTGTGTTTGTTTTCAACAGCAAAATCCTGCTAATAAATATATTGCTTTTGTTTTTCAGATACTGTATGAGAAAAATAAAATGACGGAATTCTGAATGAGAGAATTTTAGTCTATGAAGAAGTGGAAGAAAAAAGATGATAAAAAGGATTAATTTAAATTAAATAAATAAAACTAAATAAAAATTTATTTTTCACTTTTCACCCTTTAAAAAATATATATACAAATATTTAAATAAATAAATCATATATATGGTTCATAGTTTTAAAATGTTTTTATATTTTAGTGGAATATATTTTTATGTTATTTCAGTATTCTCCATTTCTTATGTCTTAATACACAATTTATTAATTTATTTTTGAAAAAAAAAACATATGTGTATAAATTGATTTATTTTTTTGGGATGGGGCGGGGGGGGGGGGGGGGTGTAACTGCTCATATTTCCCTCAAACACAGAAAAGTTTTTCACAATTCCGTTTTACATTTTGAAACATTGCATTAAAAAGAGAATAACTTTCTAACTTAATTATTTTTTGTCATGGGAAATCAGCACTTACCTCTGTTAAACTTGTGTTTGATCATATAGTTAAAATAGTGAAATTAATAAAAAGTGCAAAGAAAATTATTTAATGAAATTGAAAGAAGTTTTAAAGTAAAAATTATGATCATTTTAACAACAGCAATAGATTTGGAATAAGATTAATAATCTTTAAAAAAAAAAAAAGAGTCTCTTATTATAAAGACACTTAAAAAAAAAAATCATAGGATCCCATCCTTTGTGGAAAATATTCAGGATTTTAGAAGTTTCCAGAATTTTTTTTTTCATAATTGATTTTCTTGAACTTGCACAACTCACTAACAATAGTATATATATAAAGAATAACTTACCTTTTTGCACATGTTAGCCAAAAAATCTAAATTTTCTGTGTTTTTTTTTTTTTTTTTTTTTTTTTTTTAATAATAAAAAAATAAATGCGAATATTTTAGATGCATTATTTAATATCCATTTTAATACTATAATTATGCAAGAATAATTTGTATGATTTTTCATACATAATCTTTTTTTTTTTTTTTTTTTTAGTAGTAGTAGTATTTGTTTCTAAAACAGTTCCTGAATCCAATATTTTTATTTCTTTTGAATCTGGAGCCGAAAATAAAAAGATATAACTGCAATAAAACACATATTAACATGTACACATGCACATTTAATTGAAAATTGTCTGTTGTATTGTCTAAATATTATTTACGAAAGAAAAATGTATTGAAAAATAAGTCGAATTGGGCCTAGAACAGTACTGGAAGCGGCGATTATCAAACAAAAATTTGCTTCTGCAGTCCTGCCTTCTCCTTTACCCCCTCCCCTCCTATACGCACCCTGCGGCCGAGCGGTTCTGCGCTCAAAGCTGGTAGATGGGAGGTGCCGGGTTCGTTCCCAGGTCGCGCTCATCGACCTAGCCGTTCGGAGTTTTCCGTGGTTTCCTCCGAAACTCGCGTAAATACAGCCTAGGACCCCCTTAGAAAGACCCCCACGGAGGGCATTCCCCCTCTAGGCCTAGGACACATCAGGAGTCAATCGGCCTTAAATCCTACAACCAACCTATACGCACCCTGGCCGTTTGTTTCACTTCAATCGCCCCCCCCCCTCTTAATATTGAAATGAAATTTCCACCCTCTCTCATCTTCAGAAGTTTGTAGCTTTTTTCCTCTTCTCTTGCATTATCTTCAGTTGCTGTATGTGCTTTCACGCAGATTTCGCTTCAGAAACTGGCCTCGGCCGGCATGGCTTGGTTGCTCACCGCTTTCCCGTCAGCGCCGTGGTTCATAGTTGCTGCGTTATTGGTTCCACTAAATATAATGATGACTCGATCATAAGAGCAAATCGCTAAAAGAAAAGTTTTTATTTTTCTTTACTTTTAGAAAGTAAGACTGTCTTAACAAGAAATTAAAAAACCCTGAAATAGACCATCAAATAAAATTGGAGAATTTTTTATGTGGTTGGTTGCAATTGCAGAAGATTTTCCAGACCATAAACATTTTTAACTATTTCCAGCGTTTTGTTTTTAAATACTAAAAGTTTTTAAAATCATGAAAGAAAAAGAAAAAAATTGAAATTATTCTGGATTTTGGAATTTCAAATAAACGGTACTATATTGTATTTTGCAATTTATTCAAAAGAGCACTTTTTTCGAAATAACATTTGCTTATTTTGCAAATTCTGATTGATTCCGCTAACTAAATAAACAAACAAATCCCCTCCTCCCCCAAAAAAAGGCATTTCATCTCCAGTCTATCACTTTATGCTGATGCTGGTTTTGGGTCATTTCGCATGTGCTCCGTCAGACAGAATGCACAAGGAATGGGAGAAAAGTGATGTCATTGTTTTCGACTGGATCAGACAGCAGATGCAGTCCACAGAGAAGGATACAGCCAGCGATTCGTTTGGTTTTGAATGAGGTAAAAAGAATCTTTCTCCCATTCTTCTAAATTCAGAGCTAAATAGCCCAGGAAAATAAATTGCTTTGAACTGATGACACAGATTTAAATAAAAGAAAATTTATTGTTTTAGAATAAAGGATATTTTTGGGGGAAAAAATACAGGTCCTCGTGACCCACAATAAAAAAAAATTCTGCATCTCTTTCATTAAAATTGAGATCAATGGTGCGCTATAGCTCACCAACGCGATCCCTGAAACTATAACATGCAAGAGCTTGCAACAAATGTTTTAAGCCAAGAAAAAAAGGTAATAAAGTAGACATGAGTGCTGCAAACAAAGCAGAATGAACCTCACCATTCTGCCCTTTTTGTTCCCTGACGAAAAGTCTTGTTTTCTTTCGATACAAAGCAATTGCTGTGAGTATTCTTCTGCTTTATGATGTTTATTCAAAGTTTCGTACATATTTCATGCTGGTGTTACCTTTTTTATTAAGCTTTAGCTATCGTACACAAAATTATGTAACCTTTTCACAAAAAATTTCCATTTATTTTAGTACTATGATTATTTCATATGACTGCCTATACTTTATTTAAAGAAATATAATTGATATTATTAAACATAAAATTGTTGGTTAAAGGTTCTATAACTTTTTTTTTTTTTTTTTTTACATAAAAGTAAATAAAATTTTGCAAATATTTTGTTCTTCATATATTATAATGGGTACTAAAAATCAAATCCAGATTAGGTACAAAAACTTTATACCTAAAGGAAAACTGCATAGATCTTTTTTATATGTAAGAAAATTTATTTCGGGAACAAATTTAAGGAAAACTGCAGATATATAGGACAGGTTAAAAAGGAAAAATGAAGTTTTTTTTTTTTTTTTTTTACTTTCAGAAACACTGCAGGTTTTTTACCTGCAGGAAAACTGAAGTTATTTCAGACAAATAAAAGAGAAAATGAAGGTTTTTTTATTTTCAGGAAAACTGCAGGTTTTTTACCTTCAGGAAAACTGCAGTTATTTCGGACAAATAAAAGGGAAAGTGAAGGCTTTTTTACTTTCAGGAAAACTGCAGGATTTTTACCTTCAGGAAAACTGCAGTTATTTCGGACAAATAAAAGGGAAAGTGAAGGCTTTTTACCTTCAGAAAAACTGCAGGTTTTTTACCTTCAGGAAAACTGCAGTTATTTCGGACAAATAAAAGGGAAAGTGAAGGTTTTTTACCTTCAGAAAAACTGCAGGTTTTTTACCTTCAGGAAAAGTGCAGGTTTTTTACCTGTAAAAAAGATGCAGGCTATAGTCCGAAATACCTGCAGTTTTCCTGAAGGTTTTTTTTAAAGGTTTTTTGCTGATTTTTTTACCTGGGCAGTTAAAAAGGATTTAGTATTAAACAAGCAACTGTTATTAAGTATTATTTAATAGAATATGTTAAATTTTAAGGATGTAAGTGAATATGTGGTACTTTTTAATGAATTAGTTTGATCCTTATTTTGTTAAACCTGAAGTGATTAATTTTAATGTTAATAACAAGAATTAAATATTAAGTTGTAAAAAGAAATAATCCCAAAAAGCACACGTGTAAGGATAAGCAATTCAAAGCAATATTAACTAATTAATTAACTAATTAATTTTTTAAATCCATATCCGATTTTTTAAATGTTTAAACGCCTAAACCACATAATTAAAGCAAAATTTTGACAAATATGAAAACATTTTAATGTATCCCAGAACATTCTTTGTACCCGCTTGTTTTTTTTCTCTGTATCTATTAAGGGGTATTATTCTTCTTGATTAGACATGCCAATATTTTAATTTATTCCGGAGCAGCGTTAGTACCCATTCTTTTTTACACCACTTTATTTGTAGTGAATTTATCTCCAATACGTAATTCGATTAATTATATTAAAAAAAAAAAAAAAAAAAAAAAAAAAACTTTTAAGAAAAGTGATGGAAAAGAGACAGATACTAAGAATGCTCCGGAATAAATTAAAATGTTGGCATGCTGAAATATTAAAGACAATTTCACAGCAGATAATATGATATTGTAAAAAGGCGTATTCTAACAGTGCTTCGGAATGTTAGCGTGTGTGTAAATACGTGTTTGCCAAGACTTCTGATTTTTCAATAACATTTTTTAAAACAGTTATTTAATTGCAAAAATTCTTAATAAGAATAAATACCCTTTCAGCAAAAATAAATTTCGATCATTTTAAATAAACTTCCACAAGATTTTACGAACAATTTAAAACTAAAGAAGTAAATGAATTTTTTCTTTTACGTTATTAAAGTAAAATTTTATTAAATAAAAGGGGCAGTTTTTTCGAACTTGGAATTAAAATTAGGTGAGATATAATATATCCAATCGCTCCTGAAATGATTAAAGAAATAATAGTACTTAATACGTTATAATTTTAGCTGTTATATAACTTTTTTTTTTTTTTTTTTTTTAATTCAGTTAATTTCTCCACATAAAATATTTGCGCGAATATGACATCTGTATATAGCGAAAAATTATAAAAGTAAATTTGTTATCGTAAATTTCATTTACAAATTTCATAATATATGTAATGTTAATTTTCTTCACATAGGATTTTTCATAAATATTATTTTGTAAAGGATTTTATCTAAAAATAATTTTAAATTTAATAAATCTGCCACCTATTCATACTTATTTAACTATAATTTTATTTATCAAAGCAAAACTACATTTAAACTTTATTGTACGTTATTCTGTTTCTCTGATTTTTGGAGATAAACATATTTCATGTTATTCATATTTTATGAACGCGTAGGAAACGGAGGAACGGATTTCGGTATTGCAGTTCATTATTAATTTATAGAAATCAGCATTCGGCGTTGTTTGATGAGAATAATAGTAGTATCAGATCATGTATTGAAACTCATACAAATAGCTTCAAGTTAGTTACATCCACTGCGTTGACACTGCAAAAATATATTTCTAAAGGATTAATAATATAATTAATATTTAAAACATTTTACAATGTCAGATAATGGTTAGTTAGAATATATTAAGTATAATGTAAAGCGAAATCTATCACGACAGTGCTTTTAAACGATAAATAATGATAATGGTTATTTTATTTTATTTATTATTATTATTATTATTATTATTATTTTTAGTTTACTCAAAGAATTATGTTTCAATTTTACTTTAATAATTTATTTTAAACTCGTCATTTGTATTGTATATGATGGGAGAAAATAAACATTGCAGATATTTAATGCATAATTAAACTCAAAACGATTTGTACAGATATACAGGGTGGGCAAAAAGCCCGTAAATACTTTAAAAATTCATAAAACCCGAAAAAATAACTAAAATAAAAAACTGTTTGGAGGTTTAGCATCGATAAATCACGGGATTTTTTTAAGATTAGAAAAAAATAACAATAATAATAAATCAAAAAACAACCGATAGGGGCGTTTCGTACATAAAGGAAAAGAAAATACAAGTAAATAACAAAAATAATGTTAACAAATCATTTATAATAGCAATATGTGTTATACATGTCCACCGCCACAGGTGATAACACACTGCAAGCGTGTCACAAATCCAGCAACGGCAGAGTACAGCATGTCCGACAGTATACATGACAGCTCTCGACGGATTTAATTTTTCATTTCCGATGGGTTGGATGGACGGGATCCATGCACCCGGGATTTAAAATATCACCATAGCCAAAAGTATTCATAATCGCCTGTCCCATTTCCATATTCCCAACTAAGTCGTTCATAACAGCGCCATCTGCCGGTTGTTTTTTATCTTTTTTTTCTTATCTTAAAAAAAAAATCCCTTGACCTATCAATGTTAAACCTGCAAACCGTTTTTTATTTCGGTTATTTTTTCGGGTTTTATGAATTTTTAAATTATTTACGGAATTTTTGCCCAGCCTGTATTTATTTTGTTATTTTACTTGTACAGCTTATGGATGGGGACTCATTTCTCATATTACATATGTTAATTTATTCAGCATTTTTGTATTGTAAATAAATCCTATATTCTTGATTGCAAAGTTATCATTTAAAAGAGTACTTTTACAAATATAACATTGTTACATGCATCTAAAAAAATACAATAACATTATTAAAATTACCACATAAACATGCTGATTTTTAATATAATTTGAAACAATATATCATTAGCATTGCAGAAAATATAATATAATAGTGAAAAATTTAATTTTACTGCGTAACGTTGGTGTTAGGATTAAGGCCATTAGATAAAATTATGTTCCTACACCTCTGTTCTAGGACGTTTTTCTAGAGGTTCCCAGTAACTATTCATGTGTATTTTGGAGAATACAATGAAATAACACGAATGTCTAAACAGATAATAGCAACATATGTTCTAACACAGCGCACCATGTTTTCTAGATTTCAGTACAAAATTTTCTGGTCACTAATGTGGTCAGTAACATTATGGTACAATACACAGTACGATACAAGAGACTATAAATTCTACTATAATTATAATATCTTACTATTTATTATATTCCAATTATGGGTAATAGTTATTACCATTATTAATTATTATTTTAATAAAAATACTTCTGAAGTACTATTAATAATATTTATTATAATTTGTATATTTAAAGTTATTTGTGAGTATTTAATTATTAACCCCTTGAACCGCAATTTATTTTCAGTCAGCACTGCTGATGCAGACAATGTAATTTTCTTAGTTTTAAGAGGAGGGATTGATTTGAAACTTACGGTTTTGTTGCTTAAATAATTTGTTATTATAAAAATAATATTTGTTTCACACATTTATATGAATGTTTATTGTTATATATATCAATACAAAAAACCCTTAACGGGTTAAAAGTTTGTGACGCAGCACTGTACTTTATGGCTATAAGAATTAGAAATACGGGTCTTAAAAATAATGATATCAAATTTTCAGTGACGCTTTGATATTAATTAAATTATACATAGATTTTCTTATTTGAATTTGCTTTTTCCTTTTATTTATATTTACAGTGTAAACGTTATTTTCAACATAAAATAATATATAGCATTTACTCATTGATACCTTTCCATTCACATCTCTTATACTATGAAAGCATGTGTTTTAAAAGAAATTATATGAAATTCCAGTAACGCAGTGGTGTTACATTAAGTGATTTGTTTTTAAATTTCTCTGCAATTATTTTGTTTTGCATATTAAAGTATATGTGCACATTGAAATATTGCTTTTAATTTTCAAATACGCTGTCAAATATATCACTTTCATTAAGCTTATATTATGTACTGAAATATATTTATTTCAATGAATTATTCTATCTTTTGCGTCACGCCATCCAAAACTGTAAGTAAAATATATGGAAATGTTTACTTTGTGTCATTTCATCCAAATAAATTGAAAATGCATGCAAATAGATATCGTGATGCAAAGAAAAAAACTGTGAAATTTTTTTCAGTTTTGGATGGCGTGACGCAAAAGATAGAATAATTCATTGAAATAAATATATTTCAGTACATAATATAAGCTTAATTAAAGTGATATATTTGACAGCGTATTTTAAAATTAAAAGCAATATTTCAATGTGCACATATACTTTAATATGCAAAACAAAATAATTGCAGAGAAATTTAAAAACAAATCACTTAATGTAACACCACTGCGTTACTGGAATTTCATATAATTTCTTTTAAAACACGTGCTTTCATAGTATAAGAGATGTGAATGGAAAGGTATCAATGAGTAAATGCTATATATTATTTTATGTTGAAAATAACGTTCACACTGTAAATATAAATAAAAGGAAAAAGCAAATTCAAATAAGAAAATCTATGTATAATTTAATTAATATCAAAGCGTCACTGAAAATTTGATATCATTATTTTTAAGACCCGTATTTCTAATTCTTATAGCCATAAAGTACAGTGCTGCGTCACAAACTTTTAACCCGTTAAGGGTTTTTTTGTATTGATATCATTACTTTTTAGGGGTTAATGATCAAAACGTAAAATTAAAGGAGCATGGTAATGAGTTATAACACTGTATTAAAAGTGTTGTTTTATAGGTCATACTCGAACAAAATAACAAACAAAATAAAATTTTAAAATTTTATAAAAAGTGATAAAAAAGATGGACGCATGCAACATTACAAAGGCATAATATACTACATTTTAAAAATGACAAAAATTTCTTATTTATATTTATTTCTTATTAAAATTTTTTAGGTATAGATTTGATTTAAAAGAGAAAAATAAATAATAATAGAAAAATCTTTAAAAGGTGAAAATTTTATACTGGTAAATATTTAAGTAGTATAGTTTGTTATGAATTTAATTAAAAAAAATCTTAATCTATTCAAAATTTTATTATAGCTTAACATTTTGTAATTTATATATTATATATACTAGAAACTTAATGAGCAAATTAATTATTTTCAAATTCTGTTTTAAGAATTTTTTCAATTCGTAGTTTAAGTGATTTATCACCTAATTTTGAAAAAATTACAAATATTTGCATATGATTATCATATTATTTGTCATTTTTATGAAAATAAAGGAAAATTTTTTTTGTTGTTGCAATCACCTTTTAAAATAGAACCAATTTTGAAAGTCATATAAAATGTCATATAAAATAGAAGTACCTAAATAAATAACTCCTTTAATATATATATTAAAAAAAGAAAAATATTTTTTTTTATTTTTTGTGTTTATTTTTGACGCTTTCCGATAGATGGAGCCAAAACGATTATTTGATATTCAGTATTTCAGATGGAAGAGAAGAAATTCGTCCGCGAAACTGCCGCATCACGGTATTTTCGGAGTAAAAAATAGTTCGATTTTTAAACTGAGTTATAAAAAAAAACAAGAGTTTTCCTAGGGAAAAGGGAGATGTCAGGCACATCAGATAAAAGCGATTAATATCATATATAAATTTAACTAAATTCGCTCGAGCCATATTCGAGAAAAAATTCTTACACATTAGTCCGTCCATTTATAACTTAAATGAGCCAATTCATATCTCGAAAAATATTGCACGCAGAAATGTAGCGATTTCAGGGTAGGATCAGACAGAAGGTGAAAGTCTATTTTGAAAATATCAGAACATAACCTCCTATATTTCCTGAGATATTAAGTGTCGGCTTTCAGCGGTTTGTTTGATCTTAAAATTATTGTATATATAAGTGTCGCAGTTTTCGTTCGTTTTTCCGTTTCCGCTGAGTGTCGTGGCGTTCGTTTGTTTTTGCGCTTGCGTCACTAGAAAAACTGCCGTTTTTCATGATAAGAACATAATTAGTATCGGGAAATTCTTCAATAATGTTTAACAAAAATATTACAGTTCTAGATAGTATTTAAACGAAAAAAAAAAAATTACCTGTTTCAACATAATGTAACAAACAATGTAAATATGTATATATATTTATCCTAACTTATATTCGGGTTAATTTTAAAGTACTAATAAGCTTCAAGTGTATGGTACTTCTCAAAACACTCCGGAAGATGCAGTACTATTTGACATCGTTTGCATTGCCAGCCTGTTTCACTCCAAATGTTATGCTTAGCGTACACATGACATCTTTTTGTAGGGTGTTGTTTATTAGCGGTCGGTGGGATGTACTCCGGAAAATGGGACCAGTTGTTTGCTTGTAATCGAAGCGGTGTATCGTGACAAGCTGGACTCGTCATTTCAGTTCAAGGGGTTAATTTGTGTATATAGATGCACTATGTACATTCAATAAAATTTCACTCAAGAAACCCTTAAAGGGAGCTTATGAGCTTTAGAGTTTCTTAAAGTTCTGATAGTGATCTTTAAACAGCCGGTATCGTGTTATAGAAACTTAAATTACAGTGATTTTTTTTTTTTTTTCTTTTAGTTTCTTGAAAAAAAATACATTAATAATATCTATTTTTTTTTTAATAATTAAAATACAAACAGTCATTTCCTGCTTTAAAATGTGAAAACATGTAATGAAAAAATATGACGTGAAAAACTGAACATTATGAATGTTTTACATTCTGAACTTCAATATTTGCATAGAAATGGCAGTCGTTCATAAAAATTGCTAAAACTTTTATCTCATGCTGCAGAAACTGTGCAGCTAAAATAGGGAGAAGTACAAATAGAAAATCATAGCTTTCTACAGACAATTATTTATGAGTTATTCTAAATATAATACATGTTTCTTTTTTGTTTATAAAATAATAAATAAATAAATGAAGTTTAAAATTTATCTATACAAAATCTAATAAAAGATATAATATATATTTATCTAAATTTTCATTTACACTTTTTAATTGAATATTACGTTAAGTAGTGTGGCGACTAAGATTGAGGAGATATTTGCATGATAGAAAAGGGTGATTTTTAATATATTGATATAACAAAGCTTACTTAAAAATTCTAAAGTATATCTACTCGAATTCAAAATATTTAGTATTTCTATGTTTCTAAACGAAGGTGAATCTGAGAATTCTGTAAATAAAGAAATGTGAACGTATAAAAATTTGTATGGATAACTATACTCAAATTCTTATATTTCTACAATGTACCTAATTAATTCGTTTTTTTTTTTTTTTTTTTTTTTTTGTCTTAAAATGTACTATGAACTATAAGCATCATCTATAGTTAGCTCCAGTATATAGTAAGCATGCAATTTCAGGAAGTGATTGTTAAAAATAATATGCTGTATTTAAGCAGAAAAATGGTTCCAATTAGCTGCAACCAATTCTTTAGTGCAATGTTTCACCAATTTAATGGTGCCTGTTCAGTAGTAAGTACCACTGAAATGGAGAAACTTTGCACCAGAATATTGATTGCAGCTTATATGAACCATTTTTCTGGTGAAATATAGCATTTCATTTTTAACAGAGTGCTATAATAAACTGAAAATATATATTGGTTTGATACTTTGTTAAATAATTTGATGCACTTCAGATATTTAGCTTTGTAGGGCATAACAGGTCTAAATAAATTCATACTTCCTCATAAAGAACTATAGATAATACAACTAACATTTTGCATAATAATAAAGCTTTAGAAAATCAATATAACATACTACGGTTAATGTCTGTTTCAATTAATTTGCTATTATTAAAACGAATTTGAGATAAATTATGTTTATAGAATGTAAAGTTTCGGAATTGTTCAGTGTATAGCAGTAAAATAATTATAAGCTCTACGTTCATGTAATTCTATATAATTGTTGCGACAATGATTTAGAACATGTTTGCTCAATTTTAATTTCATTGATTTATAGTAGATTTTAGATGGAAAACCAATAAAAATATTTGAATCCTCATATTGTTATATTTAAAAAATATTTACATTGACCCGCTAAATTTTAGCTTAATTGAATAAAATTTTTTGACGTGAACTTATTCACACAAACATGTGTCAGTTACATTCTGTCATTAAAAAAGTATTTTATACAAACAAACATAAAAAAAGCATAACATTTTGATTTATTTACCAATAAAAATATAAATTTGTAACATATAACTATAATCGAAAACGTTTGTCCTAATATATATATAAATATATATATATATATATATATATATTATTCATTAAAAAAAAAAAAAAAAAAAAGAAAAAAATCCTGCTTAACCATAGCGTTCTAAACTAGATGTCTGTTGCGTTGCTCGTAAACTTGACAACAGTTGAAGCGGTAGGCAGCACCACCTGGTACAGATTGCGTGACTTTTTTATTCAATTGTCACCAATAATTTTAAGAAGCGATATATGATATATATAATCAACGTTTCTTTCATTCTGTTCGCTTTTTATGTACATCAACTCCTACTTAAAAAAATTATTGGGGGCTGTTGAATAAAAAAATCGAGCAATCTGTACCAGGTGGCGCTGCCTACTACTTGAACTGTTGCTAAGTTAACGAGCAACGCGACAGGCATCTAGTTTAGGAGGCTATGCTTTAGTTCGAAGTACATTTCCTGACAATTGATTAGATAAATATGTTAACATATTTTCAATAACTTTTAATAACTTGCACATTTATGCATAATATTAGCACATACATTAGATATTATTATATAGAATATTATTTGTAATGGTCTAAATAACAATTTGCATTTTATAAGTATACATTTGCTGAAAAAATTCATATATAAACACTTAAATATTTTCTAGAGAAAATAATTCCCAACAAAATACTTTTTTTTTTCTTTCTTTCTTTCTTTTTTTTTTTTAACTGCTATATTTTTACAAATATATTTAAAAAACTAACGATAACTTTTCGTGTAAACATGCACCAGATGGTGCTAATACGAATAAACTCAAATTTCGTATAATGGATATTTTTTTTCTTTTCAAAAAGTTTACTACGTCTTCTTAATAGAAAGTTATTGTTTTTTACATTTTAGTATTCTTTGCAGTTATCAGTTAAGAGCAAAAGTAACACTTTGTTTTGTAAAAACTTTCAAAATATGTTTCTTATCATACAAAAGAAATTATTTTATGCAAATGTAGCATTAGAGCATTGAATAATTTTTGAGCATTTTAAAAGGAAAAAAAAAAAATCAAAATATTGTTTTCAGCTAGCTTCTTCTTGAGAATTGCTACGCTTTGAAATTTAATAATTTATAGGTTTTTTTTTGGACAGTTTCAAAAATAATAATAATAATACTAATAAATAAATTATTGAATAGTGTAACAATATCAGTTGTAAAATCTGTGGGATTTATTTACGTATGAAGATTAAGTTTATCAAGTATGATTCAAAAAATTCAAAGAACATGACTTTTTAAATACTACCATTACTACAACTATCAATAACAATAACACTAATAACTAAAAAATAAATAAATAAAATAAATCTTTATTTTTTCCTTTAGATGAAAGTGAGCTGCTATTTCAACAGTAGAAACCTTACAAAAAGTATAGATAAGCAATTGGTTTATAAAACATCTGTTCAAAAAATACAAAAAAAAAAAAGAAAAGAAAAAAGAAAAAGTAAAATAATTTCGTAACTTTTGCCTATCGCAAAATGGCGCTTTAAGGCAAAAGAGAAGCTATAAACAAAAAAAAATCTTCTGGCCATTATCTAAAACAGAATGTCTAATCTCCTTGATTGACACACTTGGTTCAGAAAAACTTATACTTGATATTTGCTTTCTACATGTCCAGTTCCAAGCAAATAAAAATAATCTTTATATTCGAGTTTGCAATTATTAAAAGAACCCCATTTTTAAACAAGGTATTGGATTGAGTTGATAGATAAACTAGATTGAGACTTTTATATTGAAAATATATGTAGGAGTTTCAAGCAAGTAGGTTCTTAAGAACGTTTATCATACGAATTAGAACTTTTCATATAGCCACCATTTTCATTATTTTTTTCATTGATAGTCATTTTTATTCGATGTGTTTTATTACTGTTTTCAAGTACTCTATAAAATATCCGTTTTCAGAAATACTAAAAAAGTGTTAGAAAACAATCTGATTCTTAATTAATTGCGATTTTAAAAAGTATTATAAAATACACTGGCGTATAAAATTAAAGGGTTGATAGTCATTTTTATGCGATGTGTTTTATTTCTGTTTTCAAGTACTCTATAAAATATCCGTTTTCAGAAATACTAAAAAAGTGTTAAACAACAGTCTAGTTCCTAATTAATTGCCATTTTAAAAATTATTATAAAATACACTGGCGTATAAATTTAAAGGATTGATAGTCATTTTTATGCGATGTGTTTTATTACTGTTTTCAAGTACTCTATAAAATATCCGTTTTCAGAAATACTAAAAAAAGTGTTAGACAACAATCTAGTGCCTAATTAATTGCGATTAAAAAAATTATTATAAAATACACTGGCGTATAAATTTAAAGGATTGATAGTCATTTTTATGCGATGTGTTTTATTACTGGTTTCAAGTACTCTATGAAATATCCGTTTTCAGAAATACTAAAAAAGTGTTAGACAACAATCTAGTGCCTAATTAATTGCGATTTAAAAAATTATTATAAAATACACTGGCGTATAAATTTAAAGGATTGATAGTCATTTTTATGCGATGTGTTTTATTACTGGTTTCAAGTACTCTATGAAATATCCGTTTTCAGAAATACTAAAAAAGTGTTAGACAACAATCTAGTTCCTAATTAATTGCGATTTAAAAAAATTATTATAACATACACTGGCGTATAAAATTAAATGGTTGATAGTCATTTTTATGCGATGTGTTTTATTACTGTTTTCAAGTACTCTATAAAATATCCGCTTTCAGAAATACTAAAAAAGTGTTAGACAACAATCTATTTCCTAATTAATTGAGATTTTAAAAATTATTATAAAATACACTGGCGTATAAATTTAAAGGATTGATGGTTATTTTTATCCGATGTGTTTTATTACTGTTTTCAATTACTCTATAAAATATCCGTTTTCAGAAATACTAAAAAAGTGTTAGACAAAAATCTAATTCCTAATTAATTGTGATTTAAAAAATTATTATAAAATACACTGGCGTATAAAATTAAATGGTTGATAGTCATTTTTATGCGATGTGTTTTATTACTGTTTTCAAGTACTCTATGAAATATCCGTTTTCAGAAATACTAAAAATGTGTTAGACAACAATCTAATTCCTAATTAATTGCGATTTTAAAAATTATTATAAAATACACTGGCGTATTAAATTAAAGAACAACCTGCTTTCCCATTTTTCTTCTTTTGCGTATATTTTTTAAACAAATAAATATATGAACAAAAATTTTGAATGGCACGTTCAATGTCATAATATTATTGGAGTTTTGTATAGCTTTAGCGTAAGTCAGAGTTTTTTTTTTTCTTTATAATTATACAGTTTTTCTTAAAAGTAAGCTTTTAAAAAAGGAAGAATTGCAACAGTTATAGAAAAGAAAACTTTATAAAGAATTATGTTAAGGATGCGATACAGGTAGGTTAAAACGCATATGCCTTAAATGTTAAACTAAATTCCACTTTTTCTTTCTGTATTCATCCCCCCCCCCCTCTTTTTTTTTTTTTTTTCATTTTTACTGTTAGAGCGGGATTTCTGAAAAAAAATATTATTAATAATCATAGCTTCCAAGTTTTTTAATTTAATCCAGAATTTACTTACCACTGCCCTTTTTTCACACCATAATATTTGTAGAAAAATTTTCTTTAATGTAAAATTAAGATTAATTATTAAGAAAATTACTCTGAAAATATTACGGTGACAAAAAGGGGCGGAATTAACAACATTCCGGAATAAATTTAAAAAACTTAGCAGCTATGAATAATTAAGAAACTATCAGCGTCACCAGAATAATAAAAATGTCAATAAATAAATTTATTATGAACGTCTTATCCAATTTTCATGTTTGTAGTTATATTCTTTAAAAAGTTATTCACATGCGAAAAAGAGATGAAATGGAAAAGTGAATACAGGTAGAAAAACCCGGATTCGATCTAATACATGAATCTTCAGCTATTTGTAATGCATCCTTATGATTATTTTTCATTAAGTTTTCCTTTCTTAAATTGTTGAAATTTTTTATTTTCCCCAAAGCTTATTTTTTAGAAAAACTGAATAATTATTTTAAAAAAAAATGCTAAAGTTATATAAAATTCAATTAACGATACAATAACGAACATCACATCCAAATTTTATGTTCATATGTTTGTTTATATAAAAATTATTAGCAAAGGAAAACAAATATAGAAAAGTATGTTGTCCTTTAATTTTGTACGACAGTGTATTTAAATTATTGCAGAATTTAACAATTTATTTTTTTATTTCGCTGTGAAGAAATTTTAATGGAAAAAATCAAACATTTTTCAGAATAATTTAGTAAGAAAACAGTTTACTTGTACACATTTATTTGTAATTTCTATATGGTATTTGTATTTGTAATTTATTAGTATTTGTATTTCTATACAAGTAGTAAATTATGATATCTTATGTTATCAAACATAATCACTAAAATAAAAGTTTATTTGTATGCAACTCTTATCTCTAGATTGTTTTATTCGATTTTTATGTATTCATGACCATATGAAACACATTTATAAACAGTCTTTATATAGTTCTTTACAATATTTTGCAATTGTTTATTCAACTCCTACTCTTACCCCCCCCCCCCTGCCACAAGAAAAAAATAAATGAAAAGATGGATATACGTATGTGTATTCTTTTTACATTCTCTTACCCATATAATGGTAGGGAAAGTATTTTTTTTAGGATAAAATCTTTGTAGAGAGTTCTTGTTATATTTATACGTTTTATAGTCCATTGATTTTGAAAAGCATGTTTTTAACAATTGGTTTATGTATGTGCCTGTATGTGTGTATCTCTGTGTGCGTCTGCATGTGAGTGCGTGTGTGTGTGCATAGCCTCCTAAACTGGATGCCTGTCGCGTGTCTAGGAAACTTGGAAACAGTTCAAGAGGTAGACTACGCCACCTGGTACAGGTTGCGAGATTTTTTTATTCAACAGCCAACAAAAATTTTTAAAAGTAAGATTTGATATACATAAAAGGCGAATAGAATCGAAAAAACGTCGATTATATATATCATATATCACTTCTTAAATATATTGCTGACAGTTGAATAAAAAAGTCGCGCAATCTGTACCAGGTGGCGCTGTATACCATTTGAACTTTTACCATGTTTCCGAGCCACGTGACAGGCATCCAGTTTAGGAGGCCAATGTGTATGTCTATTTTCTGCATAACTCAAGAACAAGTAGTAGCAGGATCTCCAAGCTCGTTACTCTAAATCTGTATCATAAAGTGATGCTACACTAAACTTTTTGTTGAGATCTAACAAACGGTTTGTATACAGGGACATGCAAGAGATTTCAAATACATTACTTCTATGGATGAAAATTTTGGTAGTTACAGTTTAATATGTATAAGATGCACTAAAGAAAATGAAATGGAAATATACTTTTTATATGCATAAAAGCATCTTTAATGCAGAATGTGGCGTTAAAATCATCATCATTCGTTTACAAAGCTACCCAAAAGAGCTCGAATATAGTGGGATTGCGAACTTGGCATTGTAATAAAACTGACTAGGAGTGAAAATTAAGTCTTCATACCCATCCGGAAATAATTTTTTTTTAATGTAAATTTTCAGTGCTTGTTTTCCTGTATAATTACGCGTTTTGAGGTTCCTTGAATACTAAAATCAAGTTTTTATTTTTATTTTTACTTACTTACTTATTTATTTATTTATTTTGGCGCATATCTGTTATCAATTTAACATAATTGTGCTCTGATCTCCAAATGTTTCTGTATCAGTTCCAACGAGTCCAAAAGGTGCAGGCGGGTGATAACTAACTACGGATAGATTTTGAAAACGAATTTCGTATGCTGTTTGAGGAAAATAACAGTTGACCTTCCCTCATTCTGTGGACGGACAAGAATCACTTTTTGCTAACTGGAAACGAGAATTCGGCATTAAGCATACCTTGGTCTCTTATTCTCGTTTCGAAGCAGAATCAGTAAGCTTTCATCAGAATCGAAGATTCAATGTCAAATGTGATGTCATTAAAAAATGAAAGTCGTTTTCTGGTAGGTACATCACAGTTGTTTATCTTTTCTTCTTAACCTGCCTAGCGCTGGCAATTTTCGTGCTACAGGTACCGTTCCAAAGCTATTTAATATTATTATAGTTGGAGGATCAAAATTGTGATGGCATACCTCCGGATTACATCTAGGGGTGAGTCCCGACCTTCGCCAATTACCCAATGCGCAGAACTAGTGCGACGTAAAATCCCATCCAACCAACTAACCAACGCTGTTTATGGTTTTTTCCTATGGAGATCCCATTTTAATAAAAAAATAGGCGTTGGCATTTGAAATTTTCGAAATTTTGTCACTGTAACCGTAACTGTTGTTTTTTGCAGGATTCTTAAGCGCGTACCTCAAAATACCTTGCACCGATCTTTTATTCATACACATATACATATGGTAAGTATACATAATGGTATATATACATATACCATTATCAATTAAATCTTAAACATACATTATAAAATGTTTCCTTCTAACTTTGAAAAGCACCAATTATCTTTTTTAACCCTACAAGGCTCAATTTTTTTTAGTGCTTGACAAAAATATATAGGTTGTAATTAGGGATCAGAAGATGGGGAAAACTTATAAAAATAAAAATAAAACCATATTTTACGGAAAAATCAACTTTATAGCTCAACGTACCGTATGTGGAACATACATAAAAATATGATTTACTAATACGTTTACTATTATAATATAAAAAAAAAAAACAACTTACCTCTGCAAAATATACACTTCGTTATAACACACAGTATTTTTTTTTTTCGAGTCGAAACTGGTCAATAACTATTCTTTTTCTTATTTTTGAATTCAGACAAACGACTAACGTATCACTTTTATTCAAATTTCACGCTGAGTGCACTATGACAAAAACACAAACGACATCTTTAGGTAAAGATTCGTATTACTACATTGCTAAATGTCAGTAGCTTCTATCAAGATGTCAAGAGATGCCGCTACAATTAGTTTTATAGCTATAGGAACTATTAAAGTCGGTGTTCCACATATGGAACTGGGTGCCTTGTAGGGTTAATGGCACAGCTTTATGTCATATAAAAAAGTTTAAAGATTTTTTTTTTTTTTTTTTTTTTTTAATTAGTAAAAGAAAACTGCTGAAAATTTTCATAAAAGTTCTTTTAAATTCTATTCATAAATGGTTTCTTTTTAGGAGAAAAGACTTCTTTTTTAAAATAATATATTCTTTAGTTGCATTAAAATTTGGTACGTGGACATTTTGTGAACACAATATATGCATGACGTTTAGCTGTTATTATTATTATTATTATTATTATTATTATTATTATTAATTATAAATTTCTGTTTGTCAGATCTGTTATTTTAACAAAACAACTTTTAAATAAAGTGTATAATATTTTCTCAACACTTGTATCTACATTAAAAAGTTTTAGTTTCACAAAACTTTATTTTTACATGGGAATATTATGCATGATAAAGATAGTTAAATTTTCCGTTAAACAATGCTTGTTATTTTATTTTTAAGAAAGACGTTTTCTTATGCAGATACATTTAAACTGATAATGCATCTTTTATAAACTGTAAAAGAATTTGTTTTTCACCTTTTTACTTTCTCTTACCCGTAAGGTAGAGAAAGTATTGTTTTTGGGTCAAATTTTCGAACGCGAGATTTTGTTATATTTACAAGTTTTGAGGTCCGCTGAATACGAAAATCATGTTTTAGCAAATGGTCTGTGTGTATGTCTGTATGTCTGTATGTCTGTATGTCTGTGTGTCTGTGTGTCTGTATGTCTGTGTGTGTGTCTGTGTATCGGTCTGTGTGTCAGTCTGTTATCAGCATGTCTCAAAAACAAATTATGGCAGAAAGTTCAAAAAAGATAATTTTTTTTATATAATAATTTTAATAAATTATTTTTTAAAAGCAGAATTATTTTTTAATAACCGAACTAAATTCTATATAAATGTAGGTGCATTAATGAAAAGGGGGGTTGAGGGTGGCGGTAGCCCCCCTCACACAGAACTAATTATCAAATAAAACTCTTCAGAAGCCTAATATGAATTGTTTAACACAGGTTTACATAACAGTACTCGTTATCTTACCTTTTAATCTGCAACCTGTATTTATAGTATTAAATTTCAGGGTAAGAGAAAGTCGTGTGAGTGACATACCAGATTATTTTCTTTTCCAAAATAGCCTTTAAAAAGTGTGAATTTTCTCGACATTTGTATGTACATTGAAAAGCTTGTTATTTCATAAAGCTAGTTGTTCATATTTTATGGATATTTGTAGAAATAAACATACATATATTTTTGTTTGTTTGATAAAAGGCAATATTGTATATTAAAATAATCTGGAGTGTCACTCACACGACTTTGTTATATCCTGAATTTTAATACTATAAATACAGACTTGAGATTAATGGGTAAGATAACGAGTATTTTTCTGCAAGCCTATGTTAATACAATTCAAACTAGGCTTCGAACAGCTTTATTAAGTTCAGCTTTTTAAGTAATTCTGTGTGAGGGGGGCTACCGCCCAACTAACCCACCCGTTTCAATACTGTATTTACATATATATGGAATTAAAATACGTTATAAATTTCAAAAGTTCATTTAAAATTATTCAGACAACTTTCACACCAATATTCCTTGAAACGTATGAATCTTGATTAATTTTTTCTTGTAATATATTAACTTCAAAATACAACATCTGGATCGCCTGAAATTATGCATTTTTAATTTTCTCTAACAGACACAGATAAGATCAAACGTTAAAAACTTGACTTCGATATTCAGGAAGCCTCAAAATTTGTAAATATGCAAAAAACCAAGCAATGAATATTTAGCTAAAAAAACATCTTTAACATACGGCTATGAAAATTAAATTCAAATCCTGAGCAGCTTTCTTGGTCATGGTGAAATATTTCAGTAAAGCACTTCCACTAACAGTAAAAAAGAATGTTAAAGGTTAAATATTGGCGGTCCTGTATATCGTCTGAATATTATGTACACATAATGGACATCGTGGACATAAATATAATTCTATATTAATAACACACGGCACAACCTGAAGTACACTTCCATCAATTTTCAAGTATTGTCGTACTATAATCTAGATCTTTTTGTAGCCCTGTAGACGAGCAGTGAATGATTTTTATACCATATACCATATTCTACATGAAACATGTCTCTACGTATATAATATATATTTCATTTGGTTTAGTGCAGTCTATAGATGTTAAACTCTACTTACTTGTAATTTTCCCCATTGACGTAATGCATTTTAATTCAATTGGGTTTTCCTGTACACGATCTATTTGTTTGATCTCAATGAAAGATTTAGTGTAGCATCCCTATATCATGCATATTTAGAATACTAAGTTTGGACTTTCTGCTATATACATACACACACACACACACACATACACATATATATATATATATATTAGACATGATGATAACAGTCAGACACACAGACATACACACAGAGACCAGACGCTAAAATATTTTTTTTCTTTATTCAGGGCAGCTCAAAACTTGTAAATATAACAGAATCTCAATTTCAAAAATTTGACCCCAAAACAATGATTTCTCTACCTTATGGGTAAGAGAAATAAAAAAAAAGGGGGGGGGAGGAATTTTATGTATACACTTATGTTGAGTATTTATGTTTTCGTATAAAATGGATAAGACATGGATTTTTCTTTTTAAAATACATATTATATAAAATATATAACTTTTCGTAGGGCAATGTTAAAAGCATTAAAAATTTTATATTTAATAAAATTTTATTGTTTCGAATACATAAATAGTACACGTAGTTACCAACCATGGGAAGTAAAAAAATTGAGCGATACCCGTGATTTTTTTTATGGGCTGGAGTAAAATGTCCTGGTATGTACGAGATCTATGCAATCAAATCCTTCCAAATAATCAAAATTAAGGTGTTGAATTTAATTTTAATTTTTGTTTTTAGATAGCAGGGATGGAACACGGGCGCAGAATTCATACCGGAATCTGTGTAAGAATATTCTCTACCTATAATATCGTTGATTTAAAAAGTAGACAATTTTCTTACATTGATAGTGGTATGAATTCTGCGCCCGTGTTCCATCCCTGAGATAGCCGAGACAAAGAATGTGCAGATATTCCTTATTAGAAAATAATTTATGCAATATTAACCTAAATCTTTGAACACGTTAGGATTTTTAATTTTTTCATAGATATTTTTTATAAACTTAGCGAGTGTGCACTTACTGTTTATATTGATATATCAAATAGAAAAGTTTTATAGTTGAAGCTTCGTACTTCCTGCCCATTTTAAAAATATTCTCAGGAATGAAAAATATTCGCCTTTTTTGCTACCTTTATTTTTATACAGTAATTTCTGATCTATTTAAAGACGACACAATATTGTAAAAATACGATAATGTTTCCTGAATGATAGAAGTTGGGGTAAATAGCGCGAACTTCGCATCCCTGAAAGTATCCTGAAAAAACAACGGTAAGATATTTGTGACTCGCCCCACCCAAAAACCAGTGTACACCTGCCAATATTTTAATTTATTCCGGAGTATTTTTAGCCCCGCCTTTATTTCGTACCATTTATTTTTTAAAAGTAATTTTGTCTTATTTTATCGAAGTTATATATTATAAAAAAAAATTCTATAACGAAAGTGGTGCGAAATAGAGGCGGGGCTAAAAGTACTCCGAAATAAAATATTGGCAGCTATACCAGTGTTGCTAAATTAAGGGACAATTTTAGTCAATAATCACCGATAGTTTTGAGTAATATTTGATATACATAATAAATAGAAGTGCTTAGGTAACCATTACCATAGAAGTAATAGAAGTGCTTAGGTAACCATTACCATAAAAATTTAGTGGCAGTATTGAATAAAAATAGCCCTAAACATACGAAGTAATATTTATATTTTATTCCGGGGTACTATTAGCCCCATCCTTTTCTCACACCAGTATGCTGTAAAAATATTTTCCTACTTATTTCCTCATAATTGTATGTTCGATAAAATTTATCTAAGTTCATACCGGTGTCAAAAAAAGTCGCGCCAAAAATACTCCATAATAAATTATAAATATTATCAGGTGTGCCTAAATTTCACAACCCTAAGTACGATCCTTGATTTAGAGTACTATGGAAAATAATGTTTTTCGGATTATTGTGCATTATATTTTCAGAGCTGCCAACCTAATCCGGCAAATTGTAAGTACCGCCCCTTTTCCTACACCACTTAATTTTCAGAGTAATTCTCATTAGATACAGTTATGATGAATTAAGAAAATAATTACTCTAAAATTTAAGTGGTGTAGAAAAGGGACGGTACTAACAATTTGCCGGATTAGGTTGGCAGCTCTGTATTTTAGTCACAGAGCCAAATAAATATATAATACATAGAATATGATTCACGGATAAAAATCTATAAAGATAATATTAAGATATACTGAAGTGTTTTCTAGGAAAGTTATCAAAAAACCGAAATCTAAAATTGTTCAGTATATAAGAACATTAATAAATACAAAATATAGTGTGGAAATTTTCTTTAAAGATAACACTTTGCAACAAATAAGCAATATATAAAATGGCTTCTCTTCAAAGAAGTTTTACTATTTTATTTGACATGGAAAAACATTGTTTTTATCATTAACTAAATAAATCTAATTTATCTCCGGGAACAAACTACATCAATTCCATTATATAATTAAATATACCTCTAATTAAAAGAAGGTTGAAAGAATTCTTATCACGTATAAATCTTATCGGAATTTTATGTATAAATCTTATCTACTTTTAAAAGAATAGGTGAAATCGATATTTTTGGAAGTACAATAATATTTTCTGTAAATAAGTTTAGATATATTGGTCACCGTTGTTATATATAGTGTAAAAGTCAACTTTTTACTTTCTCTTGCCCATATACGCATGGTAGGGAAAATATTTATTTTGGGTCAAATTTTCGAAATTTTTGTTTTTATTATGTTTACAAATTTTGAGGTCCCTTAAATTTGAAAATCAGGTTGATCTTTGTGTGTGTGTGTGTGTGTTTGTGCGTCTGTCTGTTACCACCATAACGTAAGTACAAATAATGGTGGAAGACCAAACTTGGTGTTTTAAATCTGTATCATACAAGGATGCTGCACAACACGTTTCGTTAGAATTAAGAAAATTCTTTGTGTACAGTCTTAAGGAATTCAAATACATTATGCCTATGGGTGAATGAGCTGGCAATTACAGTTGAACATCTATACACTTCCTTAAACAACATGGAATGAACATAGACTTTTTATAGACACTAGTATCGCCCAGTGGTCGAAACTCGACCATTTTTTTTTGCAAAGCGAGGCAAAGCAAAGTTATTGCCTTGTCCTAAACGGAATGCAATTGCAACACAGCTGCGGCAATTGTTTGCCGATATTCACTCTAACTGAATCAGCAGAGTTTTACTTAATATAACTATATCTCTCTGTAGATGTTAGCCTTTCCTGAAATGAGAGAAAATCGCGACGTGAAAACGCCCGTTGTTGTGTGATACAGCCCAGAAGCTAATAGGTACCATGTCAAACCAAGGCCCAACCAAGTATCAAATTCTGTTACATTAATTCGATTGGTTCATAAAATACAGTGTTTGAAAAAAAAACAAAAAAAAAAAAATTCAAAAATGGTCGAATTGAGTTCGGGAAATTTCAAAACGTGTAACTTTATCGAAAACCGAAAATCTAAAACTTTTCTGCATCTTATATTTTCTACTTATATATGCAGAGGAAAGAATAATAAATCCACTTTTTAAAAAATAAAAATAAGTAGTCAATTTCACTTAATTAAAATGCAAGGAAATCTCAAAACGTGTAGTAAATTCATCGAAAACCGGAAATCAAAAGTTTTTATGTATCTTCTACTTGCTTCTTCTACCCACAAAAGCTAGCAATAAAGACACTTTTTTAAAAAATAAGTAGCCAATTCCAGTTAATTGAAACGTAAAGAAAGCACAAAACATGTAAATTCAGCAAAAAACGGAAATCGAAATTTTTTCCGTATCGTCTACTTATACATGCAGCAGTTAGTAACAAATCCATTTTCCTTTTATTTAGAATATTAGTTGAATATTTATTGTTTAAATATCACCCTTTGAAATAAAATGTTTATGTTTACATTCGAAACTGGAAGTTTGCCATTTTTTTTTCTGGAGTTTTGTGATTTTAAATAAAAATTTTATCAATTTTACAGAAAAAATAGCTCAATCAAACACATGTAGACAGTAACTTATACATAACTATACCCAAATATCGGAATTAAAATCGGCAGATGATTTCCGTTATTTTTTAATATTTTTTTACAAAAAATCCAATGGACGATTAAACGTAGAAAATCTTTTTGCAAACATGGACAGACAGTGACGTCATCACTTCGCTTGCGTATAGTGATGCTACATTATACAAATTACTGTGTCTATGGTTTTATTTGAGCTTTATGAAATTGCCAGATTTAACAACTTTCTACTTTTAGGTATTTTTTAATGTAAAGGAATACGTGTATAAAAGGGAAAAATGGGGGAAAATGCATAAAAAATAAATGTATTTTTAAATACCTTCTTGACATCGTAAGAAAATAATATTTGTATTCGCACCTTCCGGCTAACCATACCTTTCGAATGATACCATTTTTAACCCTCTACATCCATAATTAATATGTTAAAAAGGGACTACAGATTTTATGCTTGCCTATTAATATATAGATAAAAACACGTCCCGTGTTGAATATGGTATGAAAGTCATTTTCCCATCTTTCATAGGACTACCCAAAAGAACTAGAGTATAGTGGGATTAAATTTGAGAAGTGGTTTGGTGGAGGTGCAATTCGGGTAGTGCTGCTCAAATAGGAATACAAAAAATCAAGCGAAATCATTTTTTTTAACGAATTTAATTGGTGGAAGTTACTATATTTTCTCATGTCTCGAAAAACTAGTCAATAATGAAAATTAATATATTCATGCAGTAAATAAAGTGTTTTTAATTAGAATTTCAGCATTGTTTTTTTTAAATAATTGCATGTTTTGAAGTTTCTATAGTACTAAAGTCTAGATTTTAACGCTTGATCTTTATGTACATCTGTTATTAGCGTAATCCAAAAAACAGTCCTAACAGCACGCTTATCTATAATACATCCCGAGGATGTCCCTTAGACGTACTTTCATCCATAGGATATCCTGAGGATGCCTTGTGGATGAGATGTTCTGTTAGGGAGATAATTTCAGGGAAGTGAACAGTACTATAGAGGCAGGAAATAGATTTAATCCGTTAAAAAATATGTATTCTTACGTAAAACTACATATGTGATTGTGTATAAATTTATTTGTACGTGTGCACATGAATATGTTTCAAAAGTAAAAATATAACAAATTAATAAAAATCACAACTTTTATACATTTTAAAATATAATATATATTTATTATATATATTTTTAATAATATCATATGATTTTTTAAATATTATTTAAAAATATAACTAAGCATATTATGTTAAAACTTAGAAACTGTGAAAATGGTTTCATATACATGCCATAGATGTATTTTTAAGAAAATGGTCCTAAAAGAATACTCTTATTTATTATTTATTTAGCAAAAGGCTTTTTTTAATGGAAGTATTTATGTATATGTACAAATTTTCCTTCTCTTGGAAAGAAGCTGCTGGTTCAAGAGTAAGAATTATAAACCTAATTTTAGAGAGGAAGTTCTAAATAAAAGGCAGTCATGTAATTTTAAATTTTCTTTATTTTCATCGCATTATTTTTTTAGGAATGCATTTGTGAATGGCGCTTCTTTTGTCTCCGAAATAAGATTACTAAGAACAAAGATTTTGTTCTTAACTTTTTCTTAAAATGAAATTTGTTTTTAGAACTTTTATTTAATATTCAAGCCGACATACAGTAGTTATTTAAAACACATTTATACTATGGAAGAAAAGATATAAATAAGTGGCTGATATGTATTTGTAAATATATATATACACATATACATACAAATTATAAACTTTATCATATGTAGTTTTATACAATTGAATTCTAAAAACTGAAGAATATTCACGCTTTAAAATTTCTTATTTCTTTTTCTCTTTATAACTGATATGTTTTAATAATACACTGGTTCTCATAGTTATAAGGACACCCGTTTTCCTATATTAACTAAACACTGAGCACTATTATTTAAACAAATATCTTTTTTATTAATTTGAATTTCATTAATAGACTATATTTAAAAAGTTTTATTGTTTTTCTATCTTAAAAATCTTTAAATACGGTCAAAAATATGATTTTTGTGTTCACAACTATATGGACTGTTCGAATTTAGTAATTTTTCTTTCAGTAAGTCTTTAAATTAATATTTTATGGGGTCTATTAAGTAGAAATCTTGGGATTCTAATGTTAAAGTTCCAATTAATTATCCAGGTCCATAAAGCTGAAAAGATTGCCGTGATAATAAAAGAAGACAACTTGTTCGCTGCATAATGTATTTATTTTAGAAATCAAAAGTTCCTTAACAGTGACAGTACACATAGACCATAAGTACGAGAATGCAACAAGTAGAGGTGAGAGAGAGAGCTACGGGGTTACATGTTATGCTAACAACAGTTGTAGAGCCAATTCTTAAGTCGACTCTCTCGCAATCCAGAACAGACTGCTGAATTACGCCAAGAATTAAAAAAAAAAAGCCAAATTTTATAGCCAAAGATATTCCATTGTTTCTAGATCAAATTAATACAAATATTTTGAATTTAGCAAGACCGTTACAGAACCAACGCCAATTATCTACGCCAATTTTTATCGCCAGAAGACCGTTGAATAAGAGAGTCATAAAGTCTGTGAAATATTGCACATCCTGCCATAAAAAAAATATAAATTACTCTTTATTGATATCATAACGGAAATGTATTGTTTAATTTAGCTTCAAATAAATAAACATACGCAATTTAAAAGAATGAAAATGTAATTATGTATCCAACGGTTTATAACATGGAAATAATATTTTTTTATATTTTATTTATTAAATGATTTAGAAGAGCTTATAATTTTGAGAGATGTCATTTAAAAGGAATATGTTTTTGTTCTCAGACGATTTATTAATAGCATAAGGGATAAAGTATTATTAGAATTAAGATATCTATTATATACAAAAGCGAATAAATATAAAAGTAATTTAGAATTTCGTTATCTATTTTTATTAGCAATTTAATTTATTGAAAATATAATAATTATTTATTGCCTTTATTTAAAGTTATAATTAAAACTCATATATGTGAAGGAACGACTTCACAGGGTCTCTTTTCAGGGTGAAACAGTCAGACATTCTCTCTGGTATATATATATATATAAAAATTTTAATATTCATTTTCAATACCATTTCATACAGCATAGATGATATTCTGAATATATTTAAACTATTTAAAATTGCTTTCCACTTGCATGCACTTTTCTAATAAGATAAGTTTTTTTTCAACTTTTAGGCCACGGGAAAGGCAATAATACAGAAGTTTCTTTCTTCAAACTATTTCCTATTGCTCTAGAAGTAGAGCAAATGTAAGTCTTGTTGAAAAAATATTATTACCCCCCAAAATCTAACAAAAATCTCAGAATTCCACGTTTAAAATTTGCGGATATTCTCTTGATGTTTATAATAATAGAAAAAAAATAGTAAATTCATTCTGCCTTCAGTAGAAACAGCTCCGCAGAGCACCATAGATCCACCTGTCAAATGCCCGACTTATATCTGCCTTTAAAAATTCTGCTTTGTCTTTCGCTATCTTCAAATCGTGCCAGTAACTGTTAAAACCATTTGGTTAATCAATAATAAAATGTTTTTCATCCGAAAATGCAACATTTTACCATATAATATTGCCTTTATTCAACTTTAACACAGACGTTCTTTCCCCCATTAAATGCTTATTGATTGTTACAGGTTTTTTATTCATTTTAGCATATTATTAATTATTTTAAACATGCATAAATGTGGACCCCAACCTTTCGTTAAAAATTACGAGCAAATTCAGCAGCAGTCATTATGAGTAGAACAGTATGAGGAATTATGAGTCTTTGATCTCTGTAAAACAACTCTTATTTTGCATCAGATCTCGCCTATCGAACAAGCAGTTCAACATTTGATCACATTTCCTTCAGCAATTTTAGATCTTCGAATTTCATTAGAAAATCGGCGGATTGAAATTATCCTTCCGCTTAAAATACACATGATTTATCATACTTCACTACATGAACGTTCTTTTTTTCGAGGAATTATCAGTAATGTCTGCCCAAGAAAAATTGAAGGCTTATATATGAATTAATCTAGCCTAGTAGTTAGCAAATTCGCATGTCAACTGCAATTTATCCGCTAGTAAGTTAAATAAGACGAAAAAATCTTGATTGTCCCTATAATTATGAACATCTAAAAACGTGAAGAAAAAAATAATTTGCATGTTTTTTTATTAATTTTGTTTCATATAAAAAAAAATTATAGCAGTTTTGGTTTTTAGAATACTAAATATATTAAGTGCACTTAGTATAATCTTGTTTACAATTATTTTTACATTAGTTATTTCAAAACATAAAGTGTCCTTATAATTGTGAGAAGGAGTGTAAATAGAATTTTATACACACCTAAACTAATAGAATTTTATACACACCACACTATACACATAAAAACCTAAATGGTGAATGACACATCAATGAATAGTTTATGGTTTTACATTAAGTTCTACATAATTTTATTAAAATATTTTGTAGTCTATCCTTAAAAAATAAAAATAAAAAAAAGTACCTAAAGTTATCTTCTTCTTCTTCTTTTTTTTCCCAAGCAAAATAATGCTATTAATTAGTTACAGTATTTGATTATGTTTATTTGAGGAAGTAGTTTAAAATGGCATTTTATATGAGCTACGTTTCTATTTAAAAATATTTTAAACAATGTAAGTATTTACAACACATAATGCAGTATATGATTACATTTGTCTTTTAAAATCCAGTTAAATGAATCGTATTATACAAATTTAGCCTAAAAAATCCTGAAATTTTTTTTGCACCCACGTGGTTATAAATGATTAAAGCAATTAAGTTTAATAATTAACTTAATTTATTATTATTCATAAGAAAATAAAAGTAACGATTAAATCATATTAAACACACGCACAAATATTCATATTTAAATTTTGCGATGTACATTCGTTTATTTATTTGTAATTATTTTTTTGAAACTCTAATTATTGTTTATATGACATGCTGCAAATTAAAAGTGATATTTCGAAATCTTTTGCTATTATCAGAAACGTCTCAGTAATGTTTTTCGCTTCTTCAATATTCCTTTCTGTGGAGAATCAAAACTGGAATGACATGTCTCTGGACAATCTGACGTGGTGAGTCCCAGACCGTCGTTAATTGCCCATAGTGTAGCACTACTGCGACATAAACCTACTCATTGACGTAAACCTACTCTTGCAATAATTTGCCCTCGACAACGATGTTACAAAGGGAAAATATTTCAAAATAAATTTCCTCTTTTCATAATTATTTTGGATTATTCATCCTTTATTATGTATGTTCTGTTTTACATGTTTGATTTTTTGCCCATGTTACACACAGTTTTCAGTTCTTTTACTATATATATATATATATATATATATATATATATATAAAGAGCTACTTAAATTATTGAATATCAACATTTGAAACATTTATTTCATTACTTATATATATTTACAGTTTCATTGCGTTACAGAGAAAAATATATATCTTTCTTTATACAATATTTTGATCAATAACATTTATATTAACATCCGTCTGATAAATCGCTTTCTATGTATTTTAGTCATTTCTTCTATTCCTATACATTAAAAAAAAAAAAAAAAATATCATAAACATATCTAGTAGTAAAACACAGAGTTTACAAATCTAACGAAAATTAATGAACTTAGTTACAATAATGTTTTAGGGAGTCTAACGTTGAACAAAAATGCATGAATAGATACATTCTAGAGCAAAAAATAATCTGAAAAACTGCATCTTGTATTACTATTATATAAATGTATATTTATCAAGCATTGAGCATATTTGTTTCTTTTTTGTATATATAGTTTTTTTTTCCCTTCAACAATTTCATATATACCAAATAAAATAATATCTTATATATTAAGCATTATATATTAAACACGGCAGATACAACTAAGTTAAGTGTTTCAATATGTAAAACTATTAGAAAAGAATAGTAAAATATACAAGAAGAAGAAATTCAGCGAGAAAAATGTGCACTTATCATTTAGTAATCCGAACTATGTATTATTTATTAACTCTCCGTCTTAAGACTATTAGTCATTGTTTTGTTTTTTTATTTGTTTAGTAAAGTTAGCAGGGAATAACGATTTTTACTTTCTCTTACCCATGTATATGGTGGAAAAAGTATTCTTTTTTGGGATCAAATTTTCGAGATAGAGTTATTTGTTATATTTACACGTTTTGGGGTACCCTGAATCCAAAAAACTGGTTTTTAGCAGTTGGTCTGTGTGTCTGTATGTTATCAGCATATCTCAAGAACAAACAGCAGTAGAAAGTCCAAACTCGGTATTCTAAATGTGTATCATATAGGGATGCTACAGTAAGCTTTTCGTTGAGCTGAAACAAATGGTTCGTGTACAGGGACTTCCAAGAGAATTAAAATACATTACGTCCATGGGGGGGAGGAAATTGCAGGTAAGTAGAATTTAACATCTATAAGATGCACTAAACAAAATGAAATGAATATATATATATATATATATATATACTATATATATTATAGGGATAAAAGTATTTTTTATCTAGAATATGTTATGAAAATACTTCACCATTCGTTTACAGGGCTACACAAAAGAACTGGAGTATAGGGGATAATACTTGGAAATTCTTGGAAGTGCTTTTCAGGCTGTGTTATAAGTTATTAATATAGGATTATATTTAAGTGCACAATGAGGTCTGTACATAATTTTTAGTCGATGTATATGACTGTAATTAGTTAAGTGAAAACATTTTATTATATATAGTTAGTGGAAGTGCTTTACTATAGAAATTTACCACTCAGAAATTAAAATTAATTCCTCACACCCATGTGGTAAATAAAGTATTTTTAAAACTAAAAAATAAGCTTTTTTTTTTTTTTTTTTTTTTTTTTTTTTTTTTTTTTCGTACATTGACTTTTTTTGAGATTATCTGGATATTGAAGTCTTGTTTTTAACATTTAATCTTTATCTATGCCTTTTATCATTATGTTAATAGAAGGTTGTTACTTAAAAAAATTTATCAAAATTCATAATTTTTAAGGAATGGTGCGGGTGAAAATTGGTTGAATAATTAAAAGTGAACATTTAAATTTAATAACAGCTTTCGATTTCTCTTTAAATGTAAGTACAATATTAAAACGAGTGTTTGATGGGGCGGTAGCCCCACTCACAGTAAAGTATCTGTCAATGAAGCTTTAAGGAAGCCTGTATTAAATTGTTTTTAACGAAGGTTTTTATAAGAGTATTAGTTATCTTATCCTCTAATGTCCAATCTATCTTTATGGTATTGAATTTTAAGGTAAGAGAAAGTTGTGTGAGTGCCCCACCAGATTCTTTTCTTTTTTTCTTTTTCTTTTTTTCTTTTGTTTAACATAAAGCCTAATTTCTAAGTTGGAAAAATACATGCAATTGAATATATTAACATAATATAAAGTGTCTGTTTTAATAAAATATATAAAGGATTATATGTTCGATTGATTATATGTTTATATAAATATACTATTAAAAAAATTCTGAATTCTAGCAAATATCTTTTGTACATAATTTTCAATGGCTTTATTCGATGTATTTCAAAAATTCCGTTTGAAAAAAAAAAAAAAAAAAAAAAAAATGCTGCGTAAATTTTTGATGCAAATATTTCTTGAATATGTAAATATATATAAGGAATAATAATATAAAAGTAAAAAGAAAATGTTTTGCAAGAAAAGAAAATGCTTAAAAAAAAAAAAAAAATCTATTAATAAGAAACATTTATGAGCTTCTTGCCGAAAAAATATAAAAAATAGTTAGATCGTGGCTAGATTGTATATACAGAAGAACTTTGATCCATCGTTTTTCATGAGATGCATGGAAAAAAAAAAAAAAAACGATCAAAGCGGAAAAACGATAAACACGGATGAAAGTCAAAATACGAAGAAAGCAATGTTTATGAATTATTACACGAAATGTATGCAGTATACTACAAATAAAAAGTAAATTTTTACTTTCTAAACTGTCAAAGAAATAAACGATAGATTTTGAATATTCAGTGATGTTTATTTTAAAAAGAACAGTGATTTTATGTTGTGTTTTATGTTCATTTTATAAATTAAACAGGAAGTTTTCCATATTTACATCTTTCTTTCTTTTTTTTTTTTTTCTGTAATTTCACTTGCTCATATGAAACTTCGTGCATTTCCAAACGTCGTAATTTCGACAAATACACTTGGCACTGTCGAAGGTCAACCTAATAGGCGTGAATAGTATTATCCTTTATTTCTTCGCCATTATTTTCAATTTTTTTTTAAATTGCATATTTTTTCTATGCTTTAGAATACCGCATATCGCAAAGCCTTAAAGGCAAATATTATCACAAAAAGGTCGCACCAGACACATCATCTGCTACATGCAACCATACTTCTTGTGCATTATCAGCTTCATAATCTACATTTTCTTGCCCTTCTGTTTGGTTTTTTTCATATTTTTCTCACGTATCCGCTTTTTCTGGATTACTTAAGAAGTTACTTATTCCCATGCTGAAATTACAAAATGAGTAGCCTAGCAGATGATACAAAGACATGGCATCACAAATTGAATCCTCCGTGAAGATGGGGAAAAGAGTTATTTTACGATGAAAGAAGTAATTCCAGTTTGTATGCCATATGGAACTGCTCGACCATCAGAAATATTTTTTACAAGGTCAGAAGAAAAAATATACAGCAGTGAATGCGGGAAAAGGATTTTTTCAAGAACGATACATGCGGGTTCCGTTAACATTATTTAAATTCAATTTGTGCAGGGATAATACAAATAAAACGATCAGTGCGGGAAAACGATGGATGCGAAAATGATACATCGGGGTTTTACTGTATTTTGATTTTTACATTTATTTAATTTTGTGCATTACTTGGACAAATTCTTATGAATGCATTGTGCATTGGAAATCTTAACTGTTTGGTTATAGAATCATGTGAGATCCATTATCTAAGTTCTTGTTAAAACGACCCCCAAAAAACCTTAAAGTTTGTAATTTTTGTAAACCCCGCACTCGGTGTTACCAGTCATACTTGTAGGAGTAAATTGGTATAACATGATGTGCATTGAGCGAATACAATATGCTTTAAGGAAAAAAAAAATATTTTATCAAAATATTTTATTTTAATGACTTTTACCAATAATTTCTGCTCAAATGTCTGAACAAATAAAGACTTTTTTGAACAAAAATAAATTCTGCTTAGTATTATAGTACCGATAGTTATTCAAATGGAATTAACACAGTGTTTGAAATCATCCACGGGTGTATTATTTGTGCTCTTGCTTATTTAAAAATGAGAGTTCATTATTGTACACTGATCGAACAATACTAAATCATTGGTCATCTAGTAATTTCTATTTTTTTTTTCAGCTTTCAGATCATGGTAAATCACATTCCATCGATTCTGACTTTTTTTTATTAGCGGCATTGGTATTTCACTAAAAGAAAGTCATGTATTTTGTATTCAGTGCGATCTTCAAACGGAGGATACATTATTGATATAGTTTTATTTGATATTTTGGCATATTTTCGAGGTTCCTCTGTATTCTAAGGAAATGCCGATTGAGTACCCTCACATTCTTTCTTAGCAGGAGGCAGAGTTTGAAATTTCTTCATTTTAGGGAGGCGAAATATTGCCTTTGAAATATTAGTAAAAAAAAAGTTAAGCTATGCCATAGTTATGTTACAGCAATGCCATCTGACCTTATACCTAATAATACCAACTATCCCCCCCAGATATACCCAATATAAAATGAATACCCCAGAAAGAAAAGATTATGATGCAGGCATGGAATCATAGTTATCGAGTCTCTCGAAAATCATTATTACTAGCGTTTTTATTGATCTAAAGATACACAATATTAAAAAATATATATACGATGAAAAAATTTACTCGCCAGTTTGAAAAAAGATGAAGCAGAAATTTTTCTTTCATGTTGCTTCCCGGGAGACCGAATTTAATGTGAACAATTTCATTATAGACTTAGGAATCTCCATTTTTTATTTATTTATTTATTTTTTTTTTTATTTAAAATGAAAGAAGAATCTACTTAGAAATTAATTGTTTGCAATGAATTTTTTATATTAGTATTTAAATCAACGTAAACAATAGCTTTTTTTTTTTTTTAAATTGTGTATGTATTTTTATTATTTTTACGACAGCCCACAACCTTGGAAGTTTTGTGTACATTTTGCACTAATTCTAATGAACAGAGTCTTAGGAAATTCTACATTAAAAATAATTATACACGGTAGTTTTATTCATTTTTGTGAATTTTGAATTAATAAGAAATATATATATATATTTCAAAATATATATTCATAATATTCCAACTGGAGAAAAATAATAAGCCCCTGTATATATTAAGTTTTTTGTGATAAATATTTAAATAGTCTTTAAAACTACTTCGTAGAAGTAAATTATGGACTGGGGAAACCTAGTTTGTAGAGCACCGAACTCCTAATTGAAAGATTTCGGGTCCGACACAGGAATCGGCAGAAAACCCCCGTATGCGCTAATTGAGGCTGGTGCGCGTAAAATCAATATTGGTTGCAATGGTCACCATGTTCTGAAATTATTACCTCTGGGGATACGTAATCGGGATACTATCGCCTCTGTACAGGATCTAAATTGCGATGGCATGTCTCGGGACCACCTCTAGATGTGAATCCCAGACCATAGCCATAGGCCCAAACCGCAGACATTGCGCGAGGTTAAGATAACTTCAACCCATTCCCCTAGAAGAAAAAAATAAATAAAATAAATTACGCTGTTATTTATTTATTTATTTTCTTTTTTATGGTTAAAATTGAACAAATACTAAATAAAAAAAATAGTTTAATTTATACGATTTACTTTTTTAAATTATTTCCTACATTTTAAAATAATTGCATACAAAATATATTTCAAATCAAATACTTCTTGAAGATATAACACAGATATATGTATATATATACATATATATATATATATATATATATATATATATATATATATATATATATATATATATATATGTATATATATATGAGTTATTCCAAAAATGGTAATTTGTTTTCGAATTACATAAAGAAAAAAAAATGCATATATTGTTTTTAATAGCTTTTTATGTAATTCGAAAAGAAATTATCGTTTTTGGAATTACTCATTTTTTACCTAAATGATTTTGAAAGATTTAGGAATAAATTTGCTACGTGAAGTATAAATGTGTCTGTCAATTTATTAAATTTATCATATATTTCAGTGAATTTATTTTAGAAAATTTCACATTAGCAACTAAATTGGATTTTTTTTTTTTTTTTTTTTTTTTTTAAGAAATATTATTGTTTTGTTTTCTCAAACAGAGGGATGAAAAAATAGTAGAAAATAAATTAGAAATTGATTTTTTTTTTTTTTTTTTAATTTAACTTTATTTTTCAATTATTCTACATACCATTTTCGTTTTATTTACTGGGTTATAATTTCTTTCGCGGAAAAAAAAAACAAAAACAATTATAATAAAAAAGAGAGAAATAATCTGGTGTATCACTCACACGACTTTCTCTTACCCTAAAATTTAATACTATAAATACAGGTTGCAGATTAATAGGTAAGATAACGAGTACTGTTATGTAAACAATTCATTGCCTGTGTTAAACAATTCAAATTAGGCTTCGGAAGAGTTTAATATGATAATTAGTTCTGTGTGAGGAGGGCTACCGCCCCCCTCAACCCCCCGTTTCATTAATACACCTACATTTGTAAAGAATTTAATTCGGCTATTACAAAATAATTCTGTTTTTTTTAAATAATTTATTAAATTTATTATTTAAAAAAATTATATTTTATGATAATGCAGACATCTTCCATATTAGAGAAGTAGTATAACACTAAATATCCAAAAAAAAGTCCATTTTATTCTCAATATTTAAAAAAAAAATTGATAACTTTGTTTTAAATTATCGCAGATCGATGGTTCAACCATTCGTTTTAAAGGTATTAGTGGGCTCTTTTGAAAGATACCCATCATGAAAATTTACTCCCCTCGAGGGGGGCTTCCCCCCAGGGGGGGAGGCGAGGCTCCTTCATACACAATTTTTTTTTTCCCTGTTGACTATCTCGATTATAAAAAATATATATTCGTTTCATTTGGTTTAGTGCAGTTTATAGACGTTAAACTCTACTTACCTGCAATTTCCCCCATAGACGTAATGTATTAGAATTCTCTTGATTGTCCCTCTACATGAACCATTTGCTTGATCTTAACGAAGAGCTTACTGTAGCATCCCTATATGATACACATTTAGAATACCGAGTTTGAACTTTCTGCCATAATTTGTTTTTCAGATATGCTGATAACAGACAGACACACAGACCATTTGCTAAAAACATGATTTTCGTATTCAGGAGACCTCAAAACGTGTAAATATAACAAAATCTCGTGTTCGAAAATTTCACCCAAAAACAATACTTTCTCTACCTTATGGGTAAGAGAAAGTAAAAAAAAAAAAAAAATCTTGCAATCGATTTTTAACTAACTTCCCGACTAGCTAGATATTTGAAATTTTCAGGACAGCTCACAACACGGTGACAACACATTTTTCTAATAATTTTAGTCAACTATTTCAAGTCCCGCTGCCTTCGGCAGCGCTTATATGATTCGACAGAAAATTTATTTAACCAACTTCCCGACTAGCTAGACATTTGAAACTTTCAGAATAGTTCAGAACACGGTGAAAATGCATTTTCTTAAAACCTTTAGCCAACTGTTTCGGGTTCCTGGTGCCTTCGGCAGCGTGTTCAGTACAAAGCTTGCAATCGATTTTTCACTAACTTTCCGACTAGCTAGACATTTGAAACTTTTAGGACAGCTCACAACACGGTGACAATACATTTTTCTAATAATTTTAGTCAACCATTTCAGGTCCCGCTGCCTTCGGCAGCGCTTATGTAATTCGACAGAACATTTATTTAACTAACTTCCTGACTAGCTAGACATTTAAAAATTTCAGAATAGTTCAGAACACGGTAAAAATGCATTTTTTAAATACCTATAGCCAACTGTTTCGAGTTCCTGCTGCCTTCGGCAGCGTTATCAGTATAAAGTTTGCAATCGATCTTTCACTAACTTTCCGACTAGCTAGACATTTGAAACTTTTAGGACAGCTCACAACACGATGACAATACATTTTTCTAATAATTTTAGTCAACTATTTCAGGTCCCGCTGCCTTCAGCAGCGCTTATATAATTCGACAGAACATTTATTTAACTAACTTCCCGACTAGCTAGACATTTAAAATTTTCAGAATAGTTCAGAACACGGTGAAAATGCTTTTTTTTAATACCTTTAGCCAACTGTTTCGGGTTCCTGCTGCCTTCGGCAGCGTTACCAGTACAAAGCTTGCAATCGATTTTTCACTAACTTCCCGACTAGCTAGATATTTGAAACTTTCAGGATAGCTCAGAACACGGTGGCAATATATTTTTTTTATACTTTTAGTGAACTGTTTCAGATCGCTACTGCCTTCGGCAGCGTTCGTATGATTCAACAGAAAATTCATTTAACTAACTTCCCGAGTAGCTAGACATTTGAAACTTTCGGAACAGTTCAGAATACGGTGAAAATGCTTTTTAAAAATACTTTTATCCAATTGCTTCGGGACCCTGCTGCCTTCGGCAGCGTTTCCAGTACGAAGCTTGCAATCAACTTTTAACTAACTTCCCGGCTAGATAGCCATTTGAAACTTTTATAATAGCTCAAAAGACGATAGCAAGGAATTTTTTTAATACTTTTATCCAATTGCTGGGGTTCCGGCTGCCTTCAGTAGCGTTTATATGATTCAACAGAAAATTAAAAAACATGGTTTATAAAAATTTTTTTACCTTATAATTTTCTTTATCACGTGTAAAGAAAGTACATGTAGTGTAAATTTTTGTTACTAATTTGGCATATAAGATATGCTTTATTGTTTTGAAATTATTAAGGGCGATGTTCAATAAAATTTGATAGGGAGTAGTTTATATTATTTTGAAACAACATAAAAATTTATGTGAAATTCTGTTCAGTAGTTCCTAATATACAATTGCCACAAAATTTGGCCACATCTAAAATAATTTTTTTTACTAAGCCTATACATTTTGTTTTAATAAAAATAGAGACGAAAGTAAAAATATATTGACATTTCTATTACGTTTGTACACAGACTACACTGTCTATCATTAAGTATTTGAACATATAAAATTTAGACGTTTTGTCAAATAACTAGAAAAATACTGCAGGAATTATCTTACAACTTTGAGAGTTTAAAAAAAAAACAAATTTTACCTCATATTTTCAGAAAAAGTTTTGTCCTAGAGAGAAAAAAAGGACAAGTAAAAAATTAAACAATAACACTGTTCGGCATGAAAATTGCCTCTGATACTATTTCAGCATATTCTTATGTAAAATGATCTCCTGAATCCGAATATGACGCTCATTTTGCCCAGTCACCCACCGTTTTTTGGGGAATGTCACCCTATTTTTTATCATTTTTCGGTGATTTTATGGCTATAAATTTGATGTTTAGGAGGGGGGTAGGAATATTTTAACCGTTAAATATCTTCTGAGGGTCTACAGAATTGGAAAATTCTAAAACATGGACATTTACGACACGGGAAAAATTTTGGGAGGGATTTGCCACAGAAATTATGCATTACATATATTATATATTTTTAATTCTGTTATTAATGTTATTTTTTAAACTTTATATTTTTTGCTTTTAGGTGTTAAATTAATTATTTTTCGTTCTTCAAATAAAATTCATGGTCATAAAATTATCGAACAGGTAAAGAAATTGCGAGAGGTGGTGTATCTAGAAAACGGTGGGTGACTGGGCAAAATGGGAGTCATATTCGGATTTAGGGAGTCATTTTACATAAGAATCAGCAAGAACGGTATCAGATCTTGATTTTTTTTTTTTTTTTTTTTTTTTTGCAGAGCAGTGTAATAAAATATTTTGGATCATCCTGTAAAAATTAATGCTTAAAATGCATTTTGATTTTAGTATTTGATTATGAGGATTCTTTTATTTATCTGTATAAAGTGTTATGAGATTATCCAATATATTCATGAATATATAGCAGTTTCTTTAAAAAAACTTAATAGCCTCCGTAAAAGTTAAAATAAAAAGATTAGGTTTTCAGATGAGTTCTCTTTATTACACCATATATGCGCTGCATACTAGCTGCACTAACTTTCCATAAATGACTAGACACTTTTGAATTCAGACTGCTTTTCAAATATATCATAAAGTACTTGGCGAATCATCTTGAAACTTCAGATGTGTGAATAACATGTCACATCTCATATATTTCAATGAAAGTTTTACCAAGAAAATAAAAGGGACACCAGTAAAAAAATTGAAGAAAAAGGAAAATATTTGGAACTGCATGTAAAAAGGAATGCTTAATATGCATTCTGGCTGTAGTATGTAGTTATGAGACTTTTCTTCTTCATTACAGAAATGTTTATGTCGCTACTACATATATTGATGGAAATATAAGGATTTCTTTAAAAAAAAGTAAATAGAAAAAAAAAGTCACTTTTTTAACTGGAACATGCAAGGTGTTAAACCCAAAGCAAAGTCATTTTCAGTAAACTTCATAACTACATTAGACGCAGCATGCTGCAATCAGAGTGCAAAAACGTTATGCCTTAGGAAATTTGAGCATTTTTACTAAATAAAATGTAACTACGCATGCGCAAGTTTTAAAATAAATCATTTGCATAATATAATAGCTAAAATTATTGAGCTACTTATATCAAAACTCCAAACAAATATCGTGACATTCAAAAAGTTATGAGTTAAAGTATGAACAGTATAACTGACAATTTCGTTAAGATAATTTCCTATTTCCATCAAATAACTTTAAAAGTTATCTGTTGAAAGAAAAACAATTTTTTAAAAAGAATATATTGATATGTATTTTTTATTATACTGTATGTTTTTATTATTATTATTATTTTTTATATAAAATATAATTTCACGTTTGCATGCATTTTTATAAATCCAATTGTAGTATGAACAGTAATTTCGACAATGGAAAACTATCTCGCAATGTGAAGAGATATTCGTTTATTAACACATTCGAACAATGTTGAAAAGTTTTAATGACATCAGTTTGCTTGTCTGTCTGTCCGTGCTCTAACTCCCATAAATAATCATACAATTTTTTGAAACTGATATATGATATTCAAGTTCACAATCGAATGTTCCCTATTCAATCTGGAGTAAATACCGCTACTGGTTTGTGTACAGGGCCATCTGGAAGTATTCCAAAACATTGTGTTCTATGAGAGGTATTTCTATAATCCATAGTTTCATAAGTTAACTTTGCATAAATCTAAAAAAGATTGAAATATATTATTAACATATAGAAAAAAAAAAAAACTTGCTATAATATACAGTACGGTTAGCATTAACTTGTACAGGGCCAAAAAAAATGAGTTATATTAAGGGTCATTTAAAAAATTTACTGGAATTGCATTGTCGTTTAATTAAGCATTTTAAATACTTTATAAAAAAAATTAAGTGAAAATATGATTTGAATTAGTGTGTCTGTCTGTTCCGGTGTCCGTCTACCCATCTCCAGGACCCGTAATTATTTTCAGAATTTCATAAAAATGATATATGTTATTCAAGTCCACTATGGAATGTTCCCTATTTAAAGTCGTTTTAATGGATTCTGTACAACTAGTTTGTGGACAGGAACACCCAAAAAATGCCAATGTATTGCGTGTTAGAAGAGTGATTTTTATAAATCACATTTATACAACTTTCTCCTGCAAAAATCATTAATAAATTGGCATTTATAGTTCATATGGTAAAATAATGTGTTGTTTAGAATATGACAAGCTTAACCTTCAGATCTATATGACTACATTAAAATATTCAGACACATTAAGGGGTGCATTTCCGTTTGGGAGCATTTTAGCATTTTCCAATAATATTTGAGAGTGATTAGGAATTCATTTAGCCTATCTTTATGATTTTTTCTCTTTTGTCTATCTGTTGTGTGATAACAGATCAAAGTGCGTTAAAGTTTATAATGATACATCAACTACATACGATAGGAAAAATGTTAATAATCTATGTGTGCAGCATAATTTTTAATTCTTGTATATATACATGGCCTGTCCCGAAAGTAATGCGTCCATTTTTATTTTAAGAAATTTATTGAACCGATTCGTACACTTACTCAATATTCTTCGAAATACATCCCTCCTGTTTCAACACACTTGTTCCGACGCGATTTCCCTGCTTTATATGCATCCTGGCATTCCGTCACAGAGGTGTCCTTTAGTAACCTCGTCGTAGCGACCTTGATGTTCTCCAGGGTCCCCAAATGCTGTCCTTTGAGGAATTTTTTAATCTTCGGGAACGAAAAGAATTCGAACGAGGACAAATTAATACTGTAAAGTGGCTGGGTTATGTTAAGACGCTAGGAGCATTGTCATGGTGCAGCTTCCAGAAATTCTTGATCTTCCGCTTGAGGCAGTTGACCCGTTGCTTTAGCCTTTTCAGTACTTCGGCGTAGAATTTGGCGTTGACTGGTTGACCAGGTGGAACAAATTCAAAATGGATCTCCTTCTTTGGGCGTTGGAACGACGCAGTGTGCCGCTCTGCGCTCTATCTTTTTGTTTCTGGGTCGTACAAGAAGGTAAATGATTCGTCATCAGTTACCACATTCTTCAAAACAGTCGGATCGTCCTCAAAACACTGCAACAATTCTGCTCGAGTGTTTGTTCCATCTTGATTTCGACCGAGCACTCACACAAGGGTTCAATGAAACAGGCACTGTGACTTTTCAGGAGCTCGGAGCTTACTGGAGCTGGTGGCGCTGTGTTCCCAAGACTTCACCCACTCTTCCGTGCAAGCAGCAACCATGTGCGATGGATAGTCGAGGAAAAAGAAAATGGGGCGCATCACTTTCGGGACAGACCATGTGTATATATATATATATATATATATATATATATAATGAACATAAAGGTTATAAAATACATTAGGTTTGAACATCAGGTTATAAAATATAAAAATATATTAATAAATTTACTTTAGATTTTTGTAAATAATTTTACGTAACTCTCTGCTTTAATAAATGTAATAAAGTTAAATCAACGTTTTAAGTACAATATCGCTTATTTTGTATGTATCTCAGAAATAAATACAAAGTATATAAATGTATTGAAATATAAAGTATAAAACACAGACTACCAGATTTTTATTTTTTATTAATTTTTTATCCATATATATATATATATATATATATATATGTATATATAATCTTATAACACGTATCAATGATTGATAAAAGAATACATTAAAGCACTGTTTATTAAGTCTTTTTTATAACAAGCTACGGTAAGCTTTTATAAAAGAACAGTTTGAACCTTGACATTCTTTTATAAAAAAATTTCTGTTCAGACATAGCCTTTTTTTTTCTTCTTTTTTTCACTTCTATATTTAAACGAAAGAAAGAAATAAAAGAATTTCCAATAATTAACTTTTAGAAGAATATGATATAATTTTAAAAGAGAATTTTGAAAAAATCTTTTGTAACGCTATTAGGTCCTTTTTATTGTTAAAACTTAATATTTATTGTCTGAAAAAGAACAAAAGGCCAAGAATGATACTTTTTTGAAAATGGTTTAAATTATGGTTAAAAATAAAAATACATTCCATTCATGCATATTTAAGTATTTACATTAGCTTTCTTTCTTTTTGCAAAATGAAAAAAAAAATCTTTTGTGTAAATCTGAATTAAATGTTGAGTGTAATTTTAGACTCAAATCCTTTACAAAACATCTTTAAATAACATTCAAATATATCTTTAAAAGAGTCCTTATGGTGGTCACTCGAAATATAAATTAAATAAGGTTAAAAAAAATGGATAAAAGATAAGAAAGAAAACAATATAAATGGGCATTTAATGTTCTCGGTAATTTGTTAAAAAAAAAAAAAAAGGAAGTAATATGTAGTTGTAGCATATAAATATAATATTTCTTTTATTGTCTACATATTCAATGACATGTAAACAGCACGTATGTTTGTGGAAATAGAAGTTTGTTTAATAACATAAAATGTATTCCGCACTTTAATATACAAGGACTATTTTTTTTTCAACCTCTGACAGGCTATAAAAGAAAAACGGGTAAATATAAAAAAATGATTTTATTGCCAAAAGTAATGTAGATTAAAGGTTACTTCTCTACATAATCATCTTGACGTTTGAGGCATTTGTCATACCTGTGAACAAGCTTTGAAATACCCTCTTCATAAAATGTTGCCGCCAGTGACTTGAAGTGAGTTATGACGGTTTCTTTGAACTCCTCGTCAGTTTTGAAGCGTTGCCCTCCAAGACACTTCTTTTGTTCCGTGAAAAAATGGTAATCACTGAGCGCTAGGTCCGGACTATATGGTGGGTGTTCGAAAATGCCCCTTTTAAATTGCTTAAGGAGCCGTTGGTTTACACGAGCACTATGAGGACGGGCATTGTCATGGATTAGAAGAACTCCGGAAGTTAGCAAGCCTCTTCTTTTGTTTTGAATATCCCTCCGTAAGCGTCGCAAAGTCTCACAATAAGAATCTGCAGTAATTGTTGTCCCCGGCTGCATAAACTCTACAAGCAACACACCTTTTAGGTCCCCAAAAACAGTTGCCATAATCTTACGGTTGTTGAATGTTTGTTTGAATTTTTTAGGTCTGTTTGGAGAATTTGTGTGCATCCATTGCTGAGATTATCCTTTTGTTTCGGGCGTGTCATATTGAATCCATGTCTCCTCACCGGTCACAATGGATTTCAAAAAAATTTCTCCACCAATATTGTAAAGGTCAAGAAACGACAAAGCTGCTGCCATTCGGCAAATTTTGTGGTTTTCCGTTAACATCTTTGGAACCCAGCGAGCACAAATTTTTCTGTAGCGCCACTCTTCAGTAACTATACAGTACAAGGCAGATCTTGAAACTTCCGGAAATTTCATCGATAATTCACTTATGGTGAACCTAAGCTTTTCTTTAACCACTTGGTCAACTCGTTGAACAAGATCGTCTGTAGCGACAGACTTGCGTTCTCGACCTCCTTCATCATGCACATCAGTTCGAACATCTTTAAATTTTGATACCATTCACGAACAACACCCTCACTCATAAAGCTGTCTCCATACACTCGACTCATTCTTCGATAAATTTCCGCTGCACTATTCTCTTCTGCCTGCAAAAAACGATTAACACTTCGCAATTCACACTTGGCGGGAGAATCAATAAAGACAGCCATGTTTACTTGACTGCAGCTGAAAACGAATTAGCGTGTTGCACTCGGCAGTGACAGAGTGTGTAGAAGAGGAGATGCGCAGTCACATACTGCACACGCCAGTCACCTGCCGCATGTCTGGCCTACATACCTTGCGATCGGAGGTTGAAAAAAAAACAGCCCTCGTGCATGTATATATATATATGTATATATATATATATATACACTAAGCGACAAAAAAAAAAAAAAAGCCGCACTGCAGAAAAAATGACTTATACCTTTTTTATTTGTAATAACTTTGAAATTAATGTTTGAAACAAATAAAACTGTCTTGTTTGCATAATACCAAAGGTATGAAATGATACCTATGTATATTTTCGAATTAATAATTCGCTTTATTGCACTTTACGAAGTATTTTTTAAAAATCTGCATAAAACTTTCTTTTTGAACAAAATGCAATAACCATACACTTTGTATTCTATTATGATTTATTATATGAAATAAACAAGTTATATTTTAATATATGAAAAAAAAAATATTTATTTGTTAGATCTAAGCAATTTTTTGTTAAAAATATGTATTCTGTATTGGGTTAATTCCACCTTTACATGGAATTACTGCATTAATGCGCAATGGCATAGTTTTATACAGTGTTTTAATATAAATCTCAGAAATTTCAATGTGCCAAATATCATAAATATTTTTTTCTAGTTCTGGCAGAGTTATAGGCTGCAAATTTCGAATCCTCTCCCCTCTCCCCCGCCTTTTATAGACGAAACATTTTCGAGCGGATCGCGATTTTTACTATTTCCATGTCTGGTAAAGAAGAAATTCTACTATATCCTCTGTTGTATTTAACTTAAAGTGAAAAAAGATATGATTACTTACAAAATTATAGGTTCTCATGGGAATGTATAAGAAATTTTAACAATTTGAAGTGAATAAACTTACCACAGATGCTGTGTAGTAAGGTGCCTTATTATCTTCAAATGCTGTTTACGGAAATGTCTAAGATACCCCCAAAATAGTCGGTCAGGCACCACTTTTATGCAGATTGTGTTTTATTTCGAGTTAATTGATCCCTTGAGCATTAAAATTTGCCCGACTGTTTGAAAAGTTATGCACTTCCGTACCATAATGTACGGAGAATGTGTCACTGTTTTAAAAGTGCGATTTTCATTATGTCGGTCATATTTTCGTTGTCAGATCTGCTTGTTTTCTTTAGCTCGAAATAAGTTAAACTTGACTCATCAGAGAGAACAGTTCAGCCCAATAATTAACTAATCATTTTTTAAATTTTTTTAGCCATCTGAGGTCTTTCTTTCCTACTTCTCTTCACTAAGAATGGAATTTTTTCAAATTTTCTGTCATTTAAACCTGCTTTGTTTAATAATTGCTGTACTGTAGTTAAAGAAATTATGCTGCGAAACACTTTTTCTGAATCTCTTTTATGTTCTAAATGTAATATAAACCGATTTTATAAGAAATGGCTTTTTAACTTACGGTCATCTCGCTTGGATGTGCAACATGTCCGCCTAAAACCAAATTTCCAGTTTAAGCGGCCACAAAATTTTACATCTTTCTAAAAACTCTTTTACAAATATTTCGTTAACATTTAATTATTTTGTCATCTCACGTATTAAAATATTTTTTGATTTTCCTTCAAAAATTAATACTTTTTGTGGCATCGTTAACTGCCTTATTCTTACCATTTTTAGAATAATTTCTAAAATTGCAATTTTCCTGACAATTGCATTTTGTTTTTAATGCTGGACTCAAAGCTAAAGTGTATGTGGAGGACAAAATAATAAAATCTGTTCGAAAATTTCCTTTTTAAACGATAAAACTGGCGGTTGTAGAAGGCGAAAAGGAAAATATCCAAGTGCGGCTTTTTTTTTGTCGCTTAGTGTGTATATATATATATATATATATATATATATTCCAACAATTATAAAGTGTATTTTAAAAATTTAGAACAGTTTAAGAAACATGTTGCGATAAAAAAAATATCCGATTAAATATAAACATACACCTGCGCATGCGACAGTGTTAAAAAAATCTTCCTTATTTTTACTGATCATTCGTCAATAGCTGTTTAACAAAGAAAAAAAAAACAGAAAATAATATTGGTACAATGAGTTACATTTCAGTTATTCTCCAATGAAATAAAACCAAAAGCAGTTTTTACGAAGTTTTTACTTTGATTTAATTAATATTAATAAAATATACATCAATTGAAAAAAATTATATCAATATACGTTTTATGAAATGCCGAATTTGTTTATCTGAGTATTTTACAAATTGATATTTTTCTTTACTCGAAATAAGTAACAAATAATAAATTTTGGGGAGAAAAGAAAATTTTATACAGCATATATATCTATCAAGGTTTGGTTCCGAAGGCGAAAATTGAAATAATAAGAAGATAAAGAAAAACATATTGCTTGATATTGTATTAAAAAAGAAAAAAGGAATGAAATTATATGTAGCTGTAGCATATAAATATAAAATTTCTTTTTATTATCTACATATTCAATTACATCTAAATAGCACGTATGTTTGTGGAGATAGAAGTTTCTTAACAGCATAAAATTTGATTTTATATACATATATATATATACACGTATACGATTTTCCAACAATTATAAAGTGTATTTTAGAAATCTGAAAATAGTACAATTGAAGAAACATGCTGCGATCAAAATAAATAAATAAATAAAATAAAATAAATAAATAAATACCCATATCCGTATCCGTATCCTTTTCTGTTTAAATGCGAACATGTACCTGCGCATGCAAATTTTTGACTAATTTTATTGGTCATACGTCAGTAGCTGTTTAGAAAAAATGAATGGAAATACTAAAAAAATATCGGTACAATAAGTTAAATTTCAGTTATTCTTCCAATGAAATAAAACTATAAGCTTTTTTCACCAAATTTTTACTTTGAATTAATTAATATTAATAAAACATACATTGATTCTAAATAATTATATCCATATATGTTTTATGAAATGCCAAATTTGTTTATCTGAGTATTTTTATAAAATGGTATTTTTCATCACTCAAAATAAATAAAGGAGAATAAAGATATGAGTATTATTCTTCAGTATTATTAACAACCAACAAACCAAACAACCAACAAACACTCTATAACATTTCAAAGTGTCCAGATTTTTATTTTCTTTTTTAAAAATACATTATTCAACAATAGAAGAGTTTCTTTTAAACCATAAATTTTCCAACTGAATTAGAGTTAGAAATCAGTGCAATGTTTCTTATGGTAACATTCGACAATTTTCTTTTAAAGTTTTTCCATTAAAGTCAATAGATCTTGATTTCGAGTTATTTCATACTAAACAAATACAAACAAATACATAAACACTGGAAGTAGTTGAAGAAGAAATAAATCATTGTTAGGATACTGAAAATTTGAACAAAGAACAAAGCACTTTAGGGAATCGACAGTTTACGAATATTTGACAGAGTAAAAAATGCATCACACTTTCTTCTTTACTCATAAATATCTTTAGGGAAAAACTTAGTAATAAATATATTTACAAGATAAATTTTTACTGTAGGTATAGAATCTAATACATTGTAATAAACTACTGAATGTCATTTTTTAATTGGCGATTATTAATTTTTAATGTACATGGTATATCCTACTACATATAGTTTATTCTATTACAAAAATATATTACAGTGGGTAACCAAATTATTATTATTATTATTTGACATTTTTTTTCGATAAAATAATAATAATAATAATAATTGACTAAATGATCTGAAACTTGTGATATGCAAAGAACATTTAAAAACTTACATTTTGTATTTTCGATTTAGTCTATAGTGCAATTGGGGCCGCGGTAGGCCAGTCGGTAGAGCGCCGGTCTCGTAATTGGAAGATTGCGGGTTCGGTACTCGAGCCGGCCAAAGACCGTCGTGTACACTAATGGTGGCTGGTGCACGTAAAATCTGTCGTGGCCGCAATGCCCTCCATGTTCCCATCAAAATTTATACCTCTGGGGGTCACCGAAGCGGGAGAGCCATCCCTTCCGTGGCGGATCAAAATTGTGATGGCATGTCTAAAGACCACCTGTAGGGGTGTGTCCCAGACCGTCGCCAATTGCCCATCTGCGCAGCATTAGTGCGACGTAAAACCCAACCAACCAACCAACTATAGTGCAATTGGGGTACAAATCACAAAATGAAGTAAAACGCAAATACTTTGGATCACATTGTATCATAAAAAGCTACAAATGATTTGTAACCTTAATACATTGATGCTCATACTATGTACAATATATCCTATGTTTTGTTTCAAAAATTGAACATTTATTTAGGCAAATACATAAAAAAAAATAACAAAATATTATTTTTTTGGGAAGTTTTTTACTTATAGCTTGAACGGATTTCCATAAAATTGTATAAAACTTGCAGAAAAACTCACGAAGCATTAGAGAAGCAATAGTCTGAAACAAATCTCGTGCGTGTATTATTCGCTGAGATATGAGCATTTATAGTAAATATTTTTTTTTTTTTTTTTTTTTTTTTTTTTTACTGTGCAAGTGCGAAAGATAGAAAGTATTTTATTGCATAGGTTAAAAGCAAGATATAATGGGCAACTTTTCTCAAAAGTTCATTTGAATAAAATAAAAATTAAGCAAATTGTCGGCAAAAGAAGGAGCTGGTTTATACGTATTTTCCAGAGTTGAAATTTCATAAGATTTTTTTTTTCCAATGTGCGTAATTAATTTGTCGATCTGATTATTTTAACCAAGTTTCAAAAGTTCTTTTTGTGAAAAATCCCTTATAAACTCACAAATCTGAGTAAATAAATAGAAATATGTTAGCGTTACAAGCCTGTAAGGAAATTAAAATATTATTTAAAACATCAACAATAAAAAAATTCTTCTTGATGAACTATCTTTTGATTCACTTTTAATGCGTTGTATGAAAGTACTATAAATACATTGTTAACCTTAGTTATTTTTTATGCCACCAAAAACTCGTCGTATTTCACATACTTTTACCTTTTTTCTTGCTATTTACAAAAATAAATAAATAAATAAATAAAATAAAAATAATGATAATAATCTGGTGTGTCACTCACACGACTTTCTCTTACCCTGAAATTTAATACAACAAATACAGGTTGCAGATTAAGAGGTAAGATAGCGAGTACTGTTATGTAAACCTGTGTTAAACAATTCAAATTAGGCTTCGGAAGAGTTTTATATGATAATTATTTCTGTGTGAGGGGGGGCTACCTCAACACCCCGTTTCATTAACGCACCTACATTTATATAGAATTTAATTCGGTTATTAAAAATTAATTCTGTTTAAAAAATAATAATTTATTAAAATTATTATTTAAAAAATATATCTTTTGTGATAATGCAGACTGTTTCCATATTAGAGAAAAAGTATAACGCTAAATATATATTTAAAAAAAAAAAAGTAAATTTATTCTCAATATTACATTAAAAAAAAAAAATCTTTATTTTTTGTTAAAAATGAAAAAAATCGATAACTTTATTTTAAATTATCGCAAATCGATGGTTCAACCATTCGTTTTAAAGGTATTGGCGAGCTCTTTTGAAATATACCTATCGTGAAAATTTACTCCCCTCGAGAAATTCTTCCTCCCAGGGGGGGTGGCAGGGTTCCTACATACACAAAATTTTTTTTCCTAGTTGACTATCTCTATTACAAAAAATATATAATCATTTCATTTGGTTTAGTGCAGTCTATAGACGTTAAACTCTACTTTCCTGCAATTTCCCCCATAGACGTAATGTATTAGAATTTTCTTGATTTTCCCTGTACATGAACCATTAGCTTGATCTTAACGAAACGCTTACTGTAGCATCCCTATATGATACACATTTAGAATACCAAGTTTGAACTTTTTGCCGTAATTTGTTTTTGAGATATGCTGATAACAGGCAGACACACAGACATACAGACAGACACACAGACAAACAGACATACACACAGACCATTTGCTAAAAACATGATTTTCGTATTCAGGGGACCTCAGAACATGTAAATATAACAAAATCTCATATTCGAAAATTTGACCCCAAAACAATACTTTCTCTACCTTACGGGTAAGAGAAAGTAAAAAGAAGAAGAGAAATATGCAAACAAATTTTGAATAAACAGCATAAAAGAAACATTTTTAAATATCCAATTTTTTTTTTATGTCCCAAAAAAGTATTTTTATGGATCCATATTTCTCCATATTGATCGTATTTGTCGTGACTCAGAACATATAATTTAACATTTCTTGTAGTATATGAATACAAGTATGTAGTATATATTTTATGACTCATACTTATTAATAAAGTGTGCAAATTATATTATGCGCAAGAATATATACATATAGTAGATAATGTAATGACGGGGGTGTAAGATTGCGAGATGTCCGTCGTGGCACACAATAAACACTTTAATTGAGTGAAAGACACTTTAATTATCACTTTTTTTTCTGAGAAATTCTTTAACGGAACAGCTTTATTTCTCCAGTATGGCAAATTTGTGGCGACATGGCAAGGCAATAGGACGCCATAGCAAAGTAAGGCCTATCTCCGGAAACTTCGCTGATCGCTGTACGAGATTATACGCCTCCGGGCGTACTCTATTAGGGAAGCTATCGCTCCTTCATAATTTCGGATGAGGGTGCAGCGTGAAAGTATTTAACAAGTTAAAACCGTGGCAAGTCAGTTTGTTTAATGTTTGGGCTTATAAACGGAATTTCTGAGCTGCTGATTGGTTCTTTAGATCGTCTGGGCTTTAAAAAGAATTTCTGGAATAATTTAATATGCATGATCGATGCCGCACGAGTTCCAAATTGCGTTAACGTCAGCGAACTTTAACTTATACTTTTGTTCCTTTTCTGATTTCTGAGTGATGAAGTTTTCTGCTGGAAATTTTTTTTTTAAAAGGGACAATTACGAATTATTTGCGATTATAATTTCGACTAGCGATTTTTACACTTTTAATTTGGGTTTTTAATAATTTAATTTATTTTATTTTTATCCCTTTCATATATATATATATATATATATATATAATTTAAGAGTCTTTAAAAATTAGGTATGATTGAGCATAATGCTTATAAAAAAACTGAACTTTATTTTACCTACATACAGGGTGATTATAATTAAAGTTACGATTTCAAAATGGTACAATTTTAAATCTACCCATCAAAAGCGATTTGATATTTTACCAGAAAAATCGTGAGGCAATGCAATTTTGTTTGGGGAAGAAAAAAAAAAAATCTGGAGTGACTCCACTCGACTTTCCGAACATTGAGTAATTAACAGTTTTGTAGATAAAGTAAAGAAAGAATAGTTGTTAAACAAACAAAAGAGAGTAAACCATAATAGAGTGTTTGAGTATTTTTCTCCATCTATTACACGTTGTTTTATTTAACGCTACTGAACTTTGAGCCCATAGATCATAAAGACAAAGAAATTTTCGTTGTGTCCCTGTAAAAACTTATAAATGCTACATTCACCAAAATGCTTATAATTAGTGCAACAGTGATTTATAATACTCATATAAATTTTCAGCTCAATTCAATAAGGCGTTTAGATGCTATCGTAATTTAAAAAATTTAGTCCCATAGGCCATAATGATAAATAATTTTTCTTTGTGTCCCTGTAAAAAACTGTAAGTGCTAGATTCACCAAAATCTATACAGTTAGTTCAACTGTGATCTATAACATGTGTACAATTTTTTTGCTCGGATTAATAAGGCGTTTAGACACTATCACATTTTTAAAAATTTGGCCCCACAGGCATAATGATAAAGAATTTTTCTTTGTGTCCCTGTAAAAAAACTATAAGTGCTAGATTCTCCAAAATCTATACAGATTGAGTATTTGTGATCTATAATATGTGTATAAAATTTTTGCTCAATTGAATAAGGCGTTTAGATGCTATCGCACTTTTAATATTTTGCTCCCATAGGCCATAATGATAAAGAATTTTTCTTTGTGTCCCTGTAAAAAAACTATAAGTGCTAGATTCACCAAAATCTATAGGGTTCGTACTATGGTGACTTACAATATGCGTACCAACTTTCAGGTTAATCGAACGAAGCGTTTAGACGCTAGCGTGTTCACCCACAGACATACACACATACACACATACACACATACACACACACATACATACATCATCGTAAAAATAGTGAAAACGGACTCAGGGGACCTCAAAACGTATAGAAACATCAAAATCTCGAATTCGGATTTTTGACATGATTACAATACTTTCCTCACTATAGTGTTCGGAAAGTAAAAAGTAGTTCCAACATGTTCCTATGGATGGCGCTGTAAGAGTAATGTCAGGGGAAACGCCTAAATGGACTCATTAAACACAGGAATGTTGTTAGCAACACAATGGAATAGCAGGAAACAATATACTTCAAAGGTTTACTACATTTTTTTTTTAGCAAAAAGACAAGAACACGTGTTTACAGCGGAAACAGTCATAGTGAAAAGAGAAAAAAGATGAGATTCATGAAACAAATACTTTACGCATATTTAACGGCACACTGTGGAACTTTTGTGCCAAACAAAATTTTATTGCCTCACGATTGCTCAGGTAAAATATCAAATTGCTCTGATGGGTAGATTTAAAATTATAGCGTTTTCATACCATAACTTTAATTATAATCACCCTGTATAAGGAAAAAAAAAAAGTACTTTTATGGATCAAATGTTCCAAACTGATTTTCTTTTTTTAATAAATACACGTTTGTATGACCTAGAATAAAAAATAAATAAATAATGAATTAAAAAATAAATAAAAAAATAAATAAATAGTGGTTGGTCTGTGTGCTTGTGTGCATATATTTATGTTTTCATGTTCGTATGTGTATGTTTGTCTGCGTATAACTCTGCTGTTAGCATACCTGGGAAACAGGTAATTCTCTAGATAAGCAATTATGAATGGTAGCCACTGGCGACCAGAGTCATTAACAATGGTCGCCTATTTTGCATTTTTGGTAGCCACTTTTAGGTAAAAGTCAACTGATAACCCAGCAAGTAAGTAAGTAAGTAAGTAACTCATTCTCTGTCAGTAATATTTACAATTTAAAATGGAAGAAAAAGAATATATATATATATATATATATGATACTCATCAAAAAACATATTATAAATTTTTAATATAAACATTTTACTATATAGATACATACAATGCAGGGGTTGACTGTGACCTTTTGCAAAATTTTATCAATTATTTTAAACATGATAAAGATGATTCAAACACTATAAGAGCAAACATATAAATTTCACTGCATTTAATAAAGAAGTTTAACTAATATTGCGCTTTTCATAATAGCATTATAAAATAAATACAATACTTCTGGATATGAAAGTGTGTACTACGTTTGAATAAAAATTTATATTGTATATATAAGTATTAAGTAAATAAAATTTCAAAAGTAATAAACTAAATTGAATAAACATGATAAAGTCTTTAAAAGAAAAGTGAATCATTTCCAAAAAAAATTAATATTTTTCTAAATTTGAACACAGTATTTGCTATTTGAAACAGTATAATTAGTATAAGATAATCAACAAATTTTGAATGATGAGCATTTTATGAGAATATAATAAATAACATTCCAGTTATGAAGCAGGAAAGAAAAACTGAAATTCGAGTATTTATTTAACCAGATTGCAATCATCATTTAAAAGCAATTTATAAATTTTAAATTAAATATAAAATCATGAGATTTGGAGGGGAACACAAGGAGTTCTAATTCGCATAATTCTAATTGGATATATTTTTATGTATGAGCGATACAACCAAAGTAAAAGATTTTACATATACAGTCCCTGTACAAAATGAACATTGATACTCAATAAAAACGATTCAGTTTAAATAAATTTAAATACAAACATACAACAAAACCAAAGTATTTTGCAAGATAAAATGAAGAACATTTTTTAATTCAGGAAACGTAAGAATTTATACATGCTTTAGTTCAGTTTTTTAACTCAGAAAATTCCTGCCGCTTTACATGATTATTTTTCAGGGAATAAGACCACCATAAACTGCTGTCGCCACAAAAATCTTGTTTTAAAATGTCATCCTCTTTGCACTTCACTTTTAATCGTGCTTGTAAAGTATCACGCTTTAGGAACACATTCATCATTACAACATTTCATATCACTCAATATCCTTTCCACGTCTGCATTACTTGAAGTAGTGCATAATGAAATATCTGATAAAGTTTTATTGCAGTTAAATAATGTATTGATTCGCCCTCCACCATTTTCCAAAATCTCCAAAAATCAGTTATCTTAATGAAATGGAAACATATGTGCAAAAACTGCACCATGAAAAAATGCAAAATTATGTAATCACAAAAACACTTCGTAATCTATAAATCTAATAATTCACATGTTCAGTTTCAGTCATAGAGTCTAGTCAGGTTGGGAGAGCTTCACTTATTTATTTCAAAAATTACACATAAATAAATTTACTTTTTGCAGAATTTTAAAGAAGAATTCACAATTTATATTTAAACTCTGGAGTTATTCGTGTAATAATATTGTTACTCCATAAAGGAGCCAAGTCCAAGAGATATAAATATGTAAATAATAACTTTTCCATGTTCAAGAAAAATAAAATATACTTCCTGTTTTTAAGACAGGCCGAAAAACTAATCTAAAAAAGTAACAATTTTCAGAGAGAGAAAAATTCACCTCTCATTTAGCAAAGAGCCAAAAGTACCAGTCGGGGGAAAAGCGTGAATCGAAAGTACAATCCACGCTGAAACATGCTCCGCCCTCATGAACGGAGGTTCATAAAAATATCCTAAAGGTACAATAACAACATTAGTGTTGCTACAGGTTTTTCATTTTCTGTCTTCAAACTGCAAATAGATAAGAAAAAAAGAGATTAATATAGATAATGAAACATTGTAACTAGATGATTAACATAAGTGGATAAAATACAGGAACAAAAAAAAAAATAAAATAAAATAAAAAATAAATAAAAATGAGCTATGTTCAACAGTTCTAAGTTGTCAGTTCAATAGTTTTTAAAATGGAAGAAGAGATAGTTTGGCGATCGGACGCTTCAATTCCCCATAAACAGTTTTCAGCAGAACTACACGAACTTTGCCATCTGCTCCAGGAAATAATTTGATTATGCGACCCAGTTTCCACTTCAAAGGGGGCTGATTATCGTCTTTTATTAAAACCAAATCGTCTTTCTTGAAATTTGGTTTATTTATTAACCATTTTGATCGCCTTTGCAAGTCTGATAGGTAATCTGAGGACCATCTCTTCCAGAAACTTTGAAAAAATTTTTGCAGAAGTTTCCATCTTTCTAGCGGGGTTAGGTTAACTGAAGAATAGTCAGGTTCTGGTATTGAAGTCAAGGCAGTGCCTATGATAAAGTGTCCTGGAGTTAGAGCATTTAAGTCGCTTGGATCATTCGAGAGCGCAACAAGATGTCTTGAGTTCAAGCACGATTCAATTTGAGTAATTAAAGTAAGGAACTGTTCATAAGTTAATATTTGTTCGCCAACCCAAGCAGCACCGAAACGTTCACTGAACGTTCAAAAATTGTTCTGCAAACACGTTCTAAGAACGTTCCCTTTGAACGTGCTATAGACGTCTATTTGTCCATCTTGAAGATGGACAATAGTACGGTTCAGGGAAAGTTCAATGAACGTGTAGCTATCACCATCAGTGTTATAGAAGCGTTCAGAGAACGTTCTATATATACGGTCTCACAACGTTCTAAACGTTTTTAGAGCGTTTTCAAAACGTTATACACATTTTCAGAACGTTCTAGAAAACGTACTGTAAACGTTCTAAAATAGTGTAGAAACGTTCTGAAAATGTTCTATACACACGTTCTCACAACGTTATGTAAACAATTTTTGAACGTTCTTTGAACGTGCTAAAAATTTGTTTCATGTATAATAAAATAGAAGAACTCTCAACAGTTGTTCCGGGTCGAAAGAAGGCGCGACCCTTCGTCAGACGAACATAATAGACACGAGTGCTGCAAATACAAGAGCTACGTTGGAGATTTTTTGCAGTACTCGTGCCTACTTTGTTCGGTTGATGAAGGGTTGTGTCTTTACTCGACCCGGAACAATTGCTTCGAGTTCTTGAATTTTATAGTGTGTGTTCAAAGTTTTGTATTTCTTATTTACTTCTTTTTTTTTTTTCTTTTTTTTTCTTCATTTTCTTATTTTTCTTTGCTTTTCTTTTTTCCTTTTTGTGTAGGCCATTATGAGATTTTTCATAAATAATTGTCTTAATATTCTAAAATTTTACATACATGCATTGAAATATGGTATAACAACAGATCAAGTATTTTGAATATTCTAGATAAATATTTGAATTAAAAAACAAATAAATAAATAAATTCAAGTTCTGGAATAATTTGAAAAATTTTAAGATAATATGCCCCCTGCTAACTAATTATTATTCCCCCCCCCCCTAGATTTTGCATCATTATAATTTAACAATAGAATATAACCATATTTGGATATTAATTTTAATAAGTTAACGGCCCTCTTCACTTACCGTCGCCGGTAGCCCGAGCCAATGTTATTCTATGGGGAAATTTTCTTTACAAATAACTTATTAACTAATACATATTTTTAAATTCTGTTTTCACATTCAGAAAATTCCCAACTGTTAAATTGACGGACTTTTTTGAAAAAGTATTTTTCTATTTTTTAACATTTTATTTTGAAATTGCAAAATAAAAAAAAATTCACATATTGAAAATTCGTATTTTGCAGCTTCGAAGTAAAATATAAAAAATTAAAAAAATTATTTTTTAAAAAAGTTCCGTCAATTTAAGAGCTGGGAATTTTCATAATGTGAAAACAGAATTTTAAAATATGTATTACTTAATAAGTTATTTGTAAAGAAAAATTTCCCATTCAATAACATTAGCTTCGGCTTCCAGCGGCGGTGAGTGAAGAGGGCCCTTAAGCAAAAAAAAATTTAGAAATATTTATGTCTAAATTTTGAAACTTACTGCAAACTTTTAGCATTCAAACACAAAAGTATTTTATTAAATTTTAAATTATCAATGAAATCTCAAATTAATGCCCAGATATGTTACGTATTCTATTTTTAAAGTATAATAATGCACAATCAATGGAAAACAAAAAATAAAAATTAGTTAAAAGAAGTACACAAGTGTACAAAATTTAAACAATAAACTGTTTTATCGTTTTCTTTTTTTTCCCACATAATTCAAACAAATAAACACAGAAGTATAAAATTTGGATAGTATGTTTTTTTAAATACCATAAATCGAATTTATAACTTTAGCATAAGTAATAATTTTTAAACTAAATATCAGTAAATTTTTCTCAAAAGTAAACATTGAAAAAATGAAAAATTTCAGCAATTTTAGAAAAGAAAACTTAATGAAAAATGGTCATGAAGATGCATTACAGATAGGTTAAAGATGTACGCGCATGCATGCGTTAGATTAAAACCGTATATTTCTTCACGTAGTCACTTTTTTGTTTCTTCTTTTTTTCTTCATTTTTTCGCGTGTGAATATTTTTTTTTTTTAATTTTACATAGAAACATGAAAATCGGATAAGGCGTTCGTTATTAAATTATTTATCGACGTTTTTATTATTCTGGTGATGATCACAGTTTATACAAATTAGTAATTATTATTATTATTTTTTTTAAATTCCGTTATTAAAGTAAAAGAAAAGTGAACACAGAAAGTAAAACCTGGATTTTGTTTAACATTTGAGGGCTGTGCGTCTTCACTTGTTTATAATGCATCATTAACACAATTTTTTATTAAGTTTTCTTTGCTAAAATTGTTGACATTTTTCATTTTTTCCACAGCTTACTTTTGAGAAAAATTAATAATTATTAATTTAAAATTATTACTTATTCTAAAGTTATGTAAAATTCGATTAATGATATGATAACGAACATGTCATCCAAATTTTATGTCCATGTGTTTATTTGTTTAAAAGTTATGCATAAAAGAAGAAAATGGGAAAGCAGGTTTGTTCCTTTAATTTTGAACAGCGGTGTATTTTAAATACGTTTAAAAATATACAAAATAAAAATTATTATTATTATTTTGTTTTTTTTATTTAAATAGATTACGTGAAATTTACTTAATATTTTCATATTTCAAATCATGCGTATGCGAAATTTATTTAAATTATTGATTTTGAGTTTATAAATTTTACATACACATGCAGTGAAATATAACAGTATAAAATGTGGTGAAACGTTTTGAAAAATAAAAAAATAATTAATTAAATGTTTATTCTGTAAACAAATAAATAAATAAAAATAAAATAAACAAACTTTAAAATTTAAAACATTTAGCAATATTAAGATTCACCTTATTAACTATTTCTTTTTTAATACTTCTCCCTGCTTTTACATTTCTACAGTGTAATGTAAAATGTGATGATCAAATCTATTTATATATTTCTTTAACGTGGATCAGTTGCAATTAATTTTTGCCGAAACGATATAGTAGTGTAATTATTGAAATACGCATGGATAAAAAATAATATTTAAAAATGAACACTATTTAAGCATGCGGACTCAACTCAATGAACTAATAAGAAAAAAATACGAAATTTGTCTGCTTACATTATTTTATGGAAAATTGTATTTTTAAAAATTGCTTCTTCAATCTTTATAAGCGTCTGTTTAAACATAGAAATACTTTAAAGATTATACAGAATATGAATAATTGTCATAAATTGACTAAAAATCATAAACATAAAAATATAATCAAAATAAGAATTATTATTATTTTTTTTTAGCAAAATATTATACCAAAATAAATAAAAAGTCACCACCAACATCGCGACAAAAATTTAAAAGGTATCATGGAAATCCTATACTATAACTGTACTGCCTGTGAAAGTATGAAACTGGGCCTTCAACCATAAATTTTATTTTGAACCCTTCCTTTGAATGATCTTGGTCTCACTATTGCACAATATTGATTTGGTACTAATAATAATTTGGCTTCTGGTACATTAAAATTTTAATCAGATGGGGAATTCGATATAATATTTATGAGTTTCAATTTTTAAAAGCAAAAAAAGAAGAAATAAAGTGCGAAAAATTCGCATGGGTTTGCTAGTTTACAATGTTAAACTAGTATACAATGTTAAACTGCAGTAATAAAAAATAGAACGAAATAAATTTAGGAGTTAGCTTGAAATATTTGTAAAATTAAAAAAAAATGCAAATTTAGTTTAAAATAAATGTATGTTATACATATATATATATAAATTAAAAAAAAACTAAATTTTTAAGACTTCAATGCATATGTAAAATTTTACAAAAGAGAAATACTTATCTGTAGGAGCGGTAGTGTATCCCAATGTTAATAACTTAAGAAATGAATAGAAAATCAAAATACACTGAGTAAGCAGGCAGAAGTGAGAAGCTTTGGACTTTGGATAGCATACGAATACGAACTTCCTGTGTAACTGAACTGCAGATGGCCGTTTACTGGCGGGGAAAATTTGTTGATTAAGCAAAACACGATTTATTCAATAACATCCGTTTCTAATATAGAATTTTCATACTATTCAAAACTTGAACTTTTTAAAAATTGGTATACTGAGGCCATCATAAAACTCTCTTCTATATTTTCCTGCACAGGTGAATGCCGTAAATATTATTTGCTAAAATAATCTATCAAAATTATTTTCCATGGCAAAGTTATAAGATTTTCATCTCAAAAAAGTATAACACTAAATATCCAGAAAAATCAATTTTATAGTATACAAAATATGTATCTTAAGAAATGTATTTTACATAATGAAAAATGTAAAAAATCGATAACTTTGTTTTAAATTGTCACAGATTTAGAGTTCACCCTTTCGTTTTAAAAGCATAGACGACCTTTCTCACAAGAATATTGAAAATTTTAATACAATAGCGAAAGCAATGTGCTGTACAAATTTCCCATACTTTTTTTTAAATTAAATATTACTAATATAAATTTATATAATATATAATATATATATATATACACATATTTAATTTTCCATGGAAAAGTTAAAAACAATGCGCATTAATGTACATTTATACGAAATTTTGTCCTATTCTGCCATATTAAAAATTTTGAAAATAATGATATGACAGCGCCACCTATTGAACGATGTATTAACAAATATAATCGCCACCAGTTTAGGTCACAGTCCAAGTAAACCAAGTTTGAATAAATTACGTTTATTAGTTTGTGAGATAAGGCATCCATAAAATTTTAAAATTTATAAATTCAATCATAAAAATTTAATCAACGAGGTTCTTATAATTAATATTTTTATATATGAAATTTTGTACATTCTTCACCAAAAGATGCTGAAATACAGATATCTGGAAAATCGCAGAAAGTAATAGCAGCACCATCCGTCGGTGGATATATACTGAAATTGAAGCAGCACATTTTGTCATTATATATATATATCTCATATACAAGGTTCGATAAGTATTCGTATTATAGAAGATGAGGTATAGCCTTCCCGTACCGTAAGCTGAAACGAAACGTAGCAGTGTCACCTGTCATTTGATGTGTACCCAAGTCAATCAGTAAAATTCCTGTAATATCTATTTCACGTACCAATTTTAGAGCATTTATAAATCATAGAACATGAGCTATTGCGTTCCCTTGAATGAAATTAAATTGCAGCATACCAATGCCTCCACTTGTCAGATAGGCACGCAAACTGATTCAGCAAAGTTTTATATGATATTAATTTCACATACCGAGTTTAGTGTATTTATAATTATTTATAATACAAAAACTGAATTATTACCATTACGTTAACGGGATTAAATTGCAGGAGAGCAGCGCCACCAGTTGATCAATATACGCACCCGAATTAAATCAGCGTAGTTTTACATAATATCTGTTTCACATATTAAGTTTGGTGCATTTGTGCACTGTAGAAGCTGAGATATAATCTCCCCATAAAAGTGGGAATTTACAGCATAGAAGCGACCCCTATCTGGTGATACATTCCAAAGGCTAATGAGCACCAAAGCTGATATTTAGGTCAATACCTAATTGAATATTCCTGATATTTATCAAATTAGTTTAAAGTCTAACTAAACATAAAGTTTGGTTAAATTCCGTCAATTGGTTTGCGACATACAGAGTCTACAAAACTTTGATAACACACACACAAAAAGATAGACAGACTGGCATTTTCAAAGAATGGTTGAATTGTGTTCTGGACATCTCAAGAGTGTATAAACATATGGAAAACCGGAGATCGAAAATTGCCAATTATATCCAACACATTTTTTCTTGGTATATACAAAATAAATAAATAAAATAAATTACTTTTTCGTAACTTAATTTATTAGCATTTTAAGAAGCAAATAATAATGAATATCTGCAAAAGTAATCTGGAGTAATGTGTTTGAACAAATTCAACATTATAAAACTTAAATAAAATTATAAATAATTATAATGGTTATAACATATAATTAAAGTTTAAAATTTTGTAATTTTTTCCCTAAAAATCATCTCTATTACATTTCAATGATTATTCTATACTGGCATGCCACCAAAATCTGAAACTGAAAATAAGGACACAAAACTGAAAAAAAAGGCATTTTGTCATATTTGTTATAATCACACTGTTACAGAACGTGTGACGACGGTGATACACTTGAACGTTTTTCATAGAACTAGAATTGTACGTTTTATAGATGGTACAAAGCAAACCTTTTCAGAACGTTCTAAGTAATACTATTTTTGAACGTCTTATCAAACGTTCTCTTGACACGAGACACGGTGTTTGAACGACTGTAACCGTTATTAGACGTTCACAGAACGTTCCCGTGCTACTTGGGAATAGTTCTTTTTAAATGACCTTTCATCTGTTTTATTCCAGCCTCCCAAAGGCCTCCAAAATGGGGGGGCCGATGGGGGATTGAAATTCCATTTGATTTTTTCTTCGGACAAATATCTGTGGACTTTTTCCCCAGAAGAGATCAAGGATATCATTTTTTTCATTTCGTTGTCGGCACCTACAAAGTTCGTTCCTCTGTCTGAAAACAATTCTTTCGTTTTTCCTCGTCGAGCAACAAACCTCTTCAAAGATGCGAGGAATGTTTCAGAGGTGAGATCACTGAGTATTTCCAAATGAATTGCTTTTGTGGAAAAACAGATATATAAACAAATATAACTTTTATAAGATATAACACCTCGGCCCTTACGAGGTTTGATGAGAAAGGGGCCTGCAAGATCAACCCCGACTTTCGAAAACACTCGCGATGGCACTACATGAGCAGCTGGAAGATCACCCATCAATTGAGAGGCTAAGTTCGACGTTATTCTAAAACACTTCATACAGCTACGCAGATTTCTTTTCACAGCGTCTCTTGCATTAATTATCCAATATTGTTGTCGCAGGACTGAAATTGTTAACTGGGTTCCACTGTGAAGATGTTTTTCATGAAAGTACTTTATAATTAAATCTGTAATGTGATGCGTTTTGGGAAGTATCATTTGGTGCTTTTGACTCTCAGGTAGGTTTGCGTGTCTTCCACCAACACGAAGAATTTCATTTTTGTCTAGAAAAGGATTCAAAGAAAGGAGTTTGTTACTAGCATTCAGGTTTCTTCCAGATTTTAAAGTCTTTATTTCCTCTCTAAATTCATGTCTTTGAACCAACTACACAATAATTTTAGTTGCCTCATCAAGTTCTTGTATAGTTAAAAAGCCAGTATTTCGCACAGATCGATATTTAGTATTTTTTATAAATCTAAGACACCAAGCTGTAACACGTCTTAATTTAGACCAAGATGAAAACTAATATAATAATTCAAATTCATTATTGCAATGAGTTAAAGAGCAAACAGTAGTTTTCCGTTGTTCTCGCAAAATCTCTTCTTCAGGTATTTTCGCTTCATTTTCAGGTAGTGGTGTCGGTAAGTGCTCTTCTTTCAACCAAATTAGTCCCTTCAACCATTCTTCATTCTTCAACAATTCAGCCGCTGTGCAACCACGAGATAGCACATCAGCTGGATTCTTAACCCCTGGACAAAATCTCCACTGAGACGGGACTACTAATCGTTGAATTTCACGCACTCTGTTCTCTACGAAGGGCTTCCAGTTACTAGCACTTCCTTTGACCCAATAAAGGGTAATTTGGAAATCACAGAAGCATAGTATGTTTTTGACGGGAATTGAAAATAGCCGCCCAAGATAATGAGCTAATCGAGCAGCTGTTAAGGCTCCCATCAATTCAAGTCGAGGCAAAGTAAGTTTTTTGAGAGGAGCTACTCTTGTCTTTGACATAATAAATGAAGTTTCACGGGAACAAGGATCACGAAAATAAGCTACTGTACCATATCCCTTCAAACTGGCATCGCAGAAAACACAAATTTGAATAGTTTCAGGAGTTAATTTTTCAAAATTCGTAAAATATTTTCTAGGCACTTCAAAATTTTCTAAATTCTGTATTTCACTATGCCATTTCTGAAATTTTTTTGTTAAAGCATCGGGTAAAGGAGAATCCCAATCAACACCCTGCTCCCATAATTCTTGCAGTAGAAATTTAACTCTTATTATAAAAGGGGAAATAAACACTACAGGGTCATACACCTTTGCTACAGTTTGTAAAACAATTCTCTTAGTGATAATTTTATTATCAAACCCTTCTAACAGAGATTGAAAGTCTATTTTTAACGTGTCATTATTAGTTGACCACATTATTCCCAATACCTTAGAGATATTTCCCTCATTTATTTCTTCATCAACGTTTATTCCATGTTTTTCCCACAATTTGCTTAATTCGTAAGAATTACTTTTGAACTTTCTTAATGTCATATTGGCATCGTTAAGTATCTTCACAGCACCAGACGATAAAATAAATGCTTCATTTACGGAATTAGCACCATGAAAGAGATCGTCAACATATAAGGAAGTATCAAGCATATTAACAACTTTCTCAAACAAGTTATTATATCCCATTATATGATGTTTAATGGTAGCTGAGAGCAAAAGGTGATGTTGTAACACCAAAAGTTACACGGGTCACGCGGAAAACCTTCAATAGAGGATTTTCACTATTTATATCATCAAACCATAGAAACCGTAAAAAGTTTCTATCATTTTCTGCAACCTGTATTTGCAGAAAAGCTTTTTCGATGTCACAAACAAAGGGAATTTTGTGAAGGCGGAATTTCAAAATAATATCCAAAATATTAGGATTTAAATTGGGGCCAGAATATAAACATTCATTTAAAGATTTTGCTTCTTTTTCTTTGGAAGAAGCATCAAACACTATTCTGACCTTTGTGGTGGACTTATCTGTTCTTAACCCCGGTCTGTGGGGCATATAATATACATCAGCTTCATTTTTGTTTAATTCACACTCCTCTATTATAAACATTTTCTTTTGTTCCTCAAGAATTTTTTCATATTCGTTTTTAAGCCATTCATTTTTAGTCAGTTTTGTTCTCAAACCCCAAAGTCTATTTTTGGCTATTTCTATATTAGATTTTAATTCATTTTTATTTTCCTTCCACAAAAATTGAATTTCACATCTTCCCTTAACAAAATTTAAATTTTCATTGAAAGAATTAATAATTTCTGTATCTCTCCGTGACAGAGAATCATTCTTACTGTCACATATTCCAAGTGATTCTAAATCCCAAAAACGCTGCAAATCAAAACTGTCAAATTTATTGACAGATACAAAATGCGAATTAATTACCTCTGTACTATTATTATTTAATTTCCCCACTACAGTATAACCGAAAATAGTATTAGCAACATATAAATTATCACTAATTTTTTCAATGATACCTCTCTGTTTTTTCCAAAAATAATAAGCTCCTAGCAATATATTAAATTTGGAATCACTTAATGAATTGTCTGCCAATATCCAGTTTTTATTTTTAATATAACTTTCAATTTCTGGTTCGCACCTTGGGCTTTTCAAGGGAGTCGCGGTTATTAAGTCTGTAGCTAATACTTGAACATGAATGAGCCGACGAGGATTTATTTTGCTACGCAGTTCAATATTAAAAACTTCGAATTCCTCTTCTTTACCTTTATTTATGCCAAAGGCAAAAACAGTTAGCTTTTCTTTTCTTACACGGGTTAATTTTAATTCGTGAGCCAACTCTTTAGTAATAAAACTTTTTTCACTTCCGGAATTCAATAAGAGTCTGACAGTTTTTGATCTAGAATTAGATTGTGCTATTACGCAACATGTTTGCAATAACGCTGCCTGATTACTATTTTTCAAATGCGAATTCGATACTATAGCGTTCTCTACTACTTCTGGTTTCAAGTTTTTTGAAAAACAAAATAATTTGTTATGATCTGTTGCTTTACATTTTTCGCAAGGCTGCGATTTCACTCTGCACTGTGATGACAGATGAGATTTTAGAAAGCATTTATAACACCTGCCATCCTTCTTTAATTTTAACCTTTTCTCAACATCAGTTAAATTAGTACATTCAAGAGAAGGATGATCATAATTCTTGCAAAATATGCATATGATTTTTACACCTACATTCAATGAATTCATTTTATTTGAAAATTTTCTGTCACTAATTTCGGCTTTATTTTTATTTACAATTACCGAAGCATTTTTATAATTAATCATACTAAGTGATTTTTCACGTGATTCTAGTTCTACTTTAAGAAAATTAATTAAGTCTGTCACATCAGACTCATCCTTTTTTTTATTACTTTGCCTATAATATTCAACTACTAGATCGTTTGGAAATAATTTTAATAAATTTGGATTCAGTAAATGACCATATTGGCCTATTTTTCATTCGTATTTTTCATAGGCTATAAAGTTTAGTAAATACTGAACAAACTGAAATTGAGAAAAGAAATATGTACATTATTTAAAAATTTATATAGCAGAGAAATCAATACGTATAAGAAATATATAAATACATAATACGTATATATGTAATACGTAAATATACTTAAATACATATGAGAAAAATATACTTACATTTTAAAATTTTGCCCTTTTCTTTAAATTGTATATACATAACATGTAAACAGATTTAAATACGCAAAAGAAAAATAGTAGAGACTAAAATTACGTATACACTTAAATACGTATAAGAAAAATATTTTTTCATACAAAAATTTTGCCCTTTCCATTAAATTGTGCTTTTCTTAAATTTTCGAATTACATATTACTTTCTTCTATATATATTAGAAGAAAGTTTTAGATTAGTGAAAATTTACAACTCTCCGGTTTTTCACGGACTAACATGTTTTGAGATATCCTGAACACGATTTGATTATTTTTAGAAAATGTCTGTCAATCTGATGGTCAGCGTTTCTGTGAATTTTTGTTACAAACTTTGTGGACGCTGTATCTCACAATCTGTCAGGGAGTTGCTCACATATGCTTTTATTTCATCAAATTTATTTTATTCTAATTAAATATCTATTTATTCACAATTAAAATTTATTACCCTTTAATAATCCTCTTTATATATGTCAGTCTTATTCCAATTTATTAAATTCTTTATTGGAAATTATAATGCATAAACCTTTCTAGTTTTAAGAACGAATTCAGTAATAAATCCATTGATCTCCTTTTTAGCATAATGCAATATATATATTAAGGATCTTATACACAATTTAATTCTCTTCTCCCTGAAAGTAATTATATTTTTATTTCTATTTCATTGCGTTTCTCAATTAAATCTATTTATATTTATAGCTCTAAAAGTTTCATTAGAAAATTTCTGTTATAATTTTTTATTTTTTTTTGTTCAACTCCAGATACAGATAATGTATTTATTTGCGGTTTAAAATAAACTAATGACCCATAATTTAGACATCATGTCGCAAGAATTTCGTAATATTTCATGATTACTTCCACCTGTTTCCAACGGTCTTTTTGGCACAAGTGATATATGCCAAGGCAGGGTTGCCATCTTTACAACCGTCTTTTGAGATTTAAAAATTCCCATTAAAATATCATTAAGACAAAGAAAAATGAGTTGGCGTGCTTGGCTTCAAAATGTGGTGATGTTACCACAATCTGGCGGTTTACAAGTGTGCTGTCGGGTTTGATTCCACACACTTTGACTAAGATTATCGCGTAATAAATATGTAATCGCTTTGCTCTCTCTCCCGCAAATTTTAACGGTTTACAAAAAAAATATCGAATTTGGTGTTATTGTTAGAGTAATTGCCTTTTATTTTATAATAATAATAATATTTGTTTTAAAATAAACTTCAATAAATATTCTACAGTTTAAAATAATTTTTGTATCTGTTTTATTTCACGCAATGTACTTTTCTTATCTCTGCAAAATATTTTAATAGTGTATATTTTTAAATTGGATTAACCACTGCTTTACACAATCTAAAGAAGGAATTATCTGAATTTAGTATTTAGTTGGACCCTGGCTTAAATTGATGATATTTGAAAATTAATCATTAAACAGGAAGCACTGTCATCTAATTCTTTCATAATTTTTATGGTGTCAGTATAAGAGAAAATTTCGTATAAATGTACATAACGAGAGGTATTTTTAATGCATGATTGTGAAGTTAATATGCACAATTGATAACACTGCTCTGAAAAAAAAAGTCCGAGTTCTGATACCATTCTTGCTGATTCTTATGTAAAATGACCTCATGAATCCGAACATGACTCACATTTTGCCCAGTCACCCACTTTTTCTAGAAACACCACCCTCCCTCATTTTTTCCCCTGTTCGATAATTTTATAACTCTGAATTTGATTTGAAGAATGAAAAATAATTAATTTAACACCTAAAAACATAAAATATAAAGTTTAAAAAATAACATTAATAACAGATTAAAGAAATATAGGATATGTAATACAGAATTTCACTGGCAAATCTCCCCATATTTTTTCCTTTGTCGCCCATGTCTATGTTTTACAATTTTCCAACGCTGTAACCCCTCCTTTAAAATTATCCTCCCTCCTCCTAAAAATCAAATTTAGAGCCATAAAATCACCGAAAAATGATAAAAATAGGGGCCTTTTCTAAAAAACGGTGGGTGATAGCGCAACATCGACGTCATATTCGGATTCAGGAGGTCATTTTACATAATAATATGCTGAAATGGTGTCAGAAGAAATTTTCATGCCGAGCAGTGTAATATCGTAGTAGCAATCTTTTTTTTTTTTTTTTTTTTTTTTTAAGTGTGTGAATGTAGAAGCATTGCTACTCCTCAAAACAGAGGAAAAATACCGTCCTTAAAGTGCTGTACATTTTCACTATGTGAATCTTTCGAAGGGAAAAAAAAAAAAAAAAAAAAAACTTTTACCTTTAAAACAAATGGTTTAACCATAGATCTGTGATAAGTTAAAAAAAAATAAAATAAAAAATAAAATATATTCCTATGCATGATATCGGCGTGAAATTGACTTCCTTTAAGTATTTAATGTTTTAATGAGATAAATAATTACAAGATAAAAAGAACTTTTTATGTACCATGTTTTTAAATTTTCTGTTGAATCATATAAACCTATCAATTCTAAATATTAATATATATATATATATATATATATATATATATATATATATTTAGTTTTATATATATACATAACCACCACATAAGGTGGTTATATATACATATAACCACCGCCACTTTAGAATGTAGAAAAAGAGAGGAAAAAAGGCTAAAAACCCCATAGGAATAGCATGGGAAGAAAAGCAAAAAAACTCACAATGTCAAGTGTGTTAAAAAAAAAAAAAAAAAAAAAAAAAAAAATTCACACCGGAAGTAATAAGGGGACAAAATTGACTAGAAAAATACATTGAACAGCGGGAACCGGGTGGGCTGGGGCATGGGACCTATCGTCCAGGATTAATACGACTCGCCTAGTATAACTCTTGGCGGTGGTGGGGGTGGGCGGGCACAATTATAAGAAATTTCCAAACTTTTATTAATTAAATAAAATTAAGAATGCATTGTCATCGTGTTCTGAGTTATTCTAAAAGTTTCAAATGTCTAGCTGGTCAGGAAGTTGGTTAAAAATTGGTTGCAAGATTTGTACCGGACAAACAAGCAAACAAGAAAGCGAGTTAATAAAAACATGGTATGAATTCAACATGGAAAAAATCCTTAAAATATAATTGTATTGCGTGAATTTGAATAAGATAATATAGAAAAAAAAATCCTCTAGTTGTTACAAAATATTAGTTTTTGAATTTATACCTTTGCTTCACATAAAAAAAAAAAAAAAAAAAAAAAATCTACTGTATTTAAACTACTGTTTATGTAACTAAAAACTACTTTATATATAATTTAATAATAGTTTTCTATTGGATTTTAATGAATGAATTTCAAATAAATATACTTTGCAAAAACACCTGTATGGCACTGTTTAAAATTAATTCAAAAAACATTAATGAAAAACAAAGATGAATTTTTTTTCTTCAAGCCGCACACAAATGGTTCTTCTCAAGATAGATAGATAGAGGATATGGTTCTTCTGATTTTTAGCTGATTTATTTACATCGTAATAAAATTCTTAACTTGACGTATTATTCCGACGATAATTTTCGTAAATTAAAAACTGTGTACCTGCGCCCTAATCAGGAAACTTACAAGGAAATATGTGGATACCACTATTTTTGCATACTAATTTTACACTTGACTAACCACTGATATCAGTTGATATATATTTTTAAAAATATTATATAAAATTTGTGGCAACCAAATCTCTATTCGTGAGAACATAGGCCAAGTAATAAATCAGATAATAAAAAATATATGGCCCTTGGTATTTGAGTTGCATTATTTGAATTATAAATATAGTTAATTTTAAATAAATCAAAAATATATTTACAGTAGTATGCACAGAAATTAAATGTATATATTGAAAGATTAGAATACTTGGAATCAATAGTTCTTAAATAAATTATAAAGATTTCTAGATATATTACATTTAAATAATGCCTAGCCTGTTTATATATTTACAAATATTTGCTTAGGTAGTTAATATTCATCTATTTTAACGAAAGAAAAGATATTTTATAGGCTCATACAACTAATATCTGTTGAATTGCATAAATTACTTTTAAAATAGTATGAAGTGCATCGGGTTGCGTTTGGCGAAACTTTTGACATTAACCATAGCAGTGTTGACATTAACCATAGCAGTTTGTTTTCAATACGTGTAAACTAAATTGTGATAAAATAATTTGTTATTCGAAATTGAGACCGTGGAAATATTTCCAATTGAATAAAACTATAATTTTCTTTAGTTATCATAAAAACACAGTACATTAATGTAATACCCTTCTCAACCATCGCGAAGCTAAAATCAATGCTTAGGCAATTTATCAATAATTAATAACATTATGTAATATGCATAAGTTAGAATCGCGTAACGTAATATAATTGTACAGAAGTATTGACTTTCAGATTTCTCCAGTGTGTTGATAAATTATCATTGCTCAGATATTTATTTCAGAGCAAAAATCATTTTGAAAAATGGTTTTTGCCTTGAAACAAAAACACACACAGACATATGTGTGTGTGTATGTATTATTATATACCTACATATATATATATATAAATTTGTGTACGTGTATATGTTTCAGTCTTTTATTTTATTATTATAAACAGTTAAACTTCATAATAACAATTTTAAATTTATTAACAATTAAATAACAGTAACAAAACTAATCATAATTTAGAAAGATTTTAAAAGATTTTATTTTTGTTTTTATTTTTTTCAAGTTTTTTTACAATTATAAAAAAAAAAAAAAAAAAAAAAAAAAACCTAAAATTTTCCATTTGTGTGTTATACAAAAAAAAAAAAAAAAAAAAAAAAAAAAACATATATTTTCTTGAAACAAAAAGAGAAAACACATAGTCTTAAAAATTATGCATTAAATACACTCTATAACAAAAAAAAAAAAAAAAAAAAGACGCACCAAGAAGAATTGTGGACAAAAATTGGTAGATGGAGCGGAACGACACCACCTGTAATAATGCCTCTGAGCTGAGCTCTACGTCACAGAAGATTGGCCGATTTCATCCAATCTCCACGATCCAACATGTATCATATGAAGTGTTGATTGGATAAAATCGGCCGATCTTCCATAACGTAGAGCTCAGCTCGGAGGCATTATTTCAGGAGGTGTTGGGTAGAATGGGTGGTCCGAATAGGACAAAAATTGGTAGATGCGACGGACATGTGGAGAAAAACAATTGATTACAGTTTCAGAAAATTTGAATGATTTGCACATTTGATGAAGAGCACAAAGTAAACAAGTCAATAACGCGTTGTTCCACTTCTGGCACTTATGTACGTAGTTATTCGGCTTGGTATTAATTAATAGAGTTGGCAGATGTGCGCCTGTGAAGTATCGTGCCAAATTCTGTCCAATTGTTGCGTTGGATTGTAAAATCCCGAGTAGGTTGTAGGACACTTTTTATGATGCTCCAAACGTCTTCAGTGGAAGAGAGATCCGGGAACTGAGATCAACCCCACTGAGCCGTCTGTTAAAGGTATTTAAAGTCACTGAAGTACCAGTTGCACGTAGGATCGACAATAATGATGAATGGGTGCTTGATTCCATCAAAATTTATATGTATGTCAGTTTGTGTCCAGTTTGCATTACTCCTTCTTGATGCGTCACATTTTTTTTTTCTTTTTTATTATAGAGTATATATAAGAACTTAATGAAGAATGATACATGTTTAATAAAAAAATACCCAAAATATCTTTAGTTATCTTTTGTTAATATTTTATATATCATTATGCGTCATTCAGTATTTTATAACGATAATTCTTTACTTACTTTGCGAAATTTTTAAAACTACTTTAAGAAGAAACACTACATTAACATCTTAAGAAGTATGTGTAAAAAAATACTGAACTTATAATTTAAATTCATTGTTTGCAAATATATTATTGAATATAAGTTTATCTTTGTACTATGGCATGTGTAAGTAAATATATACATGTATAAAAATAAGGGAAACTTTGTTAAAGAAAATTGGAGAACGGTATTTAAAAAAAAAAAAACTACAGCCGTAGTAAAAGCTTGAAAATTGAATTTTATTTAGAGACAGAAATGAATGAATTGTATATTGTTCATCTATGATGGCTAAAGGATTTTCGTTTATATATATTTAAAGTAATTTCACTAAAGCGCGTTGATGTTAATTACAGAAGTAATACTTTAAGTAGAGAAAAGTAATATAAAATTATGCATGTCGTATAGCTTCCAACTCTTTCTAATCTTTCAATATAATTACCACCACAAATTTTGAACAGTGATGGTTTATAATTACTTTCTTCTATTGAATAAGGCGAATATAACTATTTTAAAAATATTATCACAAATAAGCACAAAAATTGGCAGATATAATGCTGAAAGTCGATATTTGAAATCGATATCTGGATTCCAATGATATTAAATATTCCATGAAAGTGCTCCAAATTAATAAAAAGAATGAATAATAATATGTAGTATATATGTAGAATAATAATATGTAGAATTAGTAATGCATGAATAACGAAATAAATAATAAATATAATAAATAACTAATATCAATAAAATTTAGTTTTTATCATATACCCTTGAGTTAGTTTTCTGTTTACATTAATTATATATATATTTAAGAGGGAATTCATATATTTTATGTTGCTGTTGTATTTTCTTTGCATTTTATAAACAGATTTTTAAATAATGTTTCAGCTATTAATATACATGTATTATGTTTGAAATTCATTTATAATATATATATATATATATATATATATTACAGTTACATATTACATATTACATTTATATATATATATATATATATATATATATATATATATATTACAGATATTATAAACATCTCTGCAGTTTTCTTAGCTATAGCAGAAATTGTATGCAGTATAAAGTTTCTTTAGAAAAACTTTTATACACTGACATATATTAAAAAAATATCTTTCTTGGAAATTTCCATTATATAAAATTTAATATTTTAAATAAATATATACATTACAAAATGATTCTAAAGATCTGTCATTGGACACTTTAAGATTTTATTTTTTATTTAAAAGAAAAAGAAATCTATCAAAAATATTATTTTGTTTAAGTTAAATTAAAACAAATTTATATTTACACACTGTAAATCTTTAAATATTCAAAAATAAATAAATAAATAAATAAAAATAAATAGTCATATTCTATATATATTACTAATTTAACGTTAATATGAACATAAATGAATGGATCTATAAAAGGGTACATTTTAATTTTTAAATTTATCTTTTGATTAAGTTTTAAATTATTTTTAGATATAAAGAAAAATAAATGAACACAATCGCAAAAAGGAACTAAAATGTTTGTAACAATGGAAAATTTAACTAATTAGATATTAAGACAAATAAACTCAAGATAATGAAAAAAAAAAAAAACTTTTCTTTCGTAAATTCGCTAATCACCTTAAGATGTTTATTTAAGAATAAATGTACAGAAGATTAAAATAGTTATATTACAAATAAAGGAATCTGAAATAGAAAAAAAAACAGTTATTTATTATATGCATGAATAAGTTATGGTAACAAGCAATAATAATTTATGTATTACAATATGTTTTTTCACAGTTTACTAAAAAAATATCCCTCTTTAGATGAAAAATTAAATTCTTACCATTAAGCATATTCTTACCATTCGCTTTTAATTTATATTTAAAAGAAATACAGTTTTCACTGATTTATCATTATAATTAAACGTGAAAATCTACAATATATATATATATATATATAGAAGTAGTTCGTGTGTATAATTACATTAAAATTGTCTAATATATACACCGTTGCAACAAATTCATTTTTTTCTTGTCTTTTCCACCCAAAAATTAATCAGGTATATATTAGTAACTCCATTATTCATGGAATCATATTACTGAAGACTACTCTAAAAATAAAATATCTGGTAGCAGTTTCAGGGAAAAACTCATACAATAGCATAGGTGCCAAATCTCCCATTTTTCAAGGAAGACTTCAAGCCGGAAAATTTTTATAGCTGTTTTCGGTAATACTAATCGTTGAATATATATATAACATAATGCATTTAAAAATACTGTTTTCAATTTTGATTTAAAAGTTTAAAAGTTTAAAAGCTCTGCAATAGCAATCCTGTTATATAAGTTTAATATTAAGTGAAATGTTTGAAACAATGTAAATATATCTATTCGTAAATAAAGACAAAGAAAAAAAGAAAAGTCTGATGATTAAAAAATGTTTTTTTGTTAATCAACTGGGAAGAAAATGATTAAAAAATAATGGAGAACTTAAAATGAGCCAGTAGTGGACTCTTTTGTTGTTCCTGTAGTAGACACCTTTGATTAAAATCGGTTGCTTAGGTTTTACGTCACACTTGTGCTACTTGAGTAACTGGGGACGGCCTGGAATACACCCCTAAAGGTGGTTTGTAGACAAGATATCACAGTTTTAAACCTATACTTTAGGGATATTGGACACCTCTGAATTTTTGCTTTAAAGTAAGTTGACCAAACGTCCCCATTTCTTGGGGACAGACCTCACTTTTAGCAGTTTGTCCCCATATACATAAATCCCCATTGTGGGCGACATTATCGTTTGAGGCTTGAATGAGTTTTACGTCGCGATGGTGCTACGCTATGGACGAATGGCAACGGTCTATGATCACTTTTGAAGGCTCTCCAGGGATACTGTCACCTACAAATTACTATTGTTGTCTACTATATTTAAGCACACATTCACATTCTTCGTATCTGTTTTAGTTTGATCGCTTACTTTTATCATCAATTTACTTTTTCATAAACAGCATGAAGAGAAAATCATGACTCGACAAATGTTTACTTAATAACAAAACAGAATCAAGTGCACATCTTTTAAATACGAATTATTCCTAGCGCTTCAATAATTTTGCTGCCGACTGTAAAGGTACGTAGCGTAAGAGCACCAGTAATGAACACTTTAAGCACATTTTCTCGCTATTTTAGTGTAATTTTCGAAATTTTAGAGACTCGAAAAATAAATAATGTTTCACACCTTTATTAGCACTTTCTTTGTATGACTGTATTACGAACATTGCTAATTTTAGCATTTATATATGTAAATATCCTAGCGTAAACTTTTTTCCTAATCAAAGATTTTGTAGCAATTTTATAATTTCAAATTGATGATAATGAACTTTTTTTAAGTACTGCATTTATCACCATTTCTTATTTTGAAATTGGGGATCCCGTACTAATGGGTGGCCTTAGTATTTGAACAATTTTTATTCTAGATCGTGGAGGGATTGTAATTACTGAATTTCTCCCCACTTTTCTCTTTTAGAAAATTTGGTCACCTTAATATTCGCACACTTATTATTAAAAATCGTAAAAGGATCGTAATTGCTGAATCTATGGGCAGAAATATCGTAAAGTTCCTATAATTCCAATCTCAACAAATTAGAGATGTTGAGATTACGGTTGAGGTTATGTAGGATTGACGTCGCTCTAAAGGTACGTAGTTATCTTCTGGCGAAGATTTGAGAGTTATCCATAAGTGTTCTCCGGAGACAAACCGTAAAATTTTGATCTCATACTTAAGGATTAGCTCCCCTTTTCGTCTTTCACGCGAAGTTGATAACTTGATGGAACATAACTAATTAATGAGAACACGGTCCCGCCAAATTCTCGGACACTAGTAAAACAATTATGAGATATATGACTCTCTAAATACCAATGTCCCTCATGTTTCCATCAAATTAAACCTCTGGATGTGACCAAATGTTTCCGGACTATCTTAGAGTTGAGTTCCAGACCGTTGTCATTTGTCCATAGTACAGTCGGTAACAAAAGTGTCCGAACACTAGCAAAAATTCCTATGTGAAAAAAGTACACTTCATACGGTTTTGTTAAATAAATCCTTATCGAATTATGCTATTAGTCTGACTAAGAAGAGGATTCGACAAGAATTTATTTAACAAAACCGTATGAAGTGTACTTTTTTTTACATAAGAATTTTTCCTAGTGTTCGGACAATTTTGTTACCGACTGTACAGCGCCTAGAATATACAGTGTGGCAAGTGCTTATGATCGAATGCACAAAATACTGATAAACAAATTAAGCTTCCCAGATGGCGTTTTGGATCGATTTTTTTTTCTCAAATCGAAGAGCTGATTTGCTTTACCCAGTTTCGTCTGTTCAGTCACGTGATCTAAACACATAATTAACCAATTGAGAGTCTTGGTTTTAATTTCGTAACACTAGCTTTGATTAATGTGACATCTGGTGAGAGGCTTAATTTTTTTTAGTACAATTTTATTTGCCGCTTTCCACACTGTTTATTCTAGATGCTGTACCCGTAGTGTAGTACTATTGTGACATAAAATCTACTCACCCTCAACCCACTAAATATTGACCTCAGTTATGATTCCGTAAATACTTTAAAAATTCATAAAACCCGAAAAAATAACCAAAATGAAAAAACGGTTAGAAGGTTTAGTATCGATAAGTCACGGGATAAGAAAAAAAAAAAAAATAGTTAAAAAAACACCCGATCGGGGGCGTTTCGTACATAATTGAAAGAAAAGCCATGTAAATAACAAAAATAATGTTACCAGATCATTTATTATAGCAATACGTGTTCGACATGGCCACCACCACAGGTGATAACACATTGCAAGCGTGTCACAAATCCAGAAACGGCAGAGTGCAGCGTATCCGGCATTATACATGACAGCTGTAGGCAGATTGCATTTTTCATTTCCGACAGATTGGATGGACGGGACAGATACACCCGGGATTTAAAATATCCCCATAGCCAAAAGTATTCCTAATCACCTGTCTCATTTGCATATTTCTAACTAAGTCGTTCACATCAGCGCCATCTGTCGGCTGTTGTTTTTTCTAATCTTAAAACAATCTCGTGACCTATCAATGCTAAACCTGCAAACCCTTTTTTATGTCGGTTATTTTTTCAGGTTTTATGAATTTTTAACATATTTACGGACTTTTTGCCCACCCTGTATTTCAATGTCTTTGTTTTCAGAACTTAACCAACTAGCCGAGTATGGAACCCCCAAAAAAAAATTTGCGAATTAAAAAAAAAAAAAATTGAATTGTCTCGAAATTATCTCATGATTCAAATGAATTCACTTATTGTTCCACATTTTAAATTTGGTAAAGCATGGGAGCTAGTCTCTCCTTAGAAGATCAAAATTGTGAAGGCATGCCTCCTTACCACTCCTAGGGGTGAGTCCCACCCTGTCGCCAATTGCTCAATGCGTAGTTTTAATGCGACTTTAAAAACACTCAACTCAACTCTCTTGGGAGATTATAGAGCTTTGTCCACCACTGAATCTGACCTTAAAAGTCAAATGAGCCAGTAGTGGACAGGGGTGTCCACTACTGGTCATGGTAACATTTTTTGGTACCAGTAGTGAATTCTGATGAAAGTACTATATGTTAACACGAGATTTAAAAAACACAACAATAAATAAATTCTGCATACTAATTTCAATCATACGAAAGCAAAAGATAGAAGAAATCAGTTACAAATAAACAGATGCAAAGCAAACAAAATTTTATTTCCTTGTTCAAAATAATAAGAAAAAACGTCAAAATCACAAAATGTGCATATTTTGTCCTTCAAACTAATGTTGTTATAAAACTGGTGGCTAAAGTTACTTGTAGTTAAAAAAAATAATAGCAGAGGACTATAACTTCTTTCCTGAACATTGCTCGAACCCTCAGAAAGGTTAGAAAGCTTATTTTCTGAGTTTAAATTTAAAAGTGTCCACTATTGGTACAGGGCCCACTACTGGTGTTTTTACCTTATTATTGTGAAAAATGACTTTATTTGTAATGCAGGAAGTATATTACAGTTTTTAAATAAAATATTTGTTCTTTTTTATATTTTTTTAATAATCCATATAAATGTGTAAGCTATTATATTTTTTTTATAATATTTAATTATAACCAGAAATAAAAATTTCACTTAATTTTGAATTTATGTACAACATTGATTTTTATAAAATTAAAATATTATTTCTTTAATGTTCTAATAAATAATTTAATATCAAGTAAATACTTAATATTTTTTCTGTTAACAGAGAAAAATAATAAAAATTTGCACGTATATATACCTCCAATTTATACATTTATAAACAATGCTTGAATCGTACAAGTCTTAAGTTATCTTATTTTTTCCTAATAAAATTTTGTAATCAATTAAAAAAAAAAAAAAAAAAAAGAAAAATCAAATTTAAAAGAAGGTATGAAATAAATATCCATTATTATATTGTTCTAAATGAACAACTTTAATTTATTTTCCTAAGTTTTTTTTTTTTTTTTTTCAAATTTCATTATTTATTTACTCATCAAATAAGTCTATAAATATTCGAAAATTTATAGCCTAGTAGGAAACGGCTAGAAATTCCCTCATGAGCATTTGACCTATTAATTATTTTCGTAAAATTTATGAGACAGAGAACCAATGAACTCGAAAAAGAAAAAAAAATCTTTCAGAAAGTTCTTTTCCACTAGGATTATAAAACCATATTTTTTAACTTAGATAGTATTTTGTTGCAATAGAAGTAATTTATATAATTTCATGCTTAGAAAGAATATTAAAACATATAATTTCTTAAACTTTTTTTTTTAATAATAATTCTGTAAGAGTAAATATATATATACAGTGCGTTAAGAAATTATAAGACCACAAGCGTATTGGTGCATTTCTTAAGAAAAGAGCATAATATGGTAAATTTTCAGTTGCGTATTTAAAATCATATCATATTAATTTTAATCAATACCATATTAAATTTTTTATACAATTTTGTTTTTTGACAAGTGGTCTTATATATTCTTAACAGGTTACTTTTTCACTTATTTCTAATATATATTTTAATTAAACATTTATTGCATCATACCAAGTTATTGCAAACAATTTATAAAAAAAAATATAGAGCAATATATTATTTTATGTATTTAAATTAGAATTAGAATCTTTATTTTTCTTATAATTTACAAAATTAGAGTGGTCTTATAATTTCTTAACGAACTGTATACGTATATATATATATATATATATATATATATATATATTAAAACATTTATCGTTGCTTTATTTGAAAGATAAGACTTTAGAAGATCTTAGTAAATTTTGTATTAAATTATTAATTATTATTATTATTATTTTTACTATTGTATAAATTTATTTATAAAAATAAAATAATTTAAAAAATCCAAATTTTTTCTGTATGATATGTACATGTACAACACTATTAGCCGTTTGGCTCTTTAAATTTTATTCCAATGAAGAAAATTACAAAGAAAATATATATGTAGAAAAGGTGGAAAAACATAAAATTTCTTACAAAATAGAAGAGCAAAGTAAATATTAATCATATTAGTAGCAGTTCATAAAATATAATAACTATTTAAACATAAATTAATTTATCAAAACTAAACAAAAAAAAAAAAAAAAAAAAAAAAACTGAAATAAAAGTTTGCCTCTTACTGAATTAAACTACTACTCGCCTTCTCAGCCCCAACTGTTTCAACTGCGCTTATGGGGGGATGGGAAGGGATTAACTGTCTTTGCGATAGGAAGGTAAAGCTTCAAAAAACTATTCAAAATCTGCTATAATTACATGTACAGATGGTAACAAAAGTGTCCGCACACTAGCAAAAATTCCTATGTAAAAAAAGTACACTTCATACGGTTTTGTTAAATAAATCCTTATCGAATCATGCTTTTACACTGACTAAGAACAGGATTCGGCAAGGATTTATTTAAGAAAACCGTATGAAGTGTACTTTTTTTTCATAGGAATTTTTGCTAGTGTTCTGACACTTTTGTTACCGATTGTAAATATTACTCGCATTATTCCAGAGTTTCTATAATTTATCATTAAATTTAAAACCAATCTAATACTTTCTTCTTACGTATATAAGAGAAACTGCATATAAAAAATATCCAGTTAAAAAAGTGGAAAGATTCTAGGAGTCTACATATACCGTAGACTCCAAGGAAAAATATCAAGATAACGTTTAATTCAATGGTGATATTTTAGATACTGAATCTAAAAAGAAAAGGAAAGGTAATTTTAATTGAGGTCTAGTTCTCAGAGAACATTTGTGTTAAAAAATAAATAATAAAAAAAAAGATTTATTAATATTTCTAAATATAATGATATTTCTCTTTGTAATGCAGAAATCAAATGTATCAGATGTTTTTATACTGAAATTTTGTATTTTACATTATAGGGCAAATTTTTGTTTGTTGATCCAATGTATATGTATATATATATATATATATATATACATATTCTATAATATAAAAAACAAATCCTGCATTTATTACTTCTTATTTATTTCTTCTTATTATTATTTTAATATTGTGCATATTTTACATCTTATTTATATCACTGTCACTTTGAAACCAATATAGCATGAAAATACCTAAAATCCACAAAATTAAAAAGTTTGTACAGTTTGTGGTCCCAAGGTGTGCATATTTTTAGGGGTGTACTGTACAGTCGGTAACAAAAGTCTCCGAACACTAGCAAAAATTCTTATCTAAAAAAAATACACTTAATACAGTTTTGTTAAATAAATCCTTGTCGAATCCTGTTTTTAGACTGACTAAGAACAGGATTCAACAAGGATTTATTTAACAAAACTGTATTAAGTATAATTTTTTTATATAGGAATTGTTGCTAGTGTTCGGAGACTTTTGTTACCGACTGTACATATATGCTATATATACATAAATATATATAAAGAGACATATATATGTGTATAAAGAGAGACAGAGATGAAAATAATTTGGGAACCCCATATTCGATTGAGATGATTGATTTCAGACTTTTATGCTTTAATTTATTGCTGAAATGTCAGTGGAGGGCTGCATAGGAAGGCTCAAAATTTTTTTTGTTTCTTATGTCTATCTATCTGTCTATCTGTCTGTATGTGTGTACCCGACAATGGCTGCAAAAATCCCGCCATTGGTGGAATAGCTTTAATTAAAATCTCAATCCACCTTTTTCCCAACTAAAACAGTCAAAATTGGAAAACAGAAGACATACGTAACTATCATCATCATCAGCTTCCTCCTCAGCATCCCCAATTTCAGTATATATCAATCCTCTGCAGGATGAAGTCTTCTAGGTGATTCCAATAGGCATCGTTTTCTGCATTTCTTCTCCATTCTGCTTTTCTACAGTGGGCAGTAAAAGTATACAAACACTAGCCAATAATTCCGATATCTAAAAAGTACACTTAATATTGTTTTGTTAAATCAATCCTTGTCGAATCATGTTCTTGGAGTGATTAAGAACATGTCTTAACAAAGATTTATTTAACAAAGCGGAATTAAGTGTACTTTTTTTAGACAGGGATTATTGTTTTTGCTAATGCTCGGATACTTTTGCTGCCGACTGTAAACTTCCGAATTTCATCCCTCCAACGACATAGTGGTCTCTTCCTTGGTCTTTTCGTATATCTCAGTATGAACTCAATCAAATTAAATCACAACCACTTTTTTTTCTCAAATCGGAAGAATAGGTTGTTTCGCTGGTTTAAAGCAATTTTAATGAACCCAACTCAACCGAATACGAAACTGTGGATCTATTTCTTCCGTGGTTGTTGTGATGTCATGTCTCCGGACAACATCTCCTATAATAATGCCTCCTAACTCAACTTTCTGACCCTCGGTAGAGCGTCGGGCTCGTAATTACGTAACTGGAAGATTGCGGGTTCGGTACTCGAGTTGACCAAAGATCGCCGTGTACACTAATGGTGGCTGATGCAGGTAAAATCTGTCGTGGACGCAATGTGTTCCATGTTTCCATAAAAATTATTCAGTCGGCAGTGAAAGAATCTGAGCACTAGCAAAAAATAATATATAAAAATGTACACTTAATACTGTTTTGTTAAATATAACCTTGTCGAATCATGTTCTTAGACTAGGCTGACCAGATCAAAGTACCTTTATAATAGAGAAGCATAAAAGTTTGCTACAATTAGCAAATTATGGATGCATTTTTTCATTTCTAATAAATAAGGACTAAAAATAAAGTGTTACTGATTAATAATTTAGTTTCTACAATTTTTTAAATTTTAGAAAAATGAATTCAAAGAAAAAGGGCGTCTCCATTTGTCCCCAGAAAATGGGGACGTTTGGTCAGTATATCTTAGACTGACTAAGAACAGGATTCAATAAGGATTTATTTAATACAACTTTATAAAACGTACTTTGTTTACATAATAATTTTTGCTAATGCTCGGATACTTTTGCTGACGACTGTACCTCTGGGGTCACCGAAGTGGGAGAGCCATCACTTCCTTGGAGGATTAAAATTGTGATGGTATGTCTCTGGACAACCTCTAGGGGTGAGTCCAAACCGTCGCCAATTGCCAACTGTGCAGCACTAGTGCGACGTAAAACCCAACCGACCAACCTAAGTGTGCTTTGCGTCACGGAATGTCGGCCGATTACATCCAATCCACCCCATCCTGTAGATATTATGATAGGTGTTGAATGGCCGATCTTTCGTGACGTCAAGGAAGTTTCGAAAGCAGTATTTTAAGATGTGTTGCTCCGAACTACTTCTAGGAATGAAGACCAGATAGTCAGCAATAACTTAATAGGCAGCTCTACTCTAGTGCAACGTTTATCAGCAAACTCAGCACTTTTTTATTTTTCACGAAATTTTAATTACTTTTTCAAAAATCGTTTATATTTGGTTATTTATCCTTTATTATCACTCTACAATAATGTTAATTAACATTGTAACAGGATGCGCATCGTTTTCATGACCAAAATCAAACTATTGTTTAAACTATGGTAACACACTATAGAAAACTTGACTGTATTTAGTTGAAAGACATTTAATTAAGATCAATTAAATAAAGTTAATTTACCGGTAATAGAATTCTTTACATATACATTAAAGGACGCAAAAAAAAGCTACACTTGGATGCTTTTATGTTTCTTTTCAAAATTCACTAATTTTAAAATTGAAATCTGGGGATGTTACTGAGAGTAATTTTGCCTGATATCGAATATCTGAAACAGTAATATCTGGTGGATGCGGATATGCGGTATCCGGCAAAATCACTACCCATTTCACAACCTATTTTTAAATGATTATATTGGACGTTCATCAAAGAAAAAGTAAAAATTATCCAAGTAAGGTTTTTTTTTTCCTTTGTGTGTGTGTGTGTGTTTCCCAGTGTACTATTTCTTTGACATCAATATTTTCAAAAAATAATTTTTCATCTCTTGTCAAATCATACTTCTTGGGGTCACCGATGTGAGGAAGACATACCCTCCGTTGAGGATCAAAACGGGGATGGCATGTCTCCGAACCATTCGTAGGGTTACGTCTCAGATCGTCGCTAATTGCCCGTAGTGCAGCACTAGTGCGAACAACCAACCAACTCTTGTCTACCCTCCATAGAGGCTTTCGTAGAGGATCAAAATTGTGATGGCATGTCTCCGGACCACCTCTAGGGGTGAGCCCCAGACCGTCGCCAATTGCCCGTAGCACAACGCTAGTGCGACGCAAAACCCAACGAACCAACCCCTCCGTAGAGGATCGAAATTGTGATGGCATAAGGTCATTGTGCCTAAATGCGATAACCCATAAATGCGACAAAGTGTTTCTACTGAAAATCTAAATGCATAAATCGCATACTTATGAATAATAATGGAACATACACATTTCAAGAACGGTTTGCGAAACTTTTCATTAAATTTTAAAGGTTTTTTCTAGTAGAATTTTCTTTTGCAGTAAACATTGTCCATTTTGCCTTTCCGATGTCTTTTCCTAATTGCGATGAAAAATTTTGAAATAGTAACTGTAACTTTATCCTTTTATTTTTCAAGGTCAAACAACCACTGTTACGTCATGTGCTTGAATACCCTTTATACCTACCAGAAGAAAATAAAAAAGAAATACTACATTTTTTAAAAAGAGGGGTTTAAAATTTTTATCGCATTTAAGGTCCGTTTACACCATTTTCCTAAATGCGACAAATTTTATCCCTTAAATGCGGCAATTTTTACAGCTGATATATTAAGGGAAGTTTAAGCATTTTTTCCTTTTTAACACTTTCCAACAAGGTTTAAAAGTGACTTAGGCTTGTCTGTCCCTCTGTTCGTCTGTCGGTCTGTCTGTCTGTCCGCGCTCTAATTCCTGTAGGGACACCCGAAAGTATTCCAAAGCACAGTGTTCTATGAGAGGTATTGCTGTAAACCATATTTAATACCTTAACTGTATACAAATCTTAGTGAAATTGTATCATGTTATTCAAGTTCACTATCGGATGTTTCATATATAAAATGGAATAAATACCACCACTAGTTTGTACACAGGGATACTCGAAAGTACTCCAAAGCACTGCGTTCTATGAGAGGTATTTCTATAAACAAAATTTTAATAACTTTACTTTCCACAAAGTTTAATGAAATTGAAATATGTTATTCATATGCACAAAAGAATGCTTTGCATAGAATATAGCATGATTAGCATTAGATTTACAGGGCCACACAAAAATATTCAGTTACATTAAGAGCTGTTCATAAAAATTTGCTATAATTTCAATTTCGTTTACATTAAGCGTTTTTAACATTGTCTAACAATTTTCATCTGTGAATATAATTTCAATTTAAGTATCTGTCTGTTCGCCTGTCCGCGGTCTAGCTCCAGTACATATTTATGTAATTTCTTGAAACTGATATATGTCATTTAAGTTCACTATCGGATGTTCCCTATTGAAAAAGGAGTTAATATCTCTACTGATTTGTGTACAGAGGCACCCAAACCTTTTACAAAGCATTGTGTTCTATGAGAGATATTTCTATAAACCATATTTTAATGCCTTTACTGTACACAAACCTCAATGAAATTGAGAAATGTCATTCAAGTTCACTATCGGATATTTTATATATTAAATGGAGTAAATACCACCACTGGTTTGGGCACAGAGACACTTGAAAGCAAACCAAAGCAGTGCGTTATATGAGAAGTATTTCTATAAACCAAATTTTGATAACTTTACTTTCCAGAAAGTTTAATGAAACTGAAATGTGTTATTCATATGCACAAAAGACTGCTTTCTATAGAATATAGTATGTTTAGTATTAGTTTTACAGAGCAACAAAAAAATATTCAGATACATAAAGAGCTATAAAGAAAAGTTTGCTGGAATTGCACTTTCGTTTACATTAAGCGTTTTTAACATTTTCTAACAATTTTTAAGTGTGGATATAATTTCAATTTGTGTATCTGTGTATCTGTTTGTCTGCCCATCTGTCTGCTTTCGGCGCTCTAACTCCGGTAAATATTTATGGAATATCTTGAAACTAATATATGTTTTACAAGTTCACTATCGGATGTCCCCTATTAAAAATGGAATGAATACCTCTACTGGTTTGTGTACAGGGGCATCGGAAAGTACTGCAAACTATTTTTTTTTTCTATGAGAGGCATTTCTATAAACCATATTTTAATACCGTTACTTTACACAAATCTTAATGAAATTGAAATATGTTATTCAAGTTCGCTATCGGATGTTTCCTATGTGAAATGGAGAAAATATTACCACTGTTTTGTGTACAGGGAGACTTACAAGTATTGCGTTGTATGAGAGGTATTTCTGCAAACCAAATTTTAATAACTTTACTTTGCACAAATCTTAATGAAATTGAAAAATGTTATTCATATGCAAAAAGGAATGCTTTTTATAAATAAAGTATGATTAGTATTAATCTTACAGGGCCACATAAAAATATTAAGTTACATTATGAGCTATTAATAAAAATTTGCTGTAATTGCATTTTCTTTTACAATAAGCATTTTTAACACTTTCTAACAATTTTTAAGCGCGAATATGATTTTAATTTGGTTATCTTTCTGTCCGATTGTCTGTCTTTCTATCTGGCTCTCGTCCCGAGAGTTCTTAAATATTTTCAGAATTTTGAAAAAAATATATATGTTATTAAAGTTCACTATCGAATGTTTCCTATTTAAAATGCCATTAATATGTCCTACACAACGTGTTTGTGTACAGGGAACTTCCAATTCTTTGCGTTTTAGGACAGACATTTTTATAAATCACATCTAAATAACTTTCTACTGTAAAAATTATAAATAAATTGAAATGTATTTTAATATTCTAAAATAATGTTTTGTACAGAATATGATATGATCAACCTTCAGATTTACAGGGCTACACTACATTATTCAAATACATTAAGGGAAGCAATTATAATCTAACGGCTGGATTTTCTTTTGCATTAAGCCTTTTTAACGTTCTTCAACGATGTCTGAGAGCGGTTTTAAATTGAATTAGTCAATCTGTATATTTTTCTGTGCTTCTCCCCTTTGTTTGATAATGCAGGCAAAGAATATTGAAAGTTATACGATACAACAAGCACGTACAATTGGAGAGTATTAATAACCAGTGCGTACTGCATGATTTTTCGTTCTTTTTTTAACACTTTCCAGCAAGGTTGAAAAGTGTCAATGACTTCGGTTTGTCTGTCTGTCCGCAGTCGAACTCCTGTAAATTTTCATGGAATTTCTTGAAACTGATACATCGTATTCAAGTTCACTATCGGATGTTCCCTAGTGAAAATGAAGGGAATTCCTCTTCTGATTTGTCTACAGGGACACCCAAAATTATTCAAAGCACTGTGTTCCATGATAGATATTTCTATAAACCGTATTTTGATACGTTTACTTTAAACAAATTTTAATGAAATTGAAATATATCATTTAAGTCCAGTTCCGGATATTCCTCATGTAAATTGAAGTAAATACCATCACTGGTTTGTATACAGGGACATCCGAAAGCATTTAAAAGCATTGCGTTCTATGGAAGGTATTTCTAAGCACCAAATTTTAATGATTTTACTTTGCACAAGTCGTAAATATATATATATATATATTATTCATATGCACAAAAGAATGCCTTCCATAAAATACAATATTATTAGCATTATATTTACAGGGCCACACAAAAATATTCAGATACATTAAGAGGTATTGTTGGAAAATTGCTTGAATTGCATTTTCGTTTACAATAAGTGTTTTTATCACTTTCTAAATGTTTTTAACACTTTCCAATAAAGTTGAAAAGTGTTAATGACTTAGGTTTGTCTGTCTGCCTGTCCGTGCTCTATCTCCCGTAAATATTCATGGAATCAGAGTTACACATACACTACTCAGAAAAGAAGAGTTAAACACGGAGTTACACACTCTGTTATAAAAAGGCAAAGTTACACACACAATTACACACAAACTGTTAATAAAAATGCAGAGTTACACACACAATTACACACAATTACGCACAAACTGTTAATAAAAATGCAGAGTTACACACACTACAGCAAACAATTAGCGGTACACACAGCGTTACACACATTGTCAAAAAAAAAAAAAAAAAAAAAAAAGAGAGATTTACATACGGAGTTACACACACTGTTAATAAAAAGGCGAAATTATACACAGCAAAAAATCAGTGATACACGCAAAGTTACACACATTGTTCGAAAAAAAAAAAAAGAATTGAACATTGAATTACACACACTGCTAATAAAAAGGCAGGATTATACACAGAGTTACTTGCACTGTTAATAAAAAGGCGCTGTTAATAAAGAGTTACACACAGAGTTACACACACAGAGTTAATAAGAAGGCAGAGTTGCACACACACTTTTAATTACGTACAGGGTTACACACACTGTTAGTTACACATAAGTAAATTTACACACGTTGTTTGCTAAAAATCAGCGATACACACAGTGTTACACACACAATGTTAAAAAAAAAAAAACTGTTAATAAAAAACAAAATTACACATGGAGTTACACACACTGTTAATAAGAAAGAAGAGCTACACACACACTGTTAATTGCATACAGGGTTGCACACACAGTGACAGTTTCACATAGCGTTACGTACACTGTTAGAAAAGTTCAGCAATACACACAGAATTACACACACACTGTTAAAAAAAAAGAAGAGTTACATACTGTTAACAAGCAGCAGATTTAGACACAAAGTTCCACACACTGTTAATAAAAAGGAAGAGTTACACACACTGTTAAAGGCAGAGTTGCACATAGAGTTACACAACATTTTATCTTGATATAGTTATGTGGTATTAAGTATTTTATAAACTATAAAAAAAGAACGAAAAATCATGCATTACGCAATGCTTATTAACACTTTCCAACTGCACGTAATTGTTGTATCTTATAACTTTGAAAGTTCTGTACCTACGTTATCATACAACAAACAAACAGTAGTTTTGAAAGGCCTACAGACAGACTAATTGAATTCCTAATCATTCTTAAACACTGTTTGAAAGTGCTAAAAATGCTTAACACAAAGAAACCGTCGCCCTTCGATTGTAATTCCAGCCCTTAATCTATCTGAAAATTTCAGTGTAGCCCTGTAAATTTGAAGGTTAACAAAATCATATTTTATACAAAACATTATTTTAGCAAATTAACAATAAATGCCAATTTCTTTATGATTTTACAGTTGAAAGTACAGTATGAAAGTTCTTTAAAAGTAAATTATAAAAATGTATGTCCTAAAATGCAACGCATTGGCATTTTTTGCGCGTTCCTGTACATAAACATGTTGTACAGTACCTATTAATGCCCTTTTTATTTGGGAACATTCAATAGTGAATATGAACAACATATATATTTTTTTTTAAATTCAGAAAATATTTCCGGACGCTAAGTGCGGTACACGGACAGATTGACAAATGGAGATTCGGGCACATAAATACAGAAATTGAAAACACGTTAAGACTTAGACAAGAAAGAAAAACCATGCAGTACCCATTGATTAGTAACACCTTCCAACTGTACGTAATTGTTGTACCGAATAACTTTTAATATTCTTTGCCTACGTTGTGCGGTTGAGACGACAGAACGTCACCACAGTTGTTTTAATTAAGCTGGATCCAGCAAAGTAGAAAGTGGGGACGGTTAAAATCGCTTCGTCGCCAGTGACTCTGCGAAAGTTGAGGTCGAGTTAGCTTTGTGTCGGCAGGGTGCTGCAATGAAAGACTTAGATTTTGAATGTTAGATAAATTAGAAGTGATTTTAAAAGGACGGATTGAAATGACGAGAGAGGAGGATGTAGGAAGAAGTATAAAATGGCGATGGTTTTAGTAGATGGGAGTAGATGTTGGAGGATATTATAGTGGATGTTGGAGGATATTATAGTGGATGTCGGAGCATATTATAGTGTGGATATCGGAGTATTATAGTGAATTGTTGAAAGTCATACTTTGTCGAATATTGAGTAGTAGAAATTTAGAGGAGTGAGGAATAAGTCATGATGAGTGTTAGTACGAGTATTTGCTAGCGCTCGTTAAAGTGAATTTCGATCTGTAGGGAATCATCTGATCGAAAGTGAATTCGCAGCAGTGGAGTTACGAGTGCAATCGTCGCTACACCTTCAATTGCTTGCTGGGGTGAGATATTTAAGATAATCTAATTTAATTGTTGATATATATATTTTGATTGAGTAATACACTGACTGAGCTAGTTTAACTGCCAGGCCACCCTCCCCATTAATCTGCTTAAACAAACTTAAGTTATTGTTAATTCAAGTCTTGTGTTCTCCTACTTATCCATTTAGTGATCTAATTAAGTTAAGATGGAGTTTGAGTCAACGCAAACTTTACAACGTTATCACACAACAGACAGAAGGATTGAAAAATATACAGATAGACTAATTGATTTTAAAATTACTCTTAGGCATTTTGGAAAGAGTTAAAAAGGCTTAACGCAAAATAAAATGCAGCCATTAAATTATAATTACAGCTTTTGATCTCTCTGAATATTTTAGTGTAGCCCTTTAAATCAGAATGTTTATCATACCATATTCTATACAAAACATTATTTTAGAATATTAACAATACATTTCAATATTTTTATGATTTTTGCAGTAGAAAGACTTAACTTTCAAAAAATTCAGTCCTAAACCGTAATGCATTGGCATTTTTTTTTTTTTTTTGTTGTTGTTGTCCCTGAAAACAAACTAGTTGTACAGGACCTATTAATGTCGTTTTGAATGGGGAACATTCTATAAGGATAATGTTTATAAAAATAACACTCATAAAACACAATGCTTTCGAATGCTTTTGGGTATCCCTGTACACAAACCAGAAGAGATATTCACTCCATTTTCAACATGGAACATCCGATAGTAAACATCAATAAAATATATCAGTTTCGAGAAATTCCATAAATATTTACAGGAGTTAGAGCGCAGGCAGACAGACGGAAAGACAGATGCACAGATACACAAACTGAAATCATATTCACACTTAAAAATGTTAGAAAATGTTAAAAACGCTTAATGTAAACGAAAGTGCAATTCTAGAATTGTTTTATCAGTAGTTCTTAATATAAATGGATATTTTTGTGTCACCCTGTAAACCTAATGCTAATCATGCTACATTCTCTGCAAAGCATTTTTTTCTGCATATAAATAACATATTTCAATTTCCTAAAACTTCGTGGAAAGTAAAGTTATTAAAATTTGATTTATAGAAATATCTCTCATAGAACGCACTTGTCCCAGTACATAAATCGGTGGTGGTATTTCCGCCATTTTATACAAGAAACATGAAGTAGTGAACTTGAATAACATATTTCAATTTAATTGAGATATGTCTACAGTAAAACCAATAGAAATACCTCTCATAGAACACAATGCTTTGAAATGCTTCCGGGTGTCCGTGTACACAAACCAGTATAGGTGTAAACTCCATTTTAAATAGGGAACATCCGATAGTAAACGTGAATAACATATATCACTTTGAAGAAATTCCATAAATATTTATGAGATTTAGAGCTCGGACAGACAGACAGGCAGACAAACAGGCGGACAGGCAAATACACAAAACTGAAATCATATTCACCATTAAAAAATGTTAGAATGTGTTAAAAACGCTTAACGTAAACAAAATTAAATTCTAGCCATTTTTTTTAATAGCTCTTAATGTAACTGGATATTTTTGTGCCACCCTGTAAATCTAATGCTAATCATGCTATATTCTGGGCAAAGCATTCTTTTGTGCATATAAATACCATATTTAAATTTCCAAAAACTTCGTGGAAAGTAAAGTCATTAAAATTCGATTTATAGAAATATCTCTCATAGAACGCGATGCTTTGGAATACTTTTGAGTGTCCCTGTACATAAACCGATGGTGATATTTCCTCCATTTTATACAGAAAACATCCTATAGTAAACTTTAATAACATATTTCAATTTCATTTAGATATGTCAACAGTAAAGGTAAGAAAATATGGTTTGTAGAAATACCTCTCATAAAACCCAATGCTTTAAAATACTTTCGGGTGTCCCTGTACACAAACTAGTAGAGGTATGAACTCCATTTTCAATAGGGAACGTCCAATAGTAATCTTGAATAACATGTATCAGTTTCAAGAAATTCCATAAATATTTACGGGAGTTAGAGCGCGGACAGACAGACGGACGGACAGACAGACAGACGGACAGACAGACAGACAAACTGAAGTCATAAACACTTTTCAACCTTGTTGGAAAGTGTTAATAACAGTTTTCAACCTTTTTTTGGAAAGTATTAATAACATTAAAGTAGCTCCTATGCATTAAATGCATTATCGCATTTAGGGAGTGTGAACATCGCATTTAGGATATAGTACCTTAAATGCGACAAAAATTTCCTAAATGCGACGCTGGTATATATTTTCATAAATTATTGATATTTTTTTAATTTCTTGAAAAAAATTGACACAAAACACTAGTTTAGAACTTATGAGTATAATATTCAACCATTTTTTCTTTCTTTACGTAATTATTTGTTTACTAAAATGTCATAAGTTTCCTAAATGCGATAAACTTACCAAAAATCACGTCGCATTTAGGCACAATGACCTTATATCCTGACAACTTCTAGGGGCGAGTCGTAGATCGTCGCTAATTGCTCATAGCATAGTACCAGCGCGCATTTTTCCCAATCCCACTCTTTTCAAAAATAGATGCCTCCTGATTGGCTGAAATCTTTGTTCGTTTAATGAGTGTTTGCTGGTTATGCCTGCAACACTACAAACTTCTTCCTTTTCCTTCAGTGACTTTGCGATAGCAAATGTTTAAAGCATATATATTTCTAATTATTTATACTTTTGCTTTAAAATGTTTTATACTTATCCGTATGAGATAAAAATGAATTTATTCGACAACTATTTAAAGAGTAAACGTATGACATTGTTTACAAATGAAAAAGAAATAGTGTGTTGGTAAAAAAAAGTGGCAAATCGATGTAATATTAAATTAAAAGCCAAATAAAAAAACAAAAACAGTTGAGTTTATACAAAGTAGATAATATTGATGATGAAGAATTAGATAAGTTGTCTATTATTGAAAAACTAGCTTAATTGATCTTTCAACAGAAAATGAGACTGACTGTTCACTTTGATTCTAAATTTTATGTAATGAGTAACCAATCACAAAATTAAGTTAAACTTCATTTTTAAACTATTTGTTGTTTTGGTTTTTAAATTAAATTTAACATATTTATTGTAAATTGCTAAATTATGCAATTTAAATTTGCTATTTTTCTGGTGTAATTTTACATTTTATTTTCAAACTAAAAAACTTTTGATTCAGAGGTTCTTTTTTTTTTTGTTAACAAATTAATTTTTATGCACACACCATCAAATTATTGATTAATTAAAAATCTTAAATATAATAAATAATAAACATTAGGGGGGCCCACCAGCGGCCGAGCGGTTCTGCGCTCAAAGCTGGTAGACGTGAGGTGCCGGGTTCGATCCCCGGTCGCGCTCGTCGACCTAGCCGTTCGGAGTTTTTCGTGGTTTCCTCCGAAACTTGCGTAAATACGGGCTAGGACCCCTTAGAAAGACCTCCACGGAAGGCCCTTCTCCTCAGCCCTAGGACCCCAGTGTTGTCAATCGGCCTTAATCCCTAACACCAACACCAACACACCAATAAACATTAGGGATGCACTGAATAGCAGTTTTCATCGAATACCGAATATTTGATCAATTGAATACTAAACATTCGGTTGGCTGATTATATTTTCATTCAGGTGTCAATCACACCTTTTTTTTTAACTTTACCAGTTGTACCACATACATTTAACAATATTTTAATTTTTAATTATAAAAATATATATTTTTTTAAAAATTAGAAATAGTGGTTTATTTAAATTTAGAAAAATGTTAGAAAATATTACTTGAACACATAGAATTTCTTTAATAACAATATCTTGTCGCACATATTCAAATATATATATATATGTACAAAAAAAGTTAAGTGTAGCATCACTATATGATACAGATTTAGAATATCAATTTTGAACTCCCTGCCACTATTTGTTCTTCAGACATGCTGATTACATACACATAAATAAAAATAAAAAAAATCTCAAGTTTGAAAATTTGACCCAAAAACAATATTTTTCCCACCATATATGTGAGTAAGAGAAAGTATTGATCTTGGGTCAAATTTTTGAAATTAATTTTTTGTAGAGGCAGGGGGGGGGGGGAGGGAAAGCCTAATTAATCATAAGGTTCTTATTATTTCAGCATGTTCAAATTAATGTTAGTAAAATAGTTTCTGAAATAAAAAGTACAATACTTTTAATTAAATTTTTGAAGTAGATAAATTTTAAAGCTACACTCTCTGATCTTGATAAACCTTGTCCCGCACTGTAATACATATAAAAATGTAAGTAGATTCGCCTCAAAATTTTAAATTAGCATTTCAAATTCAATAACAAGTTTAATGTAGCAATTATCATATTTGTTCGTTTTTCATCAAGTAACATTAATGATTTAACACAACTAAAAATTTTACCCCACTCACTAGCAGGCAAGACAAATAAAGAAACAAATAATAATATGCATGCATGCATCGATTCCTTTTGTTTTCTTGCATAAAACTGTGCAAATCTTATAATAATACCTTATAAATGTTAATGAAATATATATGCTATTAAAATTTATTTTTATCTAGGTATGTATAAAATGAACTGTAGAAACTTGTTTTTCAGACATCAATACAATTTAAAAAATCCATGAAAGATATATTACACTTTTAATTATAACTACATTTATTCAGGTAGACCGCTACATTTAAGAATAATACAAGTGCAGTTAGAAAAAAAAAAAAAAAAAAAAAAAAAAAAAAACTAAATAAAAAAATTTAATTTTATAAATTTGAAAGATTCTTAATCTTTTTAAAGAGATTTTTTAAACAGATTATCTATTGTACACAAAATTATCAATTTCGCAATATATATTAAAAGCATATATTATTTTTATTCTTAGTAATTCTTCGAATCATTTGTCAATATCAACAATCAACACCTTCCTCTTTACCCTTAATTTTCTTTTCTCTTGCGCTTCTACGACAGCCGATAAATACGCAAAGGATTCAGCCAATCAGAAGGCACCTTTTTCTGAAGAGAGTGGGATTGGAAAAAATGCTACCAGCGCAACGTAAAACTTATTTACTTATTCACTTAGTTGTATACTGGAGAAAATTAACCAAACCTTGTATTGTTTTATGAAATGTTAAGTTAGCACATACATTTTTGTCTTTAAAATCATCTACAGATAAACACATACCAACTTATTTTATCTTTTAAATAATATGTGTTCTGTAAAAGGAACCATCCTCTCCACAGAGGATCAAAATTGTGATGGTGTGTCTCCGGACCACCCTTAAGGGTGAATATCACACCGTAGCCAAAAGCTCATTAGGTAGTTCTAATGCGGCATAAACTCAATTAAGCCTTAAAAGTTTAAAAAAACTTTTAAGTTATGAATTTTCTTTCATACAAACCTTCGAAAATGTAATATCCTAGGTCGTGGTGTGTTAGATTATTTAACTGTAAATTTACCTACAAATGTCAAAGGTTCGTTATCTATGACATAAAAAATGTTATAAATTTGACGACTCGAATGTAAATTTGTTTGTGTGGGTGTGTGAAATAGAATTAAATCAAATAATGGAAATTCGGGTGTAGTTATTCAGAAAAGAGTGAAGTTGCTGTTATGCGTGAAGATAAATTGGAATCTCTCGGTAGATATAAATAACTTGAATAGTGTATAGCTGGTGTCCTCAGTATCCTAAAAGTGTATAAATAATTTTAACGTCCATGTGGATTTTTTGAATTTGATGAAATGAATAGAATCAGTTGCACTGTTTTAAGTTCTCGATAATGGGAGACTTCGTTTTACTATGTATGGTTTCCCCCCTGTTTTTTAAGTTAATGTGTATAGAAAATAGCCACTCTGTTGAAGAAATAGTTCCTGTTGGTTTAATATTACCTTTGATGATAAACAGCAAATGATTATCTGTAATTAGTCACCGCGCGATACAACTGCCAGAATATTGTTATAATCGATGCTTAAAGCCATCTGTTTATAATTGGTTTGTGCTGATGATTTTAACGCCACTCTAGAGGTATTGGGAATTGCCATATGCTCATAAGGACATTTTTCAATACATTTACAAAAGAAAGTTCTTATTTATGAACTTCGTTTTGAAGAATAGCAACTGTAGTAGATACACAGTACTTTCTTCTTTTATTTTTACACATGTCTATGTTCAGAACTTGCTCTAAACATCTATGGTACTTCTGATTAATGTACGTTGGTAAATCATTCCGAGGTGTTATCCAAGACATTTATTTTCAGAAGGATGAGGCTGATTTTCTAGCTTGTTTCAATGGTAAAATATAAGTTTATTTTTAATAAGTATCCAGCTGGGGGGGGGGGGGAGATAATCTCACTCTAGTATTTTTTTAAAAAATTGTTTTAAAACTAAACTGTAGAAAAATCCAGACTGTTTATGTATCGCGTGTAGCCTCGAACGCCTAACTTACTCCTTCGAACTTAATGACTGTATTCTCCGATAACGTATGCATTGTCAGGTCTTTAGAACAGAAAGAATATGTCAATAGCTTTCATTCTACCCTCATTTACTTGTAAGTGCTTTTCAAAGTGATCGTAGATTTTATGCAGTAAGTAATTGATGAATGAAGGATAGTGTCATAAAATAAGTAATGTAGTAATTTAAACTACATCAGAGTGAATATTTAACTCCAATCTTTCTTTCAGTAATGTGATTTTTTTTTTTTGTGTGTGTGTGTGTTTATTCTACAGATAATTCATGTTGTGATTTCTTATGTTAAGATTACTATTGTTTTTTATTAAACTATCCTATTAAATTTCATTTAACTAATTGTGCTATGGAATATTTAATTTTTTTTTCTTTTTTAAGAAAAGAGCAAATATAAGATTGAATTTTTACATTAAATATTCATTAATTTAACTTTTTTTTTTTTTTTAATGCTTCTGTTGTGTTTATATTCAGCCAAAATTTTTTGAGTAGGAAATGAATGTCTAGTTAAATTTATTTTGTGCACATACTCAAGGAAACTTTACGCATCCAGTATTTTATTGATTTCTTCCCCTCCCCCCTTTTCCATTTTAGTTGTAATAAATAGTATAAATTAACTACGAAGGTTTACTTAAAATTAATTTTAAAGATATTTTGGAGTAATAGGGACTACATATTGAGTATTTCTAGTTTTAACTATCAGTTTACTTTTTCATCCAAATCATAAATTTACAAAAGTTTTTCAGCTTAAATAAATTTATAGTAAGCCATCTTTCGTGAGTCTCCGGACGACCTATGAGCAGCACTTTTTTAATTGAGATCCTAGCAGTGACAGAGGTTCTGTTCTCAAAGCTGGTAGACGAGTCTGGTTCGGTTCCAGTTCGCGGTCGTCGGCCTAGTCGTACGGAGTATTTCGTGGTTTCCTCCGAAACTTGATAAAATACGGGCTAGGACAACTTAAAAAGCCCCCCCCCCCCCACACACACACACTGAGGGCACTCCTCTTCAGACCCAGGACTGTAGCACAGTCAGTTGGTCTCATTCCCAAACACCTTTCAATTAAAAAAAAAATTGTTTTTGGTAATTATCAAGATATGAAGTTCGTTCAAAAAAGTCTCCACTTGTAACCCGTGCGCCACTTTTTAAACTTAAGCCCGGCCGGCAGATTTTTTTTTTTCTTCCCCAAATGAAGAACTTCTATAATATTTATTTTTTATAACAATTAACTCTAACTTATGACTTTAACAAATAACGAAATCTTTCTTGATAATTTTGTTCTAAGTATTTCCTTCACTTCTTGTAACATAATTAATACAGGCATTGCGTTACAGAATGGAGACTTCTCGTGTTAGTTCCCTTTTTAAATTTGAGCGTCGTAGATAATCGAATGGTAGTTTAAATAACTACATATTATATAGGCTGTCATTTTTATTGGAACAATTTTAATCAGCATTTAATTTTTGCGTTGAAATTATTTGTAAGAGACTCTAGCATTTCAATAAGGAATTTAAGATTTTTGGTTGAATATGATTCAAAATTTTCAGAAGTTAGTTTTTAAAGAAGTTTGAATGTAGTATTTGTTTAATAGGATAGTTAAATATTTGGCGAAAAAGTAGTTTTTTCTATGTTAATGACAAAAATCTAGCTCAATGAAATTCATAAGTTTAAAACTACTTAATTAAATTTTCGCGAAAATTTTAACACCTTGATTGCTTAATGTCTTTTAAAATTAAAAAGTTTTAATCGTAAGTGGGTACTAAATTTATTTTAAAATTATCAAACATGTTTACTATTTATATTGTCAGACCTTGAATTAAATCTTAAAATTTTATTTTCGAGATGCAGTCGTTGCCATTTTTTGTTAGCCTTTAAACTGAATCTCTCGTGAATCTCCTGTACTGATCAAGAATATTTGATACTGATCAGTCTTGTATTGAAAATTTTCTCACCAATCTTTTTATTAACCCCATAACTGCCCTTGGCGTATATATACGTTTTTCCAAAGTACGATGCTTTGTATTGTATTTCTACCAGTGAAACTACTGATACAGATTAGCAATGTAATGAAATAATCTTGACAGTATTTTTGAAAGATATACTGATTTCAGAAAGAACTGTGGCACTAAGAGGTGAGTCTCGCAAGTTTTTCTTGGCAGGTAAGGGGTTAGTAGCCACTAAAGTTTCAGTGATAATTAGAATGGCGTTCTGGATAGTTGAGAAAGTATTTTGAAGTCATAAGAAAATAAAGAAAAATCTTTTTTCATTAAAACAGAAAACACACGTTGATAAACATTGCCAATCGAATATGTATGCTCTCCAGTTGGTTGTTTTATCCTCAAGAACAGAATGAAGTTTTAGCACAGTTCATTCTGTAACAGATGAAGCATTTTACGTCAACATGAATTTGCATTCTAGAAGCTGACTACTGTCTTATCCTGAGAAGAAAACGGACAAAAAGTGTACTTCTAGAGTGAAACGAGGAACCTTCCTCAAAGGCATCTTTTCAATCAGGTGGTTTCTTTCATGTATTATATTTATATAACTCTTAAATTGTATCCCTACTTTAGAAAAGACATTTCCTACTAACGCTATTTTTTTCTTCTTGAAGCTTAATTTCTTAAAGATTTAAATATAATTTAACCCTTTGTATCGCACCGGGACCAAGTCCCATAAAAAAAAATTCCTCAATATAGCCTAAATTTATTACAGGATTTCATTGGAACTTCAAAGTCCCTATAGTTTAAACTTTCCGTATAGTTAAGCTACAGTTTAAGAATTTAATACGAGAAGTTTCTTATGCAAAATAAATAAATAAAATAATAAATAATGAAGTTTTCAAACTATTTTTCCACAAATAAGTTAATTTGGGATATAAAGAGTTAAGTAAATTAACAGTTTGAAATATGTTTTTTATTTCTTAATGTTTATAATTTGTACTATAATTAAATATGTATTTCTTCCAAAAATTTGATATTTTTATTTATTGAAAAGTTGATTTTTAATGGCAGCAGTGATTATATTAAACAAACACCTCTCACTTGCTTTGTTGGATATATTAATCCATACTCTGCAATTACTTCTATTTTAAAACATATATATTATAATTTTTAAATAAATTTATGATTAAATATAAGATTTATTGTTTTATGGGAGGGGAAAATTGGAAATGAAAGGGTTAAGGAAATGTCTTTTATTTTATATGGATCATTTGTTTTTATTTATTTATTTTTTATTTTTTAATTTAACATGTCAAGACTCTAGCTATAATGGACCTTAGATTAAATTATAAATATGAAATTTAGATGTAGTCTCAATTTTTTTTTTTTTTTTTTTTTTGGGGGGGGGGGGGGTAGTGAAGCAGTATTTTTTTCTAAATGTATGTGGATTTTGTTTCTCAAGTACAGCAAGCGAAATGATTATTCATGAATTCTAGATTTTAAACTAATACAATGTATGTTTTTTAAATAACTTTTTTTTTTTTTTTTTTAAGAAAACGTTTATAGCCTAATAGGTAGTACAGCCAAAAAAGTACTATGGAATTAAAGTAATATGGAATGTCAAATTTTCTTTTATTAATGTTAATTAAAGTATCATTAATTTAATATTTTTTGTAAAATTAATATGCTTGAGCTAATTCATTCTAAGGAATTTTTTTTTTTTTTTTTGTGCATTGTTTGTCTGGCTTTTCTGACCGGTGTCACTTGAATTATTTTGCACATTTGTGGTCGCGCTGATTGTAACTTAATCTACAGCAACTTGGTGGTTTTCTTTCCAACTTGGTGGTTTTCTTTCCAACTTGGTGGTTTTCTTTCCAACTTGGTTTTAAATTTTGACTTCTTATATATACTTAACCTTTAAATATTATCTTTTTCAAAAAAAAGGGGGGGGGCAGATAAATTTACGTATTACAGATTACTAATAAAATTTCTAACATTAGATTACTCTAAATTTTCTGTAATTTACTGTACAAATTGCGAAAGCTAATCTATTTTTAATGTATCGCAACATTTTAATAAACTTCAACAAATATATGTTCACAATCTCTTAAAACGCCCTAATAGTTTTTTTAAAATGGTATATCAAAACTACAAGGTATTTGTTTAAGAATATTAATTATAACATTAATTCAAGCTGTGTTTAAACATTGTCTATTACTTGTTTACAAATATGAACTATAAAAGTTGACTAACGCAAATTAGTACTGATGAAGTAACATTCTCATAAATTAATGTTGTTGTTTTTATAAGATACTTAAAGAATTTTTTTTTCCAGGTTTAAAGCTCCCGACAAGAATCTACAAAAAATACTTGAAGAGTTTTGTGATTAGATTTAAAATTGTACCCATGTACAGGTGCACTGGACGTACCTTTTTTACAATTCAGATACTTTAATTAGTCACTCTGCTAGAAAATAGAATTACAAATTATGTGTAACTTATCAGAATTGCTAGATAAAGCAAAATTCTTTAATTACAGTTCGATATCAAATTGTTTCTCATGATTGTTTTCATTTGTAACTTTCTAATAATTGATTGGTGATTCATTTAAATCTAAGTTTAAAAATTGCGGTAGTTTATTCATAAAACTTAAAAATTTCTCTAACTATGCATAATTTATACAAACTAAGTATAAAATTGTTCAAAATGTAAATAGTAAAAGTAGCTTTTTATTGTGCATTTGTTTTTGGTATTGCGGTAATGTTAGTCATAAAATTTTATTTCTGAAACATCAATTAAAGTTGTTTTTAAAGGTTAGTTTCAAATGTTCAGGTTCCCAACATATCTTAGTCTTCGTTGGCAGGAGAGATTTGTTTTAATTTCTTTTTATGTTAATTTAACATTTTTCAGTTGCAGTTTTTCTTTTCTGTCACTCTTCATAACTTTCGAAGTTTAAGTCTGTGCTGCCGATCAAGACTAAGTTGTTGAATATGAGTAAAAATAACAAACATTCAAAAGTAAATTTCACTTTAATCTACTCAATCGCTTTTTCTTACCTTAGCCTTAAATACTTATAAATTTTACCTAATTTTCACTTTGAATTTCTGATTTTCATTTCATGTTCAGCTACGAATTGTTTTAAAGTTATCATATTGTTTGATTTCTTCGAAGGTTTTAAATTCACGTCAACATTATTTCTCTTTCTGGGTTTTAATAATTTAACCCGATCAGGTTATCGTATTTTTCGGCACCTTGTCAGTTTATGATGGGTCGCTGAAGACCCGAGCAATGTTAGAACACGTAATTTTTAATGAAAAAATGTGATAAAATTCTTGAACACTCTTGAATACTTCTAATTTAAGGACAATGAATATTGCAAAATAAATTTAAATTTTTATTTTTCATCAGAAATACGTCCATTTCTGTAAAATGCAGGCGTTTACTAAAAATTTATAACTTTTAAACAAATTGAGATATTTGAAAAACTCAAATTGCATAATAAAGTTTAAGAATGATATTTTTGCGAAAAAAGTAATGGGCACGATAGATAGGTATTTCTTCTATTCTTGGATTATGAAGAAAAATGGCTCGGGTCTCCAGTGACCCACGATAATCCAATAGAGTTAACTATGTATATAATATACAGTAGAGCACAGATTATCCGCGAAAATGGGTGGCAAGGGCATCGCAGATAACGAAAATCGCCGATAATCCAATAGACAGAGTAAAATGGGGTGCAAACGAGAAAAAAACTTTTATGTTACAAAAAAATTTACAAATGCCAGCAGTTTGCTTTAAAATGTCTCGCACTGCTGTTTCCCCCTATTCTATAATCCAAACACATCTGCTTTCTTAAAGAGCTATTTTCTGTTTTAGAAATAATTTAAAGTTTTTGCGTAATCGTTAACACAACCTTACGTTTTTCAGCCATTATTAATTTTTTCCGCGTCTCTGGCGTTCGTGGATAACCCGCACCACGGATCATTCACTCGCGGATAATCAGTGCTCTTCTATATATATGTATCATTGAATTTAGTAAATGCAGTTTTATATGTAAAATTAGCCATTTATTGCCATCGTTAAGTATTTCGCCACAGTTTCTTGTAATATGGAAGTTGTCAAAAGGTGTACCAATTCTTCTCCCATAATTATTTTAATACAACCTCTAAAAATAGTTCTTTATGGTTAAATAAGTACATGGTCAAAAAGAAATTCCTAAATCTTATATTAATTCATTTTGTACTTGAAAAAAATGAGTATTCTTTAATTATTACTCTACAAAGAAATTTGTACTTGAAAAAAAAAATGAGTATTCTTTAATCATAAAAAACGGCAGTTTTTTGAGTGACGCAGCAAAGCTCAAACAAAGCTTAGCAGCGACACTCTATTATACAGCTAATTTAACATCAAAGAGATTTGGAAACGCCGACATTTAATATATCAGTAAATAGGAGATATTTTGATCTGATGTTTTCAGAATAACCTTTTTTCTTCTGTCTGATGCTATCCTGAAAGTTTCACACTTCTAAATTGTATATATTTTGAGATATGGAGTTGTAATTTAAGACTTCAAAGGAAAAATGTGTTTTGTGAGTTTTTTTTTCTCGAAAACGGCTCGAAGAAATTTTATGAAATTGATATGATATTAATTTATTTTGTCTGTGAAGCATGACGTCGCCCGTTTTTCCCGAAAAACTCTTGTTTCTTAAATAATTTAGCTTAAAAATCGAACTATTTTTTCCTCCGCCAATACATGTATTTGAACTGCATATTCTCAGAATTCAGAACAGGCGTCATTCGGTTTTCTGAGGCTGTGGTTGGTTGGTTTAATCTGAATGCAGTCAATAAAATAGTTAGATTTTTTTTTATTAAATGCAAAAAAGAAACTTCATTGTTTGTTTTTAAATATTTATTATATATTTAAAATATAAGAAGTATTTTTTAATTATAGATCTTCTATTTTATCGTTACTCATAATAATAAAAAAAAAATTTAAAGCAAAAAAGTTTAAATCACTCATGCACACGAATTTATACTATGGTCCATGGTCTTTGGAGCGCATGCGTACTCCAGATCCAAAACTCTTGGCGCTCGCTAAAGACAGGGCTAGCTAGTTTGGTTTGTTTACGTACTGTATTCCTCCGCTTGTGGCTGCTTGTTAAGAATATGATACGTGTTTTATTTTTTATTTTTTCCAAAATCAATACAATATTTTATTGAGAAGTATTGTAGATTACATTTTTAACGGGTCTTTGATGATCAACTAGACTGAAAGATTATTGTTTCACGTATGTGTTTATTAAATATTTTGTCACATACTACGACAATTTTATTTCAGTCACCAATTATAAAATCCGACATTCGGGAGTCACACTGTATATATTTTTTTTTTGCACTACCCTTCTTTTTTTCAGGTAAGTGTTTGTTTATATATATCATAAAAAATAAAATTACATTAGTTTAGTGAAACTAACGGCTATATTAATCACTTTCGAAAATATCCTCATTTGACTTGCAGGTCTCTAAAACCTATCTGTACTAATTTTGAACGGTCTAAATGTGTTTCTATTTTTTCACTTATGCATTACATTTTATTTTTGTTTATTTATGTTTTACATTCCTCGAGTCATATAGTTTTCTTTACATTGACAAACAACTGTTTTTTTTTTTTTTTGCTTATATATATAAATTGTATTTTAATAAGATAATTATAAATTTTTTTCACAGAAGACTAGATTTTAATAACTATTTAGTGTTGCTTTATTCAGGGGTGAAACCTTTCATGGGCTATCCCTGAATTCAGGGTTTTTGAAATTTTTGCTTTCTTTGAATTTCATGTTAAATTATTTTGTTTTTGCAGAAATTACTCATTTTTAATGTTTAATTAAAATGTAGTTGTTTCCTTAAAATGTATTAAGAACTCTTCAAATATCACTTATAATAAGTAGCCATGTAATATATCACTAATAAGTGTGCCCTATCTGCATGCAGGTATTAGTTTACAGGGTTTTTGTGGCCATTGCTATTTGGACCATCAGTGCAATTAGTGTGGAGGCTATTCAGACCGCTTCCTTGTTGTGTTGGTCATAATAATGATTTTGCTTGTTTGATCTTGAATTTTCTCTGTAATATACTAATGTAGGGCCTAAAATTTCAACTCCGATTACACTCACCCCAAAAAAAGTTATACTCGCTGCAAAATAGGGTTGTCTTTTTTTTTTTTTTTCTGTTTTATGCATTTTGGGTTTTTTATTTTTTCTAACTATCTGAAATGCTTTTACAAAATATGTCTAAAATTATATATATTAAAAGTGTATCGTATATATCATCATGTCTCATAATCATCTATAATCAAAAATCATTATAATGCATTATATTTGAGATCTGAAAAAAAAGGTTAAAATATGGGAAGAGTCATTAAAAAAAAAAAAAAAAAAAAAAAAAGAGGGAAAAAAAAAAAAAAAAACTTTCAATCAACACCCTGTGAAAATTTTATTATGCAAGATTAAGCTTCCTTATTTACCTATTTATATATTTAACTTTTTACATCAGAAATGTCTTTTTCGTCCATTTTATTTTTATGATCAGATGGAATGTCGCTGTGTATAACTTGTTCATTGTTGTCATTTGAAATAGCCATTTCGGAATTACATGTTCGATAAAATTGTTGCTTACAAATCATAACAAGCATAAATTCTTGGTGTTTCAGCAAAAACTGGAAAATATTAACTGTTTTTTGATCATTATTCAACAAAATAAACATAGGCAGTATCTTTAAAAGGCTCGGGATCATTTTCATGCGCCAATATCGCATAGGCAAACTTTCGAATTTTTTTTCTCTTGGATTGTGGGCGTCTAGCAAAGAGGCTCTCTACTTGTCTATTCTCACTCTGCTTAAAGAAATCACAGCGGGAGAAACGAAACTGCCTAGAGATTAAAACTTTTATGCGTGTACTTTTATGCATTTTTCCTTTCTCAGGCTGGGACGATTGTTGGTCAATGCACACACAGACTCAACACTCAAAGAAGAGAAAAAGGAGAGGTTAAATATGAGGTTATAAGATGGCAAGATTTTGCCATATTTAAATCTATAAAAAGAATGTTTTCTGTCACCTTATCATGTAAGAATTCTACCTATAACTAGACCAAATTTTTACTCGCCACAGTAAAAATTCCACTCACCAATGGCGAGAGGAAATTTCGCGCCCTGTACTAATGATTTTGCTGGTTTCAACTACAAATTCAAACTTTTAAAATTTTGAAAGTGTATAATGCGATTGATCTACAATCCATGTTTATTTCAACATTGTTGTTAGAAAACATTACAAAATAAGTACAAAAGTCATTTTCAAAAAAATCATACATATATTTGTATAGAAAATTGGGTTTGGTTTAGAGCTGTACCGAGTACTCGGTACTCGGCTAATTTGCCGAGTACTCGTTACTCGGGCGAATTTGGACTAAGTATTCGGCCAATACCGAGTAGTTGTAAGAATTTCATTATTTTTATATATTATTGAAAGAAATGTAACATTCATAAGAGTTGTTTATTAATAACTAAACTAAAAAATTATGAAAATATAAATATAAAGTCATTAAACTTTTGCTGCAAACAGTTTTCACAGTGAAAATGGGCGAGTATACCAAACTCGGTATAGCGACAATTCATGGTATGAGCTTATCCCTTTTAGTTACAAGCAGGGTTGGCAGGTTTTTGACACATGACAGTTTTTGACAGTTAAAACCATGGTTAAAACCTCCTTGTCGAAAATGTCAAAAACTGTCATAAACCTATATTTATAATTTAATTGTCATAAAAAAAACTTAGTTTAATAAAATATAGTTTATAAAGATTTTTAGAAAATTAAATAGATTGATGTTTTTTAAAAAACACATTTTTACAACATTTTGATTAATATAAAAAACAAAACATTAGGCTTTTCAAATTTTATTATGAGTTATTTCTATGTTCATTCAAAATATGCTGTGGCTGTGATACTTTTATATATTATTACGAAATTTATTTATAACTATGCTTAATATAGTATATGTTAAACTTAGTTATGTGTACTTCAAAAATATAGTTGTTTTCAATACGATATTATTTATAAGTATGTTTTAAAAGGTAAACATGTTAATGTTTTTAACATTTTGATTAATATAAAAACAAAACTTTTCTAAAAATTTATAATTTTATAAATAATTTTGGTTGAAAATCATTTTATTTGCGATACAATATTGTATATTTTAATTTTTTTAGTATTATGTATTTAACCAGTAAAATAAAAATGCATAGCCTAATATTTTGTATTTAAATATTTTATAGAAAAATATAACTTTTTTTTTTTTTTTTTTTATGACTGCTGATATTGCAACTTTTTGTGAAAAAACAATAATTCTGAATGTTAAACAAGCTTGAATTGCATCTGAAATTCTTATAATTACCGTGAGACAAGAGAAATATGAATGCTTTCTGGACATGTATAAATTGTAATACATTTAACATTTACTCGTACAGATTTTTAAAAAAATTCATAGTCTAAGCTGTAGGGCCTATCAAAGGCCAATCGGTTCTACGCTCAAAGTTGTAGATGTGAGGTGCCGGGTTCGATCCCAGGGCGTGCTTGTCGGCCTAGCTGTTCAGAGTTTTTTGTGGTTTTCTCCGAAACTTTTATAAATATGGGCTAGGACCCTTTAGAAAGACCCCCCCCCACAGAGGACACTCCCCCTTAGGTCTAAGACACTAGAGTAGTCAATAAGCCTTACTCCCAAAATACCAAACACCAATAGTCCAAGCTATAAACAGGTACAAATATTTATACAATCAATAATAATAATAAACAGATAAAAATTTATTAATAAATGATAAGTGTAATAAATATAGATTATAAATATAATTATTTTCAAATTAATATTAATTTACTATTATTATGTATGTTTTACTTAAATACTTTAATAAAATACTTATAAATTTTACCTTACCCAGCTAGGTATGTGAGAAATGCCTAGCTGGTTGTCGACCAGGGTAGCTCAGTGGTAGAGCATCCGTGCGTAAAGCGGAAGGCCCGGGTTCGATTCCCGGCTCTGGTATTTTTCACATAGTTGGTAATAAATAAAATCAACCTGTACACTCCATTTTCATTTAAGTAAAGAGATAATTTTTCATGCACGGGGATGAGACACATTATATTATTTCTAAGTTTTACTCTTATCAGTGCTAACTTATTCTCCTTCGAAAAGATGGTCTGAATAGCCTGTACACTAATCGCACTGACTGTCCGATTAGCCACTTCGGGGTTTTGGAAGGTTTTGTTTGGTAGTTTTATCCCTGTTTATTAAATTTTTCACATTTAATAATTTTCATATTAAATGTAATTAAAAATATTCTTAATTATCGTCTCACTACAATGATTACAGTGTTGCATTGTTAAAGTTTTCAGAAATTTTTTAACATTTTATTTTTATTTATTTATATTTTACATTCCTTGACTAATAGTTTTTTTACATTGGCAAACAACTGTTTTTTCTTGCTTATGTAGAAAGTGACGCAGCTTTGCTTGCTTATGTTGTGTTACATCCATAATTGCTTTTTAGTTCATCCTAACACTTTAGCGGTAACATCCATAAAATCACAATCATCACTTTACGCCTAACTTTTGGCAAGATTAAAAAAAATCAATTTTGTCAGTTTTTTTAATTTACAAAATGCTCTTTTTTTTTAAAAAAATAAATATATATATATATATATATCATATTAAAAAAATTCTTACTTTGTCAGTTTCAACATATATACTTAAAATAAAAAAATCCAGCAAGTACAAAAATACATAAATGCTTTTTGCAGAAATTTTTTCCAAATTATGAAAAATTTCAAAGATTAAAAAAAAAAAAAAAAAAAAAAAACTTATAGCTATTACTTAGTTTGTATACAACCAAAAATTTGCCATCATCATAATTTATGACTGAATTAATTTGAACCAAATTTTTGCTTTTGGAACCTGAAAATATATGAATAGTTTAAATGGATATTTTATGGTAGTTCTCATTTTGCTTGAAGATGAAATACATGGTATTTGACTTATTTTAAAAATCAGTTGACCAGCAGATAATTAAAAATTTTCTTCTACTGTTTGTTCCAGGGTTGGGGAGTTTCTTCCAAGGTGGAAAAAACCAGCCGGAAGAAATAGGTTTCTTCCAAGTGGAAGAAATGGAAGAAACTGTTTTTCTTAAAAATTTATCCTATAAATTGCAGATTTGTAAGATACAGTGGATTCATTTATCGTATAAACAACTTTAAGTAACTTTAATTATACCTATAAAAATTTAATTTTATACTATTTAATTAATAATTATGAGATTTTTACTGAAGTGATCTTTGGTATCTGATGATCACGTTCCAAAATACTCAAAGTCCATTAAAAAAAAAAAAAAAATGATTTCAATTTAAACAGTGTAAAGTTTTATAATCTAGACAATTATATTTCTTTAACTGGTAATAAATAATAGTTTGGATTACTTGCTTATACTTTCTGATAAAACAGCTCTTAACAAACATCCAGTTAATTAACCCTTTCGCTACCAGCGTCACATATATGTGACGATCCGATTTTCTTACCTGAGCCTGGCATCACAAATATGTGACGGATGTTCATTATTAGTTTATGATAATTGTTTGCATCAAATCGTGTCGCACACAGACGGGTTATGTTATAAAACAATAAAATAGATACAGGATGTTATTGGTTTTAGTTAGAACGTTATAGTTACATCCCACAAAAATAAATGACAATTTTATCATACTTAAATAGTAAGACGTCTGGGCAGTGGTGGCGGTTTTTCTCCTGAGGCTCTGGTAGTGAAAGGGTTAAGAGTACTAATATTCAATAATTACTGTATTACAAAATGTCATCAAAAACTTTATTTTCCTTATAGTCATATACAGTACAGTCAACTCCCTCAAATCTGCAGATTTATAATCTGCAAATCCTTCTAATCCGACTTTGTTTTTTGAATGAAAAAGAAATTTACATCTCATATTTAAAAAAAATTCACATTATTTCTTTTTAAAACAAATTTTTAGCTGAAACCTTATTTTGAAACATAACTGGGGAGAAGGGGGAATAACAGTCTTGTATTTATTATCCTGCAATTCATACAGACTAGTGCTTAAAACAAATCACTATTGCATCAACATTTAACAAAATTAATCAGTGATGAATATTATTTCCGAACTTTCAAAAATATTTTGCTTCGTATTTTTTAAATTTGTTTGTTTACATTTTATATGTGCCTATTATTTGAATATGCTTAAATTATTTACCATCATATATGAATTATGATAGATTAGTTTTATTAATATTGAAGAAATATTTTATTCAAAATCTGTCTTCAAATCTGTCTGTTTATTCAAAATATGTCTCTAATCTGCGAATTCCTGTAATCTGCCTAACCTCTGGACAAAACTTTTGAGAGTTAGAGGGAGTTGACTGTAAAACAAATGAAAAGTTTTTTAGTAGTTCAATACTGCACTTTATTTTTCAATCCTGGAGAACCTGCAGGTTAGCCATTAGTGAGAAATCTTTCAGTTAAAAATAGATTTTGTTACTTATTTTTAAAATAAATAACACATAAAAATTTTATAAAGGACTGAAATTCAGTTTTATTGAAGAATTTTCAGTTTTTTGTGAAAAGAAAGTAAACAAACATTTTACAATTTTTAAGTTTTAGAAAATTTTGAATTTGAGCAAATTTCTTGTAGAAATATATTAAAAATATTCATTTCACGTATAATTCATGATTGTTTAGCATCATTAAGATGAAATATGCAATAATAGGTATAATGATTTTCATAAGAATTTAAAAAATAATACTTTGTTTTCAACGCCGATATTTCTGGATCAACAAAATTCTGTTAATTTTGAGCCATGTTATTATACTATTATAAGAAAAGTTTTTTTTCAAAGTTTTGTACTAATTACTTACAATGTTATTACTGTATGTATTATAAATGCAGTGAAAACTTTTCATTTTTAATTAACAAATCACAAAACAAAGACGTATGTAGGTTTAAATAAGATTAATAATAGGAAAAAAGTTGCCAAAGCAAATTACGAATATTCCACGAAACTTTGAGTATATATCAGCCAGGCCGGCCAAAGCTTTGACCTTACCAAGGCTTAATTCCATCTCTAATTTTTACTGTATATTTACCAAAAAATCTGCTCAACGTTCAAAGTTTTTCAAAATGTAAAAATTGTTAAGTATCTGTTTACTTTTTTTCCCACAAAAAACTGAAAATTGATTAATAAAACTGTATTTTAATCCTTAATAATACTGTTATATGTTATTTGTTTAAAAAGTTAGTAATAAAATCTATTTTTAACTAAATGTTTTCAAACTAATGGTTAAAATCAAATTTTGGAAGGAGTTGGTTATTGGTGTTGAAAACGCCAAGTACTGTTTTTTTAAATTCCTATAAAAATCCCTGTATTATTCCATATTTGATCTTAATGATGCTAAACAATCATGAATTATACTTCAAATTAATCTATTTTGAATATTTTTATTATATTTTTACAAGAAATTTGATCAACATTCAAAATTTTCCAAAATGTAAAAATCGTAAAGTTTCCTGTTTACTTTTTGTTCACAAAAAAAAAAAAAAAAAAAAACTGAAAATTCATGAATAAAACTGATTTTTAATACTTTATAAAATTTTTATATGTTTATATATATTTCAAAAATGAGTAACAAAATCTGTTTTTAACTAAAAGATTTCTCACTAATGGCTAAAAATCAATTTTTGCAAGCTACCCAATATCGGCATTGAAAACAATGTATTATTTTTGAAATTCCTATGAAAATACCTGTGTTGTTGCATATTTCATCTTAATGATGCTAAACTATTATGAATTATATCTCAGACAAGTCTCTTATAAATATTTTCACTATATATTTACAAAACAATTGCTCAACATTCAAAAGTTTTCAAAACGTCAAATCTACGAAGAATTTGTTTACCTTTTTCACAAAAAGCTGAAAATTGACTAATAAAATTAAATTTTAATCCTTCATAATACTGCTATGTTGTACTTATTAAAAAAAACAACAAATTAATTAAAAGATTTCTTAATATTGTGTAAAACCAATTTTTGGAAGCTACCAGATACATTAGAAAAAAAGTGCTTTTTGTGAAATTCTCAATAGCAGCTATGCGATAGAAAAAAAAGAATCAACCTACCCTTATTATGAGGTGGAAGGACTTGTTTTAATCTTTAGATCAGTTGATCATTAACCCCTAAAAAGTAATGATATCAGAACAAAAACCCTTAACGGGTTAAAAGCTTGTGACGCAGCATTTTATTTCGATATGAATTGGAAATATGGGTCTTAAAAGTAATGATATCAAATTTGAGTGACGCTTTGCTATTAGTTGAAATATATTACATAGATTTTCTTATTTCATCATTTGTTTTTTGTTTTTTTCTATTTACATCACAGTGTATACATAATATTTTCAATTTCAGCACGAAAAAATATATAGAATTTACTCCCCGATACTTTTTCATCTGCACCTCGTGAATTCAAAATATGAGTTTTAAAAGAAATGATATAATTTCTGTGACGCCTCAATGTTACTTTAAAAGATTTATTTTTAGATTTCATTACAATTACTTTTGTTTTGTTGAATAAAGTATATTTACACATTGAAATAATGCTTTTAATTTTCAAATATACTGTCAAATAATCGCACTTTTATTGAATTTATATTATAAATTGAAATTATCTAGTTCAATAAATTGATTTGTCTATTGCGTCACGCTATCCAAAACTGAAAGTAAAAATTTTGTAAATGTTACTTTGTATCATAGTACTAAGTGAAAATGTGTGGAAAGAGATTGTGTGATGCAAAGAAAACATTTACATAATTTTTACTTTCAGTTTTGGATAGCGTGACGCAATAGACAAATCAATTTATTGAACTAGATAATTTCAATTTATAATATAAATTCAATAAAAGTGCGATTATTTGACAGTATATTTGAAAATTAAAAGCATTATTTCAATGTGTAAATATACTTTATTCAACAAAACAAAAGTAATTGTAATGAAATCTAAAAATAAATCTTTTAAAGTAACACTGAGGCGTCACAGAAATTATATCATTTCTTTTAAAACTCATATTTTGAATTCACGAGGTGCAGATGAAAAAGTATCGGGGAGTAAATTCTATATATTTTTTCGTGCTGAAATTGAAAATATTATGTATACACTGTGATGTAAATAGAAAAAAACCAAAAAACAAATGATGAAATAGACAAGAAATAGATAAGAAAATCTATGTAATATATTTCAACTAATAGCAAAGCGTCACTCAAATTTGATATCATTACTTTTAAGACCCATATTTCCAATTCATATCGAAATAAAATGCTGCGTCACAAGCTTTTAACCCGTTAAGGGTTTTTGTTCTGATTATTATTCTACAAAGAAATTTATTTTTTTTAAATCCTTAATTTTGGTGGTATGCGCGATTTTAATTTATGAATTTAGCGGTCAGTATCTTAAAAGAAGCCCATTACATATTTCGTTAAACTTCTAAAACAAATTAGTAAGAAATCATTAGAAATATTATTCAGAATATCTGACACTCAAATTACTCATTTTTTAGATTTGCCACAATTACGTTTTTTTTTTTTTTTTTTTTTTAACACATGGTATTGCAACTTTACAAGAGGAGGGGAAAAGAAAAAAAGAGATAGAAAGGAAACTGAAAGTTTATGAAAGGGGAAAAACTTTAGGGGCTCAATTGAAATATGAGAGCTAATAAAATATACATCATTCACGTATTAAATTGACAAATTCACTTTTATGAATTTCCATTGTATATCGATTTTCAAAATTTGAAAGAATTTAAATGATTTATTTAATGAGGCTCCCTTCAAACTCGAAAGCATTTGGACTTTGCTCGATTTGTCCATGCAATAACTTGGCCCTGCTTAGCGTTTTCATGTGTATCGCGTAGCAGGAGGATTTGTCATGCATCTTATTTTTTTTGCGATCTATATGATTGATTACTTGCAAGGGAACTCTTTCACTCTTTCAATCTCCCTTTTTTTTTTATTGAATGAACCGCGGTAGCCCAGTCGGTAGAGCGCCGTCCTCGTAATTGGAAGATTGCGGGTTCGGTACTCGAGCCGGCCAAAGACCGTCGTGTACACTAATGGTGGGTGATGCACGTAAAATATGTCGTGGCCGCAATGTCCTCCATGTTCCCATCAAAAATTATACCTCTGGGGTTCACCGAAGCTGGAGAGCAATCCCTTCCATGGAGGATCAAAATTGCTGTGGCATGTCTCTGGACCACCTCTAGGGGTGTGTCCCAGACCGTCGCCAATTGCCCATCTGCGCTGCACTTGTGCGACGTAAAACCCAACCATCCTTCCATCCATCCAATTTTTTTGAAACATTTACAGAAAATAGTTCGCATTATGCTTAATTCAATTATAAAACTTTAACTGCTGAATCTTAACAGAGAAGTCGCATTAAAATTGTTAAATTTTCTGTTTTCTTCTCCAAATACGAAAAAGTCATAGCCAAATTACATTAAACTTGGTTTAATAATGATGTCAAGAAAAATGCGAGCAGTTGACTCTCTGATCAGTTGACGACCGACTGTGCATATGCTACTTAGCGCCTTTGTCACATGAAAAGAAGGAAGAATTTAATTGTTGATTATTACAGAGAAGTATAAAACGTAAGTTTTATTAATAATTTTTTTTTAATCCCATTATTGAAAGTTAATTTTAAAGACAAACTTTGATTGTATAAATTCTAATTTTTAACTGGAAACTGTAATGAAATTATTAATGTATTTTTAATTTTTTTTGTATTAACATATACAAAGAAAACATAAAAATCTGGAGATGGGGACCTATAACATGTACATAAATTTCCAACCCAATTGAATGAGGCATTTAAACGACATCGCATTTTAAATAATTTAAGAACATAGAGCATAAAGATTAAAAAAAAAAAAAATTCTTACGTACCTGTAAAAAAAAAAAAAAAAAAAAAAAAAAAACTGTAAGTGCTAGATTTATTAAATCAATTAATTTTGTGCTATGGGGGCCTATAACATACGTACCAACTTTCAGCTGAATCGATCAAAGCGTTTAGACTTTATCGTGTTCACTCACATGCATACACACACACGTACATACATCACTGTAAAAATAGCTAAAATGAACTCTGGAGACCTGAAAAGAATAAATACACCAAAATCTGAAAGTCTGATTTTTGTCATCGTTACGTACTTTCCTTATACAGTCGGCAGCAAAATTATCCGAGCACTAGCAATAATCTCTGTCTGGAAAAAGTTCTTTTAATACTGCTTTGTTAAATAAATCCTTGTCGAGTCATGTTCTTAGTCAATCTAAGCACATTTTTCGACAAGGATTCATTTAACAAAATAGTATTAAGTGTACTTTTTTGACATCGGAATTATTGGCTAGTGCTCGGATACTTTTGCTGCCGACTGTAACATGTATGTTCGGAAGGTAAAGATTTTAACATTTTGTAATAGTATTCTATGCAGTAAAACTTAGAAACACCTAATTAAATAGTCTTGCAACGAATTGAATCTCTTTCCTGCCGCAAATGGGCTTGCACAGTTAAAGTAAATTTACAGTTGAATTGGAAAATATTACAGTTAATCCACTTCCATTAAGGTCAATTTTGGCGACCGAATTTGACGAACATTTGTAATTTAGGGTCCTCAACGTTTCGATGCTCTATTTCCAAAAGAAGTTGAGTTCTGTAATTTTCCATTGGATTCTGACACAGAATTCTCAAGAATCATGACAAATTACAAGATTATTGATGGAAGACTTGACGTGGAATTTTAAACAAGGCACATAATATTGTCTAGAACGCAAAAAATGAATAACAGGAAAGCAGACAGCTGTTTCGGTAGCCTTTAGCGCACCGTATTCAATCCATAAAAAGTAAATGGAACTGGAACCTATTTGTGATTTTGCTGTACCACATTTGTCTCATTGTTGGAAATTTTACATTCGGTCCACATTTTCTTAATTTCTTCCATATTTTTTACAACTTGCGTTTGGTATTTTCCTATTGGTCAGTCACCCACATTCTACTTAATTCTATTGGCTGATCATCCTAAGCTGAATCCCCTCCCTTTCCAACATATAGAAGCACTTCTCTCTGATTTTTTATGCACTGAAGGCGGTACGCTAAAGGCTACCGAAACAGCTGTCTGTTTTCCTGTTATTTATTTTTTACGTTCTAGATGCTTTTATTTGCCTTGTTTAAAATTCCAAGATTATAAATAGTCGCAAACCCGTTACCGAGAGTGTTGAAAGAGCAGTTCTGAGCGATTGTCTTATGACTGTATTCTAATCAATCGATCTTTGTTCCTAAATCAGTGAAATTCATGCTCTGTGGCTCATTAACGCTGCTTGCATTTGTGAATGTTGCCAGAGCATTCTGGATAGTGATTTTTGAAATACAGGGGAAAGCTTAAACGGACTGTTGCAAAAATAATGATTGACTTGACAATTTTATAGGATTATTTGAAATTATTTGTTAAATTGTCAGTTTTGTTTTGCTTGCTTGAAATGAAGGGCACTCCTCGCATAGAATATGTTTATTTTCAAAATGCATTATTCACACATGATAGACGATATTTGGGCTCTCCGTGGCCGAGTGGTTATGCCACAACCCTGCTAATCGCCTTCGAGCGTAGCAGAGCGGGTTCGGTTCCCGCGCTGGCCCTGGGTGATTTTCTAATTCTTAGTATTGTAATTCTGTCATGTGCAATCTGTCTTTATCTAACGAAGATTTACAAGCGCACTTCGAGTGAAGCATGCAAGTCGGGTGTATATCCCGTTAGTAGTCGCATATCGGTCTTTTTGCCGCCCATCGCTTATAAATTCCTCCTGCAGATCACCCCTTAAAAATAAAGTGAGGAAACTCTGTGTACCAGACCTTGGGTGGATGTCCTAATGTTTTCAAGTCATTCCTGCTATTTTGAGCAGTTAAAAACATTTTACTTCTCAAATCGGTCTATTTGACCGTGACGCGACCACTAACGTTGATTCAATTTTTTTACCGATTTCCGGTTTTTCAGACAGATTAGAGTTTTGCGGGAAAAAATTCGCGTGAATTAAAGACACTTCAGCTTTCTCTACTGACTCTCTTTCGTCTTTCTCCCAACACTAAACAGACAGCGGCGGCAAAAAGACCGACATGCGACTACTAGCGTTATAAAAAATTACGCGACTACTCTCGGGTTACGTGTTACCAATAAACAAACATAGGCGATATTTTTGTTAACAATACAAATATTTATGCATTAGAATTCACCGAAAGATTAAAATTTAATAATGGTAAAATTTGAATCTTACAAATTTTTCAACCATACAAAAAATACATATTCACGCGTCATACAGAAATACTTGTATACTTTTATGCATGTATATTATGTTTCGTGTAGAGGGACATACCAAAGTATTTTTTATCAATGTAGCCTATAGGCAGAATATATTTTAAACACATTTAACATGGTTAAACAACATTCAACAAAATGAAATTAACATAGATTATTAAGTTGCATAAATGCATATTTTGTGTAGAAAATGTGTGCTTAGACTTAATAATTAATGTACAATACCTTACAAAAGTGCACTGACAATGTCACGTAATCATCCAAATGATGTCAAATTTTGAGCAAGTCTTCATGAGCTACTTAGAATAAATTGTATAGCTTTTTCTTTTAAATATAATGTTTATGGATCGTTTACAGAGACACAAAATAATTTCTTGACATTACAGCATGGGGACATATTTTTATTTAAGAGCACTTTTGCTCGTTTATGCTACATTCAACAAACTGAAATGAACATAGATTATAGAGATACTTAATTTTGTGTAGAAAAATGTGTGCTTAGACTTAATAATTAATGTACAGTACCTTATAAAAGTGTACAGACAATGTCGCGTAATCATCCAAATGATGTCAAATTTTGAACAATTATTCAAGAGCTACATAGAATAAATTGTATAGTTTTTCAGGTATATATAAAGTTTATACCTCGTTTACACAGACACACAAAAGAATTTCTTGACATTACAATATGGGGACATATTTTTATTTCAGCGCATTTTAAGTCGTTTATACTACATTAAACAAAATGAAATTAACATATATTATTGAGATGCTTCAAAGCATATTTTGTGTAATAGAAAAATTTGTGTGCTTAGACTTAATAGTTAATGTACAGTACCTTGCAAAAGTGTACCAACAATGTCACGTAATCATTCAAATGATGTCAAATTTTGAGCATTTATTCATGAGCTACATAGAATAAATTGTATAGTTCTTCTGGTATATATAATGTTTATGGCTCGTTTACACACAAAATAATTTCTTGACATTACAACATGGGAACATATTTTTATTTAAGCACATTTTAACTCGTTTATACTACAGTAAACAGAATGAAATTGACATAGATTATTGAGATGCTTAAAAGCATATTTTGTGTAGGAAAATGTGTGCTTAGACTTAATAATCAATGCACAGTACCTTGCAAAAGTGTACCAACAATGTCACGTAATCATCCAAATGATGTCAAATTTTGAACGTTTATTCATGAGCTACATAGAATAAATTGTATAGATTTTTCTGGTATACATAATGTTTATGGCTTGATTACAGAGGCACACAAAAGAATTTCTTGACATTACAGCATGGGGACATATTTTTGTTTAAGCGCATTTTCATTCGTTTATGCTACATTCAACAAAATGGAATTAAAATACATTATTAAGGTGCTTAAAAGTATGTTTTTTCTAGAAAAAAGTATTATAGACATAATATTTTATTTGCAGGACCACACAAAGGAATTCCGATGGCATTCTGTAATCATCCAAATGTTGCTATATTTAGTTAAAATATTAATGAGTTGCAAATAATTCGTTGTATATCAAATGATGTCAAAACGGATACAAATATTTAATAGTTACATAAAATTAGTTTTTTTGTGTGTGTGTGTATGTGTGTGTGTGTGTGTTAGTATCGTTATATATCTGGAAAAAAAATGTAAAATTATGTATTTTACATAAAAGGTAAACTGTAACTTTTCACATGAAGGTCTTTAATAGTAGCTTTTGATAATCTAAACTTTTAGTCAAATGTTTCAGAAATTTTTTCGTGTTGCATTATAATACGGAACTTTTGAACTGAAAAACACTGATCTATATAAACAAAGAGAAGTGTCTGTGTGTGTGTGTGTCTGTCTGCGCTCTGGTGCTCATACTACTGATCGCAGAGCTTCCAGATTTGGGATATAGGTACCTAGGACCCTGCAGGTGTGCACCAAATCAAGATTGTTTCGAATTTCGAATTTGAATTTTTTAAATTAACGTTTTTTCGATTTTAAATATTGGCTTTAATGCTTCATTTTTCATAAAGTTAATTCTTTGATTGTAATCGTATGCGTATCTTAGCAACGGTTATTTCACTATTTATTTTTCATTTAATAAATTCATTTGAAGTCGAAATTAATTTTTATTATTATTATTATTATTATTATTATTTATTATATTTATTGAAAATCAAATGGTAATGCAATATAAATAAATTGTTATTTTTATGTATAATTTTTATAGTATAACAAATTTTTATTTTTTATTTTAAATTAATTCCTTTAAAATAAAAATCCCCCTTTTTTTAATTTATAATATTTAATGGGGAGGAAAATGGTAGTATATAGTGGAAAAGGATTAAACTGATTAATTTTGTTTTATTTTTCATGTATTTAATTCCTTTAAAAAAAAAATCTACTTTTTATTTTATTTTGTTATACTGGTCGGAATCAAATCGTAATACAGTGTGAATAACGGGGGCTATAAAACACATGGTTCAAAACAAAAACATATAATAGATGCTGAGATACAGTCATATTTAAAATATCTCGTCGATAAATACCCAGATTGAAGTGCTCGGGAAAGTCCTTTTTGCAGACAATGGGAACCTGGGCCCCCCGATGCAGCACGGACGGATAAAAGAGATGCCGTAAACATCGGGTACTCGAAGCAAGGTCTAGAGCAATTTGAATGTTTATTTATTTATTTATGTATAAATAATCATTATTTTTTTTTCATTCAGTTTTTATTTATAATGTGATGTAAAAAATAAATACTGATTCAATTCTTTTGAAAATTCATTTAAATATAGTGACCAGCGAAGCGGGCATAGCCTGCTAGTTATTTAAATAAAACATTTAACATCAGTTTTACACTATTCTACTCAATAAATGAAACTATACCAAAAATACAAACGATCGCTTGTTAAAATATTCAATCACACAAGCCTTTACGTACTACTATTTTACCAATTTCTCTCTTTACTCCGTTGCTAAAAGACAAAAAATATATTGAACGAAATGCACGGATATTTATGGACTAGTCAGCTGCTCGTAGAAAAGTGCTAGAAATTCCCCTACGAACATTTTCCCTATTAAGAATCTTCCTGAGATTTATGAGATGGAGATGCAAGGACCTTCTAAGGAGAAAATTCGTTTTAAGAACTTGTTTTCTGTTAAGATTAGACAATTTATTTTCAAAGCTCTACCAAAGCAGTTTGTTGTAATAGGAACATTTACCTTTTTTCGTATGTACAACGTTTCTTAAACGTAAGAATTCTTCTTTATATTGACCTGTAATCCTGTAATCTTTAATTTGTTGTTTTTGTTAAATTTTAATATAAATATTAAAAAATTGTTACTTTACATAATATTGGGATTCCTTGTAAAATTATCATCATTTTAGATAATTTAGATTTAAAAATTATTTTAATGTTTTATAAATGGAAATAAAAAGAAAAGCTTTATATTTGCACTGTATATTCTTACCAATACAAAAAGAGAAAAAAAATACTTTAAATATTTTGAAAGGTTTTTTTTTTATACAACGTGTATACGAAATTTTATCATTTATTACATATTCGTTTTATTTTTTTTATTTTTATCTGTATTTTATAATAATATAAAATAAAAATAATTTAAATGTTACATTATCTAAGATATTTTTTTATATCACTAATTTCCCTACTAAGTTATCGTAACACAGGCTTTTGCAAGTATAAGTAATTATTTTGAAGACTAGTACAAGCAAAAATTAAAACTTATGAAGAGATTTCAGTAAACTTTCCACCATTAAAATTTGGTATATAAATCAATTAATTTACATAACATATATTTAAAAAATATTCTTATAAAAAATGTGTTTACAATGTATTCTAAAACATTAGAAGTATTTTATTTTAATATTAAATGTTCTTTTTCTCACTTTCACTCTATAAACTAAATATATTACTATGTAATGCTTTCTACAGTTTAGTGTAATTTATGGTGTCAAAGATTTGTTGATATTAAACGTTTTATGAACATAAATATTAATAAATGCTTCATTTTAAGGATGAATATAAAACTTTTCTTAATGTTTAATCAGGCTTAAAAAAAAAAAAAAAAAAAGAATTTATATAAGTTACAATCTATTTATATATATATATCAGATATGACATTTTTCTGAGATTTATCTAAATGTGCAGTGAATATGTTAAAACAGGTATACAATTATTGAAAATTAATAAATTGCCATTAGCACTAGAACACTGATTCCATCGTTTCGCCAGCAAATAAATATCCATGCTGTAGAATATTCCAAGTTGTTTTTTAAGAGGTTCTCTGTTGTTCTGTTTCATACACTTCGTCTCCAAAATGAAAATGCTTACCTTGGAATGATTTTTTAAGTACTCCAAAAGTGTAAAACTCACAGGAAAATAACTTCGTACTGTACTATATGTATTTCAACACTTTTCAACGAAATTTATATATGATCGTCTGAATTTTATTCCAGAAAGAAAGTTTTAAGAAAGGTCACTTGCTGTGACAGAAAGCCAGGTCATCTCCTTCTGTTTATTTTGCGTTCTTTTGAGAGTGTTTTGCAGTACTGTGCTGAATTCATAGAGTATTGTTGTAACATTAAACAAATCAAAAGTTGTCCACTGAAATTGCTGAAGTAGATTAACATCAATATTTGTGCAGCAACAAATCCTCAACATTTCGTTTTAGTAATTCGGAAACTTCATTACAATAGGTTAAATGCCACAGACTGAGGCCCATTTGTTTCTTCATGTGGTCATGTTTAAGCTATTTTGCTACCCACTAAACACAAACTTTACAATACAGCAGATGATGGTAAACGTGTGACTGACAGTTCCTTTACTCAGAGAGATTTCATCGCAGATTGTACAAGACATACCCCTAATCTTTTCATCAACGTAAACAATGTGTTCATTTAAAATTTGGCGTTTACTTTCCGTAGTTATGGCTGACCAAATATTGATATCAGCTCTTCACAAAATTTTTTACACCACTTGTTCACAGACAAGTGCATGGAATATTGAAACCCGAATAAACTACTACGTCAGAAACGCCAACAGAAAAATATTTTTCTTTTGGCGTTTCTGACGTAGTAGTTTATTCGGGTTTTAATATTCCAACGCCAAGTCTCCTGTTATTATAAGTGCATGGAATCTTAAATTTTTATTGTTGTGATTTTTCCACATGGTAAATGGTACATGCAGGGGAGTTCAGCGTAGGACTTATATCGAATGGTTTAAGATATTGTAGATTATGAAGCCTAATTTAGGATAATATGTAAACTTGTTACATGAACGGGTATTAGGTTATTTATCTTAATAAATAAGTTTATGTGCAGCATCTAATAGAATTCTCAAGTTTTAAAAAATTATAAAACTAAAAATTTACAATATTAAATTTTGAAGATCTTTTCATTTTTGGATGTTAATTAGTAAATGTTGCTAACCTTAATGGGTTTAACGTCGCACTGGAGTTACGTAGTGAGCAATTGGTGACGATCTAGAATTTCCATCTAGGATCGTCAAAGAATAATAATCAATCAGATGCATAATGAAATGGATAAATGTAACTGAATTTTCAAGTGTCTAAGTTGAATTTTGATTGAATATTCAAATATTTGGCCAGATAGAACGTCGAGAAATAAAAGTTAGTTAAGATGGACCATCTAATACAACCTGTTTTATACTAATAAATTTTATAGATGTTAGCTATCAAGACCGAGTTCGAATATATATTTTGCATACAACAATATATTTTTGACCAGCTTGTAAATGCCTCTTCTGACATTAAAATATTATATGAGGTTTATGAAATTCTTGGTGTTTCATCTTTGTTTTTATATTTAACCATGGTACTGAGCAAAGATATTCAAGAAAATAATACATTACGTGTATATCTAATGATACATGCAAACCTGAAATATTTTCTTTACTGCTATTTTTCTGATCTAAACACGAAAATAATTATGCAGATTTGTGTTGTTATTAATTATATTATTTTCTTCCTTGATCAAATTAAATACCTTTGCAATGTATTAAAACAAAATTATGGCGTCAAACTATTCGGAAGTTGGAACTCTCGAAATTATTCAATTCTAAAGTAGTATAATAAAGATAAAACCAAAAATAAAACTGGAGAAAAATAAAAACTAGTGTCTGAAAGATGCGTTTGAATGAATTAGATGCATAGTTAAGCGGCTTATCACGCTATAAATTTTTAACTGCAATTATCTTAAGCTGATTTGCAATAAAATTAAAGTAGATTAACCCAAAACTCCTATTTCTAAGTTCTTTTTTTTTTTTTTTTTTGCCAAAATATTTCTAGATAATCCTTTAACGAATAAAAAAAAGAAGAAATAAACTTTGGGAACATATTATTATACTGGAGATAAATGTTATATTCCCAGTTATACATAAAAAAAAGTCTAAAAATAAATTAAGGAATAAAATTTATAATATAAATTAAGGAATAAGCTTTCAATCATATTTTAAAAGGTTAAGTTATTGGAAATTTGTGAAGCAGAATTATTTGTGCAGATATTAGAAGTTTATGTAGCTATGTGGAACAAAATAGATTACAAGTCTTTTAATCGTAACAGAAGATTTACTTTTTAAGTTTAGAAGAATGCTTATTTCATATAGTTCGTTCGTACATATTGAAAAATACATGCAATAAATATAAATTATTTTGGTATTTTGAAATTTATTTTATTTGAATACAGTAAAATTCAATATGCTACAGTCCGATTTCCTTTCCAAAATAATAATAATAATAATAATAATAATGTTTTTACAGTAGCAGTTTCAAATTTGTTTACATTATCAAGGAATTGATTTTTTTTTTTTTTTTTTTTTTTTTTTTTTTAATAGAAAGTGTAGTGCTAATTTAGTTAATGCAAAATCCATTGGAAAACACTAATTTATTATAAATGTTTAAACATTACTTAATATTTATAATACAAAGCCGTCTCTATACAGAAATATGAAATTTCAAAAAAAAAAAAAAAAAAAAAAAAAAAAAGCGTAAATGCCGAAAGGTTTTAACCACCTGTTTTAACGAATTCTTATCACTTTATTTTTTGATATTTTATATTTATAATAAAAAGTATCAGACACAGATGTTGCCATTTTTCTAATATACACATTTTCTTTTATCAAATTCTGGAGGTGTATAAATAATATGTGCGTTTTTTCTATAGTTTTTATATGATCGGTTGTGTACGCCGTCTTAAATATTTAATATTCCATTTCAGTAATAGGAAGTTTACAATATGAAGGATATATTAGGATATATAGATAGAAATAAAGATAGAAAACGAATAAAGATAGAAAAGAATTTCTAGTTATTTTTTTTAGATAGTCCTTCACGGACAGTATTGCCAACTTCAGGGATTTGTCCCTATGCGTAGGGAAGTTTAGTAGTTTTCTTCAGCATTTAGAGACAAATTAGAAAAAAATTTCGAAGTACACTCTTTTTACAGGACATCCTCATGATATCATGAGATTGAACATTTACGGCACAACTCATTTACAGCACATTTCGCAACGTATTTACAGCACATTGCGAATATTTACAGCACAAATTCGAATTATTAAAGCACACATCCACACTTTTCATTCATATATGTATACTTTTTATTTTTTTCAAATTTTTATCACCAGCTTCATTTTTTATAAACATTATAAGGCTAAGATCATGACTCCAAAATATTTACTAAACAAAACAGTGTAACGTGCCCATCTTTTAAATACGAATTATTTCTACTGCTTCAATAAATTTGCTGCCGAATGTAGGAACATGGCAAAATGTGACCATGGAAGTCTTTTTATCAAAGACCCTCGAGTAAGTAATCTGCCTTAATCGACAATGTAAATGATTTCATCTTGTTCCAGTACACTGTAAAAAATGCTGTAGTAAAATTACGGGCAAAGCCCTGCAGCAGAGATTCCAGTCAAAGCCCGTAAAAATACATTTAGAGGATGAATGATGTATCGCCAGTAATTTTACGTTTTGATGAAACATACAACCAACCTGCAAAAAAAGTAGCATTGACCGTAAAATTAAAAGTTAAAGTTTGAGTTTCTCGAATGCTTTAAAAAAGTTTCTTGCAATTATTACACATGCGTGCAGGGAGAAATCCACAACACTAAAAAACTTATTTATTTTTTTACACGCAAAAGCTAATTTATTAATATTCATGTGAAGCAAACCGACTTGTGTAGCCCGGGGTTCGAACTCACAATCACCTGTGTCAGAGGCCAGCGCTTTGCCAACCGCGCCGTTTCTATCACAGGCAGTTTTCTTTACAAAAACAGATAAAGTCAACATCGGAACTGACTAGTTGATAAACCTTGTCATACGCACCAAAGTACTTCTGAACAAATTTTTAAACCGACTTACAGCACAATGTGAAGTAACAAATCTTCAATTATTTTTTACAGCAACCTATGCTGTATTTATGTTAAAAAAAGTGCTTTATTTTTACAGAATTTTTTTACAGTGATGAAATTGTTAACGTTCAAACTATGCATAAAAATTATTTTATTTTAAGACTATTTTAAAATCTAAATTTGCGATTTTTGACAAAATTAAGTCAATTCTCATATTGAAAAAACAAAAGCTTTTTTTTTTTTTTTTTTTTTACCCTATAAAGACTACGATACTGAATTTTGTGAAAGAAAATCTAACTATTTTTCGAAATCTTTTTTATTTGTAAACGGACTGGATTGGATTTGGGAATAAGGCTGATTGACAGCTGTAGGTCCTATGCCTGAGGGAGAGTGCCCTCCGAGGGGTCTTTCTGAGGGGTCCTAGCCCATATTTACACAAATTTCGGAGGAAACCACGGAAAACTCCGAACGGCAGGCCGACGAGCGCAACCTGTGATCGAGCCCCACACCTCACGTCTACCAGCTTTGAGCGCAGAACCGCTCGGCCGCTGGTGGGCATTTTTTATTCGTAAACACTAGCACTAAAGAGGTAATCTTATTTCAAGGTTCTCATTAGAGGTAAATAATGGGTGAGAATTTCTCACCCTTTTTCAAAAACAAAATGAAAATTTTGAAAACTATGTGTGATCTCTGAAAATTAACCGAGACGCAGAATAAACTTTGAATAACAATAATAAATCTTTTACATAAATACAGAGAATTTGTATCTCCAACTAATACGATTTTTTTCATGGTTTTCGATCTTTATGGTTTCAAACGTGGGTGCAAAGAAGAAATAACTAGAGCCTAATTCGTATTCATCCAAACAGGTTTTCATTATAAGGCCGATTTTAAACTGTGCTTATGAAGAGTTAGGCGTATTTGCACTTTTTACAATAGCAGAAGAGATTTTTTTAAACCTGTATTCCATTGAAAGGAGCCCACCAGCGGCCGAGCGGTTCTGCGCTCAAAGCTGGTAGACATATGGTGCCGGGTTCGATCCCAGGTCGTTCTCGTCGGCCTAGCCGTTCGGAGTTTTCCGTGGTTTTCTTCGAAACTTGAATAAATACAGGCTAGGACCCTTTAGAAAGACACCCACGGAGGGCACTCCCCCTCTGGCCTAGGACCTATAGCAGTCAATCTGCCTTATTCTCAAAATCCAAATCCTTTCAATGAAGAAAGGACTGAAGCATTTCGAGAGCAGTACCTACTATATATGATGTAATGTACATATTTGATGGTCATATTCAGATGAAACAGCTTTGTTTTTTAACAGTGAAGATCATAAATAATAATCATAAGACTTACCTTCAAATGGTTAATTACATATTCATTTTATATTGAAATAAACTTTATTTTAGCATATTGTAAAAAATGCATTGTGGAAACAGCATTAAAATTTTCCGTTTTCTAAGGCTTAACTAAAGGCTTAAGAGCAATTAGAATGCTGTATGCTTAAAAAAAAAAAAAAAAAAAAAAAGCTAAAATTAAAAAAATGCGTTTAGTGGATAAAAAAAATTATTTGGTTGTAGTTTGTGTTTTAGAAATCTGGCTTCAAATCAAGAAACCATTTTAGCTTTCTTTTTTAATGTTTTCGTGTTAATAGACAAAGAAAATCAATTTCATCAATATCAATTACTCAGTTTCAGTCAGATGGGAAAATTTTTTAATTAAATTAAGAAAACAATCTATAATTTTAAAACACAAAGCATATTCTGTAAGACCAAAATCGTACGTTGTGGGCATGCGCGAGAAAATTTTGAACCAATTGGGAGCTGGAATATTCCTTTTTTTATGCAGAATACCGATGATAGATGAAGCAGACGATATTAATATTGATATGTGTATGGCAAACGCCTAATTAAAGCTCATTAACGCCTAATTAAAGTTAATATTACTCCGTGGCTCAATCATAAAAATAATTCACACGATTAATTCATATTTTCCAAGGAAGTATACCTATTAAAAACGAAGCAATTCGCGAATACGTATCGGCATCGGTTATCTTTGTATTCATTTTCGCTCGCCGAAAATTTCTGTACGCTGAATGTAGCGCCATCTGTTGCCATGTCAATATATTATAACATATTCTTAGAAAAAAAAATTCCATGTCTTAGAAAAAAAAAAAAAAAAAATCTTTTAAAATTAACAAATTATCAAAGTTTATTTTTCGTTAAAAGTTAACTTTCATCAGTTGAAAACTTTGTTTAGAAAAGATGGAGATAAATATTTAACATCAAAGGGGGTTTTATTTCATTTATTTAATTAATTATTATTTATCTAATTATTATAATTTCTGATATTTCATTTCAATACTGTATTAGAGTAAAAATAATTTGAAAAGAATAACATTAAAATATTGATATTTTATACGAGTAAATATTTATTTATTTATTTTTAACAGTATACTTTCGTTGAAATATACTGTTTTGATAGAATGAAGTGTTATAATACTATTCCAGTAAAAACAAATTTTAACTTTATTCCTATTTGCAGTTTATTTTTAGAATACAATAAGTTAATATTTTGGATTATATAAAAGTGGTTTTACAAATGCGGGAAATTGGGCAGGGGGTTTTAACCCGTTTAAGAGCAATGTGGAGTATTAAAGCAAGGGTGTTTTAGGAAGAGATTTTAGTTGCACATCATCCGTCAAATTTTGACGGGTATTAACTAGTAGCTTATTAAAACCAATGGATGTTTCTATGCGTCATGTGTGCATAATTAAACACATTCAATTAGTATAAATAACAATCAAAGTTTCAGTTTAAAAATGGAAGAAAATGAAATTCTCTCTTGATGTCACTGAAATGATAGCATTTCAAGAGATTTTCTCATAAGAAAATGTTTTGGTGAAAGATAAGAGCAATTTGCGTAGATTAACGGCTTTTTCTCATAAAAATTTAAAAAAAAATTACTTTCGAAACATCAATTTACGGGCTACGACCGTTTAGCTAGCCAAACGGTCATTTCCCGTAAAATTATAAGGTTATTTCCTAAATTATGCTTCCAAAATATCAATTTACGGATTATGACCGTTTAGGTAGCAAAACGGTCATTTCCCTTAAAATTGTACGGTCAAATACCGTGATTTTACAATTTTTTTTTTACAGTGTAGTACAACAATTTTAATAAGTTTCGCGTAACTATACCTTTAATTATTAAAAGGGGGCTTGGCGCTGGATTATTAAAACCAATAAAAATTACAATGTTTGGAACGCCGAAGAGAAAAAAAATATAGGAAGCATACAGCTGTTACGGTAGCCTTTAGCGTACTGTCTTCAGTACATAAAGATTCTAAGATTCTAAGATTCTAAGACGGAAAGAAGCCGCTCCCCACTATGCAGTGGTTTTGAGCGTTTTTAACCTTTAGAGAGGGGCTCCAAAGCCACTGTGGAGAATCAGAAGAGCCCGTCTCCAAAGGTTAAGCCTCCCCCGTTGTTTATTGCATAGCAAATAACAAAAAAAAAAAATAAATTACAAAGGTCGCCAGAGCAGAGCTCTCCCGCGACAAAAGGCGACAAAGTTGCATGAAAGTGAAGAGGACCGGAGCCAAGTGGAAGTCTATTTACAAAGTTCATTCAGGTAATGTACAAATTTCACAGTCTTTATACAATGTTCTCGCAGTCTTTATATCAAGCCCAAACACCCTAAGAACAATGTTGATTAGCAACATCATGCGCAGGATGATTGCTTTCCGAGAGCACTTCAGTGGAATTCTGTAGCATCAGACATGACCAGTATTCGCCATGTAGGAGAGGAGGAAAAATTAAGGAAAGATAGAGGAGGAATTTAGATTGTTGAATTTGATAAATCTTGAAGGAAGGCATAGATGCGCTTTAATTTGAGCCGCAGGGGCTTTCTAGTTAATATATTCTACAGCCAGGTTGCTGGTCTAGGGTTAGGGCTCCTTAAATGGTAAGGTATTGTAAGTTGACAGTGAAAGTAGTAATGTTGTGCAGTCCCCTCATCACCGCATGAGCATAAGGGTGATCGTCGGCAATGAAACCTGTGGAGGTATTTGGGGAATGGGCCATGACCTGACAGAAAGGCAGAGATTTCCGGGGAGAGGTCCCAAATATTGAGTGAGACATTTGGTATTAGCTCGTAAGTGTATGTCCCTTTTGGAGACACACTCCAGAGACTCTGCCAGTCATTAATAAGTTTTTGATTTAGATGATATTTTATGTAGGAAGGGGGAGCTGGGAGTGAATAGGCTATGTCACTAGATTCTGTTGCTGATTTTGCAAAAGAGTCCGCTAGTTCATTTCCGACGACCCCCTTATGGGCAGAAACGTGTGCCAGGGAGATTTTAGTTTTTAATTTTGAGAGCTTTATTTTAATTTCAATAACTTGTGGGTGTCTGCTCTTGTGGCGAGCTATGGCCTGCAGGCTCGAGAGGCTGTCACTGAAGATTGAGATTTGATTGTAGTCTGGAGAGTTATTTTCTGACCACTCAACTGCCTTCGGGATGGCAAAGAGCTCAGCCTGAAAGACCGAATTGTGGTCTGCGAGCCTGCCTGCCCACTGATGGAGAACTTTGTTATTGTTTAAAACGCAGAGTGCAGCTCCCACTCCATGATCGGTTTTGGAGCCATCAGTGTAGATCGCCAGTTGAGCAGACGGGGAGAAGCTGTTTTTTGCACAATTTATGAAAAGGGAAGCAGCATCCCGTGCTGGGTGTATTTGCCAGCTGTTAGAAAGCTGTTGGACATGAATATTAGGGAGGAGAGTGTCTGTGAGAATGGAATTATTTAATTGCAGGACGTTAGTTTTGTTAAAGTTGTATTTTAATTGGAGGTGAGCATGCGGAATACCAGTGATGACTGTGAGGGCATCAGTAGAGATTGTTTTGTAACCTCTAGAGGTTTGGACCAAAAACATTCTCTGTATTGAGTTAAGTTTATTCGACGCTGCTTTGGTGAGGTTGCCCCCCCAAATGCCAGCGCCGTAGGTTAGGATCTTTTCTATCACTATTTTATACCAGGTTTTTAGGAAGAAGGTGGATATACCCCACCTCTTCCCTGCCATTTTTGCTGTATTGTGGAAGATTTTAGATGTTTTTATCTTTAGGTCTTGTATGTGTGCCAGCCAGTTTAGGTTTCTATCTGTTGTGATTCCCAATATTTTTAGTTGTGAAACATGACGGACACTGACGCCATCGATCCTCATCACTGGGTTCCGTTTAAGGAGACTTGGGAAGGAGAAGGTCAATGCTTGCGTTTTCGAGGGTGAGAGTGTTAGATCTGATTCTATTAATAGGGAGCTGAAGAGGGAGAGGGCAGCCTGGGCCTGTTCCTCCAGAACTTTTCTCGTTAAACCCGAGAGAATCACAGAGAAGTCATCAGCATATGCGAGGGTTTTAAAACCCTCTGAGTTCATTTTTAGCAGAATTTTGTTGGCCACCAAGTTCCAGAGGATCGGGCCTAGGCACGATCCCTGGGGGCAGCCCTTAGATTGTGGAAAAACACTGTAGTTAGGGCGCCAGTTAATCAAGATTTTCCTGTTGGAGAGGTAAGAGCTGACGACTCCCGCAAGATTTCCCGGGCAGATCAGTGTTTGTAGAGTGTGTAGGATGTGTGGCCATTCGATGTTGTCGAAAGCCCCTTTAATGTCAAGTGAAATAAGAGTGGTGTACTTTCCAGACTGAAAGTTAAGAGCGCAGGAGTTTAAAATTTGCAGCAAAGCGAGTTCACATGATCTGCCCTCTCTGAACCCGAATTGGTTGGGGTGTAGAAGATTATTGGATTCCAGGTAGAAATTTAGTCTATTGACAATGAGCTTTTCTAGTAATTTGCCTATTGTTGGGAGCAGGCAGATCGGTCGATAAGAGAAGGGTTCAGAGGGAAGCTTCCCTTGCTTCAGAAAGTACACCACTTCACCCCTTCTGAGAATTTCTGGAAAATATTGTAGTTTGAGGCATAAATTTGTCCATGTGTGAAAAATATATGTGAGTGTATTGAAGGAGTGTCTAAGGATTCTGAAGTCTATGCTGTCAGGACCAGGGGCCTTATTTACGTTAAAGCTATAAAGAGCAGCCCGGATTTCTGCCTCCGTGAAGGCTTCGTCCATGGGACCTGAAAAAATTGGAATATGGGGGCTGGTGAATTTACTCATAGGGAAGAGAACTGAGGTGATATATTCTAGGTTGTTGTGTTTAGAGAGTACATAAAGATTATTGGAACTGGAGAAGTGCTCATATACATAGAGAGGGACCGAATTCTGTTCAACCAGTAGGATTACGGGAAAGGTGGGGAGTGTGGCCAATAGTAATTTTAGAAACGCTAATTGTGTAAACTGTAGAAAATTAAGAACATGTGGACCGAATGTAAAATTTCCAACAATCAGACAAAAAGGGAACAGCGAAATGACAATTGACAAGATTTTAAAGATTTTATAAATAAAAAAAGTTTCAAAGAAATCGAGTTCATGAATGGATTTAGGCTTGCAAATTATTTTAGCTGAATCAAATTTTAAAATTATGGTTTTCCTGTCAGCAAAGCTTAGAAATAGCCGATATATTGGATTCTTGTTTACGGATATAATTAATATGTTCTTTTAGACGGAATTTGAGGCTGCGTTTAGATTGAGACTGCCTTTAATTGTCTGAAAACAGAGATGATTGATACACATTGTTATTATCTTCGGTGCATGTATTTCAACGCATATAATGTATATAGGCATGTATGTCAACTATTAGGGATAAGAATACTTGACAGCATTCTAATTAATAATCTGTAAAATTGTTAGTAACTGCTCTTATATCTATATCTGTCTATCTATCTATCTACCTATCTTTATATATATATACCCGTCTCCTTTTTAAGAGAATTTTTCCTACTATTTAATCCTAATAACTTTTGGAGAAAATTGCTCAAAAAATAAAGTAGTGTGGAAAAAAGGCTGGTACAAAATATTCTTTGGAATGTTAATTAGGATGTTGGCAGCTATAGGGACTTGATATTAAAGCTTTTATTGAGTGCATACTAAAGAGAAATGTTGGCTGATTTTACTGAAAATTTGACAAGAGTAAGTTCGTCTCTTAACTCTAAATATATATATAGATATCCAAAAATTAATAAATAAATCCTTATTAATTTTTATGCCACACTTATAAGTTACTGTCAATACAATACATGAATGGGATTTTGGCGCCAATTTTTCACCACTAATTCTAATTTTTTTTTTTTTTTTTTTTTTTACTTTATAGATCACAGAGAAGGAAATGCGAATATTTATTATCGTAAATAAATGTATATTTTCTGTGCCAAATTTCTTTTCGTGGCAATATCATCTGCATGATAGTCCGTGAAACATTGTTAACTATTCTTGAAATAAGGTTTGAAAAGTGATATATTACGCTTGTTAAAATGATTTTATATATTTTTTTTAAACTATAAAATAATGGATAATATAAGAAAACCTTTCATAATTATAGAACATTTTAAAATATAATGATTAAATATTACATTAAAACAATAATAATAATAATATTAATAATTTAAAACGTTTTGAAAGTATGCCTATTGCCAAATATATAAATATATATTTGGCACTAGGCATACTTTCAAAACTCTTAAGATTATTACTATTATTATTATATTATTAATGTAATATTTATAGTATATATATATTAACAGAAAACAGATATGATTAACGGAATTTTATTTTTGAGTTGGTACTACTAATATTAACTTGAGAAAAAGCCATAGAGAGTTTATCCCCATATGTCTAATTCAAAATAAAATAAATTGTAATGAGTTATCCGTAGATGAGAAACGTAAGTGCATTGGATAAACGATGTTACGTATACGTATTGGTTAAACGATACGTAAAAATAAAGTGTTATCTATTCAAGCATTGTAGTATTAAATACCTACACTATTGTAAGTCACAGTGTAAATATTGAATTAATAGCTGTCAAAAATTAGTAAAAATAAAAAATAAAAAAAATTAATATATATATATATATATATATATATATATATATATATATATGTGTGTGTACAGTCGGCAGCAAAAGTATCCGAGCACTAGCAAAAAGTCCTATGTAAAAAAAAAATAAAAAAAATGCTCTTAATACTGTTTTGTTAAATAAATCCTTGTCGAATAATGTTTTTAGATTGAATAAGAACACTATTTATTTAACAAAACAGTATTAAGAATACTTTTTCTATATAGGAATTTTTGGTAGTGCTCGGATACTCTTGCTGCTGACTGTATACATACACATATATATATATATATATATATATATATATATGTTACCGTTAAAGCGCAAAACACGTTAATCTGAAGATTACCTAGCTAATCTGCAGATTAACTAAAATGACCCGTTAAAGTGCGGAATAAAGAGTTTTCCGCATTTTAACTAGGTAATCTGCAGATTAACGGCTTCTGTGTCGTTAAAGTTTAAATGTTTGTTTCGAGCCTTAGTTTTTTTACATTCACTATGACGTCAAACAGTCATGTGATACAGATACGCGAATCCCAGATTAGTCTGTGACGCGATTGACCTTCAAACACAAACCAAAACTTTTATCCCTTCCTCTCCGCTGTGATAAACAGTAAGCGCAAAATGTGGATCATCGAAGCTATGACATTAAATTTCTTATTATGACCAACACAAATTTTAAAGTACAAGTAAGTTATAATTGTTTTGAGTTTATTTCTTCTCTTTTTTAAGTCTGTCAATATAAGTTTGATAAGGGTCTGCATTTTATTAATGAAATATAATCTTAATTAAAAGCCCTTTCTCGTGACACTTCATTTTAAATTATGAATCTTAAATTTACAGCACAGTAATTATTTTCTCCCGAAATAAAACTATTAAACCACAACTTTTTAAAACTACTTTATTTTAAAATTGATTTAAATTACTATTACTTACTGAAAAAAAGAACACATGTATTATTTTTTAACTCTGGAAAATATGGCATTCAATATTATGGCATTATTCAATAAATACTTAAAATGAAATTTTTATGCAATTTTTAGCATTTCATTACAATTTTTCTCTTTTGTTTCTTTCAATTTCAAGTTTCCTGTATATATTTTATATATCATGATTATATTTTTATTTTTAATTTTGTTCGCTTTTTAAAATAATTTCGTTGTAGTTTATCACATAAAATGTGTTAATAAAGTTTTTTTTTTTTTAATTGTAAAATTAATATATTTCCTAAACTTGTACAGATATATGTATGCTGCAAAATATAGTTTAATAAAGCATTGGAAAACTGTCATTTTAATTTTCATGAGTTCTAAAAATTATTAGAGCAGTTTTAATTGTTTGAAGCACTTCTTAAAATGCTTCTGATTTGTCTAATTTAATATTTTTTTAGCTAATTAAAAATTGGTGCATATTTTTTTTTTTTAAATATAGTAATAGCAATATAAATTGTTAATAAAACTTTTTTTTATTTTTTTTTTTTATTTAAATTGTTAAATATTTTTATTTGAAAAGAAATCGTTACTGTATTACAATTCTAACATTCATTTATAAAATAGACTTTATTGTAAGCTATTAAAGATATTATATTTCATCATAAAAATGCATAACATCTTCAAACTTATATTGACAGAATAAAAAAAGATAAAATAAATAAAACAAATATAACTTTAAAACACATAAAAATTAAAACACATACCGATTAAAATAAGTAAAGAAAGGAAGAAAAGAAAAGCAAACTAATCTTTTTTTTTCTTTTCCGAATGATAAAAACAAATACAACACAGCGTGCAGTAAAATTATACCACCAGAGATCTTATTTTCACTTTAACGAGTGCCTAGTAGGTAATGTGCAGATTATCTAGGTAATTCGCAGATTACCTAGCTAATTTGAGAAATGAAACAATTTTCCACACTTTAACGGATCACCCTAGTTAATGTGCAGATTGTCTAGCTAATCTGCAGATTAACTGATTTCTGCACTTTAGCGGTAACATATATATATAAAGTAAAAGAATTATAAAATATTTAAACATAATAAATAAAGGTGCATTCATATTATTATAACATAAAACTCTTGTAAACGAAATATATATATATATATATATATATATATATATATAATATTAAATTAATTTAATATATTCTTCTAATGTACATTCAAATAGCGTTAAATAATTTTCATTTATATACCATCTAGTGAAATGAAAAAATACAATTTAACAGAACAAATGATAAAATACTTTAAAGACATACAGAATGTTCAGAACATAAACAAGTACTTCAGAGGTTCGATATTTACAGCTCTCGTATTACTACTTGCGAGAAATCCATCTCTGGCGTTTTCTGTTTCTTCTAAATAAGTGGCTAGAAAAACAGTGACATCATTGGTTGAAATAAGTATATTTTAGCAGCTGTTATTTTCAAATTAAAATATACTATCTGATACGTTTTAGCAATTGAATTTTGTAAGATTGTTAATAATTTTTATATATTTCATTATTAGTAGCTTCAACATAAAGAAGTAAAGTAATATATATTTTTTCACTCCTTGCATTCAAATAAAAAGTTAGAGCATGAAATGCCTTTTAAGTTAAACTTATGTGTTATTAAGTTAAACTTATATGTTAAACTTTACTTTAAGAAAAATTTATTTATTCTTAATTATTTTTTAAAACAAATATTAATATATACACACACACACACACACACATATATATATATATATATATATGTATATATGTGTGTGTGTGTGTTTGTGTGTACAAAGAAACAGCAGCCAGAGGCTCCTATAGAGCTTTCTCTAAATTAGTTTGATAAAAACGGTATATACGACACTGAAACAAAAAACAAAAAAACAAAAAAAACAAAAAACTAGTATGTTGTGGCCACCACACGACTTTCTTCTATATTTTCCTATACATATTCAATCAGTAACAATATTAAAAAAAATAATAATAACGATTTTTTTTTTTTTTTTTTTTTTTTTTTTTGTCAAAAGTAAAAAAAAATCAATAACTTTGTTTTAAATTATCACAGATTTATAGTTCAACCATTCATTTTAAATTTTAAAGGTATTGACCATATCTTTTGAATGATACCCATCTTCAAAATTTACCCCCCCCCGGCAGGGGGGGGGGAAGCGATGCCCCCCATGCACAAATTTTTTTTCCTAGTTACATACTGCTATTATCAATAATTCATATTAATTTTACAATCACAAGTTTAAAATAACTCTTATTATGCACATTTATACGAAATTTTGTCCTATATTGCCATGTTAACAATTTAGATAAAATGCGATCACAGCGCCACCTGTTGAGCTTTTGATCCCCAAATGTAATCAGCACCAGTTTATGTCGGGGACCAACTAAATACCAAGTTTGGTCAAATTTCGTTAAAAAAAGAAAAAAAAAAAAAAAAAAAAGATTTTTTTTCGTTAAAAGTTAAAAAAATCGATTACTTTGTTTTAAATTATCACAGATTTATGGTTCAACCATTCGTTTTAAAGGTATTGACGAGACCTTTCGAAAGATACCCATCTTGAAACTTTGCCCCCCTCAGGGGGGGGGAACCGATGCCCCCACATGCACAAAATTTTTTTTCCCAGTAAACTATTACTATTATCAACGAGACCTTTCGAAAGATACCCATCTTGAAAATTTACTTTCCCGGGGGAGTACTTCCCCCCCGAGGGGGGGGGAACCGATGCCCCAACATGCACAAAATTTTTTTCCTAGTTACCTACTACTATTATCAATAATTCATATTAATTTTACAATCACAAGTTTAAAATAACTCTCATTATGCCCATTTATACGGAATTTTGTCCTATGCTGCCATGTTAAAAATTTGCATAAAATGCGATCACAGCGCCACCTGTTGAGCTATTGATCCCCAAATCTAATCAGCACCAGTTCATGTCAGGGTGCAACTAAATACCAAGTTTCGTGAAATTTCATTCACTGGTTCGTGAGATACAGCGTCCACAAAAAATGATACAGACAGACAGACAGACATTTTCTAAAAACTATTAATACGTAATCTAGACATACCAAAACATGTAAATCCATGAAAAAACGGAGGTCGAAAATTTTTTCGAATCCAATACTTTCTCTATATTACATATAGAAGAAAGTAAAAAGGAAAATAATAATAATAATAAATATAGAAATAATATTTGACAAGATTGTCAATTATTGTCTGAATGTTTAGAAAATATCTGAATATATTTCTCACATAAATAACTAAATAAAATAAATAAATATATATTGGAAATAAAAATATTTTTCTGTAATTTTCTATAAAGATGAATATTAATAAAATATTCAAAATAAACAAATAAATAAATAAATAAACTTGTAAACAAAAAATATTAACTTCTTAAACTAATTCAATATATTCTTTTGAAGCATGCTCTAACAACGTCAGTTGGGATTTTTTTATATGCCGTCTAGTGAAATGAATAAATTCAATACAACAGAACAAAATATAAAAAAGGACTTTAAGGAGATACAGAATAATCGGAACATAAACAAGTATTTCACAAGCTCGACAGTTACAACGCCCGTGTTACAGCTTGAGTGAAATATATCCCCAATGTTTTCTATTTCTTCTGAATAAGTGGCTGGAAAAACGGTGACATCGTTGTTTCAAATAAATATATTTTTGCAGCTGTTCTTTTCAAATGAAAATATGCTATCTGATACATTTTTACAATTGAATTTTGTGAGATCTTTTATTATTTTTATATACTTTACAATTAGTTAAGTCTACCTATAGAAATAAAGCAATACATTTTTTCTTTATTACAAGATTTCAAATTAAAAGAGATAGGATGAATTGACTTTTGGGTTAGATTTATTAAGTTAGTTTTATATACTTTTATTTCATTCTCCCTTATTTTTTTTAAGACAAAGACGACAAAGAAAAAGCACATAAAAAAAAAAAAAAGTATATCTTATAGAAGAAAAAAAAATTTTAAATCTGAAAAACTTTTACGTAGATCTGCAGAATAGTATTTTAAACCGTAAATGAAAATGTAATTTTTCAGTTCTTTTGTATGCATTTTTATCTTCGTTTATTATTTATTCTTTTTTTTAAAAAAAAGCAAAAGATTTATAAGCTGAATATATTTTATCTGTATTATTTCTGGAATTTTTTAATCTTTCTTTTGATTTGTTTCTGCAGAAAAATAATTATTCAAGAAGATGAAATTTTTAATAACTTTTGAACAAAGTTGCAACAATTTGCTAGTTTATTGCCGTCGTATAGCTCAAAAAGTATATTGTAAATAACTTTAAAGGCTAAGAAATAAAATATATATCCAAGCAAAATTAACTTTTTGCAATAAATGCATTTAGTCCCCTGGAAATTTATCAGTCTAAATTTTTAAGTATCATTATTTATGAAAGAAATTTGACTTATAGTTTATGTTTCAATCTCATTTTATTAATTATGTATAATATTTGTTTTTGCCTTTTTAGGATGCGTTCTTTTTTGCAGGAAACTATACATAAGCTTGACCTAACACACTTTTTTCGTGAAACAGTAATGTATATATATATATATATTACTGTTTTACGAAAAAAGTGTGTTGGTTCAAACTTATGTATGTTTGCTGCAAAAAGTCTCAGTTAATTTTTGAATTGTATTAAATAGCTGAACGATTAATTTATTTTTGGAATTGTTTTCCGGTCACATACCATCTTAATTTTGATCCTTCCAGGAAGGGATCCCCCCCCACTCCGCTTTGGTGATCACCAGAGGTATAGCGTGGGTCGGAACATGGAGAACTTTGCTGTCACAACAGATTTTATGCACACTAACCACCATTAGTGTACACGACGGTCTTTGGCCGGCTTAAGTATCAAATCGGCAATCTTCCATTTACGTGCTCGGCGCTTTATAGACTAGGGTACCGCGGCCCGAAACCATAGATGTAATAAAATCTTTTTGTAAAAAAAATAGAACCGACTCCAAAAAGGAACTGCTATTCAAACAACTAAAAATGAAAGAAAATTGGCAGAAAATGGAACTGTAGATTGCGCCTAAAAGTATAAAATAATTTCCTTTACCAAACAACCTATAACACTACAATTAATCGTAACTTTTGAAGTCGGCGCAAAATTAAATAAAATTTAATTAGTTTTTAAAGGTTTGTCTTTAGATCGGTAGCAACAAATGCTGTTGTCTCGAATGATCCATTTTCATGTTTCCTTTATTATTTTATCACTGTATACAATCGGTCCATTAGTAGCATCTACATAGAACAGTGAACATTCTTCACAATGCGGTATTTATGTTTCTACGAAGTTAGATCATCCTTGATGGCTTTTGAATTTGGCGATAGAAACGTAAGGCAAAAATATACACGCAAGATGTATATTTTCATAATATCTATTGTACGATGTGTTGTTTCATATTCTTGATTACACTCTTGATATACCTTATTAAAATAATCATGATATCCCAAAGAAATTAAATATGTTTGCCAGATAATTTTGCGATTTTTCGTTCACCTAGGACGTCAGATACCAGCATCTTCGCCAACTTTTGCTGCTTACGAAGTCTTATTTGTTTTCTTGAATCAAAGTAGTTTTCTGCTGCGTTTTGCAGGTAACAATGTGAGACGTGTATTTTGAATAGGATTTCATTTTTGTATTGAATGAAGGTATCAATTTTTATTTAATTTTGCGCCGACTTCAAAAGTTATGATTAATTGTAGTGTTATAGGTTGTTTGGTAAAGGAAATTATTTTATACTTTTAGGCGCAATCTACAGTTCCATTTTCTGCCAATTTTCTTTCATTTTTAGTTGTTTGAATAGCAGTTCCTTTTTGGAGTCGGTTCTATTTTTTTACAAAAAGATTTTATTTTTCTCTTTTCAGTGAAAACTTATTTATATAGCAGAGCATCAGAAGACGTTCGACGGAAGTTTCACAAATCACAACTTCCAAGGAAAGTGACATGACTCAAAAAATGGTTTATGTCACTGAAAAATACATTAAATGCACCCAATGTGAACAAAAAAGTTACATCTCCATCTAGAAAGTTATACACTCGAGAGACAGTTGTGCCAGTTTTATTCTAGTCAAGTTATTTTTAAGTTGATTTTTCTCAAATGCTGCATTTTTAAATTGTGTCACTTTTCTTGCCTTTATCGGATATGACTAAAAATTATCTATTGAACGAACATACGTGAAAATAAAAAAATTTTAGAAATGTAAAGAAAGGATACGCTGTATTCGTAACCGAAAATTCTGTTAGGCATATATATTATACTTTACAGTAAATACGTGTCACCCGCTGCGCTGGAAATTGCGCAGCGTAATGTTCAAACAAAGAGCAAAATATGCATTGCAGCTGATAGACAGAAGTTTCAAGATCGATACTTACACACTGCTTTTACCAGTGTAGCTGCTTGTGTTCAGCAGTTAGAGTGAGAACAGACTTTTGTGAGTATCCTGTAATTTGTTTATATCTTAATGAAATCTTAATGAAACTTATTTCAGGCCAAGATCATTACGACAACAAAAAAAGTATTAAAATTAAATCATCTCTTACGAAGATATAAGCTAACAAATTTAAACAACGACAACGAGAGACATGGTTTGTATTGAGAACCTCTTCCTTTATGAAGTCGGCATAAAACGCCTATGCGTTAATCGATGTGACCGCTTACAATAACCATACTTTGAATTTTACATAGCATAAATGTCACCCGCTACGCTACAATATACGCAATGTTTTTCAAGTGTGCACAAAATAGGAAATTGTGACTAAACAAATGCACGTTTTAAGCGTTCTGTTTTTAGCATTAATGTCTAAACTATCTTTGCGTACTATATCGATGATGCTCTGCAATTTTATGATTCCCCTTTTACCCTGTCTTGAAACTTTTCCGAGATAGGATCGCTAACTCCACTCTTTTCTACAAGGTGGCGCTTTAGGCGGTTGAATCGCGTAGCACATGTTCACTTTACTTTTCCATACATACCACTTTTATGACTATAGCTACAGCTGTTCAGCAGTTAAAAGAGTCGGGACTGACTTTTTTGGGCACCCTGTATTTTCTTTTGATCGTAAAGATCTTACAATGGGACCTATTTCAGACCAAGACCTTTACAATAAAACAAAAAGTATGAAAATCGGATCATCCATTCAGAAGTTATGAGCTAACAAACAAAAACAAAAACAAAAAAAACATACGCTTTGAAATGAGAACCTCCTCCTTTTTGAAGTCGGTTAATTAGAGCATTTCTTACGAAGTTATAAGCTTACAAACACCAACAACAACACATAGCAAGAATTAAGAATACCCTCCTTTCTGAAGTTGGTTGAAAAGGACTTTGCGCTAATCGATGTGACCGCTTACAGTAACAGTACTTTGAACCACAGAATATACGTGTCATCCGCTACGCTGTAAAGCGTGCAACGTAGTTCAAGTGTGCACAGTGTAGGAAATTGCGAACAAACAATTGCACGTTTTAAGCGTTCTATTTTTAGCAATAATATCAAAAAACTGTCTTTTCGTAGTAAATCGATGATACTCTACAACTTCGTAATTAACTTTTCTCCCATCTTGAACCGTTTTTTGAGATAGGAGCGCTAATGCCGCTGTTTTTCACCAGATGGCGTTTTATTTTCTTTAGATTGCAAAGATGTTATAATGGGACCTACTTCAGACCAAGATCTCTACAACAAAGCAAAAAGTATCAAGTAACCGTATTTTGAACTATATAGCGTATGTCTCACCAGCTACGCTACTACGTGAGCAATGTAGCTCAAGTGTGTATAGTGTAAGAAATTGCGAACAAAAAGAGGCGCGTTTTTCGCCTTGTACTTTTCGCATCAATGTCAAAACTATCTTTTCGTACTAAATCGATGACGCTCTGCAATTTTATAATTCACTTTTTTCCCCTGTCTTGAACCGTTTCCAAGATAGAAACGCTAGCATGAATGTCTAAACTATCTTTTTGTACTAAAACGATGATAATCTTCAACTTTCTAATTCACTTTTTTTCTCTAGAACCGTTTTCGAGATAGGAACACTAACTCAACTATTTTCCACCAGGTGGCGCAGCAAGCGGTTTAACCTTGTACTGCAGGGCCACTTTACTATACTTACATACCATTTTTATCACTATAGCTGCAGCCGTTTAGCAGTTAAAAGAGTTGGGACTAATTTTTTGGGCACCCTGTATTTTCTTTAGATCGTAAAGATATTACAATGGGACCTATTGCAGACCAAGACCTTTTCAGCAAAACAAAAAGTATCAAAATCGGAGCATCCGTTCAGAAGTTATGAGCTAACAAACATAAAAAAAACATACGGTTTGAATTGAGAACCTTCCTTCTTTTTTTGAAGTCGGTTAAAAAAGAAAGAAAATTAATATCAACTTTTTTTCTGTACTTTAAGAAAATTAATTTTCTTACACGGGGAAATTAAAATATGATCCATGGTTAGGTAGGTAGATAGTTAGGTAGGTTGTGTTTGACGTCGCATCATTACTGCGCTATGGATAACTGGCGACGGTCTGGGACGCACCCCTAAGGATGTTCCGGAGACATGCCATCACAATTTTGGACCTACACGAAGGGGATGGTCCCCCGCTACAGTGGCCCCCAGAGGTATAATTTTGATGGGAACATGGAGGATATTGCGGCCACGACATATTTTACGTGCACCAGTCACCATAAGTGTACACGAGAGTCTTTGGCCGGCTCGAGAACCGAGCCCGCAATCTTCCAGTTACGAAGGGGTACCGCGGTCCGAATCTAAGATTGTAAAAAAGAAATAAAAAGTGTCATATACTAAAGCTGTAATGCAAAATAGTTTAGATATTAGGAATTTCGTTCTACTAAAAAAATATATAAATATTATATATTTCAATTTGACATTGAATATGAGGTTTTCCTTAATATTTTTTCTGCTTTTGTCTTGTAATATGCACTATTAATATTCCTTTACAGTGAGAGAAAGCAGCGAATAGGCGGGCAGAGCTCTGCATGTGTTAATAAGTAAAGTGAGTCGGGGGGGAGGCGAAGCCTCCCTCGGGGGTTGGTTAGCGGAGCCAGCAGGGGACAGAGCCCCCCTAGTTATTACCGGGTGATTCAAAAGTCGCAGAAAAATTATTTAAAAAATATTACTTAAAAAATACTGACTGTAACTCTATGCGGTTTTCACTAAAATGTATAGAAAAACACGATTTTTTTTTTTTTTTAATGTATTTAAATAATTATTCAAGAAGACGGAATTTTTAATAACTTTTGAACAAAGTTGCAACAATTTGCTAGTTTATTGCCGTCGTATAGTTCAAAAAGTATATTGTAAATCACTTTAAAGGCTAAGAAATAAAATATATATCCAAGCAAAATTAATTTTTACAATAAATTGATTTAGTCTTCTTGAAATTTATCAGTCTAAAGTTTTAAGTATCCTTATTTATGAAAGAAATTTGACTTATATTTTATGTTTCAATCTCATTTTTTTAATCATGTACAATATTTGTTTTTGTCTTATTATGATACGCTCTTTTTTGCAGCAAACTATACATAAGCTTGACCTAACACACATTTTTCGTGAAACCGTAATATATATTGAAAACCTTTTCAAACATTGAATAGATGAAAACAAGAAACACTGAATAAGATGAAACAGAAAAAATGCATAAAACACAAAAAAAGATTACGAATATCAAGCAATCTTAAATTGAAACATGCAAATTCATTAAGTTTTCAAGGGTATAGAATGAATATTGCATGTAATATAGGTGTTATTTCTGTCTTGTTGTATTCAAATTGCTGAACATCTACAACAAGCTATACCCAATAACACCCCAAAAAAGAAAAATTTTAAACTGAAAGAATAATATGTGAAAAACCAAATGAGAATCAAACTTATTTAAATTCAAGCAGCAATTTCAAAATTATTAATTGAAATACTAATAATAATAGTTAAATAAATTACTAGTAGTAATTAATGAAACAAGAGTTTAACTTACATTACACAGAAAAAATTGTATAAGTAGCTTGATCACTAAACAAACATGTGGCTGTATACAGATAAAGTCTCAGTCAATTTTGGAATCGTGTTAAATAACTGAACGATTAATTAACTTTTGGAATTGTTTTTGTCAACTGAACGATAAAGTTGAGTGAACTGTTTGATTTTTAATAATTAACCTAAAAGTGATTATTTAAATTTAAATTTTGATTAAAAATTGAGATTAATTTGAGTTACGAAAATACGGAAACTCAAGAATGTCATTTTGCTGAAACACAAAATCAAACTAGTAAGTAGCGACATATTTTGGAGTGTAGAAAAAGTAATTACCCTAATTATATATATATATGTATATATATATATATAGGATTAGATTATCAATGAATAAAATAATATATCAATGAATAAAATGAAATTTCCCCCCCCCCCCAAAAAAAAAAAAAAAAAAAAAAAAAAAAAAAAAAAAGAATAAATTAAATTAATTGAATTAAACAAAGTTATTGAATATTTAAAGTTTTACCCAGAAAGCATAACTTCAGTAAGACCTACGATTTTGAAAATTTGTTTGGAAGCATTCCGCACAATTTAGTGATAAAAGTTTTTGAAAGCATTTATGAGGAATTTGGCAGTTACTTAAATTGTGAAAAAAACTACTGGATTAATCTTATTAAGTTTTGTATTTTCGAAAATGTTTTATTTAACGGAAAATATTACTTTTTACAAAAGAGGGGTATTCCAATGGGAACGAGTTTCGCGAGTGCTTTCACTAATTTATTTATATATTTTTTTGAAAAAAAAAAATATATATATATATATATATATTACTTTCTTCAGGTTTGTTGACGATTTGATTATTTTTATTTGTAATGATTTCGAAAATATTGCTAAAAAAATATATCCTAAAGAATTAGTTCTAAACCGTACAGATACAGATAAAATTTCATTGCTGGATCTTAACATAAAGCGAAATAAAAATAAATGGCATATTGGTTTATACGCTAAAAGGAAATATTTTGATTTTAAAGTAAACAGTCTCACCAATTGGATTTCAAATATCAGTAGAAAAGTTTTGAAAAATATCATGTTCACACAGTGAAAAAGAATTCGCACTATTTGCAATAATGATGATGATTTAAAATATGCTCTTGAAGATTTAAGAAAAACTTTCCAAGTTAACTGTTACCCGTCTCAATTTTTAACAGAGTGCTTCCATTTTTTTTTTCCTCTTCGGTTTGTTCTGGCTCCTAAATTAAGGGCTATATTTAAATACCGACGAGTATCCCCGTCGGTGAGAAGTTGGGGATCTAAGGATAGTTATTAGCTAATTGCTACTGTCCTATCAGAAACTTCTCTTTCACCCCTACACCGAGGGGGCTCCCTTATGAAGACCTCATTTTTTTTTTTTTTTTTTTTTTTTTTGGGGGGGGGGGGGAGGGAGTTATTTCATTTTACTCATTGATAATTTATTCTATTCATTGATAATCTATTCTGATATTTAAGTTTTGCGTTTCCTTTTGCAGCAATTCTGCGCATTTGTTTGCAATTCTCCTTTTATGTTTTTCTTTTTACAATAGTTACCTATATATATATGTATGTGTGTGTGTGTGTGTGTGTGTATAAATATATGTATGTATATAAATATATATTATATATATACCGTGTGTATATATATTATTCAAAATGTACTGACTGCAGGTCTACGTAGTTTTCACTATAATGCACAGGAAAATATGAGAGTTTTTTTAATAGATATATATATAAGGAAAAATATTAGATACATTTTTCATGAACATATCGTGCTTTTTCGAAGTATCGTCTTATATTTTAAATGGATCCGCCTGATCGAATAACGGCATATTACGAATACTGAAGCCTTTTTAAGTAGAATTTCGAACGCGCAATGTATGACGGTCATTATAATGAATGACGTCCGTCACATTGAGCAATTATAGCCTTGTTACATAGTTGAATAAAAAAAAATAATTTTACAAATAAAGCAACACTTTATTAAGAAAATTTAAACTAATTTGCTAATAAATATTTTATTTCTTATACAAAATTCCATGTCTTTCTATGCTTTTCAGTGGAAACCACATAGTACTACGGTCAATAATTTTTTAATTATATATATATATATAAATTTTTCATGTAATTTTTGGATCACTCTGTATATGTATATATATATATATATAAGGACTATCTCCTAATGCAGTAACACGTCAAAAACGCTTCATGAAATAAAAATATTTATCATAGAGATATTTAAATCTTTGAATCAAAAGTAGAAAAAAAAAAAAAAAAACATAACTAATTAAACAAATTTTCTATGGATGCTATATAAAATTACAATTTTAAAACTCTTGAAACTAAATGCATTGAAATGTTGATCTATTTAATAAAATTATTTTCTCTTCTTCTTGCTTTTCTTTTTTTTTTTTTTTGTTACAATAGAATAAATTTGTAAATTACTTCAAAGACAAAAAAGGATCTTCGAATCTTAAAAAAAAAAAAAAAAAAAAAAAAAAAAACCTTAAGAATGTTAGATACGGTGTATATATACAATAAATTTCTGAACCTGAACCTTTTTTCACATTACTGAAAAAAGTAAATTTTATTACAATAAAAGTACCGGGTGTTTCAAAAATCACAGAAAAAGTAATAAAAAAATATCATTTAAGAAACACTGATTGTAGCTCTATGCAGTTTTCAATAAAATGTATAGAAAAAGCACGTTTTTTTTATGTATTAAATATATATATATATATATATATATATATATATATATATATATATATTTCTTTATTCGTTGCACTTTTTACTAACATATCGCGCTGTATTTGCTATATCCTCTCACATTTTAAATAGATTCTTATGATCAGATGACGCCATATTTCGATAACTGAAGCTTTTTATTACGAGAATTTCCAATGCATAGCGTCTGATGGTAAATCTAATGAATGCCGTCACAATAAGCAGTTATAGTCCCAGTTACGTTGTTGATTTTACTGCGCCACTGTAAAAACGTAATTTTACAATTTAAGCTTCACCGGATGAAGAAAATTTAAACTAATTTGTTAATAAATCTTTTGTTACTTAAAACAATCCTATGCATATCTGTACATTTCAGTGCAAGCCGCATAGTGCTATGGTCAGTTATTTTTGAATAATATATCTTTTATTTTTTCTGTGAGCTTTGGATCATCCTGCATATTTCTTTAATATTATATTAATATAAATATCAATAAAATATTTAAGAGTAAAAGAGGTACAGCTACTTTCCCATTAAAATATATAAAGCATGTAAATAAATTAAGCATAAATTTCTGAAACTAATTCAATATATTCGTCTGAAGCACATTCTAGCAATGTTAACTATTTTTTATATGTCATCTAGTAAAATGAGCAGATACAATACAATAGAACAAAATACACAAGATGTACTTTAAAAAGATACAAAATGTTCTGAACATAAACATGTTCTTCACAACTCCAACAGCTACGGCCTTTCCTTTTACTACTTGAGTGAAATGTATCTACATCGTTTTTTGTTTCTTCTAAATAAGCGTCTGGAAAAACAGTGACATCGTCGTTTGAAATAAATATTTTTTACAGTTATTGTTTTCAAATGAAAATATACTATATAATATATCTTTACAATTGAATTTGCGCGTCTTTTTTTAATTTTTTTTTTTTATTTTTATCCACTTTACCATTAGTACCTTCAACATAAAATAGTGAAGCAATATACTTTTTCATCATTATATGTTTTCAAATAAAAAGAGGTATGATAAAATGACTTTTGGGTTAAAATTATTAAGTTAGTTTTATTTCGTTTATTTCATTCTCCCTGATTTTTTAAGACAAAGCCGAAAAAGGAAATGTGTAGAACAAAGAGGGTCTTATAGAAAATAAAAAAGAAATTGTAAAAATGCTATACATTTATATGGATTTGCAGAGTAATATTTTGAAATGTAAATGAAAAGGTTATTATATGATGCCTTTCTATGCTTTTTTATCTCGTTTTAATATTGATACGAATTTGTAAATAATTGTAGTTATTTTTATATAATTTCATTCGTAGATGCTTAGTCAGGTTAAAAAATGTTAGCTTTTACCGTTTATAGCTTTCTTTGAGTTGAAATAGCTTATTTCCCCTTTAAAATCAATGAAATGCTTCATTATGGCATGTAAAGGTTTTGGCAAACTTGGCGAGAAAATCATTATTATCGATATAACAAGTATCTAAGTTCTAACTTGATTGGCTGGGAAGTTACTCGAATTTTCTCCATTTTTCTACGTGGGTATTTAAAGAATTGCATCGTGTAAAATCAGTCAGTTTCGCCAAGGAATTGATTGCTGCGTAAAGAGATTAAGCCTCTTTGGTTACAGCTTATTACTGTGTGTAATACTGCTATTTTACAGTTATGCTGTGAATTTGATTCTGTCAGCCGCTATTTAAGTTGCATTCTCGGGTAATACTGAAGTTGATAATTAGTTTATAGACCTATAATTCTCTAGAATTTTCTGTACATAAACTTTTGTACCTCTGCAAGATTCGCCTTTCTTTCAGAGACGATTCAGGAGCCCCGAATACACAAAAATATTTTCTTCATAAAAAGGCAAAGCACTTATAAGCTGCAAATATTTTATCTGCATTATTTTTGTATTTTTTTTTTTCTTTCCTTCTGTTCTATTTTAATTTTTATTTATTTATTTATTTTAATTTTTATTATTTCTTTGTAAGAAAAATCATTTTTAAAACGATAAAATCCTTAATAATTTTGAAAAATGGTACAAGTATTTGTTAGTTTATTGCCCTCATACAGTTCAAAAATAATTTTGAAAATAATTTTGAAGGTTAAGAATAAAATACATATATTTGCAAAGATAATTTGTAGCATTCCCCCTTTTTTTTTTTTTTTTTTTTTTTTAATTTATCAGAATAAACTTTAAATAAAATATTTTTGAATGAAATTTCAAAATTTTTTATGTTTTTCTCCCATTTATTTATTTCTGTATAAAATTTGCTTCTGTGTTATTCTAATGCACTCTTTTTACAGCAAACTACATAAAACCTATAACTATATCTTTTTTTTTTCTTTTTTCATTCGGCAAATAATTTTGAATATATATAAGTAAGAGCTATATCAAAATATAATAATGTGTCAGACATTTTACATGAAATAAAAAATGCATGCCATAAAATGGTATTTAAATCTTTTTATTAAAGTAAGAAAATAATAATATCTAAATATACAAAAAAAATCGTGCAGGCCATGAGCTTTTAAATAATTAAAAGAAATTTATAGGGATGCCACATAAATTTTGAATTATATATTTTTTGAAATTAAATGCAATGAAATGTTGATCCCTTCATCCCCCTTTTGCACTTTTGTTTACCAATTTACTAATTTGATATATATGTCGAAGAATTGAAGCCGATATCAAACTTTATTCTAACACTCAGTATATAAATTCTAACATCCTTATTACGATATACTTGAAAATTGTAAGGTTATGTTTTTAATAATGTTTGGTTTAACACTTTTAATTTATATTTTTTCGTTTAATCAGAGCCTTTTTAACTAACAACTTATCAAATAAACTGAACTTTTACTTTATTATTAGTTATACAATTACATAATTAATAAATAATTCGTATAAAATTTAATATTAACGTTTGAAAGCAATGAAAAGAAATTTATAATTGTACCTCTTTTGCCGATAAAAATAATTTAATTTAATAAAAAAGGATTTTTACATCGATACAATAAGACCTTATTGTTATTCTTATCACTATTTTTACACATTAGTTTCTTTAAGTGATATAGTTAAAAGGTGTAAACTTAAATAAGAAATTTAATCACAATTTTTATTTAAGAAGAATTTGTGTAGTTAAAATTAACAATATAATATCAAAGAAAGTTCAAAATTTATTTATTTTATGTATTTTTATTATTTTTATTTAATCAATTATACAATGACATTTTAATGTAATATAGGAATGTTTTTGTATTTTCTTAAATAAATAAAAATTTACGATTCCTTAATAATTATTATTTATTCATGTATTTTATATTAACATATAAAAAGTATGGATTTCTTTTTTTTTTTTCTAAGTACTTTTTTTTTTAACAAAAAATGAAGCATGATCACAATTTATTTTTAATCTGTATTATTATTTATTAATAATTTCAAATATAAACATCATCTTATTCTAATAAAAAAAAAAATCGGTATTTTTTACTTTTTATTGTTATTTTGGAGAGATAACGAGTTTTCTGAAGCAAATAGAACTCAGATACTCATTTTATTTTAAATGCGACCTTTCAGATTGTATTTTTCAGTCGACTATTGTAGTAAATATTAGATTCGAATGTTCACATTAATGAAAAAATAAATGTTCAAAAAATAAAATGTATATTTCATTGATTTTATATAAAGATAAATGTCAAAAAATCTTTTAAAATAAAAAGTAAAGACGCTTTCATATTACAGCAATCAAAGCTTGTAAACAAAATAAATAAAAACACTTAAATTAATGCAATATATAAGACACTTTAAAAGTGACATCGCTGTTTGAAAGAAATATTTTTTGAAGCTGTTTTTTTCAAAGAAAATATACCATCCAAAACATTTCCGATGAAACTCAATTGAATTTTGCACAAACTTTTATTTACTTTTTTATATCATTTACTATTAGTTACCTCAACCTAAAGAAGTGTAGCAATACATTTTTCCTTCATCTAACACGAAATAATTTTTGGATTGAATTTTTTAAGTTAGTGTTACATACATTTATGCTATTCTAACTTTTAAGACAAGTATGAAAAAGAAAATATGCATGAAAAAGAGGATCTTATAGAGGATAAAAAATTATAAAAATACATTACATGTATGTATTTATTTATTTATTTATTTATTTATTTATTTTTTACAAAAACAATTTCTATATAATGATAAAAGTTCTTAACCCGTTAGTAGTCGCTAGTTGGTCAATTTGCCGCCCATCCTGCAGTTTTTCCAGATTTTGTTATTCAATAGCCACCAAAATATTTTAGAAGTGGCATTTGATATACATAAAACGCGCATAAAATCGATTTAACGTCGATCACATCACTTCTTAAAATTATTGGTGACAGTTAAATAAAAAGTTCGCAATCTGTAATAGGTGGCGCTGTCGATAGCGACTACTAACGGGTTAATAACGTTTTAACAATGTTTCGTGTATAAATTGGATTGTTACTTTTAATTGATCAAAATTTATTTTAAATAGAGTTAAAAATGAAATCAGCGTCATTTTAATTAATGACTCATCCAGTGTAATGATAACGTTTATTTAATAATTGATTGTAGTTATAACTTTATAATTAATGAATGACGCGTATAAAATTTAACACTAATGTTTGGAAACTTTAAGAGGAAAACTATTAAAATTATATCTCTCATGTCGATAAAAATAAACTTTAATTAATAGAAAGGGATCTTTCAGTCGATAAAATCAAACCTAATTAATTAATTTTACATATAAGTTCATTTAATTGATAGCATAAAAAGCTCAATTAAACTGAGCAATTTAATCAAAGTTTCCTTCAAAAGGGTTTTGTTAAAAAATAAATTAATAAATTAATAAAAATAAAAATAAAATAAAATATCGCAGGAAATTGAAGTTTTATTTATTTAAATTGTTTTCATTATTTTCGTTTGATCGATTATAAAACGGCATTTTAAGATAACATATTAGGGCTTGTCTTAAAGAATAAACAACTAAAAATTCTTAATTTATTTTTATTTTTCTAATCATTTCAGCATGCATAACAGATTAATACTAAATAATAAAATATATTCTTTTAAATCTAAAAACAAGCTAGATTCACAATTTGTTATAAATTTGTAATATTATTTCAATAAATAATTCTGAATACGAGCGATTTTTTTTTATCCGTTTTTATTTTTACTTATTTATGTTTTCATTTATTTATTTATATTTATTTATTTGTTTATTATTAATATGTGGGGAAATCAGGAAGTTAAAATATCTGTACTGAATATTTTCTCACTACATTTTAAACTAGCAGACTTCGTCCACTTTGCTGGCGTCTAAGTTTACATGAAAAAAAAAAAAAAAAAAGAATAACTATTTTTTTTTATTTCACTTTCTAAATAAATAAAAAAAAGTTTGAGTTCCGGTTTCGTCCATGCTGTAACGGATCCAGCTTTCCACTCCTTACAGAAAATTCTTTATTGTACACATTAACTTGGATATTTATCGATGACAGGTGAAACTTTTATTATACAATAATTATGATTTTTAAAATGGCTGTATCTCAGCATGTATTATAATTTCAATTTTGGCACCATGTGTAATGGTGGAATCCACCACAGACGAAAGAAGCTTATCCATTGGCCGTGAAGTTTGATACAAAACGTTGTTGAAAAGATGAATATAATCAAAGTCTTGAGAATTTTACATTGTCCTTATTAAATGTTGGTTAATAAAGAAATCACATGAAGACAAATACAAGTTCACACATAAAAAATTATTTGCAACGCAATAATCCCAAGAATTCCGGGGATCGAGGGAGAGAGAGAGGGCAGAGAAAAATCTTACGTCTTGACTATCTGAAGAAATGAGCAAAAACTGAGGGTCTGCTCTTTTCTATCGCACGGGGAGAACCGCCCGGAAGGTAAGTCATATGTTTGCATTATTTTATTTTCGCCAAAATGAAAGCCAACTTCAGTTCTTTGTTTTAGATAATAAACAAAAATGTTAATTTTTTGAATTTGTAATGACGGTTTATAGTTGTATTAACCCTGTACTCGCCAACTTCATGCCAAGCGACAGTTTGACGAGAGAAATGACCGTTATGAACTGAAATCATTAATATTGGGTAATTTAAAATAAATTATATCCGGTGTTGAAATAATATAAATTCTGACAATGAGTTTTCTTGTTTTATGTCTATTTGAGAACACTTTTTTTATAATTACGTTTAATGTCAGAATTTCCGTTAGATATTATTTCTTTTATTTTCTTTTTATCCCATAAAATAAAGTACTTTTCTATTTAAAAAGATAAACATTTTATTTATGATTTAGATATAAAACATATACAATTTAGATATCTGAATGATGTGTGTTATTGTTTTATGTTAATAAATAGTGTAGGTCGTATGTATAATTAAAATTGTGTAATTTTTAATGACATTTAAAAATAATTCTTTCTTCAAATGCCTAAGAACAAGTTATGTAAATATAATATCTCACTTAAAATTTAATTATTTTTTTTATTGCAATAATGCATTAATTTATCATTAGATTTTATTTTATTTAAAAATTCAATTAAGATTTAACCAAATATACATGAACACCTTCACACCATGTGTTTTATATCATTCGCTTTTTCTGCTATATTACCTTTTGGTTACCGATTAGCCAATGCAGTAGATATAAAAAGTAGATTTTTATTTTAAAGGAATTAAAAAAAAATATATATATAATATAATTAAACTTAAAATTTAATAAGTTTAATCCTTTTACTAAATCACAATTTTTTCCCGATAAATTCAATAAATTAAAGAAAAAAAAAACTTTCGAATTTATTGATTTCATAAACGAAATACAAATATGGTAACATTCATTGCTATGCGATGCAGGTGACTTAAATACAAGGCATAAGATTAAGATGGCATAAATTTAAGAAAATTAAACAGAAATGTGAATGGATAAAATCGAAAAAAAAATAATAATAATAATAATAAAATAAATAAATAAATATCAAGAAAAATTCAAAAATAAAGAAAATTCTCGATTGGGTGAACCTCAGCAGGATAAAAGTTTCGTAACTCTGCGATCAATAGTATGAGCTGAAGCGCGCACACAAATACACAGACACACACAAAGACTTCTATTTAATACCATGTTTTTATTAACTTCTATTCTTGTTTGTCTGTCCGGTGCAAATCTTGCAATCGAATTTTAACAAACTTCCCTACTAGCTAGACATTTGAGACTTTCACAATAGCTCACAATCCGATAACAACATAATACGTCGAAGTCCGATTTTCGAATTTTCGAATAGTTTTCTTATAATTAATAAAAACATGAATATAATAAGCTCCTAATAGCAATAAAAGTAGCCATCAAAATATTAGTTATAATTTAATTGTTGCAAAAAAAAAAAAAAAAAAAAAAGAAAGAAAGAAAGAAAAGAAAAGAAAGAAAGAAATACGAGTTTAATTTCTTTTCACATAAAAATAAATTTATTTAATTAAGCGTGAACGTTAAAAAGTTAAATTACGCATCTCACAAAAATTGACGTCATTATCACTTTAAAAATATTATACACATTGGTAAGTGCTAATGCAGTTCACGATGCTAATATACGTTGCACTAAAAGGAGTAATATTTTATTTTTTAAACCAACTTTTTTTTTTCACTATTATTATTATTATTTCACTGAAATGAGTCTGCGTGCTTAAATATTGCTTAAATATTATTTTTTATCCTCGCGTATTTTATTAATGATTCATCAGAAGATTTAAAAACATGGTATATAAAAGGTTTTTTTTTTTTTTCTTTTTTATAATTATTTATATAGATATGAATTCTTTGAACATTCACCTAAATCAAAATTCTCTTTTACAATCAAAATAAAACTAAATTACATGAATTGTTCTTTAAAAGGTTGTACGTTACATAGGTGGGAAATATTAATTTACGAGATTAAGGGATAATGTTCAAGGCATTAAAATTTATTTTGCTTTTCATAATACGAAGGCATCTGTATTCGCTATAATTTGCAATTTGAGACTGGAAAATGTATTTCTTAATACAAATTTTTATTTTTTCTTTAAATTGTAGTTTTAAAATTATCTAAATACTGTCTAAATCAATGTATGATATCTAATTTAAAAACTTACTTATACTACAGAAGATATCTGTTTTCGCAAATAATTGTACGTGTTACCTCATGCTGTAGTTTTAGAATAACACTATTCGATATGAAAATTGCCTCTGACACCATTTACGCATTTTCATATGAAAATGACCTCCTAATTTCGAATATGACGCCCATTTTCCCTATCACCCACTATATTTTAAGAATGACCCCTAGTTTTATTATTTTTCGGGCATTTTATGACTATAAATTTGATTTGTAGGAGGGGGGGGATTATTTTTACCGTTAAATATCGTCTGAGGGGCTACAGGGTTGGAAAATTCTAAACATTGGACATTTGCGACAAGGGAAAAATTTTGGGAGGGATTCGCTCTGAAATTATGCATTACATATCTTATGTTTTTTTTTTTTTTTAATCTGTTATTACTGTTATCTTTTAAACATTACATTTTTTTGTTTTGTTTTTAGGTCTTAAATTAATTATTTTTCATTCTTCAAATCAAATTCATGGTCATAAAATTATCGAATATGGAAAGAAATTGAGGGAGGGTGTGGTGTATCTAGAAAACGGTGGGTGACTGGGCAAAATGGGTGTCATATTCGGATTCAGGAGGTCATTTTTTACATAAGAATCAGCATAAATGGTATCATATCTCGATTTTTTTTTTCTTTTTTCAGAGCTGTGTAATTAAAAAGTTTTCTTGTCTGCTGTATGTCATTTTTTCAATAAATGGAAGAAGAAGAAGAAGAAAAAAAAAAGAAAAAAAAAAAAAAAAAGAAAAAAAAAACAACAACGAATTCAACTGTTATTTCTTCTACACAAAAATTATTTATATGTGAAACAATCGAGTTTTGAAAATTTAAGAATATTCATTTTTCGAAGTTTATCCCAATGACGCAATTTGTTCTAAAATCCATTTCAGAAAAACATTCTCTTCTAGCATTAATTTGACCAATTACCAGACCAAAGTTAGTCAATTAATATAGAATCTAAGTGACGTCATCGGTACAAAACGTTACAATCGAAAATATCATTCATTTCATAAACATTTGTGCTGCAGTTTTAAGATTGATATTTTATAGTGATGAAAGGCTTAAAATTAAGTCAGATTTTTGATTAATCATTTAAATTGATCTTAAACATATTTAATATATTTTTAACAAATGTCACTTAATATATGTTTTATACTTCAATGAAAACGTCATTTAATTTAAATCTCTAATTATATTTATTAAAATAATATCTCTACAAGTGTTAATTCCTAGAAAGAAAAATTTTGGTATACAATATAATTGTTGAAAAAGTAGAACAGCTGGAATTGTTCCTCCTCCAAGGTCAGCGACAACTTCAAAACTCAGCAGAACAACTAAACTCGTCTCGAGTTGAAGCGAATGAAGCGGGATAATTCTCTTTACCAGCATTCAGATTCAGAGAAGGAAGCTCTCATCGTAATGACATGCCGCTGTTTAGTGAGATTAAAGAATATTACCTTCGAATTTAAATTTATTTGGATCCTTTAAACATATATCTTATAGGCTGTAAATATTAATAGCTATGTTTGTCAAGTATAATATCTTAATATGTGTTTTTGTGAAGTATGTGCAGTTTCATTAAAATATTGAAATTATTCTGTAGTTCTTCATCTTCGATATAAAAAATACCACCCTACTTTACTTATTAATGGTGGATAGAAAGCAAAATTAATACATATGTTTTAATCCGCTAAATTAATAATTATAAAACATTGCTCTACGTCTGTTCCGAGATTTGAAAAAGCCAGGCCCTGACTAACGGCAGGGCATACGGGGCAAATGCCCTGGGCCCCCCTTCTGGAAGGGGCCCCCTACAGGTATATGCAGACATTATGCAACTTAAAGACCTCTTATGCCACTGCAAGAGGGCCCCCCAGAATAGGCTTGCCCCGGGGCTCCAGGTAGTCTAAGTCGGGCCCTGCAAAAAGCGTATAATGTACTGATAATATATATGTATATATATATATATATATATATATATATATATATATATATATATATATATATATATATATATATATATAACTTTCTGCACGTCTAATTAATGGAAGCAAATTCTTTGATCATTTCCTTAATCTTTCAAAACAACTATAAACAAGTATTTAATTATTTTTCCATAAATATTTTTTCAATGTTTAACTTTCACTTCATTATATAAATCAAAATTAAAAAGTACTAAACATGGCCTGATTTAAAATATTAGAATATAACAAATACCAATTAACTACTTTATTGCACAAGAATCATCTATATAAGTCTCCTTACCTATTAAGAAATTTCTAATATTGATAGTTCTTCAAAAATATAAAATAAAGAATCATTGATACCTTTAACTATATTCCATTCCCAAAATTATATCATCAGTCTAAAATATGTATATACTTTTTAATAACATTCCCAATAATATTCTGTCCCCTAAAATTATTTAAGCTTTAAAAAAAATCTTTTTTATATATCAGTACTGTTTGGTAACTATATCTTAGGCTAATTTATTAAAACGTGCTAAATAATTATTTTAGTGAAGAGTATGCTTTTATGAAAGACTGTTTACCTATCAATTAATTTCTAAACAGGTATAAAACAAAGGATTATATGAAACACTTAACATGTTATGCAACCAAATTTATAACCCCATTTTCATTTTCATTTTCATTTTCACTTTTTTTTTTTTTTTTTAACAACACACAAATACATCTAAGTATATCCCTCCTAAAATATTTTAAGCTTCAAAAGAGTCCTTTTTACATCACTACTATTTGATAACTCTTTAGTAAAATCATTTTAAACTTAAGGTTTTGTCTGTCTGCCTTTGATATAAACAATGAAAAAAATCTTATCCCCCCCCCCTCTTCCCTTAACCTATGGAAATGTCATTATGTTTTATGTTCTCATTCTGTCAAAAGTGTTACAGAAATGCAAAACAAACAAAAAGCTTTTTATCCCACTTTTCAGAATTCGAGAAAAGATAAAATCGGCTTTTCTAGACAATGCCTTTTGCCCTCAGTACTCAAATGCTTTTGTTCATTTTTTATTTATTTTTTCATAAAGATGTAACTTTTCTCGCCTAATCGGATTTGCGTATTTTCTTTCTTTCTTTTTTTTTTTTTTTTTTTTTTTTAAGATGAAAATAAATACATAAATACATACATACATATATATATATATATTCGCATACGATAGTAAAAATAAATATGCATTGCACTAATCTTGTTTGGACTTCAAAACTAGAGTATTGGCGTTATGCATTTATCCTAAAATATTATTTTTTTTTATGAATAAAGGCTTATTTGTTGTATTTAGAATTTAAGCATTTAAAAAAGTTGTGATTTCACATAATAATAATAATAATAATAATAAAATAAAAAAAACTCTTTATTTATATTTAAAAACCGAATCATTGAATTTAATATAATTACTTAATACGATGAAATTTGTGTAAAATAATGTTGTGTTATGAGGATTATGTCAGATTTGAATTTAAGTGGGTGGAATACCATAAGTAAGATATCTTTTAATTTGTCCTAGAACTTAATTACGCAGAAGTCTGAGACAATAACAGGAAAATTACTTTTCCATCTTTCGTTCTTATCCTTCTTTATTTTCCTTTTTGTCGTTTTAATTCATCGTTAAAAAATTGGTTAATACTTCACAAAATAATGGTACCAATTTAGCTCCCTTTGATATGAAGCTAGTTTTTTATAGAATTTTGATACAAAGTTCTTTTTTTTTTTTTTTTTTTTTTTTTTTTTATAATGATAATATTAATAGTAAGTCGCTACAAAAGTAGGGTGCATTTAAAATGTTGGTTGAAGCTAAAGTGACGTAAACAACCACAATGATTTTGATGAAACTCAGAACTTTATTTTTATGTTGCATAGGAATATTACATTACTAATTTTTAAAAGATTGAGGATGAGATTGAGAGGGTTTTACAACGCATTAGAGCTATGCAATGAGTAATTCGTTACGGCAGGGACTCTTTCCAAAGGGATGGCCTGGAGGCATGCCATCACAATTTTGACCCTCCGCGAAAGGGATGGCTCCCCATACAGCACTGAATGTTTCAGTTACGTTGCGAAAGCTTAAAAGCTTTCATTAGCGTAACACGCTTAAGTATGCCTTCTGATAACTTTCTGAACTATTCACCCTTTACATCTGTTAAATGACTGAAATGTTTCTCTTACAGCCGGCAGCAAAAGTATCCAAGCACTACTAAAAATTCCTATGTAAAAAAAGTAGACTTAATACATTTTTGTTAAATAAATCCTTGTCGAATCATGTTCTAAAACTGACTAAGAACATGATTCGACAAGGATTTATTTAACAAAACAATTAAGTGTACTTTTTTTTATGTAGGAGTTTTTGCTAGTTCTCGGTTAATTTTGCTGCTGTCTGTATGTATCCGATTTTTTGGTACGATTGCGGACATTTCTATGTTTTTGAAACTAATCGGGAGGCAAATTGAACTATTCGAAACCTTTCGAAAATATTAACAAAGTTTCGATTTTATATGATTGTCACGTTTCTGAAACATTTGTGCTGTTAGGTTCCCGCTTCGCTTACTACAAAGGTATTATTTTATGGAACTTGGAGAGCTTTGTAGCCCCGACGATTTTTATGCTCATAATTCACGATTTACGTGCACGATGTATTTGCCCCGCTACAGCATGAATTCCGTAATTCATAGATTGTATGATTGGCGCTCAATCAACCATGCTACCGCGAAACTGCCCTAATTTTAAAAGGGAAAATAAGTCTTATATATATGTATATATATATATATATATGTAGAGTATAAAAATCGATTAGTTCTCAAAGTTACATTTTAACTAGACATGGCGCATATATTTAATCAATTGTAAAAACAAATATTTTTTAAATAAGAAATTTTAATCACAATTTAAAAACATGGCTCAAAAATCTTTCCTCGCGTGGTCAAAATTAGATTTTTTAATGGGTAATTAGTAGATTGTAATATCAAATCATAAAATCATAAATATATAATCAAATCACAATTATGTAATCTTCATAAATAGTAATTTTAATGGAATTGCTGTATTATATGGATCCAAAATTATATATATATATATATATATATATACACTGATGAAAAAAAAAATCCCAACACCAAGAAAAAATTATTGTACAGTAATGAAGTTTCAGCAATACATTTGTCTAGGTAACATATTTAATTGATTAAAGTTTCAAGATCACAGGTAGAGCCATTGGCGAGAAGAGCCATTTCAAATGTAAATTGTTGGTACATTAGTAACCGGTGTAACCGCCAGAATTTTGAATGCAAGCATGCAAACGTGCATGCATTGTGTCGTACAGGTGTCGGATATCAGTTTGTGGGATGGAGTTCCATGCCTGTTGCACATGTGCGGTCAATGGAGTGCCGATTAATGCTGGTTGTGGATGACGCTGGAGTTGTCGTCCAATGATGTCCCATACGTGCTCGATTGGAGAAATATCTGGTCATCTAGCAGGCCAAGGCAACATGTCGACACTCTGTAGAGCATGTTGGGTTACAACAGCGGTATGAGGGCGAGCGTTATCCTGTTGGAAAACACCCCTTTGAATGCTGTTCATGAATGGCAGCACAACAGGTTGAATCACTAGACTGACGTACAAATTTAAAGTCAGGGTGCGTGGGATGACCACGAGAGTGCTCCTGCTGTCATACGAAATTGCTTCCCAAACCATAGCTCCAGGAGTAGGCCCTGTGTGTCTAGGCCGCAGACAGGTCGCTAGCAGGCGTTCACCTGGCCTCGTTCTAACCAACACACGGCTATCACTGCGACCAAGGCAGAACCGGCTTTCATCAGAAAACACAACAGATCTCCACTCCGTCCTCCAATGAGCTCTAGCTTGACACCAATCACGTCGCAAACGGCAGTGCTTTGGAGTCAGTGGAATGCACGCTACAGGGCGTCTGGCTCGGAGCTGTCCTTGAAGTAACCGATTTGTAACAGTTCTTCGTGTCACTGTGGTGCCAACTGCAGCTCGAATTTCAGCTGCAGACGCAGTACGATTAGCCACAGTCATACGCAGAACACGGCGGTCTTCCCTCTCAGTAGTGCCACGTGGCCGCCCGGAACCCGGTCTTCTTGAGGCAGTACCTTCCCTTGACCACTGCTGCCAACACTCGTGCACAGTGGATACATTCCTGCTTTCTGTAATATCGCGGAAAGAAAACCCACCTTCTCGTAGCCCTACTACACGACCTCGTTCAAACTCAGTGAGCTGTTGATAATGGCTTCTTCGTCTTCTTAGAGGCATCCTTGACTAACATTAACCCACTACATCAAATCTCAACTGTAAATAACGATCACGAACCTTACAGCGCTTATTCAAAGCAAACCTCATTTGCATGTTCATAGTGTCGCTACTAGTGCCACACTTATGCGCGTAGCTCGAAATTTGAATCGACGTCATCTTTCAGATGTATAAACACGCCTACCAAATTTCGTTTATCTAGCACAGCTCCTTCCTGGTGTTGGGAATTTTTTTTCCATCAATGTATATATATATATATATATATATATATATATATATATAATATATAAGATCTGAACAATATGTAACAAGAAAATAAATCAAACAAATATAACAAAAAGATTATCACAAATTAAGATCCAAATTGATTAAGTGAAGAGGAGAATTAATTTTAAATACTATCCCTCTTGCAACAACATTCTCAAAGATAAATAATTGAAATAGGGGAGAATTACTAAGATGTTTTTGATAATAGCAATGAATTAAATAATCCAAAATATTGATACTGATATTTTTCCGACATTTCTGCAAAATCAACAAAAACAGCTAAAGAAAAATAATTTTTAATAAAAGAATAAACAGTTATAATATTGTTAAACAAAATATTAATATTAATAATATTAATAAAAATAATGATAAGTATGTACTTATAATCAGTAAATAGAAATAAGAGTAACCTTTGATTATTAAAAGTTTTGAACCACGAGGGGAAAGTTAAGTTGTACGATACTAATCGATTCATATACTGGGTGTCCTCTAAGTCTATAGTCATTTTTAAAATTCATAAAAGTTGAGGGAATTAAACACGGTTTGCGAAAAAGTTATTCTTGTGAAGGGGAATTTTGTTCGATTAAAAAAAACCCAATAAAATAAAATAAATAAATAAATAAATAAATAAATAATAATAATAATAATAATAATATTTAAAATTATAATTTTCTTCAACAGAAGGCGCTGTATGAAACAAAATCCCATATTTTTTGTGAGAAATTATATTTGTTTGCAAGCAAATGTTTACAGGCATATAAATCCTATTCTATGTGTCGCCATCACCACAAATTTCAGTTTGCATATGAGTTACAACATCGCTAACTAAAGCATCATTTGGCGGCTCTTACCTGAATTAACACATATTCACCAATAACGCTTTATGCATTAAGTCAGCATCGCAATTAAAACTTCCTGTATATGCAAGCAGAAAGAAAAATAAGAAAGAAGCTATATGTTGATCGTAAAACCGGGCAAATTAAGGACACTGATTTGCATATTTTTTCTTATGCATCCGTGTACTGTCTTCTATCAATAAAAATGTTAGCTTTTCTTCTTAAAAAAAAAAAAAAAAAAAAAAAAAAAAAAAAAACTTCTTTACGAGAATAGCTTATATATATATATATATATATATATAAACCTCTTTCAATTCTATCAATTCCTTCATTTTCTTATAAATTTTTAAAATATCTTTAGACTTATGCGACACCCTGTATATATATATATATATATATATATATATATATATATATATATATATATATTATATATATATGTATATATATATATATATATATATATATATATATTGTATAGTATATGATAATTAAATTCCATATACATTTTTAACTAAATAAAATAAATACAGAAATATAACTATTTCACAGATAGATGAAACATTTCTATAGCTATAATTTTATAGTATTCAATGATTATCTGTTAGAACTAGTGAATCTATATAAAAGATAACTTACTATTTTTCATCGTCACCTGCATTGTATGTAAATTAATATTCATCGCATGAGAAATTCTAGTTTGCAGTATCTATTCAATTTCTCTTTTGTTTTCATCCTCATTTGTAATAAATGTTAAGCATTCTTTTCTATATATAATTCAAATAAATGATCTTTAAAAAAATATATATATATATTGTAATTACGAAAAGCTTATAAATCATTTTGGAAATTAATATAAATCACTTTAGTTTTTGCAACAGTAATTCTAAGTGATTTGAATTATTATTATAGTCAGAACCATTTTGAACCCGTTTCACTTGTAGGGATTTGATGAAACATAATATCTCCTTATATTATTAAAATCTGTACGCGTGTGTCTGTGTTTCTCTGTGTGTGTCTGTGTGTCTGTCAGTCTGTCTGTGAGAAACGGCTTGAAACCGCAAATGCTCCGCCTCTAACGGTCGCACGGACTTCGAACAGGTACCGTCGGACAGAGAATTTATCGCAGATCTGGGTTATCTAATTTGCTAAACGATGCGACCCTAATTAGCGGAGATATTAATTAAAATGTCGACCATTGTCTAACGAAAAATGACCCAGAATTCCTGATTAAATGCTTAAAAAGCGACATTTTTACGGAAAAAGTGGAAAATAAATTAGAAATATCAGTCGTATTGTTACAAACAAGATACCATTGGAAAGGGCTTTTTTTTCTCAATCCGATGGTTTAAACGGCTTATCGATCGGACAATTAGATTTTTTTTAATTAACTAAACTATAAAAAAAATGTTGGCAACAAATCATAAGTTTCTTAGCTTTGCAGACGATAGTCTACAGTCTTGAACGGAAAGAAACACATCTGGTATTTAATGAGGTCACGTGTTTTTTTACTGCGATTAAAAATTGCAATTTTCTATTTTCTTCAATTTTTCAAAATTCGCACATTTCAATTAGTATACAATCTTAACACCACAAAACAAACTTGCAGTACAAATTTCATCGATTTTGGTCAATAAACAAAAGATTTACATTTTAATTGCAAATTAAATTTTATCTTTACACGCCTGACATTTTATCTGTCGAAAGAGGATGCCAGTTTCAAAACGACACAAATACACTTAAGGTAAAAATATTTCTTTTTCTATTTACTTCCATTAACCGACTACCGTAGATAATGGAATTCGAAATTTCACCTGACTTACACGTTTTGAGGTGTCATGGCACTGTAATAATTTAAAATTTCAATATTTAAAATTCTAATTATGTTTAAATTTTTTTTTAATATGTCATTCGATACACATTTTAAAGTACGGTTACGTTATCGAAAGGGGAATTCGAGATTTCACCCGATTCACACGTTTTGAGGTCTCTTGAATAGGTTTTCTTTTTTTCCATCGCAATAGTGGAATTCGAGATTTCAGCTTATTTACACGTTTTGAGGTCTCCTGAATGGGTTTTCTTTTGTATCTCAGTTACTAATTAAAGTGTCGAAAGTGGAATTAGAGATTTCACCTGATTTACACGTATTGAGGTCTCCTGAATGGGTTTTCTTTTGTATCTCAGCTGCTAATTAAAATAATTTCATAAGTAATACATCATTTGAAAGCTTTGTTAATTTGGAATTGAATAGTAGATTACCATATTTCGACATTTCGCCTGATTTAAACGTTTTGAGGTGTCCTGAATGGGTTTCTCTTTTGTGTCAGTTACTAATTAAAAAAAGGCCGAAGGCAGTGGGGACCCGGGACGACATTTTACTCGATCAGAAATGATTTTTTTTTTTATTTCTTTTCTTAAGACTAAAATTTACTGTTAGTGATTCATTAATTATAGTGATTCATTTGAAAATACTGACCCGCTAGCGGGTGAAGCTCGCTAGTATATAATATATAAATCGTGAAAGACAGATTTTTGAGGTAAAGTTGTTGTTTAGAATTTCGTCAATAGATCAACGTATGCTGCCTCACTCTTAAATAATTGGTTCTGTATAAAATTTAATGCACACTACATTTTTTTTTTTTTACTGATATAAAATTTACTATATTATAACAATAAAAAAATATTATCTTTTTGAATATATATTATTAAACATTCAATATTACACATTATTAAAAATAATATTTTATCAAGAACATTGCGTTAATTTAGGTCGATTTAGCTGTAACTAATACATTTAGATATCTGATGCGAAGTTTTATCATTTTTATGAAACACTAGCAGGCTTTGCCCGCTTCGCTGGTCACCATATTTAAAGGAAACTTTTCTATATAGTTTTATGAAAAAAAAAGAAAATAATAATACTGAAATCGCTCAAAAGTTCTCTTTGGGTTCCCGCTACCTTCGGCAGCGCCTTGTTCGTCCTCGCATCCTGCGATACCTGTCCCTATTGCCTGCGACAATGACTTACCAGTGGGCTTGCATTTCGGTGCTTATCATATATGACAATTTCGATACGGACACTATCAAAAATTTTGAAGTAGCCCTTTATATTTGAATCCTAGTTATATATGAGCAACATTATACGTGATGTACATAATATTTGCTTTCAAGTTATTCTCTATATTTATTTGATTTAATCGATCAACCATAGAATGACAGCAATTTCAAGCCAAATATAATATTACAATATGCTATGATCGGCTACTTCTATCGCATGAGACAATTATTATTATTTTGTGGTTATATATATATACTTCATGCTTAGTTAATAGTATTTGGTATATAGAAAAATAAATAAATTAATATGTAAACTTAATCATGGTACAGCCTTAATGCCCTTGGCGACTTTTAAATTTTTGTTGCCGTTTTAGACCAAAATATAATTTATGCGATTATTGTTCCTACGCAAGCGAAGTGTGACGTCACTGACCGTCCGTGAATGCAAGAAATGATTAAAAATCGAAGAAAATTATTTCCCGAGTTTAATCCCCATATTTGGGTACATATATGTTTTAGTTATCATGTGCATGTGTTAGATTGAGTTATTTTGCTGTCAAATTGACAAAATTTTAATTTTAAATTTCAAAACTCTGCCGTTCTTGGCGCTTATTGTATTTGGTGATCAAAAACGTAATACGAAAATATACATGCCAGATGTATATTTTCGTAATATGCAGTGTACGAAATATTGTTTCATATTATTCATGGAACAACTATAGTATTTCCCCTCAGCTAGATTTGGCCATTTTTCATTGGCGATTATGGCTAAATCATAAATCTAGAAATCATAAATCATATAGCATAGATGATAAAATCGTAAGCTAAATTATAAATCATAAATCATAAAATCATAAATCCAAAATAAATAGCATGCAGGCTGCCATATTATATCGCAAACAATCCAGAACGACATCATTATCGTTCAAATCGGCGCCAAAGAAAAATCGCCAAATTCAGCTGAGGGGAAATACTATAGTTGTACTTTATTCATTACTGTCTTAAAATAAGTTGGTAAAATAACCATGATTTTTGAAAGGAATTAAATTATGTTCGCCAAATAATTTGGCGATATTTTATTTTTCTAAAATTTTGTCAATTTTACTACAAAAATAACTTAATCTAATGCATGGACATGATAACTAATACATATCTATACCTAAATACGGGGATTAAAATCGGGAACTATTTTTCCTCGATTTTTAATAATTTTTTACAAAAAATCCAATGGGCGTTTAACATAGGAAATATTTTTCTTGCATCCACGAACGGCCAGTGACGTCATCACTTCGCTTGCGTATTTCTTTCTATCTTTTCCTTGGCGAAAAATGTCCGATCTACTTCAGCATCAAAATTATAAAAAATTGTCAAGAATTATCAATAAGAAAATACCTTTAATATATTGCTGAATTAGCGTTTATGCCAAGCGTGTTTCATCCGCCATACTACAAAAAAAAAAAAAAAAAAAAAAAAAAAAAAAAAAAAATCTGAAGTTGAGGTATATAAAAAAATGCTGTGAAATAAAATTCAGAAGAAATATGTTAGATTTGTAATATAACTATTTTATTTTAAAATTATAAAGTGTCATTTTCTCATCGACCAATTTAACATTTAGTAATTTCTTACTTTTCGCGTGAAAGCATATTTCATTTTATGCTGAAAACAATAAATAAATACATCTCGTAAACTTTTTTTGGCAACAATTAAAAATTTAAATGGCTTATACTAAGTCAATATAAGTCAATAAGTTTATTATTTTCATATTTTAATTAATTTTAAAGATTTTTTCAAATTTTTTTTTTCCTAAACCATCCCTGACCTATAAGGAAGAAAACAAAAAAAGAATGATCGAAATCGGTCAAGCCGTTTACGATTTTATAAATAACATACAGACAAACATTCATTTTTATATATATAGATTGTATTTCCAAGAACTATTAGAATGGTGAAACTTAAAACTGAGCTGTTAATTTCAAAAATAATTAGTTGTAGTTAGATGAGCCTAAGGAACTGTATTGGTAAGGAACTGTAATCTATGATTCAGAAATTGTATTCTATGACGCAATTTTATTAAAAATTGCATATTACCTAACAGTAATATGAAAAAGAAAAGTAATTCCTTATAGTTTTAAATTTTATTTCATAAACAAATGAAGTATTGCGCTAATTCCAAAAATGTATTTTTTATTTTTAAAAAGTTTTTGGCATTTTATTTATTTTGAAGCTATAAAAGTTATTTAGTTAATCTGTTTTCTTTCATAGCTCTAAAATTAAAAATTCATATTTTGTGAAAGAATTACACTGTTCTGCCTGAAAATTTTCCCCAACACCATATTTCATATTCTTATGTAAAATGACCTCATGAATCCGAATATGACGACCATTTTGCCCTATCACCCACAGTTTTTTAGGGCCGGGCCCCTATTTTTTATCACTTTTCGGTAATTTTATGGCTACAAATTTAACTTTTAGAAGGGGGGAGGGATTATTTTAACTGTTTAATATCTTCTGGGGAGCTACAGAGTTGAAAATTTCTAAAACATGATCATTTGCGCCAAGGGGAAAATCTAGGGGTGGATTTGCCATTGAAATTATGTATTACATTACTTATATTTTTTAAATCTATTATTAATGTTATTTACTGAACATTATACATAATTTTTGTTTTATAAGTGTTAAATTATTTCTTTTTCAATCTCAAAATCCAATTTATAGCCACAAAATTACTGAACAGTGATAAAAATTGGGGAAGGAGTTGGGCAAAATGGGAGTCATATTCGGATTCAGAAGGTCATTTCACATAATAATCAGCCAAAACGGTATCAGGGCTCGATTTTTTTTTTTTTTTTTTTTTTTTTTTTTTTTAAGCGCAGTGTAATAAGTTTAACGGTCAGGTATTCAATAATTCGAAATAAAATAAAAATAAAATAATGAACATAATCTCATAATAAGTTCTGATTACAAATATCCAGTTCAGTAACACTGTATTTGGTTGTAGTTTAAGATAGTTAATGCTTTTTTATCAAGCAGCTGAGCAATGGATTCTAAGAAACTCATTTATGTCTTAAAAACTGCAATCGTAACAAGAAAATATTTTTTTCCTTAAAGAATAATAATAATATTTTGATTTTGTCTGGGATAGGAACTATTCTTTAACACTCAATAAATTCCTTTAACGTAGATTAAGTGACATAGCCTTGGGTTATCTCGCCAACTGTCGTCATTAAAATTGTTCGCTATTCATTGCCAATTCCTTTGCCAAGAAATATAACAGATTTATCGTCAAAACCACCTTGACTAATATATAAAATTTATTCTAATTGCATACAACGTATATATATATGTATATATATTTCATAATAACATTTTTTTTATATATATTATTTTAAATTAAAGGAGACATTTTCCAGAATTTATATATATATATATATATATATATATATATATATATATATATATATATATATATATATATATATTTACACATTCTTATCAATATTCTGGCCTTTAAATATTAAGAAATTGATCACAATAATAACATTTCATTACAGGTGAATCAAAAGTAAATTAATTTTATTAAGACACTTATTATTAGCTCATCTATAACTTACTTACGGATCTGCTGTTAAAGATAACTTACCTGTATAAGTTTCTTTACGAACTTGCTTAAAGTATAATCTATTTCACACGTGTAACATCTTCAAATACTTCCTAATTGGAAAATAAACTGCTTTCTCGTTCGATAAAATATAGTTTAATTATAGTATCAAATTGATTAAATGAAAAATAAATTCTCTAGGGTTTAAAAAAATGCAAAAAATACAAATTAATTTAAAATTCATAAACAATGGAAAAATAATAGTTTTGATTTTATGTAAACTGCAATTAAACTAACATAAAAAATAAAATTAAAATGATATTTCTTAGTAAAATACTTAGTTTCTTAGCACCTACTGTCGACACCTGCGATTTAACCTAATAGTTGAGATACTCTTCGTGTTGGTGCTATTTTATTTATAAAGAAAGGAAAAAAATAAATAAAGCAAGACATATAATGATAAGTTTCAGACAGAAATGACTAGAAATTGTGTTCATTTCACCTAATTCAAGATTAATAATTTGCATATCTGACAACTGTTCCGAACTTTAGAAACCGAAATTTTATTTTTATAAAAAAAATTATCTTATCTAATCACAGTTGACTTATTTAATCACAGTTGACTTATTTAATCACAATTTACCTTATTTAATCACTGTTACAAAACTGATATATATTTATATGTATATCAGAGCTGCCAACATTTTTAACTTTTAAATCAGAATTTACACTATTATTTTTAAATGGAATATGTTATATATATTTTCGACGATTAGTATTACCAAAAACAGCTGTAAAACTTTTCGGGTTTGAAGTCTCCCTTGAAAAACGGGAGACTTCGCACATATGATATATATATATATATATATATATATATATATATATACTAGGATCTAAACATTGAAATGGGAGCAATTATAAAGTGATAGAGTCATAGCCCCCCACCCCCCACCCACCAAAAAAAAAAAAAAAGTGTAACTACAACTATAGAAATTTGTAAATTTTGCTTAAAATAGCTTTGATGCAGATATTAATATCTTTTAAACTGATACTATGTTTTACCTTTTACATTGAAAAGTTCACATTAAAGAAATATTATTATTTTTTTAAAGGTCAGTTCAAATTAACTTTCTGTTTTCTACTATTTTATGTTTATTATATAGTTTTTGGTTCATGTTAGCTGATGTTCTTTCTATTTGTAACCGAGGGCGTGGCAGTGTCTGTCCTTATCCTTAACAATCTGTGCCGCACCGTCAAGGACCTGATGCAGTCGTTAGCAGTTCGTCGGTCTACCAAGAGGAAACAACCTGTTCCGTACTGGATAAAAATTGAGATGGTCCGTCTTTTCTTCTTATTTCGGTAACTCTTGTGCCTAACATGTTTTTGATTCGGTCTTTAAACCTCTACGCCACCTATTTCAGTATTAGTTCATGATATGCACATTGCTAAATTTTTCAGTGGTAATAACAGAATTTTCCTTTCAAGTATTTGATTTCCTCAAATGATTAATTTTAAACTTCTTTCTTCGTTCAAGAGGTTTTAAGTAGTTGTGTCATCACAATGCCCTTTCCCCAGATATTTTTTATGTTTGTACCTTCATCTTTTTGGCTAGTAATTTCATGTGCACAATTATATTTTGCGGCTCCATTTCCCTCTTCTCAAATTGTTTTTTCCACTTTTTTTTCCCGGCTAACTGTGTACTTAATTAAAAATTGAAAGACCCTGTCGCGCGCTCCTTTTGGTATACTCTCGTAAATACGGCTCTGCTGGTGGTGCAACGTATCCAAGAGAACTTCTGAAAAATGAAGTCAAATTGACGAAAGCCAACTTATAAGATAGCAGACTTCACTTAGAAGTCTTAACGAAGATCCTCTGGACACAACTCATTTCTATTGGATGCTCAAATAGCTTGTACAGTTATTGGTCACCATGGGAAGATCTGGCGTCATTCGCTCTTTTAGATAGTATCAAACCCATTATTTTTAGCCTAGTACAGGTAGGTGTGTTATGAACAGAAGTTTCCAACATTCGAAATGTTTCATTAAACAAAAAAAAATATATTTAAATATTATGTTTTAAAATATTCCTAATGTTTTAGTAATATTATATTTAGCAGTTGGTTCTACAATTTTCGCGTTTGCAGAAATTTATAACTCTGTTTTGATAGTGTGTAAAAGCTCCAACTTTGATATATGAGATGGCTATTGTAATATTTTGCATGTGTTTCGGCGTACATGCAATTGTAATTTCCTTTTATTCAGGATATGGCAAAAATAGGCCGCTAGAGATCACCGGCTGTCCAGAGAGGGAAAATAAAACCTGTGGGATGAATTCGCGTATGATTATGTCATTCAAAACGAACATTCATTACAAGAAAAAAAAGAGTTCTTTATTCAATTGATCATTATCTAGATGTTAATATAAGAAAATTTATTGAAGTATATCCTTTTAAGAAAGAGAAAAATCTATTATATAATCCAAGAAGTATGAAAAATATTCTTTTTGATACCAAACCAAGCTTAAATTAAGGGCGTGGTCGAGAACAAAGGGTAAAATTCTAATGTGTGCAAGAACTCATCCATATGTCAAGATACGACCCTAGAAAAATTAGCCCCTCTTATCAAAATAAACGACACTGATGTTGGGTAAGAAAGCGGAGCACAGTGCCAGAATGATAGACTTGAGACAAGAAGTTCTTCAGTTCGATCCTCCCTTCGGCCGAATGTTATTATTATTTTTTTTTTTTACATAATATAAAACGTTGATATTCCATAAAATTAACAAATCGTGGTAAAAGGTTAAACATTCAGGTGGTTGCAGCTACTTTAGTACCAAGTTCTGATTCAAACTAACACTGAATCATTACAGTGAATTTATTAAGTGAACATTTTAGATAAATCTGTGTAATTACTTATCTTTCTGAATATTTACACAAATTCTTAATGACCTTTTTTCAAATTTAAGCATTAGTTTTTATAACAATGTTCATAACAGTTTTATTATTATTATTATTATTTTCAACTTCTTAGCAATAAAGTTTACAAAATAATAATAATAATAATAATAATAATAATAAAATTTATTTTAGCACTTTAAGTCATAGATGAAAACCTTTTCTCACATTGTAACGCAGAAAATGTTTTTTTTTTCCTTCTATACGCTTCTTTTATATCGAAAAACCATTAAATAAAGTTATTATTATTATTAATAACTGCGGAATTTTAAGAGAAATCTGTTTTTCTTTTTCATTTCCATATGTCAGTTAGTTTGATTGATTTATTTTCTGCTACATAATGCGAAGACGTAAACTATAGTATTTATTAAAGTATTAGTGGTTCGAGTCTAAATGATATCTCTAGGAGATTCTGAATTGGGTATATTTTATAGATTTATACAGATTTTTAATCGTGCACAAAATTTTAATCTATATAAATATATTTACATTCAAAATTTCTGTTATGTTTATTTTATTAATAAACGATATTTTCACTGTTTATACGTATTTATTTATGTATATGTTATGTGTATGAAGGTATATATAGGTATATGTATCTGTGTATTGGTATGAATATATGACAACATACTAATTAATATTCCGTAATATTGTTAGCCCCGCTTTTTTTTTTCAGACCAGTATCTTTTTTAGAGTATTTTTCTTCTTAATTAATTGTAATTGCATTTACAGAATATTACTCTAAAAATTTACTGGTGTAAAAAAAAAGGGCGGGACTAACAACAGTACAGAATATTAACACTTTCGCGACTGCACGTTTTTGTCTTTTTGACAGAAAGGTCCGCCTGTGGGCGTTATTCTTTCAAGTTTCAATATTTCAGAACAAAATTTACAAAATTCACATTTATATTACAAATTGATATACATTATAATCATACTCTCTCAAATCAAAGTATTTGTATCCATAGTATATTGATTGCACAAATATGAATAATGTGTATATTTTTAAGAAACAAATAACATACAAATAGGGAAAGAAACGCCTATTGGTGGAGTTACAGATTTTCCAATAACGGGAATCTACGTCAGCTGTCGCGAAAGTGTTAATTAGGATGTTGGCAAGTATTTGTATGTATTTATTGGTAATTTGTATGTACTACATTGTAAAAAATATGTCCTATTATCAGCCAGAAATTCTCTGTAATTTGCGAAAATACGTTCTAACAACGTAATTTTTTCGTAAATTACATGTGTTTTCTAAAATTACAGAGAATTTCTGGCAGCAAATAGGACATATTTTTTACAGTGTAATGGAAAATATTTATCATGAAATATTTTTGAACTCTTTATTTTTTATTTTTTATAAGGCTTATTTTTTTTTAAATAAATGTGAATGAAAATACGATTAACGGATGATCCCCACAGTGCGCTTGAAGTTCTGCTCCAAATAGTCCAAAAGCAAGCTTTATTCGAATTTAGACAATTTTTGTAGCAGTATCATCCGTCTGAGTGTTGAATTGTAGACGTTTATATTATTTAATAAAACTGTGTCGCCTACTGGATGTATGATACAATCTATAATTCGTCTCTTAAGGTGGTCCGGGACACCAAATTTTTCTTTTATTATTTATTGATAAATTGCTGTAATTATTTTTTCTGAAATTGAAGCATTCTTGACGATGAACTTGAGCAAAGAAGAATCTTAAAAAAAAAAAAAAAAAAAAAAAGATTTTTTTTTTTTTTTTTTTTTTTTTTTTTTTTGTATTAAAATAAAAATTTTTAAAATTTTACATTTAAAGTAAAAATTTAGAAATTTAAAATTTAAAATTTTTGATATATTTAAAATTTGTTATATCTCATAAACAAATGGTTCAATTTACAAACTTTTTTCACCTTTATATACAGAAAGGATTTATCTTCAATTTGTATTCAGGATTTCAGATTAAAATAATATATTTTTTTAAATATTAATTTTAATTTGAAAAAAGTACTTATTTCATGCATAACTTTTGGATTACCAAAAAAGTTTTGCTCTTAATTAAAAATCCCGATGACAAATTAAAAGTAAATCTTTTCTGTATATAAGAGTGAAAAAAGTTTGTAAATTGAACCATTAGTTCATGAGATATAACAAATTTTAAATTGGTCAAAAATTTTAAAATTTTATTTAAAATTTAACTAAGATTCTTTATTGCTCAACTTCATCGTCAAAAAAGCTCCAATTTCAGAAAAAATAATTACAGCAATTCATCAATAAACCATAAAAACAAAAATTTCGTGTCCCGGACCCCCTTAAGTGTAAAAAACTTTGCGGCAGCAGAGATTCAACTTGAGATTTGGAAAGTTTATGATTAACAATGAAGTTCGAAAATGACTAAATATGTTCAAAGAAAAGAGGGTTAATATTCATGGGGACATAATCAGGTTTTTTTAGGATAGGAAAAACTGAATCTCCCACCTTACAGGCCAGATTTGGAACCTAATTATGAATTTAAGCAAAAGCAAAAGGTTTCCAAAAAGCAATATATTTTCATTTAGATATTAAAATCAAAATTTTTTCTTCAGAAATAATTTGTTTAGTTTAAATCTCAAGCAAGCTTAAAACAGACAACTAAAAGTAACTTTATGAATAAATAATGTTTCTTAATTTCTTAATTACATAAAACATTTTTTAATTTAAATAACGGAATGAAACCACTATATTATATTCATTTTATATAACTTTACTAATAGATTTTTTTCTTCTTTTAAAACTACATTTTTAAAATTGAAATCATTCACATGCTTTGTGGATACTTTTTCATGATGAAGGATTTTTTTCTCGCCTTATCGGATTTGCATGTTTTCCGAGAAGATGAAATACAATGACAAAAAAATAATAATGCTTTTTCTTATCGTACATAAATAGACAGTTACATAAATATGTATTAGATCTATCATGTTATGGCTTTCAAAGAAAACGTTTGTTTTTGTGTATTTTTTTTTTTTTTCTAGCCATTCACTTATTTTGAAAGCATAAAATGTATATTATCTTTATATTTGGGGATTTGTTTCAAAAATACTATTTAAGAATTTGACTTTAATGAAAGGTATATTTTAAATTTGTTGATTTACATTGTAAAACCAGAAATATTAAACGTGTAAAAAGTAATATTGGTTTAGTATTGATATAATATATGAAAAGAAAAGTTATTCCCTAAAAAATTCATATAGAATTTTCTTATCTATATGTTTTTTTTATTTTATTTTTTTTTTTATTTAAAACATTTAAGAATTTAAGAAATTCAATACATTCCACTGCAGATGAGATAAAATCAAGGGTGCAAGAGTTTCCGTCTCAAAATGGAACACTGACACCATAACTTTTTATCAATAGTTTCTATCGTATTCAATAACATATAGAATTTCAAATTTACAAAAACATATAAAACTTTCATATCTATATATTTTATTATTTAAAACATTTAAGAATTTATAAAATTCAATATAATCCACTGCAGATGAGATAAAATGAGGGGTGCAAGAGTGTCCATCTCAAAATGGAATACTGACACCATAACTTTTTATCAATAGTTTCTATCGTATTCAATAACATATAGATTTTTCAAATTTACCAAAACATATAGTATTTTCAAATGTATATGTTTTATTACTTAAAACATTTAAGAATTTATGAAATTTAATATATTCCACTGCAAATGAGATAAAATCAAGGGTGCAAGGGTTTCCGTCTCACAATGGAACACTGACACCATAACTTTTTATCAATAGTTTATATCGTATTCCATAACATACAGATTTCTCAAATTTACCAAAACATATAGAATTTTCATATCTACATGTTTTATTATTTAAAACATCTAAGAAATTAGGAAATTCAATATATTGCACTGCAGATGAAATAAAATCACATGTTTCCGTTTAAAAATGGAACAGTAACACCATAACATTTTATCAATAGTTTATATCGTATTCCATAACATACAGAGTTTTCAAATTTACCAAAACATATAGAATTTTCATATCTATATGTTTTATTATTTAAAACATCTAAGAATTTATGAAATTCAATATATTGCACTGCAGATGAAATAAAATTAAGAGTTTCCGTCTCAAAATGGAATACTGACACCATAACATTTTATCAATAGTTTCTATCTTATTCAATAACATACACAAATTTAAAATTTACCAAAACATATAGAATTTTCATATGTATATGTTTTATTATTTAAAATATTTAATAATTTATTAAATTCAATATATTCCACTGCAGATGAGATGAAATCAAGAATTTCCGTCTCAAAATGGAGAACACTAACACCATTACTTTTTATCAATAGTTTATATCGTATTCTATCACAGTGAATTACACCACATGGTAGAAATTATTAATAAAAAATACAAGTATAAAAGTTTCGTCTTGAGACAGAAATTATTGAACCCTTGGATAAAATAATAAAACATTGTAAAACAACTATGCTTCCAGAAATCCATACTTTTCATTATTTAGATATGTCTAAAAGTTCCTATTGAATAATGTAGTTTTAATTAATCTATTTATAGGTTTTATGTATAATTTTGCAAAATTATGTCTTGTTTTATATAGTTTGCATATTTAAAGAATCTAAATAAAATTGACAAAACTATATTATTTTTATAATAATTTGCTAGTGTGTACATATTGTTATATTCTTGGTTGATTAGTTGATTGGGTTTTACGAAGTACTAGTTCTGCGCAAACGGGCAATGGGCGACGGTCTGGGACTCACTCCTAGTGGTGATCCTAGTGGTGGTGAGACATGCTATTGCAATTTTGATCCTCAAAGGAGGAGATGTCTCCGCTTTTGAAACCTCAGAGGAATAATTTAGTGTGTACGTACAGTCGGTAACAAAAGTGTCCGAACACTAGCAAAAGTTCCTATGTAAAAAAAAGTACACTTCATACGGTTTTGTTAAATAAATCCTTGTCGAATCCTGTTCTTAGTCAGTGTAAGAATATGTTTCGACAAGGGTTTTTTAACAAAACCGTATGAAGTGTACTTTTTTTACATAGGAATTTTTGCTAGTGTTCGGGCACTTTTGTTACCGACTGTATGACTGAATGATTTTATTGATTGTAAAAGGTTATTACAAATTATTTCTGCTTAAATATTCTTTTTCATCGTATATAAGAGTTTTTGAGAAAAAATATTAACTTATTTATTTATTTATTTAAAAACTGCATTTGGTGGCACGGTAGAGCAGATTGAGAACATATGGAATCGGCGGGTAGGAGTAAATTAAGTGCACAGTGACTCCAGAATGTTGTACAACATCAAAAGTGTAGTGCCGACAAGAATATGTATGTTGGTCGCTTCAAGAATCTAAGATTTTTAAAAAATGTTATTTTGTTCTCAAAAAATGACTACTTATTTTTCTAGACAAAAGAATTTCTTTCCTTTCTGAATGTTCTTTGAATGAAGACAGGTGAGCACTTGGTACCAAGCTGTCTACGGTATCGACACAATAAACATTCTCTTAAGAGTTATGGTTGGGAAGAAAATTTCGATTGCCTCAGCAGAACTCTTATTATTATATGAGATCCTACTCAGAAAATATTTTTTCACCGTAAAAAAAAAAAAAAAGAAGAATAGTAATAATTCACAAATCTTTAATATTTTTACAACTTTTGATTTTTGTAATAACGTATTTAGTTATCAACAACTAAATTATTGATTGAAATTTTTATATTTAATACTTAATTCAATGAAATTCAAAAATTAAACGTTTTGATTTTTTTTTTTTTTGAATGGTTGTTAAGGAATATATAATTATAAGGTTAAATTTAAATATTTTTCATACACATTTCTAATTAGAATGTAACATTTTGTAATGTAGCACATTAAAAATTTCGCTTTTGTAACAAAAACACATTATCCTAGAAACTTAAAAATTTATTTAACTGCTAAGAGAAAAATCATTAAGCTAAGTTTGACGCAGATTCCAAAACTATATAGTCCATGTACATACTGATTTACTTTATGAGTTACTGAACACAAAAACTGATAGATCGCTTTTGTCTTCCTGCATGCGATTTTTCAATTGCTTTAACATTCCATGCACATTAAATTTCTCCTTGGAATGACTTTTTAGCTATGTTTCGTTTTCACGTCCGATACATAATAAATTTAAAGTACTTTTTAGCCTCAATATAATGAGATTGAACAAACGATTTCTTCTAACAGTGAATAAAATCAAACAAAACTAATGAATTATTCTAGAATATAAATGTTTTTGAACATAAAATCTTTTTGTAAAAAAAATAGAACCGACTCCAAAAAGCAACTACTATTCAAAAAAAAAAAAAAAAAAAAGTGTATGAAATGAAACTAAATTGCGCCTAAAAGTATAAAATAATTTCCTTCGCCAAACAACCTATAACACTACAATTAATCATAACTTTTCAAGTCGGCGCAAAATTAAATAAAATTAAATTAGTTTTTAACGGTTTGTTTTTAGATCAGTAGAAACAAATGCTGTCGTCTGAAAGATCTATTTTCATGTTTCCTTTATTATTTTATCACTGTATACAATTGGTCCATTGGTAGCATCTACAAAGAACAGTGAACATTCTTCCCAATGCGGTATTTATGTTTGTACGAAGTTAGAGTTTCCTTTGCAAATTTGGTATAACTTTGATAACTATCATCCTTGGTGGCTTTTGGATTTGGCGTTCAAAACGTATTACAAAAATATACGCAAGATGTATATTTTCATAATATATTTTGTACGAAGTATTGTTTCATATTCTTGATTACTCTCTTAATATACCTTATCAAATTAATCATGATATCCCAAAGAAATTAAATATGTTTTCCAGATAATTTTGCAATTTTTCTTTCACCAAGAACGTCAGATACCAGCATCTTCGCCAACTTTTGCTGCTTAAGAAATCTTATTTGTTTTCTTGAATCAAAATAGTTTCCGGCTGCGTTTTGCAGGTGACAATGTGAGATGTGCATTTTGAATAGGATTGTATTTTTTTTTTTTTAATAAAGGTATCAATTTTTATTTAATTTTGCGCCGACTTCAAAAGTTATGATTAATTGTAGTGTTATAGGTTGTTTGGCGAAGGAAATTATTTTATACTTTTAGGCGCAATTTAGTTTCATTTCATACACTTTTTTTTTTTTTTTTTTTTTGAATAGTAGTTGCTTTTTGGAGTCGGTTCTATTTTTTTTACAAAAAGATTTTATTTTTCTCTTTTCAGTGAAAACTTATTCATATAGCAGAACATCAAAAGACGTTCGACGGCAGTTTTACAAGTCACAACTTCCAAGAAAAGTGACATAACTCAAAAAATGGTTTATGTCACTGAAATATACATGAAATGCACCCAATGTGAACAAGAAAGTTACATCTCCATCTAGAAAGTTATTCACTCGAGTGACAGTTGTGCCAGTTTTATTCTAGTCAAGTTATTTTTAAATTGATTTTTCTCAAATGCTGCATTTTTAAGTTGTCTCACTTTTCTTGCCTTTATCGGATATGAGCAAAAAACTATCTATTGAATGAACATACGTTAAAATAAAAAGTCTTTAGAAATGTAAAGAACGGATACGCTGTATTCGTAACCAAAAATTCTGTTAGGCATATATATTGAACTTTACAGTCAATACGTGTCACTTGCTGTTTGAACTTTACGCTGAAATTGAGCAGTGTAAAGTTCAAACAAAGAGAAAATATGCATTGCAGCTGACGGACAGAAGTTTCAACATCGATACTTACATACTGCTTTTACCAGTGTAGCTGCATGCGTTCTGCAGTTAAAGTAAGAACAGACTTTTGTGAGTTTCCTGTAATTTGTTTATATTTTAATGAAATCATAATGAAGCCTGGTTCAGGCCAAGATCATTACAGTAACAAAAAAAGTATTCAAAGTAAATCATCTCATACGAAGTTATAAGCTAACAAATTTCAACAACAACAACAACACAATGAGAAACATGGTTTGTATTGAGAACCTCTTCCTTTATGAAGTCGGTTTAAAATGTCTATGCGTTAATCGATGTGACCGCTTACAATAACCATACTTTGAATTTTACATAGCGTGAATGTCACCCGCTACGCTACAACATATGCAATGTCGTTCAAGTTGTGACGAACGTAAGTGGGCCATAATTCAATTTAATTTTAGATTGAAGCTGAAACTTACTTAATTGAATTTATGAAATAACAACAAAGTCAGATTTATAAAATAAATGAGCTTTTATTTGAGCTTAATAGAAAGGTGGGCGTTGGACTATAAATGCATTTAATAACTTATACTTAAGAGGACAGCTTTCACAAATACTTTTAATTTACTTAATTAAACACCATTCATCTCGACTACTTCTTTTAAATTCATTAACCCTTACTGCTTAGTAATCTTTCGTATGTGGTAGGATTCCCTGACACCACTATACTACTCGACTTACTATCTTCTACTCTAAGCAGCTAACAACTAACTCCTTCAACCACCTACTACTTCTAATTCACCATCTACCTCTCTCGGCTACCTCTCTACTAACTTACTCTCTTACTCTCCTTCCAACTAACTCCAAAACAATCTTTCTTCTCCTTTTATATCAATCACTTTCCAAAATACTTTATAAAATTAACATATCGCAGATTACAATTTCAATTTTAATTTAGGATGAGACTTAACTGTATTAGTCAACTGAATCCTAAATTCAGCACATTCACGTTTTACTCGTAAAGAGCGAATTTTAATTGTAGCTAACTTTGCTATACCTCACAAAGTGTGCACAAAATAGGAGATTGTGAACAAACAAATGCACGTTTTAAGCGTTCTGTTTTTAACATTAACGTCTAAACTATCTTTTCGCTCTAAATCGATGATGCTCTGCAATTTTATAATTCACTTTTTTCTCCTGTCTTGAACTTTTTCCAAGATAGGAACGCTAACTCCACTGTTTCCCACCAGATGGCGCTGTAAGCGGTTGAATCGCGCAGCACATATCCACTTTACTATACCTACATACCACTTTTCTGACTATAGCTGCAGCTGTTCAGCAGTTAAAAGAGTCGGGACTGACTTTTTTGGGCACCCCTGTATTTTCTTTTGATCGTAAAGATATTGCAATGGGACCTATTTCAGACCAAGACCTTTACAATAAAACAAAAAGTACCAAAATCGGATTATCTGTTCAGAAGTTATGAGCTAACAAACAAATATAAAAACAAAAAAACAATACGGTTTGAATTGAGAACCTCCTCATTTTTGAAGTCGGTTAATTAGAGCATGTCTTACGAAGTTATAAGCTTACAAACACCAACAAAAACACATAGCTCGAATTAAAAACACCCTCTTTTCTGAAGTTGGTTGAAAACGATTTTGCGCTAATCGATGTGGACGCTTACAGTAACAGTACTTTGAACCACAGAGTATACGTGTCATCCGCTACGCTGCAAAGTGTGCAACGTAGTTCAAGTGTGCACAGTATTGGATATAAACAACTGTACGTTTTAAGCGTTCTATTTTTAGCAATAATGTCTAAAAACTGTTTTTTCGTAGTAAATCGATGATGCTCTACAATTTCGTAATTAACTTTTCTCTCATCTTGAACCGTTTTTGAGACAGGAGCGCTGATTCCGCTGTTTTTTACCAGATGGCGTTTTATTTTCTTTAGATTGTAAAGATATTACAATGGGACCTACTTGAGACCAAGGTCTTTACAACAAAATAAAAAGTATCAAGTAACCGTATTTTGAACTATATAACGTATAGTGTAAGAAATTGCGAACAAACAAATGCACGTTTTTAGCATTGTATTTTTAGCATCAATGTCTAAACTAGCTTTTCGTACTAAATCGATGATGCCCTGAAATTTTATAATTCACTTTTTACCCCTGTCTTGAACCGTTTCCGAGATAGGAACGCTAGCATGAATGTCTAAAGTATCTTTTTGTACTAAATTGATGATACTTTTCAACTTTGTAATTCACTTTTTTCTCTAGAACCGTTTTCGAGATAGTAACACTAACTCCGCTATTTTTCACCAGCTGGCGCTGCAAGCGGTTTAATCTTGAACTGCACGGCCACTTTGCTATACTTACATACCATTTTTAACACTATAGCTGCAGCCGTTTAGAAGTTAAAAGAGTTGGGACTGATTTTTTTTGGTACCCTGTATTTTCTTTAGATTGTAAAGATATTACAATGGGACCTATTTCAGACCAAGACCTTTTCAACAAAACAAAAAGTGTCAAAATCGGAGCATCCGTTCAGAAGTTATGAGCTAACAAACATAAAAAAAACATACGGTTTGAATTGAGAACCTTCCTTCTTTTTTGAAGTCGGTTAATAAAAAGAAAATTAATATATTCTAACATTAATAATTTCTAACTTACTACAATGAACCTTATTATGCGCTTATAAATTGAATTTACTACTTTTACAAAATATATCTCTTTTAATACTATTCTATAAAACTATTAAAAAATACTTTTCGGTACACAGAGAAAAAAAAAAAATATATATATATATACCACCTTCATCTAGAACGAATAAGTAGTTATATTTTGAACCCCGAATCTATGAATATATTTTTCCAGGTATGCGTATAATGTAAACGGATGACCGTGATTAATGAAATGGTTGAGAATTTCTAGTCTTTTTTTTTTTTTTTTTTTTTTTCTAAATAGTGAAACAATATTACGATTATTATAAAGCGAGAAATTCTCACTTGATTTTCTAGAATTAGGTTAAGAACGAAAACCCTTGTTACTAAAATTCGACTCTTGGGTTTACATTAGTACAGACCAGGCAATAGTATCGACCACCATAAAGTATGGAAACGCTCTAGAATTCTAATAGGGAATTTTAGAACTCGCTAGCAAAGAAGAGGACTAGAATTTATAAGGATGTCGTGGAGCTATTTTTACCAGAGCCAGAATTTAGTTTCTAGATACCAGTTACAGAACTATTTTTCAGTGTATTGAACTATTCTTTAAAACAGGGTAGCCAACCTGCGGCCCTTGTGTCGCATGTGGCCTGGCGTGTACTATTTCGCGGTTTCCTAAGGAATCAATGAAATGTTTAATTTAAAACCTTTAGTTAACACATTAAAAATTAATAAATTCTTTCTGACACACTTCGAAAGAAAATATCAGTTATTGAAACTAAAAAGAAAAATAAATATCGAACTTGTTACTGTTCATAAAATATGTAAATATATCGATTAATGGTTTTTATTATAAGATATGGCAGGGAGGGATCATACTCCCCGCCTTTGTTTTTCAAGTCACATTGAGGGATAAGAAATTTCTATTTTTTTTTTTTTTTTAATACCACTATTTTTATACATTAAAATCTATCCTATTTAATCGAGACACATTACTAACAAATACGTATGAAAATAATGATAGCAAAAATGACCATGAATTCTCATCCCTTAAAATTTCCCCAAAAAAGGGCGGGAAGTGCGATCTCTGTGTATATATTTCATTATTGCTGAGTTATAATAATATGTTTATTGATATTTATTGAATTATACATTACTAGCAAGTATACCCTGCGTTGTCCAGGTTTAAGTAGCGTCCATAGAAATTTGTGATCAATGGAAAACTGAACAAATGTGTAATATGAAAAGAGAAATGCTTGAAAGATTTCCCGAAGTCTTTAATAAAGAATAATACAAATAAATAAATAAAGCACAGTTTGAATATTGGATCTCCTTGGTGACAATAAATATTCTTGTCCATTTTTGCGATGAATTGAAATGGCTATCGCAGTTCCGCAACTAAAGATCTAGGCGAGAAACGTCCGAACTATTAGGTCTTTGCACACATTCGTGCGGATTTTTATTGCTTCATTTCATAAAAATACATCAAATCGAATGACAATTTTTAATCAAAATACTCTCTATTACTTTCCACAACCTTTTCTCGTTTTTCGGGTAACAAATGTATACCACGGCGATAGAAACTCTCGTCTTTGGAGGCAATACCGAGTCCGCACGAACTGTTGCAACGACCTAATACTTCGGTGACAAATTTTAAATTTTGCCAAATGGATCCAATACTAAACCTCGATGTACTTAAAATAATAATAATGATAATAATAATAATAATAATAATAATAATAATAATAATAATAAACAATTTTATAATATTTACAAAATAAAAATAAGTCTTATCCAAATTATAAGTATTTAAAATTAAGGTGTGAACATAAAAGAACCCCTAAGTTATACATAGAGTGTCCATAAAATATAAAAATATATATTATTTATTCAAATAAAAATTTCAAGATAATGCCAAATATCTCTATAAAAGTGCTTATTTACACGCGAGTTACAGATAAAATATGTGAGTACCAATTTTCGCAGCTTAACAAAGTTTTTTTTTTTTTTTTTTTTTTTTTATTACTATTATTATTTAGGCGAAATTCATATTATTGTATTTTAGGGAAAATATTAAATGCGTTATTTACTTGCTCATTTTGGCATCAAATATTTCTTTTTTCTTATTAGTTTTAAAGTTAAAATGGGGTCTTTGTTTAATATTTTTTATCTAATTATGCGTTAAAAAAAAAAAAAAATACAGCGTAAGCTAGATTTTGGTCTGAATGATAAGTATATCAATTTACGTAGCGGTCAGCTGAACGTTGTAGCTTTGTATAGCGAAATAAAAATCGAAACACATAATCAGCTTTATATATATATATATATACAAATAGATTATTGGTGTATAGTCATAGGTTTGCTACTGCTGTATTGTTAACTTATTTTATAAATAAAACTAAGTTTAATATATTTAATATTTATGTAATCTATTTCATATACTCACTCCACCCCCCCCCCCCCCCCAAAAAAAAAAAAATAAAATAAATAAATAAATAAATAATATAAAAAGTAAAATAAATTGGTTATCTGTCTATCTATATGTGTCTACATCTATATAACATGTGGGTGGGTATGTATGCTACACAAAATATCTAATTTATTCTTTTCTTAATATTACTAAAATCATTTACGATGCTAATAAAAAATAAAAACAAATATTTGCAACTTTGAAAATGCAGAAGATGTGTCAGTTACTAAATAAGAAATAAAAGACATGTATAATTTAATCATCTATTTGACAGCAATTTTATATTTGCAACTCGCAAGGAAAAACAAATAACAAAAAAGAAAAATCATGCAGTACGCATTGATTAGTAACGCTTTCCAACTGTACGTAATTGTTGTATCGAATAACTTTTAATATTCTTTGCCTACGTTATCACACAACAGACAGAATGACTGAAAAGTATACAGATAGACTAATTCATTTTTAAATTACTCTTAGGCATTTTGGAAAGAGTTAAAATGGCTTAACGCAAAAGAAAATGCAGATGTTACATTATAATTGCAGCTTTTGATCTCTCTGAATGATTTGGTGTAGCCCTGTAAATCAGAGAGGTAATCATATCATATTCTATACAAAGCATTAATTTAGATTATTAACAATATATTTCAATATTTTAATGATTTTTACAGTAGAAAGTTTTTAAAATATAACTTTCAAAAAAGTCTGTCCTAAAACGTAATGCAGTGTTTTTTTTTTTTTTTTTTTTTTTTTTTTTGTCCCTGTAAACAAACTAGTTATACAGGACCTATTAATGTCATATTAAATGGGGAACGTTCTATAGGGAAAATATTTATAAAAATAACACTCATAGAACACAATGCTTTCAGATGATTTTGGGTGTCCCTGTACACAAACCAGAAGAGATATTCACTCAGTTTTGAATATGGAACATCCGATAGTGAACTTCAATAAAACATATCAGTTTCGAGAAATTCAATAAATATTTACAGGAGATAGAGCGCGGGCAGAAAGACAGACAGACAGATGGACAGATACACAAACTGAAAAGATATCCACACTTAAAAATGTTAAGTGTTAAAAACGCTTAATGTAAACGAAAGTACAATTCTAGCAATTTTTTATTAATATGTCTTATAATAAATGGATATTTTTGTATATCCCTGTAAATCTAATGCTAATCATGCTATATTCTATGCAAGGCTTTTTTTTTTTGTGCATATAAATAACATATTTCAATTTCCTAAAACTTCGTGGAAAGTAAAGATATTAAAATTTGATTTATAGAAATATCTCTCCTAGAACGAAATGCTTTGGAATACTTTTAAGTGTCTCTGTACATAAATCAGTAATGGTATTTCCTCCATTTTATACAGGAAACATCCAATAGTGAACCTGAATAGCATATTTCAATTTAATTGAGATTTGTCTACAATAAAGATATGAAAATATGGTTTATCGAAATACCTCTCATAGAACATAATGCTTTGAAATACTTTCGGGTGCACCTGTACACAAACCAGTAGAGGTACAAACTCCATTTTCAATACGGAACATCCAATCGTAAACTTGAATAACATATATCAGTTTCAAGAAGTTCCATAAATATTTACGGGAGTTAGAGCTCGGACAAACAGACAGGCAGAGAGACAAACGGGCAGACAGATACACAAAACTGAAATAAAATTCACACTTAAAAAAATGTTGCAAAGTGATGAAAACGCATAACGTAAACGAAAGTACAATTCTAGCAATTGTTTATTAATAGCTCTTAATGTAACTGTATATTTTTGTACCACCCTGTAAATATAATGCTAATCTTCTGTGCAAAGCATTCTTTTGTGCATTTAAATAACATACTTCAATTTCCAAAAACTTCGTGGAAAGGAAAGTTATTAAAATTTGATTTATAGAATATTTTTCATAGAACACAATGCTTCGGAATAATTTTGAGTATCCCTGTACATAAACCGATGGTGTTAATTCCTCCATTTTACACAGGAAACATCCAATAGTGAACTTGAATAACATATTTCAATTTCATTCAGATATGTCTATAGTAAAGGTATGAAAATATGGTTTAGAGAAATACTTCTCATAGAACACAATGCTTTGAGCTACTTTCGGGTGACCCTGTACACTAACTAGTAGAGGTATAAACTCCATTTTCAATAGGGAACATCCGATAGTGAACTTGAAAAACATATGTCAGTTTCAAGAAATTCCATAAATGTTTACGGGAGTTAGAGCGCGGACAGACAGACAGACAGACAAAACGAAGTCATAAATAATTTTCAATCTTGTTGGGAAGTGTTAAAAATGCTAGAAATAGTTAAAAACGCTTAAAGTAAACGAGAGTACATATCCCGCAATTTTTTTAATAATAGCTCTTAATTTAACTGGATATTTTTGTGCCACCCTGTAAATATAATGCTAATTATGCTATATTCTACTCAAATCATTCTTTTTTTGCATATAAATAACACATTTCAATTTCCTAAAATTTCGTGGAAACTAAAGTTATTAAAATTTCATTTATAGAAATATCTCTCATAGAACGCAATCCTTTGGAATATTTTTGAGTGTCCCTGTGTATAACCCAATAGTGACATTCCCTCCATTTTATGCAGGAAACATCCAATAGAGAACTTGAATAACATATTTCAATTTCATTACGGTATGTCTACAGTGAAGGTATTAAAATATGATTTTTAGAAATACCTCTCATAGAACACAATGCATTGAAATACTTTCGGGTGTCCCTGTACACAAACCAGTAGAGGTACAAACTCCATTTTCAATAGGGAACGTCCGATAGTGAACTTGAATAACATATTTCAATTTCATTAAGGTATGTCTACATTGAAGTTATTAAAATATGGTTTATAGAAATACCTCTCATAGAACACAATGCTTTGAAATACATTAGGGTGTCCCTGTACACAAACCAGTAGAGGTACAAACTCCATTTTCAATAGAGAACGTCCGATAGTGAACTTGAATAACATATTTCAATTTCATTAAGGTATGTCTACACTGAACATATTAAAATTTGGTTTACAGAAATACCTCTCATAGAACGCAATGTTTTGGAATACTTTCGAGTGTCCCTGTACACAAACCGGTGTTGGGTATTTACTCCATTTTACATAAGAAACATCCGATAGTAAACTTGAATAATATATTTCAATTTCATTAAGATATGTCTAGAGTAAAGGTATGGAAATATGGTTTATAGAAATACCTCTCATAGAACACAATGCTTTGAAATACTTCCGGGTGTCCCTGTACACAAACCAGTAGAGGTATAAACTCCATTTTCAATATTGACCGTCCGACAGTGAACTTGAATAACATATGTCAGTTTCAAGAAATTCCATAAATATTTACGAGAGTTAGAGCACGGACAGACAGACCGAAGTCATAAACACTTTTCAACCTTGTAGGAAAGTGTTAAAAGAGGTTTTTCAAAACTATAATGAAATACTTTTAATAAAAGGCCACATGCATATGCAATATACAAGCTTCTATGAGAAACAGGCAATTCTTTCATCGACTTTTTTCAAACTACATTTAGTATAACACTATTCAGAAAGATTTGTTTCGCAAGAAATTCATAAACACCTTAAAAATAGTTCATTTTACGGGAAAGGAAGTTGCTAGCCAAATCGCATGCGCTTTTTGTCTTTTGGCGCCAAATATTCTATATTATACTTTTACAGAATATCTATTTTGATTCCGCCGATAAATTTGACTGATCTTGTATCAGCTATGTAAGTAGTATCTCTAAAATTTTTTTCACAATATTCTGAGTATGCGCTTTAAGGATACCTTCCTAGTCAGACACCCTTTCACCTTCCCCATTGTAGTTCAAGGGGATTTTTTTTGCTTTGTAATATCAGTAAATTCGTTAAAAAAAATAAAGTTTTTCAATTTCTGTTTCTTGAATTCCACTCTTTTAACATGACACATTTTATCTGACTAAGCGATAATAATAATAAAACTAGTGGATCTGCAGATCAGGAGCCTCAACGCCCTATTTACATCAGACATTATTCAATAGGTCATTTTTATTTATTCCTTATTATATAATCGTATATATTGATTCGATCGACTTGTTACCATAATCAAATACATTCCTGAGGGGGAACTGCCGCCCCCCCTCAACCCCCCGCTATGTCTCTATTTGCATATCTTATAAAGTACTACGGTATTGTAAATAATTGCATTTATTTTTGAATCAATTCTTTCAAAGAGGTTTAGTAAAGTTAATAAAATGCTAACTTTGTGCATTTCTAGTCGTTTTAGCGTTAAAATAGCCTAGATCTCCCTAGAAAACACTTAAAAACGCTCCAATAAGGGAAGAAATGGATTTGGCGCCAAATTTGGCGACTGTTTCCCTCTTTGGTGACCTTGGCGAGAAAAACCTTATTAGGGATATACCAAATATGGAAGCTCTAATCTCATTATGAGATACGAGAATTTTCCAGAACAGTCTGTGTTCGATAAAAAAAGTATAAAAGGAGCTTTTTTTCGCCAAGTCAGTCAGTCTCAGATCTGTGTCAGTTTCGTGAAATGCTTGCTTTGCTTTGAGCGTCTTTAGATGAGACTTTCTTTATATATTATTGCTAAACAGTTTGTACTGTTGTTTTGCTGTTAACGGCTGTTGTTTAAGCTGTGTTTACTTGTTGAATTGAAGCTAATACTTGGTTTATAGGCCTGTATTTTTCTGGAACATTCTGTGAATACATCACTGAATTTTTGCAAGTTTCGCCTTTCATTCTCGGTCAACTTACGGTCCCCCAAGTACGCAAGAATATGTATTCTTAATAAACGACGGTCTTGTATTATTTCCCTGAAATTCATAAATACCAAATTTCATAACTATCAAAGTTTATGCAAAAAAAATTACATAGCATATCGAAAATATTTTGCGTAACCTTTAAACTAATTATCAATTCTATGCTCACATTTTTCAACAGGAAAATATGCTTTTAAAATTTTAATAAAATTTCATTATATTTGATGGGGTGTAACCATGTTAAAATAAACTTTTAAGAAATATCGACTATAGACCGTAATGGTACGAAATTATTTTATGTATCCCGGAAAAGTAGCCACAGTCATTATAAACGCCAATAATAAGAATAAACCTAATTAATTATAACTATTAATTTTTCAAACTAATTTGACATCATTTGGATGATTACAGTACATACTCGGAATTATTTTGTGTGACCCCATAAATTATTTAGTCTATACATAACCTTTTTTAAGAGTAAACATAATTTTAAGCATCTTTATAATGTATGTTAATTTTATTAAGTTCAATTCAGCATAAACGCATTAAAGTGCGCGCTTAAATAAAAGTTTGTCCATAGGCTCTAATGCTACGAAATTATTTTGCGTGTCTCTGTAAACAAACCACAAACATTGTATACACCAGTAAAAACTATTCAGCTTACTATGCGTTTAAAATTAATAATTGTTCCAAATTTAACATTGTTTGGATGAGTACGTGACATTGTCAGACCACTTTTGTAAGGTCCTGTACATTAATTAGAAAGCTTAAGAGCACATATTTTCTTCAAACAACATAAGTTTAAACATCTTACTCACGTAGTTTAATTTTCTTGATTGTAAAGTAAAGATGTTAAAATGCGTTTAAACGCAATTCACCTCATACGCCGTAATGTGAAGTATTTTGGCGTGTCCCTGTATACAATCCATAAAAAGTATAGACCTAAAAAAATAAATAGCTATTTCTATACCGAGCCTGAATATTTGTGTCAATTTGCAAGTCAATCGGAGATTTTTTGCGGCTGCTATTGCGGTACATACAAATTCTTCCCATAGGCCGTAATGATAAAAAAAAAAAAAAAATTGGCGTGTCCCTGTACACGAACTACAAATGGAATGCACACCCATAACTATACAGCTATTTTCGTGGGGATCATGAACATGTGTACCAAATTTCAAGTCAATAGCGTGATATTTGCGGCCACTATCGCACGACAGACAGACAGACAGACGGACAGACGGAACACAAAATCCTTTTGAGTATCAACAGAGGGCCTCCACTGGCGTTTCGGCAAAAATTGGAAGTCAATAGCTTAATTTTTGCGGTGGCTATCGCGGTACATACAGATTCTTCTCATAGGCCGTAATGATAGAATGACTTTGGCGTGTCCCTGTACACGAACTACAAATGAAATACACACCTAAAACTATGCAGCTAATTCCGTTGGGCTCATGAATACGTGTACCAAATTGCAAGTCAATGGCGTGATTTTTGTGCCCGCTATCGCGATACATACAAATTCCTTCCTTATACCGCAATGATAAGAAAAATTTTGGCGTGTCCCTGTATACAAACTACAAATGGAATACATACCAAAAACTATAAAGCTGCTTTCGTGGGGCTCATAAACATGTGTACCAAATTTTAAGTCAATAGCGCTATTTTTGCGGCCGCTACCGCGATACATACAAATTCCTCCCATAGCCGTAATGCTAGGAAAAATCTTGTTGTGTCCCTGTATACGAACTGCAAATGGAATACATACCAAAAACTATACAGCTGATTTCGTGGGGCTCATGAACGTGTGTACCAAATTTCAAGTCAATAGCGCTATTTTTCAGGCCGCTATCGCGATACATACAAATTCCTCCCATACGCCGTAATGATAAGAAAAACTTCGGCGTCTTCCTGTATACGAACTACAAATGGAATATATACCAAAAACTATACAGCTGATTTCGTACGTCTCATGAACATGTGTAGCAAATTTCAAGTCAATAGCGCTACTTTTGCGGCCGCTATCGCGATACATACAAATTCCTCCCATACGCCGTAATGATAAGAAAAACTTTTGCGTCTTCCTGTATACGAACTACAAATGGTATGTATACCAAAAACTTTACAGCTGATTTCGTAGGTCTCATGAACATGTGTAGCAAATTTCAAGTCAATAGCGCTATTTTTGCGGCCGCTATCGCGCGACAGACAGGCAGACAGATAGACAGACAGACAGACAGACACACAGACACAGCCCAAAACCGTTTTCCCAAAACCGTCTCAACAGAGGGCCTCCACTGACGTTTCGGCAATAAGAATAATAAGAACAAAATGGTTAACTTTTTTTTTTTTTCGAGATTTGAAATGAGACCCTTAATTTGGTTTAGCGAAACAGAATCCGGACAACTTTATTTTTGAGAGTGATAACAAGATAATACAAAGCGACAAAAATCTAATTGGATTACACAGAGAATGTGAGAGCAAGGTATTTGAATACCAAGGACAATTAAGTTGACAATAATTTTATTTTTAAACTGAAAAATGACGATAATTGAAGAGAAAACAGTGTAAAAAAGGAAGACAGTGCTCAATTTTTAATAATTCAGTTTATCAACTGAGCTCAGTAAATTTCTTGAGCTACAGACATTGATGCAGATTGTGGTATTTCAATTAACGCTTAATTAGTAACTACAGAGAACATGATTTGAAGACAATCGTGCTGGAAAAGTGCTCGGGCCATTGAACTCTGATGCAGAGATGAAGGTATTTTACTTTGTAGTGTCGCAGTCAGAAATACAAATAAATATTCATCTCAACTGTTGCTTAATTTTGTCACTTTATATTGGTTTTTCCAACGTCATTTTTTTTTTAAGTGATTAATTCAGTTTTTATTAAAATCACACAATTAACTGATTGGAAGAAAATTATATTTATTGAAATTTTATTTTTTCCGACTGAGTGAAAATAATGTCTGGACAGGAAGTCGAACCCCGGATCTTTGACTTACAAGGTCAAGGTCCTACCAATTGAGCTATCCAGGCCGACAAACCGGTCGGCATTACTCACTCAGACAACCTTTTAGGCTGAAACATCTGGTCTATCATATAGATAGCTCGACAGAAATAAGCCGCAGGTAATGGAAAACACCATTAAACAATGGGAGAAAGAAATACAATTTTTATTAATATCACACAATCAACTGATTGGGAGAAAATCATATTTATTGAAATTTTATTTTTCCGACTGAGTGAAAATAATGCCTGGACCGGGAGTCGAACCCCGGATCTTTGACTTTGATAAATATGGTTTTCTTCCAATCAGTTGATTGTGTGATTTTAATAAAATTTGTATTTCTTTCTCTCATTGTTTAATGGTGTTTTCCATTACCTGCGGCTTATTTCTGTCGAGCTATCTATATGTTAGAGCAGATGTTTCTGCCTAAAAGGTTGTCTGAGTGAGTAATGCCGACCGGTTTGTTGGCCTGGATAGCTCAATTGGTAGAGCCTTGACCTTGTAAGTCAAAGATCAGGGGTTCGACTCCCGGTCCAGACATTATTTTCACTCAGTCGGAAAAAATAAAATTTCAATAAATATGATTTTCTTCAAATCAGTTGATTGTGTGATTGTAATAAAAACAGAATTAATCACTTAAAAAAATGACGTTGGAAAAACCAATGTAAAGTGACAAAATTAAGCAACAGTTGAGATGAATATTTATTTGTATTTCTGACTGCAACATTACAAAGTAAAATACCTTCATCTCTGCATCAGAGTTCAATGGCCCGAGCACTTTTCCAGCATAATTGTCTTCAAATAAATTTCTTCCTAAATATAAACTGTACATTTAAGAAGTTTTTCTTTCTTTCTTTTTTTTTTTTTTTTTGAAGGAGTGCTTATAAAAGAAGTGAAAAAGTGGCAGTGGTAACTCAGTGCCTATTATCAATTCATGTTCTCTGTAGTTACTAATTAAGCGTTAATTGAAATACCACAATCTGCATCAATGCATTATTTTCACTCAGTCGGAAAAATAAAATTTCAATAAATATGATTAATTCAGTGTTTGAAAGTCAATATCCTTATCAATACATAAAAATTATTTTAAATACTTGCAGTAGTATTTCAATTCTAAAATTATGAATTCATGATTATTTGGACGGCGTAATGAAAAATTATGGTTGATTCCATGTTTAATGAAGGACTTCATGGTAAATAATAAAACAATGGTAATGCATTTTATGGATAATTCCACAGCAAATGTTGTGTCAGTCACACGTAGGTATATTTCCACTTCCACCAATATTTTTTATATAAGAATATATGCTCTATTTAATAAAAAATATGTGCTATTTGCTGCCAGAAATTCTCTGTAATTTGAGAAAATAGTTCTGACAAGGTTTTTCTTTCGTAAATCACGCATATTTTCTCAAATTACTGAGAATTTCTGGCAGCAAATAGGACATATTTTTTACAGTGAGCATAATAGATGCAGACCCAAAGCAAGTCTTCGACATATCTCAATCCTTTAACATTTTAACTTTTTTTTTTCTTCTTCTTCTTCTTTTGTCCTTGCTTTTTTTTTTTCTTTACTATCGTCTTTGTCATGGACTTATTTTAAGAGATTATGCCCCATATTGTCTAGTATTGTCCCCATTTCTTTAAAAAAAAAAACAATAATAAATAATTAAATAAATAAAAAGTATATAATTCGGACAGCATCAGTTTTGCCTCACGGCAGTTAAGTGCTATTTTATTTATTTGTTTGTTTACAGCATTGAAACTTATAATAACAATGACCTTTGTCTCGAATGATCCATATTACATATTCACAATAACAATTCCTTCATCATTAGGGTACCACAAATCTCCATGCCTGTACCAGGTTTCGAACACGAGACCTGCTGTTTCAGAAGTCAGCTCCCTACAAACCGAGCCACCAGTTTGGCTTAGTTTTTTTTTTTTTTTTTTTTTTTTTTTTTTTTTTCAATGCTAGTTGACTTTGCCAGCCATGCTGCCTGAGTGCAGTGTATAAGCGATTCCTTAACCAAATTTTATTTTATTTTATTTTATTTTTTTTTTAATATACAAAAAACTGTCTTGTAATTCCGAACCTTTCTACGAACTGTGTAATGCAGTCCTTAAACTGTCTAATTATTTGTCAGTTAAGCTTTCATTTTCTTACAAAGGCCGCGTTTTTGTTATTTTGTTGTTAGTTATTTTGTTTACATCATTTTTATGTTTTTGTTTCCCTTTCGGCAGTAACCCATCCCATTAACCTCTATTCTTATGCAGCGAAAGATGCATGACAATGTCTCAGGGGCTTCCATTCACCGTATTCGACGTCCTGCTGTAAGATTTTTGTATTGTAATAGTAGTAGAAAAAGAAACAAACAAAAAAGAAAGGAAAGAAAAAAAGCTAAAATCACACATAATGTGTAACACACATTATTTTCGGCCATAGAATTACCCTGATTTTTCTCATACTGCCTTTATATGAAACCTATTAATTTATGGAATATTATCAAAAATTAAGGATTTTGCCACAAAACAAATTTACAAGATGCACAAGAAAGCGGAAACGTATATCGCACAATGAAATGGTATAATGTCAATAATCAATAATTTTCAAAAGAAAATTTCAAAAGAAAATTTCGTCAAAAGTGTTTAATAAATTGTAAAATAAGTATACTTTATTTATAAATTTATTTTTTTTAAATAAGTTCATACAAAAAATACAAAATTTCATCACTCAATATTTTAAATATAATTTTTCTTTTTCTTATTTAGTAACATGTTCTTGTATTATATATATATATATCTTTAATGCAAATTGAGGTATAAATAAATATTTTATTTTCGTGTTGTAAGTATCTAAAATGATGTGTATAATATTCATAATTATTAGATTTTTGTACACAAACTTCGCTCGAACATCGATATACTTACATATTTCAAACCCGTATCAAAGAAATAAGCGTACTTGTACTTTTGATGTCGGCAGCAAAACTATTAAAGCGCTAGCAATAATTCCTATTTAAAAGTTGTGCACCTAATACTGTTTTGTTAAGTAAATATTTGTCATGTCATGGTCTTAGTGAGTGTTGAGCATAATTTATTAAAAAGTAATTGAATTACAATTGAATTACAATTATATTTATTTTACTGTCAATCAATTAATAAGTAATTGATTACAAATAAATTGAATTACTTATTCAATTTATTTGTAATAATTCAGTTTATTTGTAATCAATTACTTGTTTATCGATTGACAGTAAAATAATTATAATTGTAATTTAATTGTAATTCAATTGTAATTCAATTACTTTTTAATCAATTATGCCCAACACTGGTCTTAGTCTTATGCTGTTTACTAAAAAGTAAGTTGATGATAAAAATTAGCAATAAAACTATATATATGTGTATATATATATATATATATATATATATATATATATATAAGAAAAATGTGGGTGTGCTTCAATAATTTTGCTGCCGACTGTAACATTCCTATATTTCATTTTATTCAGTGGAAATATTTTTTGAAAATTATTACAGATAAGGAAATTATTATTTTCAAACTATTAGGGTCTTTAATCTAGAAAAACCATTAAATGAAAGAGAAAACCTCTCAAGCGAAAAATATTTTCTTTCTTCGTTTTAACGTGTCAGTTAGTTTGATTGATCTGTTTTCTGTTCCCTAATGCAGTACAGCTAAAAATGTTTCAGAAGAAACTTAAAAGTTAAAAGTTTAATATAAGTTTCTAAATTAGGCTGGCGAAATTAATGAAATATTTTAACTCAAAGTCAAACATTCTTATTTATAAATTTTAATCGATAGATTTATATATGGTGTATTTAAAGATCTTATAAAATATATGTATTGTTTAAAATTTAAAAATTCTAGTTCAAAATTTCAAGAATGTTACGAGCGTTTTTTAAAAATAAATGGCCGAATCTGTAAAGATTTCCTCTTTTTTAATATACTTCGGTAGAAAATTGCAGTTCTTTGCACTATTTTTCATCATAGATACAAACATTTCAAACGGAATAGCATTAGATTTTTTTATGACAATGATACAAACCAATATTAAATGAGCTGCAGCATATTTAAAAGTAATCTAATTATATAATAATGTAAAATATCATATGTATTTGATATTTTACATTATTATATAATTATGTTTTAAGTACATATATTTAATAAATCGATATCCAGCGCACTCAAGCTGCTGTAGAGCCTCTATTATATATATATATATATATATATATATATTTTTTTTTTTTTTTTTTTTTTTTTCATGAAACATTTCCTGCGTAAAGTTATATAATTTTGTTCTATTTCTTACATGATCTTAATTTTATTTTTCTAGATTTTCAAATAACCATCTAACATATTTTTGTTACAAGTCTATAAATACTAAAGAAAAATTATACAAACTGTATACTTTTCGCACTCTCAGACTCTCAGAAATTCAAATATGAAATGAAAACTGGGTGTTGCCATTGAAAAAATCAAATTTTGCGGTCATTTTAATACGTAGATGACCTCTAATTCAAATTTTACACTATTTTCAAAAATTACACTTAATTTTCAGTTAAATAGTATACATTGGATTTACTTGTGTCAATTAATAAGAAAATGACAATTTTGCTGTGTTTTTTATTCCCCTACTGTAAAGTGTACATATTATATTTTTTATTAATGATATTTATATTTCTCTCACTTTTTACTTTCTCTTACACATATATATATTAAAAAAAAGTATTGTTTTTTTGGTCCAATTTTCAAAATTAAATTTTTAGTTATATTTGCATGTTTTAAGGTTCTCTGATTCCGAAAAACAGGTTTTTAGCGGTTGGTCTATGTGTGCGTGTGTGTGCACGTGTCTGTGTGTCTGTCTGTGTGCATGTTATCAGCATATCTCTAGAACAAATTGCAGCAGAAAATCCAGTCTCGGTATTCTAAAACTGTATTAGACTAGAGACGCTACAATAAACTTTTCGTTGAGACAAGCAAATGGTTCGTGTACAGGGACATCCAAGAGAATTCAAATACATTATGTCTATGGGGGAATTTGCAAGTAAGTTCAGTTTAACATCTATAGGCTGCACTAAACCAAATGAAATGGATATATATATATATATATATTTATAGGCATAAAACCATGTTTCATTTAGAATATGGTATGAGTATTATTCACCGTTTGTTTACAGGGCTACACGAAAAGACTAATATATAGTGGGATAATACTTCGAAATTCATGGGCATGCATTTCCGGCTGTGCTCTATGTTATTAATATAAGATTAAATTTAAGTGCACAATGTGATGTGTACATAATATTTAGAAGATGTACAGTGCTACCAATAATTAATCGAACATATTCTACTTATTGAATGTAATTAGTTTAATTGCTTTACTATGATATTTTACCATGTTCAGGAAAACTGCTCAGATATTAAAATTAACTTCTCATACCCATGTGGGAAAATAAACTATTTTCTGAACTATTTTCTACTTTAGAGCGTTTGATTTTTGTATATTTACACGTTTTGAGGTTTCCTGTGTAAGCCACGTTTTGAACCTTTAATCTTTGTCTATGTATTTTATCAGAATAATTAAAAAACAAGTACTTTCAGGCAATCCAAATGTAGTACTTTCAAGTTATTATAAGATTGTTACTTGAAAAAATTTATCAATTGATAAGTTTTGAGAAATGTTGCGGATGATAGTTTCTGAATAATTTGAAATGAAATTTTAAATTAAATATCAGGTTTTGAATTATTTTAAAATATAAGTCCAACATTGAAACATGGGGTTACAGATTTTCTGAATTCAGATTTATTTATCAAATCAAGCTTTTCCGAAGTCTTTTTTAAATTATTCTTAACGAATGTATACAACAGTATTCGTTATCTTATCCCTTAAAATCCAATTACTCTTTGTGGTATTGAATTTCAGAGCAAGAAAAAGCCATGGGAGTGATACACTAGATTGTTTTATTTGAATTTGTATCTTTAAATAATTAAAAGTGGTATTTTATTTTCTTCTCTTGTCAAAATTATTAATAATCTTACCTTTTCAGCAAATTTGCTCAGACTAATCCTTTTGGGGTAAGATCTCGTTTCACGATACTTCTTTGTAAATGAATGTTTATAATGTAAATTTACTACTATAGGCAGATAATATGCAGTAAGCATTATTTAACGCAAAATAACCTTTTAATTTTTAAAATGCATAATGAGTAAATTTTTAAAGGTAGTTTTTTTTTTTTTTTTTTTTTTTTTTTTTTGTTTGAAACAGTAAAAATCATTTTCATTTTCTGAATAGCTGTAAATGATAAACTAGTTGACATGAGCAGATTTTGCTTAGCTCCACATAATACTTTTGTTCCCTTAAATTTCTGTATGCCATATTATATGCAGAAGAGTAATTGCTAATGGTCAAATTCAATTAGACATTAACGACCATATTCACCATTAACTTCAACTTCCAGTTCAATGCAAAAACTTAAAAATCATCTAATATCAGGGTGCAGCTTTCCAACAGAATTTAGCACTCTACTAACGCAATCTAGAGTCAAAGATTTAATAAAATATTTGATTGAATTTTTTCAGCTAAAAAAAATCTGAAAATAATAATGCCGCTGGAAAACGGAAGCAACTCGTTAAATTTTTCACAATTTTCCTTTTTTTTTCTTTCTTTATACGCTTTTTAAGTTTTCGTGTTGAACCCGGAATTGAAGCTATTGGCGAATACAGTCGTAAATGTGTCGTCCAGTTACCTACCTTACCTATTTAATTCAGTACATTCAGCTGCTTATTTTCACTGATGTTTCGCATATTCATTTTTACGCAAGTTTATACTGCTTTCAAGGATTTCCATCTACTCGTAATGTAAATTTATGCGAATTTTTACGCACATTTAAAATCATTATCGGTATTAAGAAAATATTACATTGCACATTAGATACAAAGATTTTAAAATACGCTTATAAATGTCAAGTGTCACAGATATTTTTAAACTGATTCAACTTCTTTAAGATCATTCATGCTTTGGATAAATTCCATTTAGAATTATTAACTAAGTTTGTTTAAATAAGTCAATGGTGGAAAACGTGGCATCTAAACGCGTTATTGAACGGAGCAAAAAAAAATTATACACATATTAAAGGTCACGATCTGTATAGGTTTTGGTGAATCGAGCACTTATAGTTTTTTTTACAGGGACACAGTAAATAATTCTGTATCATTATGGCCTATGGGGTGAAATTATTTAAAGTGCGATAGCCATGCCATAACTATTTGAGTTGAAAGTTTATACATGTTTTTGGTGACTGTCACACAAACTGTATAGATTTTGGTGACTCTAGTACTTATAGAGTTTTACAGGGACACAAATAAAAATTGTTTATCATTATGGATATAGACTCAAATTATTTAAAGTGTGATAGTGACTAAACGCCTTATTCAAATGAATTGAAAATTTATGTACATGTTATAGGTCACTGTCACACGAACTTTATGAAATTTAGAGAATCTAGCACTTATGGTTCTTTTTATAATGGCACAATGCAAATTTCTTTATCATTGCGGCATAGGGGCTCAAACTTTAAAGTGCGATAGCGTTTAAATGCCTTATCCGATGGAGCTGAAAATTTACATATATATATATATATAATATATATATATATTAATTACTTATTAATAAAAGTGTATTTGTATAATAAAGGCGCCAAAGGCAGCACTAAAAATTATACAGAAATATATAATTTAGAAAACATGATGAAACTTGGAGACAAGTGGGCGTGTATAACAAGAAAAAACGTTAAAAAAAGTAACGAATTATAGTAACGATGAACAATTGTAAAAAACAACACTACATGCGAAAAACACCCTTCCGCTTCCTCTTCAGTGGGTGGGAGCAGCAGAACAGACAATAAATTAAATTAAAAGAGGCCTAACAGGTTTCGGAAACATGGCGAAACTAGCATACTCCCAACAAAATCAAGAATAAATTACTGGCAAATTATATATAACAATCTTCATGCAAATTAGATATAACAAAATTGGTGCTTCATAAAAGTAACTTAACTAAATTAATATAATAATCCAAAAACTACAAAGATGATATTTGTGATAAAAATAATTTAACAAAAGGACATGCTAGATCGTCATGTTCCCACCCAGACCTGAAAGGCAAAAAGATATTGTAATGAACTGAACTTACTGCAATGTAGAAATAGGTCTTCAAAGCAAAAGCAGATGATTCACATGTAGTGGCTCAATACTAGCGCTGTCTTGTCCGATGTTCCAAAATCACTGTCCTATTTCTACATTGCAGTAAGTTCAGTTCATTACAATATCTTTTTGCCTTTCTGGTCTGGGTGGGAACATGACGATCTAGCATGTCCTTTTGTTAAATTATTTTTATCACAAATATCAACTTTGTAGTTTTTGGATTATTATATTAATTTAGTTATGTTACTTTTATGAAGCACCAATTTTGTTATATCTAATTTGCATGAAGATTGTTATATATAATTTGCCAGTAATTTATTCTTGATTTTGTTGGGAGTATGCTAGTTTCGCCATGTTTGCGAAACCTGTTAAGCCTCTTTTAATTTAATTTATTGTCTGCTCTGCTGCTCCCACCCACTGAAGAGGAAACGGAAGGGTGTTTTTCGCATGTAGTGTTGTTTTTTACAATTGTTCATCGTTACTATAATTCGTTACTTTTTTTTAACGTTTTTTCTTGTTATACACGCCCACTTGTCTTCAAGTTTCATCATATTTTCTAAATTATATATATATATATATATATATATATATATATATATATATATTATAAGTTACTATTGCACTGACTATAAGCATTTCGGTGAATATAGCATTTATAGGTTTTTACAGTGACATAACGAAACATTATTTTTATGATCTGTAGGCTCAAAGTTCAATTGCGTTAAATTAAACATTGTGTACTATATGGAGAAAAATACTCAAATACCTTATTATAATTTTCTCTTTTGTTTATTAACAACTCCTCTTACTTTATTTTATCTACAAAACCATTAATTACTCAATATTCGGAAAGTCGAGTGAAGTCACTTCCTTTTTTATATAGGAATTTTTGCTAGTGCTCGTATACTTCTGCTGCTGAGTGTACAATCAACTACTCATAAATGAAATGAATTTCGATACGATGCCATTTAATGACCGATGACTCGACGATCAGAACGAGGCGGACCTTTCAATCTTTGTGGAAAAAAGCTGTACTATGATAGGTTATACTCCATTGTTTGTAGGGAAAAGTAAGACTCCTATGGAGTAAGTGAAAGAAAATAGTCATCATGACAGCGAATGTCGTAAGAGAGTCATGTCGTCCATTTTGCTGATAGGGGGGTGTTTTTTCTAATAACTGATACGTTTTGCTTAATTTTGTAATGTAACTTACTTTTAGAATTACCATACTTTCACGATCAAAATAAATTTTTCAATATAGTTTGATCCAGATCAAAAAACTTTTTTTAATTTGTATTGATTTTGAATTAAAATATATTTTTTATAACATTGTATAAAATTTTTAAAGAAGTTAAAATGTTTACCTTTAAATTAAAAAAAATATCTAGATTTAGAGAGTTTAAAAATAATTAAAATTTTTCTATCCATACATTGCATTTTAAAAAACTTTTCTTTAAATATATATATATATATATATATATATAATATAAATAAAACACTATCAGCTAATATTAGATAAATAACTCTAAAAAAGATTTCTTTTTTTTCAAATTTAAGTTGATATTCTAGAGCATTAGTACTTAAACGTTTTATTTTTGATAATCTTGTTATCTTATTTGAAAAAGACGAATCGACTGTTTGCCAATTTTTTAAAAAGGGATTACATTGGCTTATGTAAAAATAATACGTTTAAGATTGCAGTTACAAAGAAAAAAATATAAATGGCAGAATTCATTATTTAAAATATATTTAGTGGAAATAAAGTGTCTAAGATTAGGGTTTTCATGATTAGAAAAATAGTTTGAAGTAGAAATATGGAATAAGACTAATAAATTTCATAGTTTTATTTAACATAATATATATATATATATATATATATATATATATATATATATATATATATATATACATATATATATATACATATATATATATATATATATATATATACATATATATATATAAAGTTTATCTTGAATAAAAAAAAAAAAAAAATATGACTTCATTTATATTTTTAAGAAGTTCATACAAGTATTTTATTTCTTGAAAATCAAAATTTTCTTTTATATATTCATGAACATTTTCGGTTTTGGACAGATTGGTTGTAAAGAGTTGTAAACGCAATTTGGTAATTTTTAAAATATGTATATGTGTGTGGTGGTGGTGGAAAATATTTTGTGAATACTGTATTTCACGAGAAAATACACGTGTAAAGAATTACAGTTCCATTCTAGACTTTCCCCTGTGTTAGAAATACTAACACGCACCAGTCGTCTGAAATGTACAAAAACTTAGTTTGGCAAGTTAAACATCATGTCTCTCAAAAAATAAAAAATCGATTGCTTCTAATGTTGCAATTATGACCAGGTGTTAAGAAAGAATATAATGAAAATCTTTCGATACTCAAGGCTGTTAGCAGATAACCGAAAAAAAAAAAAGCAGCCTCTAACGGTCATATTACACGGGATCATATGTATTAAACACAAAATTATACTCAACATCACTCAAAGTCGTTCAAAGTTGCAGAAGCTGACCGAACGGGAAAACCGATCAACTGTCCGTAGGGTCATTCTGAACCGATAGCGTAAAATATTCCAGAATAAAAATGTGTGTTTTCCTCTTATTAGTCAATTTTGAACGCTGAACACAGTAGACTCTTTCAAAATGCTGTCGAAAACATTGATCATCCGAAAATGTGCTGTCCTTGAACAAGGTCGGGCTGAGTGTGTTGGCTTTAATGTTGTGTTTAGTAAAAAAAGTGAGCGAAAGTCTCTCGTGTGATTCGGCCATAAAAGATGTCGGCCTATGGTGCCAAAGGGGAATTATCCTTACGTTCTTTTCACCCGGACACGAATTATAATTTTTGGGAGGAAATATTAAGAGAGACAACAAAGTTTTTTTTCTTTTACGAGTGAGAGATCGCCAGTGCTTGTTGAAGGAATGATTTCTCCTGCTTTGTAACCAGCTCATAGCAGGTAGTTTTAGTTAACAACTGATAAAAATTAACGAAGCTCAACCGGACGGTGAGTAATATACAGTAAGCTTTATTTAACGCAAAATAACCTTTTAATTTTTAAAATGCATAATGAGTAAAATTTTAAAGGTATTTTTTTTTTTTTCGTTTGAAACAGTGAAAAGCACTTTCAGTTTCTGAATAGCTGTAAATGATAAACTAGTTGACATGAGCAGATTTTGCTTAGCTCCACATAATACATTTGTTCGCTTAAATTTCTGTATGCCATATTATATGCAGAAGAGTAATTGCTGATGGTCAAATTCAATTAGACATTAACGACCATATTCACCATTAACTTCAACTTCCAGTTCAATGCAAAAACTTAAAAATCATCTAATATCTGTCTTTCCAACAGAATTTAGCACTCTACTAACGCAATCTAGAGTCAAAGATTTCATAAAATCTTTGATTGAAATTTTTCAGCTAAAAAAAATCTGAAAATAATAATGCCGCTGGAAGGCGGAAGCAACTCGTTAAATTTTTCACAATTTTCCTTTTTTTTCTTTCTTTATACGCTTTTTAAGTTTTCGTGTTGAACCGGGAATTGAAGCTATTGGTGAATACAGTCGTGAATGTTTCGTCTAGATACATACCTTATCTATTTATTTCAGTAAATTCAGCTGCTTATTTTCACTGATGTTTCGCATTTTCTTTCTTACGCAAGTTTATGATGTTTTCAAGGATTTCCATCTACTAGTAATGTAAATTTATACGATTTTTTACGCATATTTAAAATCATTATCGATATTGATAAAATATTACATTCCACATTAATTACAAAGATTTTAAAATACGTTTATAAATTTCAATGTGGTTCTGACCAGTGTCACATATATTTTTTAATCTGATCCAATTTCTTTAATATCATTCATTCTTTGGAAAAATTAAATATAGAATTATTAACTAAGTTTGGTGGAAAAAGTGGTGTCTAAACGTCTTATTAAACGGAGCAACAAAAAAAAAATAGATAATATATATATATATATATATATATACGCATATTAAAGTTCACAGTCTCACGGTTTGTATAGGTTTTGGTGAATCTAGCACATATAGTGTTTTTTTTTTTTTTTTTTTTTTTTACAGGGACACAGCAAATAATTATGTATCATTATGGCGTATGGGGTGAAATTATTTAAAATGTGATAGTCATGCCTTAACTGTTTGAGTTGAAAATTTATACATGTGTTAGGTGACTGTCACTCAAACTGTATAAATTTTGGTAACTCTAGCACTTATAGAGTTTTACAGGGACACAAATAAAAATTGTTTATCATTATGGCCTATAGACTCAAATTATTTAAAGTGCGATAGTGACTAAACGCCTTATTAAAATGAACTGAAAATTTATATACATGTTATAGGTCACTGTCACACGAATGTTATGAACTAGAGAATCTAGCGCTTATGGTTCTTTCTATAGGGGCACAATCATTGTGGCATAGGGGCTCAAACATAAAAGTGCGGTAGCGTTTAAATGCCTTATCCGATGGAGCTGAAAACTTATATATGTATTATAAGTCACTATTGCACTGACTATAAGCATTTTGGTGAATCTAGCATTTATAGGTTTTTACAGTGACTCAACGTAAAATTCTTTATTTTTATGATCTATAGGCTCAAAGTTGAAAAGCGTTAAATTAAACATCGTGTACTCTATGGAGAAAAATACTCAAATATCCAATTATAACTTTCTCTTTTGTTTATTTAACAACGCCTCTTACTTTACTTTATCTACAAAACCGTTAATTACTCAATATTCGAAAAGTCGAGTGAAGTCACTCCAGGCTTTCTTATATAGGAAAATTTTTGCTAGTGCTCGTATACTTTTGCTGCCGACTGTACAACAATCAACTACTCATAAATTAGATGAATTTCGATATGATGATATTTAATGACCCATTATTGGACGACCAGAACGAGGTGGAGCTTTCAATCTTTTTGGGAAAAAGCTGTGCTATGATTGGCTATATTTCACTGTTTGTGGGCTAAAGTAAGATTCCTATAGGTTAAGTGAAAGAAAATGGTCATCATGTCCTCGAATGTCGTAAGAGAGTCACGTCGTCAATTTTGATCATAGGGAGGTGTTTTTCTAATAACTGATACGTTTTGCTTAATCTTCTTGTGTAACTTACTCTTAGAATTACCGTACTTTCACGATCAAAATAAATTACTTTAATATAGTTTAATATAGATCAAAAAACATTTTTGAATTTGTATTGAATCAAAATATATTTTTTATAGCATTGTATAAAATTTATAAAAAAGTTCAAATGTTTACCTTTAAAATTAAAAATATCAAGATTTAGAGAGTTTAAAAAGAATTCAAATTTTTCTATCCATACTTTTCATTTTTCAAAACTTTTCTTAAAAAATATATATACATTATAAATAAAACACTATCAACTAATATTAGATAAATAAGTCTAAAAAGGATTTATTTTTTCAAATTTAAGTTGATATTCTAGAACTTCAGTACTTAAGCGTTTTATTTTTGATAATCTTATTGTCTTATTCGAAAAAGACGAATCGAGTGTTTGCCAATTTTTTAAAAAGGGATTACATTGGCTTATGTAAAAATAAAATGTTTAAGATTGCAGTTACAAAGAAAAAACTATAAAGGGAGTAATTCATTATTTAAAATGTATGTAGTGGAAATAAAGAGTCTAAGATTAGGGTTTTCACGATTAAAAAAAAAATTGAAGTAGAAATATGGATATAAGGATTAAGACTGATAAATTTCATGGTCTTATTTAACATTACATATATATAACATTACATATATATATATATATATATATATATATAGGGGAAAGTTGGATAAAACGGGATAGTCTGACAAAACGGGATACGTCGCCTAGTGACCTGGCTAGTACTTCTATCGAGCGGACCGCGACAGAAACTTGTTCTCGGCCGTCATTATACCATTCTCAGTTCGTCCCGCCTCGAGACCACTAGTTGATGGAAAGTTGTAGCTCTTAGAACATTTTTACTCTGATTTCTTGGAACTTTCTACATTTACATGCGTTGTTTTCTAGATTATACTGCCTACATATATGGGAATACAATTCCAGTGAGTATTACATTTGATTAAGCATTTATTAACGAACATTCTCATGTGTAATCTATCTAATTTTCCTTTCACGTTTAGGCATCAGCCATGTTTGTTTTCAAAAGTGTCGGAGTTGGACAAAACGGGACACTTATGAGTTAGATAAAACGGGATACATTTTTTTTATGCCGTATATTCGTCACTCCTATGTTTGTATTTCCTCGAGTGAAGGAAAACCCACGACTCATGGATGATGCTTTTTCAGTATCATTTGCAGTATATGACAAGACCGGCTGGATCACGAAGGAGACCTTAATTGTTTGGTTTAAAAAAATCGTAGAATTTTCCAACCCTGCCCATGAGAAGCTAGTGTTGTTGCTACTTGATGGACACAACAGTCACACCAAATGTTTGGAACTTGTAAATTTGGCAAGAGAAAATAATGTAACCATCCTAACCTTCCCTCTATATACAACTCATCGCCTTCAGCCCCTGGATGTCAGTTTCATGGCTCCACTGAGCACGTATTATGAATAAGAAGTTCAAAAGTGGCTGTTTAACCATCCAGTTAGGTGCGTCACAATTTACGAAGTTGCAAAACTGTCCAATGCAGCCTATTCACGGGCAGCTGTTGCAGAAACTGCCGTTAAAGGGTTTAGAAAAACTGACATAAGTCCTTACAATCTTGACGTCTTCCCAGATCACTTGTTTGCACCCTCAGACATCACAGACCACCCTACGTCAGACCTGCAGCAAGAACCTCCAGGCGTTGGGCACCAGACTGATATGAGCAAAGCCCAAGAGCAACCTTCAACTTTTTCACGGGACATCGTAGGAGTAGACCAATCAACAAACTTGTCAGGAGACAGCCTATGTCCAGACCAACCTGCAACATCCTCAGTGAAGAAAGGATTAGAACTCTCTTGTTATTGATCTAAGCTACCATTTTCCATGTCTCCAAAGTTTGTTCTGCCTGTACCTCAAGTAAAAAGTCCTAGCCCAGAAAAAAGGGCTGATGAGGGAAAGAAGAAAACTGTAGTAATAGCATCATCTCCATATAGGAGTGAGTTAGAAATGGAAGAAAAAGAAAGGACGATTAACTACAAGAAATAACCAAGAAAATTGAAGAAAAGGCTGCTAAGAAATCCCTCTTAAAAATTCCAAAGAGAAGTTTGTATGTAAAGGAAAGGGAAAAGAGGATTAAAAAGAGCTACTAGGTCCAATCAAACCTAAAAGTAGGCCTACAAAAGATTCCAAAGGAAAGCCTAATCCTGATGTTAAAAGTCAAAACATAGAAAAGTTTAAGCAGCCAAGAATTCATGTCGTCATCGTCTGAAAATTAAACAGAGGGAGGAGAAGCCTGCATATTTTGTAATGCACTGTACGTCGACTCTGAGGCTGGTGAAGGTTGGATCCAATGTTCTGGATACCAAGAATGGGCTCACGAAGCGTGTTCTAATGCCGACGAAGAGGACGATACCTTTATATGCGACTTTTGTTCTGCTATAGGCCAAAATAAAAGGTCTTTCCCATTTTGTAAATAATAACATAAAAAAACTCTTATTTCAAGTCTCTGGTTACTGAAGGCATTGTTCTTTTAAGCAGAAATTTTGCTTTACAGGTTTTTGCCAGTTAATTATGTTTTTCAGTTAGTTTTACACAAAAAATTAAACATTGTAATCCCTATCCCGTTTTGTCCAACCCAGGTATGCTAAAACGAGATGTGTAAGAGTTTCGTAAATAATTTTTTTTACTATTTCACAGTCATTAAAATTAGTTAAAAATATGTTTTTTGTGTGCTTCAATAAATGTTGTAGTTATAAAAAAATAAAATGTGTGATTTTCTTTAATATATTTTCCGTAGTAAAGAAAAACAAGAATGGTATCCCGTTTTCCAACTTCCCCCTATATATATATACATATACATATATATAAATTAGGGATTTTTTTCTTTTTAAAAAAAGCAGAAAGTTTAACTTGAAAAAAAAAAAAAATCTGTTATCACTTATCTTTTTAGGAAGTTCCTAAAATTATTTTATTTCTTGAATATCAATTCTTTCTTCTATATATTCATCAACCTTTTCGGTTTTGGCCAGATTTACAGGTTGTAAAGAGTCCTGAATTCTATTTGATCATTTTAAAAATAGGCCTTTGTGTGTGGTGATTGTGGAAGAAATTTTGTGAATGCTGTATTTCACGAAAAAATACACGTACAGTCGGTAACAAAAGTCTCCCAACACTAGCAAAAATTCCTATATAAAAAAAGTACTTTTAATACAGTTTTGTTAAATAAATCCTTGCCGAATCCTGTTTTTAGATTGACTAAGAACAGGATTCGACAAGAATTTATTTTACAAAACTGTATTAAGTGTACTTTTTTTTTTTACATAGGAATTTTTGCTTGTGTTTGGAGTCTTTTGTTACCGATTGTATAAAGAATTGCAATTCACTTATAGACGTCCCCCTATGTGAGAAATACTAACACGCAAAAAAGTCGTCTAAAATGTACAAATCTGAGTTTGACAAGTTAAATATGTTGTCTCCCAAAACATTAAGAATCGATTGCTTCTAATGTTGCAATTATAGCTAATTGTTAAGGAAAAATACAATCAAAATGCTTCGATATTCATGGCTGTTGACAGATAACAGAAAAAAACAAGCAGCCTCTAATGACCATATCACACGGGGGCATATATACTCAGCACAACATTTTTCTCAACATGTTCACTCAGAGTCGTTCGAAGTTGTGGAAGCTGACCGAACGAGAAAACCGATCAGCTGTCCGCAGGGTTATCCTGAAGTGATAGCGTGAATTATTCCAGAAAAAAAATTATGTTTTTCCCTCTTAATGGTCACTTTTTATAAGCACACTGAACACAGTCGACTCTTTCGAAATGTTGCCGAAGAAAATGATCATCCGAAAATGTGCTGGCCTTGAACAAGGTCAGGCGGAGTGTGGTGGCTTTAATGTTGTGTATTAAAAAGTTGAGCGAAAATCTAACGTGTGATACGGCCATAAGATATGTCGGCCTATGATCTCAAAGGGGAATCATCCTTATGTTCTTTTCACCCAAACATGAATTGTAATTTTTGGGAGGAAAAATTAAGAGAGACAGCTGATTTTTATTCTTTTACGAATGAGAGATCGCCAGTGCATGTTGAAGGAATGATTACTCCTTCTTTGTAACTAGCTAATAGCTGGAAGTTTTAATTAATAACTGTTAAAGATTAACGAAGCTCAACCGAACGTTATCTTCAGAAAAGTTTGCTACAAACTATCACATAATCTTCGACGAGTGGGTTAAAAGAAATTATACCAATAATTTAATAACTTTCTTTCAGTGCTCCGTGTGATAACACTGACTCACTTTGATATAAATCGATGTTTAATGAAGAAATTCTCATAGTATTTGTTGGGCCGCGGTAGTCCAGCCGGTAGAGCGCTGGCCGCGTAATTGGAAGATTGCGGGTTCGGTACTCGAGCCGACCAAAGACCGTCGTGTACACTTATGGTGGCTGGTGCACGTAAAATCTGCCGTGGCCGCACTGTTCCTATCAAAAATTATACCTCTGGCGGTCACCGAAGCGGGAGAGCCATCCCTTCCGTGTAGGAACAAAATTGTGATGGCATGTCTCCGGACCACCTGTAGGCGTGTGTCCCACCGTCGCCAATTGCCCATCTGCGCAGCACTTGTGTGACGTAAAACCCAACCCTTCATAGTATTTTATTTACATAATGAAAAAAATATCTGTGTCTCTTATTTCACTTACTGATTGAGTATGCTCAGTACGTTGCACATGGAATGTACCGAAATTATGTACGTGGTTACTTACATTAATTATATAAAAAATAGTTAATATTTCCGAAAAAAACCCCCTAGTAAGCACAGAAGCCATTAAATAACTTAGGGATATAGGAAATTCTGCATTGTTATAATGAACTTATGTACACTGTTAAAAAAATGCAGAAAAAATACAGAAATTCTCTGTAATTTCAGAAAAAAAGTCGTAAAATACGTTTTGTCTACGTAATTTTTCCGTAATTTACGCCTTTTTTTCTGAAATTACTGAGAATTTCTGTATTTTTTCTGCATTATTTTAACAGTGTAATACGGATCATTGAAAACTTTCGTCTTGAATTACGAATAAATCTGACAGTAACGATAATAATAAGGTAAGTCATGAATTGTAACGATAAGTCTGAAAGCTGTCACATAGATGTCAACGAAGTAAAATCACGCAGTACTAGTCAATATTTTGTTAGATTCAATTTGGCTCCGAGAGTACTGTCGGTAACAAAAGTATCCGAACACTAGCAAATATTCCTGTATAAAAAAAGTAGAGTTAATACTGTTTTGTAAAATAAATCCTTGTCGAATCATGTTCTTAGACTAACTAAGAACATGATTCGACAAGGATTTATTTAACACAACAGTATTAACTCTACTTTTTTTATACAGGAATTTTTGTTAATGCTCGATACTTTTGTTACCGACTGTAGCCTTGGCTGATATTATGGTAGCCGTCTTGAGTAGACAATAGTTAACTTTGTTTACCTTCCAAGCTAGTACACCGTATGCAAACTTCACTTACAGTCGGTAACAAATTTATCCGAGCTCTAGCTAATAATTTCGATATCGAAAATACACACTGAAAACTGTCGTGTTAAATGAATCCTTGTCGAATCATGTTCTTAGACTGACAAAGAACATGACTCGACAAGGATTTATTTAACAAAGCAACATTAAGTGTACTTTTTTTAGACAGGGATTATTGCTAGTTCTCGGATACTTTTGCAGCCGACTGTATATCATTCATTCAAGCGTGATTAGGTTTTTAACATATATTGATTTAATTTAGATTTAAGTAAAAATCAATTTGCAAGTTTCGGTGATATGCTATAATCACCCTCAATTATAACTTAATTTTAAAGATTATAACTGCATGGAACTAGATACATTAGAGGAATTTTATTAACAAAGCTGGAACACCTCGAGTGAATACCGGCAGATAAGTAGTGATATTATTAATACCATTTCAGATTCCACATAGTTTCTCAACAAATTAATATATTAAATTGATATAGAAGAAAGTTTTGTGATTTTCACGGCATATTAGTTTAATAGAGTTCTTCAGTAACTCACTAGATGACGTATTCTTATCTTTAAAACAGAATAATATAAACTAAGAGTAAACTATAAAGAGTAAAGAGTAAAGAGTAAAGAGTCTTAAGAGTAAACTATATAGACAAGCTGGCTAAATCTCCATAAAATTAAAACAATAGATTTTTGTTAGTAAATACAATAAACTACGAGAACACGCACAAATGTCTCGGATATAGAACTATAAGCTCAGTACTTTATCAGAAATCTACAAAATTCGTCACCAGGCCACTATGAAAGCTGTAAATAAATATATTGCGATGCTAGTTGTTTTTGTAGGTATAGTTATGGAGTTTTTTAAATATTAAAAGGATTATGTGTAATTTATTTTCTCTCTGTCTTTATGCGTGTGCATATGTAACTATATATATATATATATACAGAGAAAGTGAGAAAGCGTCCATAATGAAACTGAAATTGCTTACAGTGGTTTGTAGGGCATTCTAACTGCGAGAGTGGCACAAAATTATGTAGGAAAACTAAACAGCAGGGGTACAAAATACTCTGCAAAAAAATAGCTTCAAAGATCCCCACTACGGGAATTGGTGGCGATGTGTAGAAGAAAAAAAGTTTTAAAAATTTAAAAGTGGGGGTAAATTAGAGCTGTGTTTCAAATTTCAAAATAAGAAATAGGGACAAAAGAGAATTCTTAAAAACTATACAATCAATAATTTAAAATTATAAATTACAACAAAAGATTTGTTTTGGAAAACGGGACCATCGTTCCCTTAGCGTTGAGTTATGGAACTTTTTTCATAATGGAATCCTTCATCCCTCGCCTTTTATAATCTTCCTGTAAATATTGTTCTCATTTTCACTATTAGATAGCATTACATAATTTTATTTATAAATTTTATATTTATAAACTGTAGTATTTATAAATTTTATATTTTATTTATAAAATGTGAGTATTGTCAGTTTAAGAATATATGTATATATCTATATATTGTTTAAACTTTACCTTGTCTTTTACTTTTTAACAATTGTGTACAAATATATAAGAAGTTACAAGGACGTGTAGGAAAGACGTTACAAAATTATATGAAATCGATTAAAAATTTCAGGTGTGTTTTATATTAAGGAATACAAAATTAAATATTTTTCGGCTCCAAAGAAAAAAAAAATGTCACTATGAGAAAAATATTTATTTTCATCAAATTATAGTCATGTAAAATATTTCAGCATTGCATGATAAAATTTCTTAAAGATATGTTTAAACAAATTTATTAGCGGATTATACCCAAATACAAATATAAATTTGTCCATTTATTAGCATGTTCATTATATATACTGATACTTTCGTATGATCCCTGGAAAACAATCTGACATTATGTTATATAAGAGATCTTATGTTAAAGCACTGAATTTTTTTTTTTTATTTTTTTCTCATTTTTCTTGTTATAGCTTGGTCATTTTTAAAAATGCAGTGCTAAAACTTTATATATCACTTTATTAATGTAAGAGATGTATCTGTTTCATTGCAAATTTTCTGTGTAAGATTACATAAGTCTTTCAATTTTGCAACTAATAAAATTGAGTTTATTAACTATTTTGAAAAAATTTAAAAATTCACTTCCATTTTAAATGCAAATTTTTAACTTATATGTATGTCAATGATGTGTGTAAATGTATATTTAAAGACTCGTATGTATTAAAAAATATGATTATTTTTTATTAAATGAACGGAATTTTTTATTGTGAATATTTATTCTTACTCACATACTCAATTATCGCTAATAATAGGCAATATCATGGTATTTATTTCAATACTATATTGATTTATGTATGCCTTTTCAAATACAGTCGGTAACAAAAGTGTCCGAACACTAGCAAAATTCCTATGTAAAAAAAGTACACTTCATACGGTTTCGTTAAATAAATCCTCGTCGAATCTTGTTCTTAGTCAGTGTAAGAACATGATTCGATAAGGATTTATTTAACAAAACCGTATGAAGTGTACTTTTTTTACATAGGAATTTTTACTAGTGTTCGGACACTTTTATTACCGACTGTACGTGACTCTGTTTTACATAAAGAGTTAATGTTAATGCAGATGAAACATTCTGCAATGTATTTCTTTTTCATTTTTACTTTCCGAACACTATAGTGAGGAAAGTATTGTAATCATGTCAAAAATCCGAATTCGAGATTTTGATGTTTCTATACGTTTTGAGGTCCCCTGAGTCCGTTTTCACTATTTTTACGATGATGTATGTATGTGTGTGTGTGTATGTGTGTATGTGTGTATGTCTGTGAGTGAACACGCTAGCGTATAAACGCTTTGTTCAATTAACCTGAAAGTTGGTACGCATATTGTAAGTCACCATAGTACGAACCCTATAGATTTTGGTGAATCTAGCACTTATAGTTTTTTTACAGGGACACAAAGAAAAATTCTTTATCATTACGGCCTATGGGAGCAAAATCTTAAAAGTGCGATAGCATCTAAACGCCTTATTCAATTGAGCAAAAAATTTATACACATATTATAGGTCACAAATACTCAATCTGTATAGATTTTGGAGAATCTAGCACTTATAGTTTTTTTACAGGGACACAAAGAAAAATTCTTTATCATTATGCCTATGGGGCCAAATTTTTAAAAGTGTGATAGCGCCTAAACGCCTTATTAATCTGAGCAAAAAAATTGTACACATGTTATAGATCACAGTTGAACTAACTGTATAGACTTTGGTGAATCTAGCACTTACAGTTTTTTTACAGGGACACAAAGAAAAATTCTTTATCATTATGGCCTATGGGACTAAATTTTTAAAAGTACGATAGCATCTAAACGCCTTATTGAATTGAGCTGAAAATTTATATGAGTATTATAAATCACTGTTGCACTAACTATAAGCATTTTGGTGAATTTAGCATTTATAGGTTTTTACAGGGACACAACGAAAAATTCTTTATCATTATGATCTATGGGCTCAAAGTTCAGTAGCGTTAAATAAAACATCGTGTAATAGATGGAGAAAAATACTCAAACACTCTATTATGGTTTTCTCTCTTTTGTTTGTTTACCAACTCCTCTTTCTTTACTTTATCTACAAAACTGTTAATTACTCAATGTTCGGAAAGTCGAGTGGAGTCACTCCAGATTTTTTTATTTACGAAAAGGTTTATTCTGCTTATAAACTTTAAATATTGGTTTTTGTTACTATTTTACTTTATTTTAACAAAAAAATAAAAACAAATGATTTTCAACACTATAAATAATGCTCTCTCTTTTTTCTTCACCCATGAGTTTTTTTAAAAACTCTATATGTTTCTCGAAAACAATTTTTTAAGCATTCTATGACTTCTCACATGTGTGCGTGTATTATGAAAAATGAAAGGGGAATTAAATTGATTTACGAGACAGCGCTGGTCGCCCACTGAAAGTGAATGAAGCGTCGCATTACATTTATTTTGCCTGTAAAACTATTTTTATTCCAGCAGAAAATTAATGCAAAGAAAAGACTTAAATTGTTGTAACACTAACATTATCAGTTAACGCGTCGAGAACTTTTGTGCAGTGATTTTTAAAAGATAAATATTAATATAAATCATTATTAATATTATTTCTACTTCTTTTACTTTTAAAATATAGTTTTAATTTCATTTATTTTTTGTCATATTATGCATGTAAAAGGGTTAAAATAAATTATTTTTTGGAGCAGAGAATGTATTACATTAAACGCTATTTAAAAAAATATGTAAATATATAATATTTATAAATTAATTACTGATAATTTAAGATATGTGTATATAAACTTTGGAAAAGCTAGTATCCATAGTAAGTAATGTAAACATTATTTTTGTCATGAATTCGTAGGTTCATCAAGTCGAACGAGTAAGTTCTACTAATAGAATAAGTAGGTTCTATTAAACGTTTTAAAAAAAATGTATTTTCTTAAATAGAATTATTCTCTTAGATAGAATTTTTATCATTTTGAAGATCATTAATACAAAGTATTAAAACGCAATTTAAAGATTTCAAATCTGTAAAATATCTGTCATATCCATACGAATTTGTGTCTAAATATATATATTATAATTAACGAACCTAATATATTTAATGAAATTTTATTTTTCCGACTGAGTGAAAATAATGCCTGGACCTGGAGTCGAACCCCGGATCTTTGACTTACAAGGTCAAGGCTCTACCTTTATTTTCACTCATTCGGAAAAATAAAATTTCATTAAATATTATTTTCTTCCAATCAGTTGATTGTGATTTTAATGGTAGAGCCTTGACCTTGTAAGTCAAAGATCCAGGGTTCGACTCCAGGTTCAGGCATTATTTTCACTCAGTCGGAAAAATAAAATTTCATTAAATATTATTTTCTTCCAATCATTTGATTGTGATTTTAATGGTAGAGCCTTGACCTTGTAAGTCAAAGATCCAGGGTTCGACTCCAGGTTCAGGCATTATTTTCACTCAGTCGGAAAAATAAAATTTCATTAAATATGATTTTCTTCCAATCAGTTGATTGTGATTTTAATGGTAGAGCCTTGACCTTGTAAGTCAAAGATCCAGGGTTCGACTCCAGGTTCAGGCATTATTTTCACTCAGTCCGAAAAATAAAATTTCATTAAATATGATTTTCTTCCAATCAGTTGATTGTGATTTTAATGGTAGAGCCTTGACCTTGTAAGTCAAAGATCCGGGGTTCGACTCCAGGTCCAGGCAATATTTTCACTCAGTCGGAAAAATAAAATTTCATTAAATATGATTTTCTTCCAATCAGTTGATTGTGATTTTAATAAAAAATTGAACCTAATATAGTTCAATTTATAAATATTAAATGAAAATACAAGTTTTTGTGTAACACCTTCATTGATTCCAAACCAAAAATACCAAGTACCCTTAACGCATCTGTGTTTCATCATCATACAACTATTCAAAAATTGTACATTATTGTACAATCATAATACATGTTTAAGGAAGATAGTCTATTACTGCAAGTTCTTCTTTTTAAAACGAAAATCATCCTTTATCGGATCTATTATTTTCTGAAACATAATTTTCCCTCTGCAGAAAACAGTGTTTTAAATTTCCTAGAACAAATAAGTTGCGCGTCATTTATCTTTTCTCTAAAAAAGGAACACCAAACAAAAGCACTATTTATCTAATTCCTGTTTCAGTTCGTAGGTGTTAGTTTAACGCAATCAATATTATCTGGGCAGCGATGCGCAAAAATAATGAGAACGATTTCTATGCTAATTTTTCAGAAATATTTGTGAAAAAGATCTCTCAGAATGTATCATCACACGTTTCTGCAAGCGGCTGATCAGTTCTTCATTTTTCTGAATAATTTTTAAGTGAGAAATGAGACTGTTTTTCGTGAGAATGAAACATTTATTCAAACGACCAATAATTCAAAAAGAAGCCTTTAAGTTATGAATTATTCAAACTAAACCAGAAATTTTATAAAGAGATACGTGAGAAGAAATCATTAATACCTTTATATAACACACTAGAAAGGATTATTTGTATATTCCTTGAAATGCTATAATGTAATTACTGTAATTTATTGCGGGATGTTTATTAGTTGAGTTGCTTGTTCAGGATTGAATAATTCTTTATATATATATATATATATATATATAAATTATTCGTTTACATTACATTATCAGTTTTAAAAATTAAGAAATATTTCTAGAGATAAAATTTATCTTTATTCTTAAATTTATTTATTAAAATTCTATAGTTATTTAAATAGTTTAATTAAAAAGTTTTATTTAATTAAATTATTATTATGAGAAATGTACATACTGAATAAATAGGTTTTTGTATATATAAAAAAAAAAAAAAATCAGAAATTTAGAGCTAATGCACAAAATATATATTACTCAGTTTCTACCAGAAATTTCCGACACAGCAATATGAGAAGTAAAAAAAAAAATCTGTGACACGCAATTAAAAATGTATTTTTATTGACAATAGAAACAGTATTCGTTATAGCTATAATAACAAAAAACATAAAATAAAAAATCTGGTGTGAAACAACCACACGACTATTACACGTATTATATGCATTTTTTGGAATTTTCCAGTAAGAGAAACTAGATATAAAGACATAAAAAACAGAGTTTATATAGCAAATTAAAAAAAAAAAAAAAAAAAAAAAAGAAGAAGAAGAAAAAAAAAGTTTTTTTTTTTTTTTTTTTTTTTTTTTTTTTTTTTTTTTTTAACACTAATCCCCGAGATCGAAAATGGAATTACCTAATCAGGATGACCGTTAATATTCGTGAAATAACCACGTAATACAAGAGAAAGGTTATCTGAAATGGATTAATGAAGCAATTTTCAAAAAAATCGTTAGACCCGCTTTTGAGATACAGACTTACGCTCCCATTTCCGGTTTCAGATGACCCACTTTCGTTTTTCCAATTTTCATTAAAATTTGGATGTTTCATCTGTACACGAGACCTTTGTCAGTTGTGAAGTTTCGTAGTTCTATCTTTATTAGTTTCGGAGATATGATAGCCAGAAGATTCCGCACATACATACACATACATACATACACACACACTGAGCAATTGCTGAAAACTTCTTTTTTGGACTCAGGAGGCCTTAAAATGTCTAAATCAGGTGAAAACTCGACATCGAATTTTTGGACTGAATACAATACTTCCATTACCTACGGTAGTAGGATAATGGAAGTAAAAATAAATAAACTAGTATGTTGTGGTCACTAAGAATCTTCTTTACATACTGTGCGTCCCATATGTCTGTATACAGTTTAAAAGTTCATAAAAGTTGAAGGAATTGATATAATTGAACGCGGGTTGCGAAAAAGTTATTCACGTAAAAGGGGATTTTTTTTTTTTTTTTTTTTTTTTTTTTTTGTAAAGGGAAAAAAAAACTAGTTTATCGATGAAAAATAATTTTCATGGATAGAGGGCACTGCACAGACGAGTAATGAAAAGTATGCAAATCAGAGTCCTATAAATTACACGAATTTTCGATTAATACAGCTTATTTCTTATTTTGCTTCATACTTGTGCATAGATGAAGTTTTAATTGCGATGCTGACATTGTGGATAATGCGTTATTGATGAAAATATTTTCCTTGAGCTAAGAACCACCGACTGAAGTTGTAATTAGCTGTGCTGTAACACATTTTCAAACTGTAATTTGTGGTGATGACGGACACAAAGAATAGGACTTAAACATTTGTCTGTAAACATTTGCAGGAAACTAAATATGATTTTTCATGGAAATTTGCGATTTTTTCTCATACAGCGCTTTTTATGGACGAAGATTTTAACATTTTTTAACCCCTCCCCCCCACAAAAAAAAAAAAAAAAAAAAAAAAAATCCCCTTGCATGAGAATAATTTTTATAAAAATCGTGTTCAAATCTACAAGTTCCTTCAATTTTCCTGACTTTTTAAGATGTCTATTGACGAATGGAGCACCCGATATATTCCTATACAATTCCACACAATACAAATTATTTATTAAAATTATTATTTATTAAATAGTTTTCTATGATAAAAACATGGTCTTTGTTGGTAGGAGATAGTACATTCTAATGGGAAGAGAGTAGTCTGCAGTTTCAATTATACATGCTGCTGAGACTAAAATGCTCTTTAGATGCTGCGATATAGCAATCAGTAAAATCGTACTTTAAGAATAGTAGAGTCACCTGTTGTCAGCTATTGAAGCAAATTGAAGTGACTCAATTAGGTTCTGTCACAGGGAGTGATGACTCGAATCCGTTACAATGTGAACAGGGAAGACGCTACTAAATTCAATGGGGATACAAAGTGAGGTTTTGAGCAATTTTAAAGTATATATATATATACTTTTTTTTTTCATTGACACCTTTATTTTATTATGAACATCTGTATTTTAAGCATTTGAGAAATAGAAAGAAAATAAGCACAATTGGTTAAAATTTTTGATAAGGATAGATAAAACCTTTTTTTTTTTTTTTTTTTTTTTTTTCATTTAAAAATAAGAGACTCGGCTTAAAATGTACTATTTATAAATAATTTAAAATACCAAAATTGAATTATGAATTTAAAAGCTTGATACAACCACATGAGTAATCAAATTTGCATATTTCTATGATAATTTGATTTTGCAAAAATATGTTATAAGTACCTGTGAATATTTTAAATAATTACATATGAATGAATAAATATCTAACAAAAGAATTCTACTTAAGTTCCTAGATGAAATGTGGATAGAATGACGAGGAGAAAAGACAGTGATCTAGGCATTTTTTTTCTTTCTAACTATCAGCTATCTCTCCCCGCAGGAAAATTGGATATGCATCTGAAGAGGTCTAAAATAAATGAAACAATTCTAGAAAATATCTTAAGAAAACTTTTCTACTTTCCGCAACTACAGTTAGATGATATATTTCTGGAAATGCAATTACCATTCAACGAAATAAAGAATTTTAGACTTATATCTATCTAGGCATTTGGTTACAGAATAAACTTTTTGATTAACAAAGACTTTTTTTTCACTTTCTAGTGGTTAATGAAACGTAGGCGAAATGGAAATATTCTAAAAATTGATAAATATAATTATTAATAAGTTTGCCTAAAACAATAAACGTAGAAATCTGCATACAAATTTTATTTTTTTTGTAATCAGATTAGATTATTTTTAGTATATCTTTTTGAGGTTAGTAATTTTTTTAGTATGCATAAATGTTTAGAATTGTTTTAATTAATTTTTACTTACTGTAACTACTATAGTACAATCTAATTAAAACTTTAATGCAAAGCCTTCAATAGTTTGAAATGTTTTTTTTTTCTAAAAGAAAAACCATAACTCAGGTAAACACTTGACTGCTGTTTATCGTTAATTAAAGATACATAGTTATCAAATAACAATTAGATGCTCTACCCATTGAGCCAACTCATCTACTTTTATTAAGTTCAAAAGAAACTTTTTTTTGCAAATACAACAGTCAACTGCTTAACTGACTAAACAACCGGATCATAGTATAGTGGTCAATATTTAAAATTTTTCCAATTAGCGTTGTAAAGTAAACTTCAGCCAGACAAGTCATTTACTTTAAAATCCAGTACTCCCCATCAGAAAAATAAAAACATTCCCTTTTACTTTTACACAAGGTTGGTGAATGAATTTAAATTTACCAATAATAACTAACAAAAACATTAACCCCAATTAAATTTGCAAATTTAAGACATATGCAAAGTTACTAATTTAATCTAAACTGAAAAGATAAATTAAATAAAGCAATTCATCTCCTCATTCCTAACTTGCATAACTTGGAAGGATCAGAAATAATAAAATTGTAATTTTTTACAATTACTAGATCCAGCCAAGATTATACAAGTTATCTCCCCAGATGTAAATTGTTTGGCAAAACATGTAAAGTTATAACTGAAATACTTGAGATAATGTAAGAAAATTCTACAGTAAGCAAATATGCACAAACTGGAAAAATTCACTTACAAATAAGTATTCACACAATTTTAACTAACAAGAATTAAACTGCTATTAAAAACACAACAGTTAAACTAAAATTTTTACTGATCCAAATTTAACCATTCATAAAATTAGATTTTACTTTTAAATTTAAACATCAATTAAAGTTACACAATTTGAATTATTTCAGCAAATGCACATTTACCAACAAAAACATTAAAAAACTGAAGTTTTAATTCCTTCATAATTTGAAATTTTAAAATTAATTAAAGTTAATTCTGTTAAAAGACCTGCGACTCCACTGGCTAAAGTAAATTAATGCAATAACCCGACTTGACAGAAGGATATACCTTCATTAGGAAAATTTTAACAAACTGAAAATTTAACTTAATTTTTACGATACTTGCAAACTATTTTTACTAGCATAGTTATTAACAAACCACAAAAAAAATCAAAAAATTGAAAATTAAATTCATATTTTATTTTTACTTAACCTTTCTCCAACTTAAACAGCAACCAAGGTAACAATATTAAAAGTTAACTGATCATTTCATTAAACAAATTTAATATTAATATTTCACTTTTGACATACTTTCTATTACTAACAGAATTAAACAGACTTTTTTAACAATGGAAAAGTTTCAACCTTAAAACAAAAAGTACAATTAAGTAAATCTTTCTAAGGTAACTTTTTTTTTTTTTTTTTTTTTTTACAAAATAGAAATGATAACAAATTTTTACCTCTATTTTGACGTGCTTATGCAGTTAATTTTTATACTTACTATAACGAAACAGCCGCTATACCAGGAGTTGTAAGTTCGTAACCGACAGCCAACTTAATTATAAAGGAAGCAGCATAGGGAAATTTTTCTTTAACATTCTCAACGCTAAATCTTCGTATCATCAGAGATGAACAGGCTATTTCGTTAGCATGTTGAGTATTGAAGAATCTTCATGAGGGGAAACCAAACAGAAGAAACTGACTTAGATCCTAAAAAGTAGCTAACACTATCATCTATTTTCCCGGTAGTAAAAAATATCTACCCTCTTCAAAAGATAACCTTATGAATAGAAGAAGTATTTTCATGCTGTTGGTTCGATGATTTCAATAACTTCTGGCCTGCACTCAGCTAGAGATAACTGCATGAATGAGGCTTGTTCGATGACGCCTGTCATTTCGGCACAAAAAGGTATCGATCAAGACCTTGTTTTCTTCATAACTAGAATCCCCAGATTTCCAAAGAACAGGGCGAAGTGACGAGGGAATAACCCTTCACCTCACCTGAAACCTTTTTTCAACTCTACATCATTTCAAAGTCATTAAAACATTACTAATCTATCATTTTTGAATCCCGCAAATAAAACTGCGTATTTCGTCGAACCAAAACACGCCCTGATAATATTCAGCCACTCACCAGTCGTTGCCACAAAACTCATATAAAAAGTGCTTTCCCATTTGACAAAAACAAACCGACCCCCATGGACAAATTCCACCCTGAAATTAAAATTCTAAGATTCTAAGACGGAAAGAAGCCGCTCACCACTATGCAGCGGTTTTGAGCGTTTTTAACCTTTAGAGAGGGGCTCCAAAGCCACTGTGGAGATTCAGAAGAGCCCGTCTCCAAAGGTTAAGCCTCCCCCGTTGTTTATTGCATAGCAAAAAACATCAACAACAACAACAAAAAAAAAAAAAAAAAAAAAAAAAAAGAGGAAAAAAAAATTACAAAGGTCGCCAGAGCAGAGATCTCCCGCGACAAAAGGCGACAAAGTTGCATGGAAGTGAAGAGGACCGGCGTCAAGTGGAAGTCTATTTACAAAGTTCATTCAGGTAATGTACAAATTTCACAGTCTTTATACAATATTCTCGCAGTCTTTATATCAAGCCCAAACACCCTATGAACAATGTTGGTTAATAGCAACATCATGCGCAGGATGATTGCTTTCCGAGAGCACTTCTGTGGAATTCTATAGCATCAGACATGACCAGTATTCGCCATGTAGGAGAGGAGGAAAAATTAAGGAAAGATAGAGAAGGAATTTAATTTGTTGAATTTGATAAATCTTGAAGGAAGGCATAGATGCGCATTAATTTGAGACGTACGGGCTTTCTCCTGAAACACGATACGTTTTGAAGTTTCCAGGTAACCTTCCCACGACAAAACGTCTTTAAAACTTCTAATTATCCTAGAGACCTACCGCAGACCAATTTTAATGGACACCTAAATAATTATTTACACTCATTAGAAAAGCATTAAAGACTCTTATCTGCCAACCGCCAAACCCACATATCTGTTTTATTACCGCTTTTCAGAGCGATAACAGATACGAAGAAAAACGTATACCCATAAAGGGCCTCACACCTCAAACGGCTAGCGAAACGGGAAACGTATGTTCCTTACAACTGTTTTAAGAGGGAAACGCGTGATACGAAACTAAACGTAACCCTAAAAGGGGCTTACTATTGCCGGAAGGAAGAAAATGTGAACAAGCTTGATATTTTAAGGGGCACACCTAGTGTGAAATTTTAAAAAAATCGATCTTTTTTTTTTTTTTTTTTCATATTTCGATAAGTTATACCTTTAAAAATAACATACTAAAATTTTAAATCGATATCTCAAATAGTTTTTGAGTTACAGTCATTTGAAGAGTAACTGCTCGGCAGTTAATAGTTGTATTAGCATACGGGACGTACCTGAGGTATTGTTCGGAGTCTACCGTCTCTCCCTAATGGTTGCAACCATTATAATACGATTCCAGTTTCTCGTTTACTGCCACGTCACGTATTTTCGGTGCCAGATACATTTAGTTTTATTGTGACCGTTTTATCTAGCACTTCATAAGTTAGCACGTTTTATTTTACTGAAAATGAGTGATCAATCTCCGTATTTAAATAAAAAAGGAACTCACGATGTTCCCAGACATCGATCAATATCAAAAAACCAAACCATGATAATTGTCCAGAAGGCGCAGAGAGTTGGTGCGCTTAGAGCATTCTAGGCACCCTAGGTGCGCTTATTGCCGCGCGGAAGCTGAAGGAATGAAGTTTAAGCACGATTACCTCCCACTGGATCCAGAAGTTAAAGAAGCTCTAAAACCTATTTATGAAGACTTATCTCGACATGAATTGCTTGATAGATGTAAAAGTAGTAATACGCAAAACAATAATGAATGTTACAACGGTTTACTTTGGCACTTTTCCCCAAAGCACCTTCACAATGGCCCTAAAACTATCGAATTATCAAATAATTTGGCAACTTCAATATTTAATGACGGTTATTCATCAATTTTGAAGATATTTAATGTAATGAGAGTGATAGTTGGACCTGCAGCAAGAGATTATGCGGCTCTTAAGGACGAGACGAGACTACGAATCGCTAATCATCGCCAACAGGCTTTTTCAAAAGAGTGTCCATCATCTCGAAGAGGAGCTTCTTCAACTCAACAAGCACTTTTTGAAGAAGAGGAAGGTGAATTATATGGGCCTGGAATAGCAGATTAGCTTTAAGTATGATTTTAATCCATTTATAACAGTGAAAACGATCGTTTTATCTTTAAACGCGTTTTTCTCGAAACAGCATTTTTCGAATTTGCTGCAGTGATAACTCGGAGAAAAATGATCCGATCACTATCAAATTTTTTCTGCATGTTCTGTATATAATTCTCCATACAATGACTTACCAGTTTTTTGATCTGATCAAAAATCGAATTTTGGAAGGCCAAAAACGACCAAAATTTTGGGTAAAATTCAACTTTTTTTAAAAAAACGCCGCAATTTTGTCAATTTTTGATATTTTTTTTCGACCGTAGGTCATTGTACGGACAATATCTTCTAATTTAACGAGAATTTTTTTTTTTATGTTTCATCCACGGAGAAGGCCGGAATCACTGCAGCAGTGGAGGACCTTTTTTTTTTTTTTTTTTTTTTTTTTTTTTTTAGCGCCGTCGGAGATCGCGTGTATCTCAAAAAATATTTAATTTTTTTCTTCAAATATTTTACTGTTTTTTTCTTAAAACATGTATAAATATACCCTTAAAATTTTAAAACAATTGATACAGTAGTTTTTTTTTTTTTTTTTTTTTTTTTTTTTAATTCCCAAAAATCGCCATTTTTTTAGGCTGTCACGCTAGGTGTGCCCCTTAAGGAAAATAGATTGGAGCGGGCGATCAGAAGCAACTGATCATATGGCCCTCTAGGTCAGATGTCTCTTTAACAACAAATGGAAAAACATTTACATACACTTTTGACAAGTCCTGTTCAGATAAATAAGTAGTTTACAGAAAAATTGCTTTCTTAATGATTTGTGAAACGATTTAACACACTTTAACTATTTTAAATTTATGAGATATCAGCAGAAACTGTGTTTCAAATGCGCGTGAAAAGATTTAACGCCTAAATAAAGATATAAATCGTCTTACAGTTTTTACTCTTCAGAAAAAAATATCTCATATTTAATTTTTTAATTTCTTTTATCAATAATTTTGAACAATAATAATTGCCTTGAAATAAACAGTCATAATACTTTATGACAAAATATAATTATTTTAGTGCATTTTTTTTTTTTTTTTTTTTTTTTTTAATTCCTAAAATTAAAATTCCTTGGGATTAAACCGTCTTTATTTATTTGTTCATCCTGCTTAATAATTCATATAGAAATTTCTAATTTTTAGAAAAATCATTTAATCTGCAATGGAGCTATCGATAAAAAAATAAACTTATTTAACAAATGATTTAAATATTATAAAAAATAATTGATTCCTTTGAATGGTCTTCTAATAAAAAAAAAAAAAAGAAGAAGAAGAATTTATTTTATACAAATACCTATTATTATTATTATTATTATTATTAACATAATCGTACAATTTTATGTATGCTTTGTTGTGCTGAACATCGGATCATATATTTATACCCAATTTAAGTTTAAAAATAATTTAAACGAATACTTAATTTTCTGGTCAAATATACGATATAAATTAAGGTTTGCTCTGTTTAAACAATTAAAACTCCATTAAATATTAATATGTCTTATTGCGTTTTATTATAATCATAATAATTATAATATAATATAATGTAATATAATAATACATTATTATTATAATAAAACGCTTAATATATTTTTATAATAAGATAATAAGACTACACTAAAATATATAATTATATATATGATAATAATGGCAGAAGATACTATGTGCTTTCGAAGAACATGTTTTTTTTTTTTTTTTTTTTTTTTTTTTTTAAATATATATATATATAAATATCTTTATTATACCGGCTTAGTGATTTTTTATTATTATTAAAGACTTTTTCTTAGCTTACATTCTCGGTCATAAACCGTCTTCCGATTTCGGACCGTTTCTCAATGACTGCGCAATGAACTTTGGCTTAAGAAACCAGACCATGAAAACACGTTCAGGTTAAAAGAAATAGGCTGTATATAGCTTTGACCGAAAAACTTTTACTATATTTTTTTACCATTTTTTTACGCCTATTTTTTTCTTCTCTCAAAATTTTGTTTTAAATTTTATTGGCTACTTTAGAATTAGCAGAGGTATAAAGATATTTGGAGCAACTGCAGTTTTTGAGTTTTATGGTCAAGAAGTCATACAATTATTTTATTTCAAGCTTTTTAATTCAAATGAAGTAAAAAAAAAAGTTCTTTAATTAATTAATTTATTTATTTATAATATTTTTAATATGAGCTACTAATTTTGCTTATATCATTATAATCTTTTAAAAAATATATCTTCTTATGCTTATATAAGAAATTAAACAGTAAACTGTAAAACAAAACGAAATAATATATATATATATATATATATCATAAACGTAATGCATACCTGACAAATGTATACAACATTATAGCTAATAGCCCTTAGTATCATTAGTTTCCACTTTTTTCCCCAATAATTTTTTAGAGTATTTTCTATTTATTTAATCATGATTACATATGGAGAAAATTTCTCTAAAAATAAACTGATGTAGTAAAAGGGGCGGTTTGTAACAAGTCTACGGAATATCAATTTGAATTTTGGCAGGTATTGTTGATAAAATATAAATAATATAATAATATTTATTAATAAATAAAATTTTACTATAATGGTTTACATCACAGAATTCTATATCTCGGATAGAATAACAGGGATAAGTTTTTTAAAGTATTAAATTACTTACGAGCATTTTTTTTTTTTTTAGCAATACCTTAAAAGTTTCCAAATACTAACTTTAACAAGGACTTAATTCTGAAAATATAACCTGATCTCGTAGAAATTCTAAAAAAAAAAAAAGTTAAACTCGATATGTGAAAAGTTCGTAAGTGCTTTTTTTTTTTTTTTTTAAGTACAGTTCAGGTTTCAATTTTTGAGTCATGAGTCATATTTCAAATGCGTAATGAAACTAAAAAAGAAACAAACAACACTACTTTAAAAGAAAATTACTCCAAATTGTTGCCCACATAACTACTTATACCGATGATTTGAAAAGATTAAAATATATTTTCAAAACATTTTTATGCTTTTGAAATGCTCCTTAATACAGATGATTTATGTTTATTATCATAAAATATTTCAAAAGAAGTATTTGAAAATGTTTTCATTTTTTACTATTAATAATGGCTAAAGAGCAGCATGTGTTTTGAAAGATATCGAACTGGATATTTTGGAATACAATAGAAAAAGGAGACATATATTTAATTTACTTCGAAGAATGCTGTTTAAAAATAAATAAATATACTTTAAATGCCTAATGATGTCATAAAATTTCAAAATATTATACTGTATTTCCTACAAAATTTATATATATTTAATAGTAAATGAACAACCTTGGAATTAATTTATTGACTAAATGATTTACATAGACTGGGATTTTCTCTTATATAACATAAAAACATAACATTTAATGTGATAAAAAAATAAATAATAAATAATAAGATAATTTAAAAAAAAAAGAAAAATGTTCACAAATAAATTGTGATTCTTCATTGGTTTGTTTTTAATAATTTGAAACGTTATCTATATTTTAATTTGAAACCAATTTTTCATATAAAAAAAAAAAATAGTTATTTTAGAAACCTGTAGATATACAGTATACGAAAAAAAAAACATTTTATATTCTCAAGTTATTTCTCTGAAATTATTATTATTTTTTTTAATGCCGTTTCTCTTTTTTTTTTTTTTTTTTTTTTTTGATAAATTTTCATTTACATTTCAATCAGAACATTAAAGACTGTCAATTTGTGAATATTATTTTAAATATAGGGAACAGATTTATAATTGTATATGTGAAAGAAAACTGTATGGAAACAGATTGTAATTAAAAATTAAGAATTTTTGAAGAGAGATAAAAAAAATTACACTCATAATCTTTTAAAACTGTATAAGCAATTTCCACACAGTAAGTTCGTGAAAGGAGTATGAACTAAACTAATAGCAGATCTGAAAATTAAAACTAAAAAGTTAAACGTAACCTTTAAATTATCCTTAGTGTAGATTAAAAAAATAATGTGCATTATAGGAATTTTTTTTTCTGTTACTCGTTGCAACAAGATTAAGTAACATGATATTTATTATTGTATACTGATATCAAATGAGAAACAAAAAAAAAAAAAAAAAATTCTTTAATTTATTTTACAATTATTTTAGGTGTTTTTTAATAATCTTATCTTTACTTAAATAATGAATAACTTATGTTAATTTAAATAGGTTTTTAGTTTAGTTTAATCATTTTTAAGTTACTGCTTTAATAAGTTATAGTTTAGCCATTTGTAATCATCCGTGTGTGTTATTATATTAATTATTGATCCCATTTTATATTATTATCATAAACATGGTAGTTTTTAAAAGAGAAAATTATACGTTTTAAGCAATATGATATAAAGTATAATCTTTAATTCAATTTTTTATTTTCTGTTAAAAAAAAAAAAAAAGGGGGTTATGCTTGTTAAAAAAAAAAGGTTTAAAAAAATTGTATGTTAGAGAAAATGATAAGCAAAATAATGCGTATTGAAGAAAACTGCAGCACTCTCCAAAGCCATCTAAAAATAGATTTTTATTTTTTTATTTTTTTTAGGTATACCCGAAAGCCATATACCCTCGGGAAATCCAAAAGAAAAGTATCAGAATACATGATATTTTTTATATGCAGTAACATATTGTTTACTATTTTTTTACTTTTTGAACATACGTTATGTAGGAAAACAATTACAAAAAATTCGATTATGGGATTTTAGTGCACCCTTGCGTTTTGAGGCCGTATAAATTTGCTATTTTCACGGTGAAGTTTGTATGCGTATATATCTGTGTGTCCGAAATAATGTCTAAACGCTTAGTTCGATTCATCTGAACGTTGATAAGTATATCACAGTTCATAAATGCATGAACGCTACAGATATTTAAATGAGTATGCGAACTGCTGGGGCACAAAGAAAGTATTTTTTTATCATTATGCTTATGAACACAAATAATTGAAAGTGCGAGAGCGTCTAAACGCTTTATTTGATTAAGTTGAAAGTTTACATGTATATTATAAGATATAGTTGATATGCACGTTATCAAGTTTTATATTTTTGTTACAAGTAAAGTGATTACGTTTCAGTGTAAGTGACTCGTAGAAAATGTCTTTAACATAACGGCTTACTGTCACAAATTGTTTAAAACAGATAGCGTCTAAATGCTTTTTTCAATTGAATTAAAAGTTGGTAGGTGTGATGTAGGTCCCCGCGTTAGGAGTTGTATAGAGTTTGATGAGTGTATGACTTATACTTTTATGTATGACGTTTTTATTGCAATTATAGGAAGAAAAATTCCTTGTAAATATGGCTTAGGGTCGCAAATTATTTAAAGCGATATGACGCCTAAATCCATTATTCTATTGAGCTAAAAGTTGGAACATATGTTATAAAATCATTCTCGCACCACCGTTTTCTGATGTATTTAGAAGAAAGTAACTAGTGTGATGTAACCATTTCGAAATTGCCTCATTGTATCATTCCATATAATAGCACTGCCTACCAGCGAGCATGCAGAATTATATGTAAGCAGTATAGCTTTTCTCAACAAAGACTTTATATATACATGTATATCATACATACATACGTACATGCATACATATATAAATATATTTAGAAATAATTTTTTTTTATTATTATTATATTATATTTTATTTTATTTTATTACAGTGACAGAATAGTAAATTCCTTGTAAATTCGTCTTAGAGTAGGAAACTATTTAAAACGCTATAGCACCTAATCCCGTTAATCTATTGAGATAAGTTTATAGATATATTATAAATCATTCTGTTGCACCGTCTTCTTATAGAAGAAAGTAACTATTTAGTATGATGTAAGCATCCTAAAATTGCCTTGTGTTTCATTCAATGTAATACACTCTTATTTCTCGGTGAAATGTTTTCAAACATTGGATATTTAAAGAAATGTGTCTTCCTCATGTTTTTCAGTGAGAATTAGTTTAAGACAATAATTAGGGGACTGGTAGGAAATGGAACAAAATCAGTAATGTTTATGATCGTATTGTATCGTAAAATAAACGAAATGATCTGTAACTTTAGAATATGTTAATATAAACACAGTACAATTTGTAGATGAATTTGCGGGACGATTTCATATTAAATAGCAGAGATATAAGCACTTATTTCAAAACTTAAAAAAAAAAAAAAAAAAATTATGTATAATATACAGAGTTTTAAACGAAAATTATTCCCACTATTAGATAAATTGAAAAAACACTTTTAAAACAATATACTGCAGTCGTAATACAAATATCTTAAATATCTCATGAAACACAAGTAGTTTTATGAAAAACGTTTTCACTGTGCATGTGCGAAAGATGGAAAATTTTTTATTGCATAGGCTAAAAGTTAGATACATTGGGCAACTTCTATCAAAAGTTCATTTGAATAGAGTAAAAATTACGCTCATTATTGGCAAAAGGGCGACCTGGATTTTAAGTATTTTCCAAGAATTGAAATTTCATAAGGGGTTTTTTACATACCGCGTAACTAATTTGAAGATCCAATTATTTCAACCACTTTGCAAAAGTTCTTTTTTTTTTGAGAAAACCACTTATAAGCTTGTAACTGTAGCATATTTTTGTTTACTTACTAGGATTTGTGAGATTACATTTTTATTTTTATTCATAGATTATATTTTTCTCACAATAAAATATATAAATTCTTCTAGTGTGCTTTCAAGGATATGCTGGAAATTCCACAAAAAAGAAGAAGAAAGGATGAAAAGAAAGAAAAAGGAGATTTCTTCAGAATGGTCAGATCTGCCTCTGTCTCTCCATTTGTTCAGATATTTTGCTTTTCTTCATTTTTTTTTTTTTTTTTTTTTTTCTATAATCTTAAAAATGTCTTTAAGGTGTGAGCTCAACTTTGAAGAGAGTATGCGAAAAGACATTGTAATACGTGACCATTTTATATTATAGCTGTACTAAATATTTTTTCTCTGCAAACAACATTTACTGGAATGTGACTCATACGATGTTATGTATTGGGATATACAGGAAGAATTATCAAACCTTTATATAGGAAATACATTTTTATATTAAAAATGAAAATTTTGAAAATATATTTCCTATTTAACGCAATTAAATCCCACAATATGAAATTAATTTATAATAAATATTTATCTTCATCTACAATAATAATTTTATCCCTTTATTTACCGCTTTATGAAAGAGACAAAAAAATGTGCTTTAAAAATACTTTTTTTTAGTTACTTAAGGTTAATTTTTAAAGATATAAACAATAAAATATGTTTATATCATCTCACTATATTAATTAATGAGGATTCTGTGAGGTAGTACTTTAGAGAGCAACTCTAGCACATAAAAATCGAAAACGATTTTTAGACTTTAAAAAATATACAATATATTAATATGTTGTGTTCCTTATATTTTTTCTAAGATTAATGGGGGGTTCTTGAAGTAATATAAGAATTAATTGTAAAACATGTGAATATCATAAAAAATGCCAAGGAAAAACAATGAGAAAACTCTACAGAATCCCTTTCTGTAACAAAATCAGTTCTTGTTTTGTAGGGAAAGTGGGGGTATGTACATTCTATTCTTATCAATATCTTTGAAAATCTTCCATAAATTCGATTTTTCTGCGCCTTTGAAATTGATGATACTGTTGGTAGACAAAAGGTTATATATATATGAAAAGAAAGAAAGAAAGAAAACATATTTATTAATGGCTTACAGTCAGGTTTCTCAACAGTTAATATTTTGAATACCACTTTTTTGTAATAATTTTAATTAATTGATTCTAGTACATATCACCGAATGAATAATACAAAAATTGCTTTATCAGACCTGCTAACTATGCTAGTTTATTCGTAATGGTATTAAGCCTCACCTTTTTTCACACCAGAATAGTTATAGAGCAATAGTCTTCTTATTTAATCATGAGAACATATTGCTGAATGTTACACTACAACTATTCTGGTGTGAAAAAAAGGCGGGGCCAAATGCCATTACGGATTAACTAGCATAGTTAACAGGTCTACTTTATATAAAAAGTGGTATTCAAAATCGTGATTGATTAGTACTCTGCTTGCAGTAACATTTGCACTGTAATGAAAGGGATTGAGAAAATATCCCTTATGTAAGGGAAAATTTTAAGTAATTGACAAAAAAAATCCAAGAATATATTTCTTATTATTACTATTATTGTTATTTATAATTATACAGTCGAACCTCATTAACGTGAACACTTTTAACTTGAATTACTTTTAATATGAACTCTTTCCACAATCCCCGTCAAAATGGAGATTAGTTTAGTTATATGAAGATGAGTTACTGATAGCATGAACTACTGCTAACATGAACAGATCTTTTATCCCTCTTGAGATTCATGTTAACCCCTCGTTAGGCGCGAGTGAAATACGTCACCCATGATATTTTGAATGTGTGTATTTTTTATTCCCTTTCTCTATAATACATAATGATTGTAGTAGCTTTCATTGAATCCTTCATGATCCTCATTTGTTTAGATATAAATTTGAAATGTGTATTTTGTTGTTTTATAAAGCAACTTTATTTATATATTACTTAAAAAGTAAAAAGTAAAAAAAAAAAAAAAAAAAAATATTATATTGAAAATGAGTGACATATGTCCCCCGCGTGACTAAATTTACACGCGCCTAACGGAGTGTTAACGATGTTCGATTGTATAATGTAAGATATAAAGGGTTTTTTATTTTTTATTTATTTTATTATTTTATTTTTCAAGATTTCTTTTCTTTGTTTAACCTACTTTACGTTTTTAAGACATTAAAGCGAAAAAAATAATTTAATTTTAACCCTTTGCGACCCACTGTTCTCGTTGCGAAGACGCAATTATTAAGTTGCAACTGCAAAATCTCAACCCGGAATTATTTTAGCAAGATTTTACTTTTATAACATAGCAGAAAATTGCCGTCAATTTCTTTTACTTTTATTTTGTTCGAGAACTCCGGTCGCAGTGTAATTTAAATGATCCCAAATGCCTTGCGTCGCTGAGGGTTAAATGAAAATTAGATTATAATTAAATTTATAAATATTAATAATCGAATCTGATACAATTTAAACCCATAAATATTTATTGTCCTGCTTAAATTTTTATCAAGAAAGTAATAGTTTATTCTATTTTGACTTTAAAAATCCCAACTGAATTCTAACTAGCAAGTTAATTTTTTCTTTAAATTATTTAGTCTTCAAACATTTTCTTCTTAGTTAATAAAAAACAGTTTCTTGAAATTAGAAATGGGTACCTTTATTTCATTCTTTTTTTTTCCAAAATATTAAAATCAATGCATTTTTTTTTTTTTTTTTTTTTGGCATTCTATATAACTATATTTTAAAGTGTATTCTATTAGAAGTAAAATGTTTAATTTAATTTTTGTTTTCTTATTTGTAAATAATTTTGCAAATGGTTTGTGAAGCATTACCAACATTATGTAATGTTTTTCAGATCTTAATTACGCTTTGCAATAATACATTTGGAATTCTCCATAAATATTTCATGTAAGTAAACTGTTGATATACATAAAATAATATTCAGTGAATAATATAAAATAATTCGAATTTATTGTAAAGTATTTAAATTTTCTTTTGAATCATTTGAACTTGGGACGACAATTTCTAACGTTAGATAAAAAGAAATCTTTGGAAAAAAATCTTTTTCTTTCTTTTAAAGTTTATTTATACTGATATGCAAATGTTTATGTCAAAAAATCGTTTCTACTTACAATTAAATTATATGCCTTTAAAATTTAAATGTAACATGATATATAATGCACCATGTGCTTTGCATTCAAACAAAGTCATATGTGCCACGTTTATGAATTTTATTTAAGTGAGTGTGTATTATCATATGTAGATATACATCAGCTTTATATTTTTGTTGAAATGAGACTTGACATACAATGCTATTATATATATATATATATATATATATATATATATATTTGTATACACAAAATAAGATTTGAATGCAAGATATGAGTATTTATATGTAACTTGTAAAGATCGCCTAAAAGATCGCCGTAAAGATCGCCTATATTAAATAACATATTTTTCAATACATCTTTTGATTTGTTGATTTGTCTAATAAATGAAACAATCACTCAGGTTAAAATGTAAATCTTACTTAAACTGTAACACAATAAATCTTAATTAGTTCTAGTATGAAAACAGGCAAATTAGATTAGATTTTTTTTTCGTATATTGTAATTATTGAGTTGTTAAATAATTATTTTAGAAGACAATTTCTTTCTTATTTTGCATATGAATTTTAAGCTCACGATATATTTCTTGTTAAATAATATATTTAATATATCTAAATTACAGAACGCAATAATAAATTATAAATTTAAAATGACACTATACACAAACAATTTCCTACATTTTCCTCGTGTATTTCTCTGTGATTGAACTTCCATTTTTAATAAACCCTAAAGGTATCTATAGGATATTTTTAACCGATACAATAATTTACTTATATAAGAAATGGTGCAATTATCTATAACCCATAAAATAACTTAAAAAAAAAAAAAAAAAAAAAATTCCAATATATATCAATAAAAAAAAAAAAAAAAAAAAAAAAAAAAAACGATATCTTACTAAAAATACCGACGTAAAATATAACAGTCTTTAGATAATAATTGGAAAAGTCTTAAGCTAACTCTAAAACATTACAAATTTCCTTTAAATACTTTAAGCCGGAAATTTGGTTTCAAATATCAGATGAACAAATATCTAAAATAAATATGTTGAAGTTTCAGTGGATTAGGTTTCATTGGAGTTGTAGCCATCAAATCTCCATATTTAGATTTTGTTATCAGTTTTCATATTCTTGTATTGAAATGCGGACGTGATGTGGAAGAAAATAATAAAGAATAGAATATATACTTCATTTAAGATAATGGGTTTTATTTTATCAGGATTTTTTTTCTTTAAAGGTACGTTTTCTTTATTAAATTAAATGTCTTTTATGTTTCAAACATTGTAACCAAGCAACTATTTAAGAATAATGTATAAGTGCTTTTTTTTTTTTTTTTTTTTTTTTTCCTCATAAATAAATTGAGCATAAATTTTCATCTTATATGTAAACGATATCAAACTCTATCCTTTACAGTTTTTTGTAGTTTCGTTCACAATGGTTAATTCTTTTCCTTAAAATATAGGAAAGTTCTTCATAATGTATGGGTAATTTATTATTTATCTCTAAAAAAAAAAAAAATAAGAAGAATAAGAATAAAAATAAAAATACGGCAGCAGTATTTTTTTTAATGAGATATTTTTCGTTTCCATCATTTACTTCTTTTCACATTGAATATATCAGGATTTTCCCTATGCAAATCTAAACTGTTCTACCAATCGTTACAAAAATTGGTGCACTTACTAATCATCATCATCATCATCATCATCATTATTATTATTATTACTATTTTGTTTAAACGGACAATTGGTTCATAAGACTTAAATTATAAAATCCATTTTAAATAAAATTCTCGAAATGGAAAAAAAATGTTTATGGAAAAAAGTAGAAAAAGAAAAAAAAAAGAAAAAGAAAAATGATTTTTTTGAGGAACAGGACATTTATCGTATGTAACTAAAATGATTTACTTATTCAAAAATCGATTGTTAAGTATTAGATTGACTAATAGTATATTAATTAAGTTAATATTTAAGTAAATACTTTATTTCTGCGAGAAAAAAAAATAACCGTTCAAAATTAGGTAAAAAATAGCACAATAAAATGTTCGATTACATGCACTATGAATATTACATCTGGCATCATTTTTATTATCTGAGGCTATTCATAGAGAATTGGATTTTAAAAAAAAAAAAAAAAAAAAAAAAAAAATTAATTCATTTGTTTGTGGAGAATCTACTGTAGACTTTAATTTAGAAAGCGGTAAAAATTCATCAAAGTATTTAGAATATGGACTTGATTTACGAAAATGGTTGGTCGTAGGATATTTAGGCCGATTGACTGTGCTAGGGTCCTAGGCCTATAGGGGAATACCCTCCGTGGGAGTCTTTATAAGGGGTCCTAGACCGTATTTAAGCGAGTTTCGGAGAAAACCATGGAAAACCCCGAATGACTGGGTCTATGAACACGACCTGGGATCGAAACCGGTGCCTCCCGTCTTCCAGCTGTGAGCGCAGATAATATAAAATGCTATACGACAATAGGATAGTTGCCAACTTTACTCCTTTTTCGCTGCCGGTAAATTTTAATAGGAAAAACTATTTTATTTAATTAGTGAAAACTGTTACAGAAACGTATAAAAAATTTCTACTGAAATTTCCATAATTTTTTTTATTTTATTTCATTAGTGAAATCTATTAGAGGATCATATAAAATAATTCTCTTAAATTTTATTGGTTGCTAAAATAAAGTTGGCAATTATGACGACAAGCCCATGGCAATAGACACAACTTTTTTCAATAAAGGTATGCGAATGGGGCTTGTGAGTGCCTCACATGACTTTATATGGAATAATAAAAAAAGTAAAAGTTTGTAGTGTACAAAATAGTCCTATCGCACTAAACTAAAATATCTCGATGACAGATTTTTTTTTCTTTTTTTAACTGGCCTCATACTTGATTTCTGACTTTATTATTTATTTATTTTTAATTTTGAACGTAGATTTGTGATGTTATATAAACGAAATTATATATGTTTAAATTAAATTCTTCGTTTACATTTTCAACAATATTCAAATCTACACTGAGCAAAAAATAATAATAATAATATATATATATATATATATATATATATATATATATATATATATACCACCTTCATCTAGAATGTGTAAGTGGCAAGTTTCTAAATCCCTTAACTAGAAATATAGATTTCCGAGCTATGCGCATAAGACAATAAACTGAATAGAAGAAGTGATCGAGAATTTCTGCTTTACACATTTCTAGATGGTGAAACAATATTCTGAATATTCTGAATTTTTTGTATGGCGAGACATTCTCCCTTGATTTTATCTAGAATTGGGTCATAAACCAGGATTAGGGTTGCTGAAACCCGCCTTTTGTGTTGGCATTTATTTGGAGATGTTTTCAAATAGGTTTGACCTCTATAATATAGACAAACGCTCTAGAATTCTAATAGGGGTTTATAGAACCCTCTTTCAAAGGGGACTAGAATTTATAAGGATGACATGGCACTATTTTTTCTAGAGCCACAATTTAGATTCTAGATCTCAGTTACATAATTTTTTCTCAGTGTAAATGTAACCTGTAATGTGGTAAAATGTTTCACCAACTTTAATTCAGAATTCCACTGAAATGGTGACAACGGTTTTATAGAAGTGTTAAAGCAGCATCCATTTTGGTCAAATAGTTTATCAATTAAATAAATGAGCAACAAAATAGATTTTTATCGCAGATTGAATGCAATTGTCTTTGACAGCTAAAACGTTAATCGAATTTTTACGTAAATAGTATATTTTCCTTACCGATAAATTAATAATCCCAACCTCTACATAAATAGTATAATATGTTTAACGTGTAATTCCATATACCTATAGTGGAGCCACGTTTCTCGATCCAAGCATTGAGGACGATTCCAAAGACATGGAGGGGGTCTAAATTGACCAATAGGTTAGGATTTTATAAACATCCAGTCATTAAGTAGCTTAAGCAAATAGGCGTCATTAGGCGTTCCTTATCGTTTATTTTCTCTCAACCACACGGGTTATCACCTCTATTTTAACACTGGACTTGTTAAATCAACACTTGCGCAGTTGCTCCCATGGTCGCAAAAAAAACGTGGTTGAAGAATAAATAAAAACCTAACTAATGCTTTAAAATTTTGAACAGAAAACTCAGATAAAAATAAATCTGAGTTAACAAATTAAATATATATATACCTTATATATTTAAAAATAAAAATTTAATAAGAAATGTGTTCTGAGAATAATTAGAAATACCTTAAGCTTGAATCTGGAACATCACAAAGTCCCTTTAAATATTTTGTGTTTAGAAATTTAGTTTCAAATAGCAGTTAAAGCAATGTATAAAATAAATGCATTTTCATTTACGGAGATTAAATTTCATTGGAAATGTAGCCATAAAATTTGCATATTTCAATTTTGTTATAAATTTTCATATCCGTGTGCTGAAATACAAATGTGCTTTGGAAAGAAATAATAGCGTACGAAAATATATTTCATTCAAGAGAATGGTTTTATTTTATGAGCCTTAAAGTTATGTTTTCTTTAATAAATTGAATGACATTTATTTTTGAAATGTAATAACGAAATAGTCCTTTAAAATCAATGTCCTAAAAATTTAGTAGTTCGTCTCTGTATTTTTATGTGTAATTATTGGAAAATATTTTATAAGTTATGACTGATGTATAATTTTACTTTCTTGCTTTCACTGACATTTATCTTACAAAAGTACTCATATACTGTCATTTGTCTTACGAAAGTGCAAAAATTACGTTATATAAATTTTCTTATTTCCTACGAATATCGATTTTTTTCAATATATATTCGGTATTATGAGAAAGTATCTCATTATTTCCTATCCCACATAGCTTTTCGAAATAGGGATAACACTCATACTATAGACTGAAAGCAATCCGATTTATGGTATAGTAAATTAATTATATAACTACAAAACAACTTAACATAATTATCTAACTACAGGGTGACTATAAATAAACTTGCCTATTCAGAGCACTCTTTGATTGCAACTAAAATGTGGATTGAGCCGAAAATTTGTATAAAAGCATTTCAAAGAATGCGCTCAAAGGTGCTACAAAAATTAATTAATTAATTAATTAAAATTAAAATTAAAATTAAAATTAAAATAAATATTCGCTATGAAGGGACATACATCAAAATACAAACAAAATACAAATTTTAATATAAACAACTTTATTTATTACAGATTTAATTATTATTTGTTACAAATTACAGATTGTTTATCTATGGAGATCATATTGTTAAATGTGGGCGCTATCATTGAGTTGTAAAATCTGCAACCCATGAACACTGTGTTCAACAGCTGATCGCAGCTGGTCGTCAGTGAACCTCCGCACATGCAACTTTATACGGTCCTTCAAGTCAGCCAAAATTTCAACACTTCTTTTCAAAACCAAATTATTTAGTGGCGCTATAACCAAAAATCTCACAGATTAATATCGGGGAAACCGGCCGACCAAGGAGTGAAAAAAGAACGAGTAATCACTCTGTCATCTGCAAATTTTTGCGACGAAAATCTTTGCAACAAAGAATAAGAGGGAAAATCAAAGAATAATATGCTTATATTCTCGACTACAAATTTTTTATTCTTAGAGACAACAGCCATTAGAATGGTAAAAATGCTTATCGAGTGAATGAGTGGTAGATCAAAATTTCATGCAATTGGACATATGCGCAAATTGAAAGAAATTAGATTTTTGAAAGTTTTATTTATTTATTTATTTTCTAATTTACCTATGAACTTTTTTTTTTTTTTTTTTTTTTTTTTTTTTACGTGATTTATGTCAGCTCTAATTTACAAACACATTTTTTAAGGTAAAATATAATGCATTTCAATTAACTGATATCCACTAATTATTTCTTTTAAATCTGGGTTTATTACTATCCTCTGCATATTTTCGAAGAAAGTATAAGATTCGGAATCTTTTTGGTGATTAACACGATTTGAGATATCCTAAACACAATACGACCATTACAAAAAAAAAAAAAAAAACAACTGAATTTTAAATTAGCAAAACTGTACGAATACTGTACCTCCTTTACAAATGGACTGTGGTAAATTCAAATATTAATATTTTTTTATATTTTGTTCTTTAGATGTAGTTTGGGAGCTTTTTTTTACAACACAGTTCAAAATTGTGTATGAATTTTCTTTTGACTATCTGTGTGCGTTTTTATATCATGAACATTTTAATAACTCCATAAAAAACATTTTTTCCGTCTCATCTTAAATAATAAGTCAGAAATATATTTCAGTATCAATATAAATGTATAAGACACATAACACAACTAACTGTTTCACTAACAGTTTCTCAGAATAAATCTGTATAGTTTTATGTGGTTGTACAAATGAATAATTTACTTTAATCACATAATTTTCTTTAGGAAACGTGCATTATTGGATTTTTCAAAAATATGTCGATTTCACATGTTTAACAGTTTATAAATATTGTTAAACGCTCTTATATTTTTTTTTATAATACTCATGTCTTAGACTGTACTGCATCCGGATTATTTTGTAAACTCTTTCATAAATCAGCGATGTTTTATTTCATTTTATTTTTTAAGTAAGCATCCTGTATTAAATCTGAAAACAAAAACTCTATAGCATATATCAGTTTTATGGGATACTACTGCTCTCCTCAAACCATTGTTAAATTCTGTAGTTAGAACCTTTAAAAAATATATGTGTTATCAAAAAAAAGAAAAAAAAAAAAAAATCACATTACCAAGGAACTTTTACCCGTATCGTTTTATGAAAACTATTATACTTTTTGTTTATCTTTGTATGTTTTCCATAAATCCTATTCGCACCACATATTAAATTAGGTACAACAAAAATATTTATGATGCAGCGTGCAGTGCAATGCCTATCGAGCAGTATTAACAGAATTGAAGATTCTTCCCCATTTTAAAGATTTTTGAAGCTTTGGGGAAATTATTTGGGACAGGGATTATGTGGTGTGCAAGTTGAGGAAATGAAAATTTTTGGGGTAAATGGGTTTTCCATAAAATTCGTAAAGGATTACTGTTTTCTAAAATCCCACACAAAAAGAAAAAAAAAAATATCGACAAATTTATCAGATGATAATGCAATGATTCAGGAAGCTATTTCAGAAATAAAAAAAAGCAATATTTTCAAACTTCCGATAATAAAATTTATCTCATTTTTAACACGCTTTTTATTAGCCTCACCTGTATGTATGTTTGTATGTATGTTTGTAACCGCTCTGGGAGCAAACAAAAAATCTATAGTGTAAATAATATTATAGTTTTAAAAAATAAAGGAACACGCTTTTATAGAAATGTGAACTAAAAAGCACAAAATATCTATCTTTGTACTAAAATGCAGGGTAAGAGAAAATCGTGTGAGTGACACACCATAATATTTACATACATTTAAATCTTTAATTAAAATAATTTAGAATTGAACAAAAACCATTTTTTTTAAATCTCCCCTGACTGGGCTCGAACGCTAGACCATTAGGGAGCTTTACCTCACAGCCACAGCGTTCACGTAGGGGGAAGTCTTTTTTTTTACAATATAGATTTTTTGTTGTTTCCCAGATCGGTTACAAACATACATTGATACATACAAACATACATACAAACATGCATACAGGAGAAGCTAATAAAAGCGTGTTAAAAAAGACTTTCCCTACGTGAACGCTGTGACTGTGAGGTAAAACTCCGGGCTACGAACCTAAAGGTCTAACGTTCGAGCCCAGTCAGGGGACATTTTTTAAAAATGGTTTTTGTTTAATTCTAAATTATTTTATTAAAAATTAAATTTATGTAAATATTGTGGTGTGTCATTCACACGATTTTCTCTTACACTTCATTTTAATATTATAAAAATAGATATTTTGTGCTTTTTAGTTCACATTTCAATAAAAGTGTGTTCTTTAATTTTTTAAAAGTACAATTTTATTTGTTTTTCGTATTCCCTCAAATCAGTAATTATATGGTTTATGTTTGCTGTAACAAGCATAGGGAAAGTCCTCGATATTTATTAATTGTAGCTTGTATAATAATGTTTAAAGTAAGCTCGACCAAAGTAAACTCGAATACTTGATCGTAGCTTGAATTGCATTTGCAGGCTTGGTATATTAAGTTTGCTTAAAATTTTATAAACTGTCTAGATACCTTGTTTTTCATGTATTTAATAGTTGACAAAAACCTATTTTATATACAGTCAGTAACAAAAGTCTCCGAATACTCGCAAAAATTCCTATATATAAGAAGTACACTTAATACAGTTTTATTGAATAAATCCTTGTCGAATCTTGCTTTTAGACTAAGTACATGATTCGACAAGGATTTATTTTAACAAAACTGTATTAAGTGTACTTTTTTTATATAGGAATTTTTGCTAGTGTTCGGAGGCTTTCGTCACAGACTGTACATGTGGAATATGAGACACATACAAATGATTAGAAGTGAGGAAACTGGACTGAAATCATTTTAAAATGTTCAAAAAGTGGTTTGTTGAATAATTGTTTCATAAATGGGGATTTTTTTTTCTTTAAAGAGCTTTATTTAGGGAAAATGCGAGGTTAAACTTATTAAATATTTTAACATTAATATATATATATATATATATATATATATATATATATTAATGTTAATTTTTTGAAAAAAGTCCTTGATTTGGGGAAATTGACTTTTGACCATCTGGCAACACGTACATCGAGCCGATTTCAGGCACACTTCTAATAAAGACGAACTCTGACCTGACCCTGTACACGAAGGATAAATATATTTCATGCTATATGTTAGGGTTAACAGGTTTTTATACATGTATAAATTTGGTTTAATTTCATTTTGTTTGGCGCAGTCTAAAAGTATTAAAATGTGCTATGTTCCATTACAATCATTTACCCTCCTGTATCGACATTCTTGCTACTAGTAAAGTGTAAATAAAAACACAAGCTTAACAGTATGTTTGAATTTCAGTAATGAGAGATATACCCAAGGAATTAATTGTTGAAAAATTACACTGTTTTATAAGAAGTGCATGAAGCAAGTTTGCGCCCAGAAACACCAGAGAAATGTGAAACTAACTATATTAGCAGTATATATCACTCTACAATGGACTAATAAGGTAATGGACTAAGTAAATTTCTTTTAGAAATTGCTTATTAAATCCGATGATAAATCCCCGGGAAATGCTTTAAGAAAATAACTCTTATGTCGAATGCCTTGCTACATAAATAGCTCAGACTATAGTGCCACTTTAAATAACTACTGTCACAAACTGCATTTAACATACATCCTGACCCAATTCCTGAACCAAATCTCACTAAAGGCCGGATTAGCTCCAGGACTTGCCACTCAACTAAAGTCTCCTAACTCACATCGCAATTTCCTTCAAACCACTCAAATTGAATACCTTCCTTCAATCAGCAAAAACATTCAAACTAGAAAAAACATACCTACGAATTAGTGACTGTGAGCATTTACACATGTACAATCAAGAAATTTTGCGCATAGACGTAGTATGTTTTATTATTTTGCATTACACATTACATGAACGATTCGCTCGATTTCAATTAAAAAAATTCAAGTAATATTCCCATATAATACAACAGTTGTCAAGTCTCCCTTTTTTCAAGGGAGGTTTCGAACCGAACAGTTTTTATAAATATTTTCAATTCATTTAATCGTTGAAAATACATGTAACAATTTTCTTTTTCAGAGTAGTGGTGTAAATATGATTTAAAAATTAAAAAGTTTGGCAGCTATGTAAATATACATTCAGCATACAAAGTTCGAACTTATTGCTGATCTCCATGTTTGATTAATGTAAATAGCAATCGCACTCTATCTGGCACACAGACAAACCGTTAAAAAACAGTCTGATTTTTGCATTCAGGGCACTATAAAACGTGTAAATATATCAAAAATTCAGTTTAGAAAACTCGGTCAAAAAAAAAAAAAAAAAAAAAAATGGCGAAACTTTATTTGCCATACATACCTGAGACAAAGAAAAATACATACTGTTCCATTACTATACATTTAAACTATAACAGTTTAAAGAAAAAAAAAAAAAACATTTAATGTAGTGATAAATCAATTTTCATGTTACATCTATTTTATAATTTGTTTGTTTGATTAGATGAGTTTTTTTTGTTGTTGTTTTTTTTGTTTTTGTTTTTGTTTTGTTTAAGCTATTATTTTTAAAAGAAGAAAAATTGAATTCATGTTTATTATTACACACGTACCATTTAAAATATTTCAATAAAAATGCGTAACGTCGCAGACTCTTTTAATACGCATTAGTATCAGAAAAATGAAACAATTTATTTTGTTAAGAATTATTTATCGTATTAGATTTAGCTCTTAACTTGTTTTAAAGTTTAAGTGAAACAGACTTTAAAATGGACTGTTTTAACAGTTTTCCGAGAACATTTAAAAAATAAATGATTTTAGGATTGATAAAACTTATTTAATGAAGATCTGGTGATGTATGTTAGTGATTTATTTTCTACAAATACATTTATATATTTTAACGAAAGAAAAACAAACATTCACATATCAAATAAAATAACAATAATAATAATAATTTATAGGTAACTCTTTACTTAATTATGTAGAATAAAAGAATATATTATAAAGGATAAATATGTATGTATAGCCATTAATATTATGTATCTTAAACACTTGCATGTACAACAGGAATGTAATTTTTAGTTTACAAACGATAAATATCTTCGAATATCTTATTATTAAAAATATATATAAAATCACTGTACAATAATGATTTCTATTTACTGATGATTAAAATTTACTTATATTAAGACATTTTGGCAACACTGACTAAAGGAAGTATGAGAAGAATGAAACTGTATGTTTCTTTGGTACCAATATTATTATACAGGATGTATCGTAATTTTATCGTATTTTTATAGCTTCTTCTTCTTCTTTTTTTTTTTTTATAGGACTGAGGGCTATTAGTCTCAGACAGCGATTTTTGCGTTGTCGTTTTCGATAGTTGGACATTTGTCGAAATCATTTTCGATAGTTGGACATTTATCGAAATCTAAAATTTATCGAAAATATAATTGAATAATTTGAAAGCGATGTTATAATTGGGAAGAAGAAGAAAACTAATAGCCCTCCGTCCTAAACTATATTCTGCTTTTGCCAGAATTTCATCAAAATCTTTTTTTTTTTTTTTAAGAAAAAGAAAAGAAAATGTATACAGTATCGTTACAAACGATATCGAAAAAGTTTTTTTAATAATTTTGAATTAGGAAATAAATAGTGCGCGGGCAATAATTTGAAATAAAAATAAATAAAAATATGAATTTAATGATTTGATTTTTATATAAAACACGATCGCGTGCTATCTTAAAAAGTAGATGTAAATTTAATTTTCTTGGCAACAATTATAAATTAAAATAAATAATTTAATGAAAGTTTTTTCTTTAGATATACGTCCGTGTAAGATGTCAAAAAATATACGACAAAGTATTATATTTCTTTATTTATTTAATTTTTTTTTTTTTGGTTTGATTAAAACGCATTGGTCTGATTGTTTGGAAAAAAAAGCGGCAATAAGAAAAAACGAAAAATTTATTATAAGAAAAATTGGTGTCAATAACAAAATTCGAAAATATCCCTGGATGTGGGTAAGATTATATTTAATATGGAATAACTCAATTATAACATTTTCACTGTTGCCAAATATAGGGACATTTTTATTCCATATCTACCACTAATTTTTAATTGAAACGGTTGCCTAATCGCTTCGAAAATTAATCATCTATTATGCATATCAAATATCACACCTCAAAATTATTGGGTATTACTGAATAAAAAGACCCTAAATTTGGAAACACTAGACATTTTATACTATGTTTTACATTGATTAATCTTGTTTTTTTATTCCTTTGACTTGTTTTTCTTTTCAATTATGTTATTGTAAAATACACCCAATTAAAAAATTCTGACTTTAATATAAATTATGTAAAAATTTCTGTGTACGTGTTTCTTTCTTTCTTTCTTTTTTTAAGAACTGAGGGCCTATTAGTCGCAATGTGGGATTTTTGCGTTGTTGTTTTCGACAGTTGGACATTTGTCGAAATCATTTTTCCATAGTGGGACATTTATCGAAATCTAAAATTTATCGAAAATATAAGTGAATAATTTGAAAGCGTTGTTATAATTGGAAAGAAAAAAAAACTAATAGTCCTCCGTCCTAAACTAAATTCTGCTTTTGCCAGAATTTCATTAAATTTTTTTTTTTTTTTTTTTGAAAGAAAAAGAAAAGAAAATTAATAATAATCAGTATCGTTACAAGAGATATCGAAAAAGTTTTTTTTTAATAATTTTGAATTAGGAAATAAATAGTGCGCGTGCAATAATATGAAATAAAAATAAATAAAAATATGAATTTAATGATTTGATATTTATATAAAACACGATCGCGTGCTATCTTAAAAAGTAGATGTAAAATTTAAAGTTTAATTTTCTTTCAACAATTATAAATTAAAATAAATAATTTAATGAAAGTTTAGAAGTCAGAATTTCTATTTTTTTTTTTTTTCTTTTAATTCAATTTTATTTTAATTTGAGCTCAGATTTTTCCCCAAATGGAAATGAAGGCAATTTTGAAAAAAATCCCCAAATAACAATAAAGCTATTGAAAGTCTCTAATCGTAGGGATAAATCATTAGGTTGCCAACATTGACAGAAAGTTGAACTAAAGTTGAACTCCCCAGATTTGTCCCCAAAAATTTTAGAATTCCCCAAAAAAGTCCCCACAAACATTTGGGCCCCAAAGTCTCAAAACTCCCCAAAATGGAGACAAAATCCCCATTCTGGCATCACTGATTGTTGTTGTTGTAAGGGGCATGAACCTATAAGGAAAAGGACGGCGATCGCGATGTTTCAAGAATTTGATTCTCCGCAGACATCTCGGGTCTTTGCAGTGCCATCACGCGACTTTATTGGAAATTCCGTCTTTCGGATCCGTGGTTTCAGCCAAGCCAAAGCTGAAAGCATTGAAAGTTGAAAGGTAAAAGAAAAGATAAAGAAGGATTGAGCAAAAAATCACGGAATTTCATTTGGAAAAAAGTTAATAAACTTTTATTAAATCCGCATCAACGGATGCTGTTGTAGATTCCAAAAGTTCGATAATTTTAAAATCATTCTGCAAAAATTTTTTTGAGAAATTTAAAATAAATAATAATAATAAAAATAGTCTTGTATTTCGTATAAATAAATAAATAAATAATAATAATAGAATGGAACAATTAATTTGAAATGTTCCAAATAATAATAATAATAATAAGTGGGAAAAAATGAAAAGAAAAAAGTCCACCAAAGAATTGTATATAAGGAATATTTATCAATTGTTCTTGAAATCATTTTCAGTATTTAATATTTAGCATTTGAACTAATTTGTTTTTAAATATCTACATTTTGAACTCGTACTAAAAATTTTTCATTTATATAAATTAAAACTTTCTTTTAATTACTTTCTTTCAATAATACACACACACACACACACACACACAGATATATATATATATATATATATTCCACACATGTGCAATGAAGTATTATAATAATTATCATATTTATATTTCATGAAAATTATTAAATAAATACTCCCTGCTAATTAATTAGTATTATAATTTTCTTTCCTACAGCTCCACTAGTGGCTGGGAGGTTCAGCCCTTAAAGTTGGAAGATGGGAAGTGCTAAGGTCGAACTCAAGTCACGCTTGTTTTTTTTTTTTTTTTTTTTTTTGGCTTAATTATTCTGTAAAATAGTCACATAACTGCATTTAAATTTTGTTGTAAGTTGTTTATGTATAACGCTATTTTTGTAACCTTTTTGTTTTTTAATTTTGCCCTGAACAAAGTTTCATCTGATAATTATTTCAAATTTCATCATTCTGAACTAACTGTTTAAAAATGTAAAGCTTCAAATTTTATCACACGTGATTGAATGTATTATATTTTATATCATAGATTCTTGATCAAAAATGTGATACGTTTGATCCCCTTAGATATTAATATAGCAAAAGAAATCCATCTCCATCTGTTGAGGACTAATTATACGCATAACTGAGTGTCTTGGAAAAGTTAGAATTTTAATGTTGCTTTCACTATATGTTCTTTTGAATGTTCCGAAGCAATGGTTATTTTAAATTAATAAATAAAACACTTTAAATCACTTATAAAAGTTTAAAAACATATATTTAATTAAAAACTACATATTTCTAAGCTTTTCGCTATGAAAAGCAGAGCATCATCAGGAAATCTCCATGGTTTTGTACAGTGTGGAACTGTGTTACAAATATATATACCATAAATCAGGTTAAAGCTACAGTTACATCGCTACTTTAATACAAAAAATTTTTAGTTCATTGGTTAGAGCCATTCAACATTGACACTGAGGCAACACTTGATTACTGCAACTTGGCTCTAACCAATAAACTAAAACTTTTTTGTATTAAAGTAGCGATGTAACTGTAGCGCTACCTGATTTACGGTACATATATTTGTAACACAGCTGCACACTCTACAAAACCATGTAGATTTCCTGATGATGCCATGCTTTTCAGGGCGAAAAGCTTAGAAATATTTAGTTTTTAAGTAAATATATGTTTTTAAAACTTTTATATGTGTTTTAGAGTGTTTTATTTATTAATTTAAAACGTTACACGTGTCTTTTAAATGTGTCTCTAAATGGGATATATTTTTTCTAATGGTTATTTTGGTTTAAGTTAAAAAGGTAATAACATTTTTTAAAGATGGTTATTACGTATAGCCTCCATACTTATATTACAAACTAAGAATCTTCAATTTTACATTTTTAAATTATACGAGAATTAGGGAAAAAAGAACTGCTCTGTGAACGGAAAAATACTTAATTAGAAGGTTTTAATAAATTAATTTAGATTCAGATTTTTATCAAAACTTTACTGCGTATCCATATGAGCTCGAATTTTTACAGACTATAAATAATTTTCATACGATTACTTACAAAACTTAAATCATTCGCCTACATTACCCCGTTAATAGTTTTAGCCTGACAGCACACGAGCAAACATTCTCACCCTGTTTGTATTTACAAGCAGAAAATGTTTTAGTAGTTCAATCTTGTTGAACAGAAATATAAGTATTTACACAACATCGAATACACCAATGTAAGAAATATTAAAAGCAGATTGCTGTTTCGGCAGCGTTGGTCATACCCAGTGATGCCAGATGGTCGAAATTTATTTCCCCAAACAGGTCTTCAAATTTTCTCTAATCAGGTTTTTTTTTTTTTTTTTTTTTTTTTTTTTTTCAAAAAAATCCCCAACTTGATTTCTACTAAAAACGGAAAATCAAAAAAAAAAAATATATATATATATAAAGCAGATTTTTCTTTGATTTAAGCTCAGAATTTTCCCCAAATGAGGGCAATTTCAGGAAAAATAATCCCCAAATAACAAGCTATTGAAAGTCTCTAGTCGTAGGGATAAATCATTATGTTGGCAACATTGACAGAAAGTTGAAGAACTCCCCAGATTTGTCCCCAAAATTTTTTGAATTCCCCAAAAAAGTCCCCACAAACATTTGGTTCCCAAAATTGTTCCAAGAAGCCTCAAAAATCCCCAAAATGGGGACAAAATTCCCAATCTGGCATCACTGGTCATACCGTCATCAGTGTAGAATGACAAAGGTGGATTAGTGCTTTTATATAGAGACAGGGGAAGCTTATCTATGTATATAAGAATACATCACCTATCTATATATAGGAGTACTAATCAACCTTTGTCATTCTGCACTGGTGACGGTAGGCTTAACACTACCAAAACTGCAGACTGCTTTTAATATTTTTTACATTGGCATTTTCACTTTTGTGTAAATATTTATATTTGAGTTCAGTATGTAAATAATTTGAAGATTACACATAGTCTATAAAATCATGCAACAGTAATAGTATGAATTAAAATATAAATATTAAAATAAATATAAATATATTTATATAAATATATTAAAATATATTAATATAAATGTAAATAGTAAAATAGTAAAAAAATATATTCTTATGGTGTTAATTGTAGATGATTGTTAATGGTTTAAAAAAAAGTAGTAGTGAAAGATTTACGGATAATATTTAAAAAGTTGGCACCTTTGCGTATCACTTTCTTTAGCGTTGTACGTACATTGTCCGTTTTATTTTTAACCATTCCTTGATCTTCAACCAAATATATTGGTAAAAATCGCTTTAATTAATGTCATATATTCCACCTATTTTTCATTTTAAAGGGTAACTTATTTATATCATATAACTACTTACTCTCTTCATTTTATTATAAGATAAAATAAAATAAAATAAATAAATAAAAAAATAAAACATGTTTTCGATGAAACAAAAGAAGAACTATGTAACTCAAACATACTAAAGTATTTGATTTGGAAAACTTCCAAATAATTCATGTGAAAACAGTTTAAAATCCACTGGTTTATATCCAATAATGCATTTACTATTGTGAAACAATGAACTAGATTCACAAAAATTAGAGGAATTAAACAAATTTGAAATAAATATATACAGTGTATTAAGGCATTGTTTCCATTAAATAAAGTAAATTTATAGTTACATATTGGATGCCATTTTTCTATGAATAAATTTCAATTTTTAAGATGATTAAATTTTTATAAATACAAAGTAAAATCGAACATAAAACTCTTTGATGAAAACATGAAAGAAGAAAATATTTTACTGAGCTTAAAATAAAGTACATGACACCTTTTTTGTCCCCCCTCCCCCCCCCCAAAAAAATGTATATATATATATATATATATTTAGATCTTAGACATAAAATTATTTCCTTTTTGCGTATGACTTGCTTCCGTAATTACTATTTTATAAATATGCTTAATAAATACTTGTCGTTGAAAAAATACAATCATTGTAAAAAAAATTTCTTGGATGAACTCCAGCTGACCCATTTCAAAAATACAATAAGCTATATTTTTCATGTTCAAATAATACACTAAACTGAGATTGTGATGAAATGGAACAAACTCAGGAAACTTAGTAATAAATATATTGTTTCACACAATGTATTTTGTTGTGCAGGTCAATCATCAAAACTAGATTTAGAATTAAATAACTAACAGTTGATAGTTTATTTAATAGTTATATTTCTTATCTTGCAGTAAAATAATAAATATAATTTTACAAAAAAAAGAAGAAAAAGAAGAAGAAAACTTTTACACACTCTTTATTTCCTTCCAAATAATATTTTGTTTTATAAAATATTAAACATTGATGTATAAAAATGATGATTTTGTAATTTACCGAACAACACAAAAGGAATACCGAAGAAAAAAAAATAATACAATGGCTACTGTAAAATTTGCGTTTGTAACTGTACTGACAAATAAATGATGATTAATTAGTTCATTTCCTCAGGCAGGGTTTTTTCCATTATATATATATATATATATATAATTTTAATGGCGAGACACTTGCGACTAAGCATTTTCCAGGGGTCGCCGAACTGATGACCATTTGTGATGGAGCATCTACTGGACGGTCATCTCTACCCATTCATGCTATGCCCGGGATTCTAATTCGCGTCCTAGTGTGTGCGATACGTTAAACACTACACCGTATAAGCCGCTTCAACAGAATATAATAATACGTAGTAAGAAAATGTATTTGCAATATTTTTTTTTTCTTTTTGTAATAGGAAAAGTGCAATTAATCTCATAATATGTCAGCATGTACTAGTTGTATATAAATTAAAAGCCATATCGCATAAATGTACTTCATATTTAATAGCTAATATTAAATAATATTATAGTTTAAAAAAAATAAAGAACACGCTTTTATAGAAATGTGAACTAAAAAGCGCAAAATATCTATCTTAGTATTAAAATGCAGGGTAAGAGAAAATCGTGTGAGTGACACACCATAATATTTACATACATTTAAATCTTTAATTAAAATAATTTAGAATTAAACAAAAACCATTTTTTAAAAAATCTCCCCTGACTGGGATCGGACGCTAGACCATTAGGTTCGTAGCGCGGTGCTTTACCTCACGGCTACAACGTTCACGTAGAAAAAACTCTTTTTTTTACAATATAGATATTTGTTTGTTCCCAGAGCGGTTACAAACATACAAACATACATGCAGGTGAAGCTAATAAAAGCGTGTTAAAAAAAAAAAAAAAAAAAAAAAAAGTATTAATTAACAGTTTCAAAGATGTTTGTTAATTAAAGTATCTGGAAATATGTAGAATATATAAATGAAATCAAGAGAGATTTACTAATACATGTTGGGGAACGTGGGGCAGGTTGTAACAGTTTTTTGAAAATTAATTATATTTTGAAATGTATTTACGTTTTCATGTTTTTAATCGCTGTTTTCCATAGCATGCATATTCATCTATCATATTCATTACAAAAAAAAAAAAGACTTTCGTTAATTTTGCTAATTTTAGCACAAAAAATATTTTTTCAAAATTATTTGCCTGTTACAATTTACCCCTGATTTGGGGCAAATCGTACAAAGGGAACCCTAACAATAAAAACGACAGTATTTCAAAATGTTTTTTGTTATTAATCATTTATTAATTTAATAAAAAGACATTAATGACCATTATTAAATTATAACCTTCTTGGTATAGTAACAACGAATTATATTAAATGGATTACTGTAAAATAAAGAGAAAACTAATGATAAATCAACACAGAAGTCAATCTTAGTCAGAGTTGAAATTAACTGAAACAAATGATATTTTGTTCCGTCTCATGCCTTTAACGAGAGCACACATTTTGCAAATTAAGCATTATAGCCATTTTTATGCCCCAGAGAGCGTTTAGCAGAGCTCGAATTCGCCGCCCTTTTTTCAGGACACTCTCATTGGTAAGAAGTTTCTGCTTTTTTTCTACCTCTACTTTTATGCAATATTCTCTAATTCGTGATTAAATTGTGATTAAATAATCATGGTACTATAATATAAAAACACAGAAAATATTTCAGTATAAATATATTATTGGCAAAGAAGCCAAAAATTTTTCATTTCTGAAAGTTTCCTGAAAATGGGCGGAGACTTCGAGCTCTGGCTGTAGGCATGTCGTGTAAGCCACACCTCTAACATGTTACAACTTGCCCCAAAATTTTGTTTCAACTTGTCCCATCGTAGGATTTTGGACATTTTGTTTATATATAAAAATATACAACGATTTATACCAAAAATTAAACATGCAATTTATGACTCAACACACAGAATAAATAAATAGCTATAAACATTTCGTTAAAGTATAAATTAAAATACCTTTAATCAAAATTTACGAAGTAATTTTGTTCCCACTAGCTAGCTAAACTGAAGTGTACAGAACCTCTCATTAACCATTTCTGTTGAGCACCGATTGTGCTTACATTATAAAGCGCGTCATAAGAATTATGTTAAAAAAAACATTTAATCACAAATGTTACAAACTATTAAATAAATTGCTTGTTACTTCTTACCCCTGACAACTAACTCCACGCTCCCTATATAACTCGTTATATATTTTATATATGTATATGTATAATATATACATAGCTCATACTTGCCAACTATCTCATTATGAACCGTACAATTTTTAGTACCCGCCATTTTTTTCACACCAATAATTTTTTAGAGCAATATTTGTCTTATTTAATCGTAACAACATTTGGTGAAAATTACTCTAAAAATATAGTGGTGTGAGAATATGGGCGTTTTTTCAGGCGGCGTTAACAATTGTACGGTTATTAATGTGCTTGTTGGCAACTTTGCATAGCTTTGCAAAAAACTTTGCATAGCTTTGCAAAAAACTTTGCATAGCTGCAAAGTTTTTTTTAATTTATTCCGGAATGCTGTTAGCCCCGCCCTTTTTCAAACCGTAATCTTTGTAGAAAAATTTTCTTCAATATATAATTACGATTAAATATGAAGAAAATTTCTCTAAAAAGATTACGGTGTAAAAAAGGGGCGGGACTAACAGCATTCCGGAATAAATTAAAAACTTGGCAGCTATGTATATATATGTATATGTATACATATATATATATATATATATATATATATATATATATATGTGTGTGTGTGTGTGTGTGTGTGTGTTTTTAGATATACATAACCTGGGTGCACATATAAATTCCCTTAAGTTTTATTAGCAGTCTGGTCAAATGCATACCTGCTTGCATCGTCTTATTACTGCATCTGATTATTGTTATTAAAAAAAAAAAAAAAAAAAAAAAAAAAAAAAACAGAAAAAAAAACAGTTCTTACAATGTAAGTAAAACGCAATAATATTGAATACTGCACTACAGCATATATATATATATATGTGTGTGTGTGTGTGTGTGTGTGTGTGTATGCATAAAAAAGCAAAATTTCTATAAATATATTTAAAAATACATATTATTTTATTTATTTTATTATTTTATTATTTTATTATTTTTTAAGTAGGTGGAATATCAACAGTTTTGTTTTCTTTTGAGCATTATTATTTACAGTTTAATATTATATTTTGACTCTTAGTACTTATAACATATGCATTAATGTGAAATAATCATAAAAAAATCAAATACTAATTTAAACCGCAAAGCTTTTGCTGAGATTTTCTGCTGAAAAATCTCACAAAAACAAAAGAAAATTTTAATAAAATCCTATAGTTATTTCAAATTGTTAAAACTTTATCTATAAATAATAATTAACAATATTTCATAAAATAAGAATGCAGATGAACCTCGTTAACGTAAACACGCTTAACGTGAATTACTTTCAACATAATCCGTTTCCACAAACCCCATCAAAACGAAGGGTAGTTTCTGTATTACTGATAGAATGAACTACTGATAACATATATAATTTTTTCGTTCCTCTTGAGATTCATGTTAACGAGGTTCGACTGTATTTTTTTAATTAAGGTTTATTGTACGCTAATATTTATTTTGAAAACAATAAACATTTGCACGATTTGTTATGTTAATATACTGTGGAAATACACATTTCTTGTGCATACAAATTCTTGCATATAGTATCACACGAACACAAACTGAATTGATATTTCAAAATCATTTATTACATGTGATTATAAAATCGCAGAACACGAATTTTTACTTTCTCTTACCCATAGGATCGAGAAAGTATTGTTTTAGGGTCTAATTTTTGAACGTGAGTTTGTGTTAGATTTACATGTTCTGAAGTCCCCTGAATAGGAAAATCATATTTTTAGCAAATAGTCTGTGTGTCTGGCTGTCTGTATGGATGTCTGTGTGTCTGTTATCAGCATGTCTCAAGAACAAATAGTAGTAGAAATTCCAAAATCGATTTCTAAATATGTATCATATAGGGATGTAAACTTTTCGTTGAGATGAAGCGAATGGTTCGTGTACAGGGACACTCAAAAGTATTCAAATACATTACGTCTATGGGGGAAATTGCAGGTAAGTAGAGTTTAACATCTATAGACTGCACTAAACCAAATGAAACGAATATATATATATATATATATATATATATATATATATATATATATTAATAGAGATAGTCAACTAGGAAATCATTTTGTGTATGTAGGATCCTCGCCTCCCCCCTGGGGGGAAGTCCCCCCTCGAGGGGAGTGAATTTTCATGATGGGTATCTTTCAAAAGAGCTCGCCAATGCCTTTTAAACGAATGGTTGAACCATCAATCTGCGATAATGTAAAATAAAGTTGTCGATTTCTTTTCACTTTTAACGTAAAAAAAAAAAAGTTTTTTTTTTTTTTTTTTTTTTTTTTTTTTTTTAAGTGTTTTACTACTTCTCTAATATGGAAATTGTCTGCATTATCATAAAAAATAATTTTTTTAAATAATAATGTTAATAAGTTTTTTTTTTTTTTTTTTTTTAAACAGAATTATTTTTTAATAACCGAATTAAATTCTATATAAATGTACGTGCATTAATAAAACGGGGTGTTGAGGGTGGCGATAGCCCCCCTCACACAGAACTATTTATCATGTAAAACTCTTCTGAAGTCTAATTTGAATTGTTTAACACAGGTTTACATAACAGTACTCGTTATCTTACCTCTTAATCTTCAACCTGTATTTATAGTATTAAATTTCAGGGTAAGAGAAAGTCGTGTGAGTAACATACTAGATTATTTAATTTCTGAAACGCTGTGTAGTATAACAGCTGCCATTGGCTACTTTTTTTATTATTTTCGTGTGACTATTTTCATACCATAAATTTTTAATAGATGCATGAAGGTTAAGTGAAAATTTACCTGCGAGAATCTATTAAAACTTTATGTTTTGTAATTAGGGGTGTAAAATATATGTGAAACAAAGTCGCTTGTGACAGCCCCGGGGTCGTACTCTCCGCCCGTTTTTCAGGACACACTTAAGAATAAGAAATTTTCTCCTATTTTGCCACCAGTAATTTCATGCAGAAATATTTATGGAACTTTTTATAGAAATGTCACCAGATTAATCTGGTTAGAGATCATCGTAAAAAAAATAGTGGTAGGAATAGAGGCGGAAATTTGTCATATTTGAGAGTGTCCTGAAAAAAGGGCGGAGAGTACGATCCTTGCAGCCCTGTACGATATAAAATGCATTTTAATAAAGGTGAAAAATGATTTTTAATCATAGCTGCCAATATTTTAATTTATTCCGGAGTCATTTTAGCCCCGCCTCTAATTCGTACCACTTATTTTTTAAAAGTAATTTTTTCTTATTTTATGGAAGTTGTATATTGAAGAAGATTTTTCTATAAATAAAGTGGTGCGGAATAAAGGCGGGGTTAAAAGTACTCCGGAATAAATTAAAATATTGGCAGCTATGTTTAATCATTACCTTTTAACCCCTTAACGCGCGGTGTCCTCGCTGCGAGGACGCTAAATTTAAGATCCAGCTGCAAAAATTCATCCCGGAAATTTTTTAGCAAAAATTTACGTTTCTAACATATGAGAAAAGGCTGGTTTTTTTAACCTTAAAATTAAAAATTTCTTTTCGTTTAATTTAGTTCATGAATTCCGGTGGCAGTATAATTTAAATGATCCGAATTGTTTTGCGCCGGAAAGGGTTAAATAAAACACTTAATAAAAATGTTAAAACTTTCCAATCAGTTTCTTTTTTTTAAACTACTGTTTCTTCAGTTTGCTTCATAAAACTCCAGTTTCTTCAGGTTCCTTACAAAAAAATTTGTTATATTACAAGAACAATAAATAGTAATTTGACTAGAATTATTATGAAAATATCGATAAAAAATGCATTTTTGTTAAGTAATCAAATTGTTCTGCACCATTTCTTTATCGTTAATATTAATTGATTCAGGATATAAGTTTTTCCCTTGTACATTATGAGACTGTACATAGAAGAGGAAAGAGTCTGGTGATTCAGGTTACGAAAGGCTTTAGTAGAATTGAGGTAATGTAATCAGAATTTTGGTTTGGTTAACTGCCAGCATTTCCACATTATTCCTTATCGTACTCAATTACCTGCAGCGAGAAACGAAAGAATTGCACGGTTACCAGTTTTGTTAAATGATGAAAAATTTAATAATGCCACTAATGTTACTTTAACTTTTTATTTTCCCCTAGAAATTATTTCAAAAGTCATTTTCTTTTATTTATATATAATTTGTGCAATGAGAAGAAGTATTTATGTATCAATCCACGAATGTTTACGTAGCTGACTAAAATATAACTACTATATACACAACAAATGAACCCTTCCACTGTATTTTGATCTTCTTTATTGCATGTAAATTAAAAATAAATAAATAAATAAAAAGTAAAGTAAAAACATTTCAGATCCAATAATATCTCCATTCTCACATTTACAAAAAATATATAAATAAATAATTTGTATAATAACTATAAAAAATATAAGATATGTAGAGCACATTTTTTTATGTTTACAACCGTATTTTTTTGTGTATAATCCGCAGGTCAGGCAAACAGGTTTCATACCAAAATATTTAATTTATAGACAAAGGTATGTTTGCACAAAACAAAATCTCGCTTAAAAATAGGTATATATGTTAACTAAAATTTACGGTATGAAACTTATATGATTTGTAAAGCGATAGAACTATATGTAGGAAAATACATTAAGAAACATAATCAATTTCGCTAAAAGAATCTATTCATTAAGGACTGATTTCATAGTTACCAACTCCAGTATTTTAGACAAGTTTCTTTTGTCACATTTATATGCAGAACTGTAGTCTTTAACAAAATAAAAATAATTTTGTTCAGTAAAAGTGGGCTTAAAAATTCTGGAAAGTTGGCAGTTCTGTGATTTCCTTTCACATACAGAGTTGTCAACTATTATAATATATTTCGGAGCATTTAAAAAAACCCTTCTTTTAGCACCAGAATTTTTGTAGATTATTTCTCTTCAATAAGTGACAACGATTAAATAAGAACAGAATATTTCTTCAAGATTACTGGTATGAAAAGAAGGTGGGGGTGAGAATGATGCGGAATAAATTATAAAAGTTAGTAACTCTGCACATATAGTGCTAACGAAATGTTATAAATTAGGGGAATATTATTTTTCTCATATATTTGGAAAGACTGAATGAGATTTTTTTTCCTATTTATAGTAACAAGCAATTTATAATAACGTACAAAAATAAACCTTTCTCTAAAAAAATTCGGTAAAAAAAAAAAAGTCAGTTGGATTGTTTATTCTAAACGAAGACTTTCATCAAAACAATTACCTTTATTCTAGCAATGAGAAGCAATCGAATATTTGGAAATCTCTTCATTTCGAACATTCCGACGGTGCGCATTTATTTTTTTTATTTCAAATGCCTCCTAGTTTAAAAATTTGAAAAATCTTGTTAATGATACTTCTTCACTCCGTTCATAACCGATCCTTGGGAATTATTCAATTAATTTGTTTCGCGTTTAGTTTCATTATTTTTTAGATTTTTAGATTTAGATTTATTTTTTAATTTGATTTATTTACGTATTTTCTTCTTTAATTTTATAATTTTCTTGAAAGCAGTTTTATATTTGCTTTCAATTTTATTTATTTTTACACTTCACTTCGACTTGGTGCGTTGTCTCTTTGTTTGTAACTTTCGATTTAACTTTATTCGCCTGACGGAGGGTTGTGTTTTCTATCAACCCGAAACAATTGTTACGATTTCTTATATTTTATGGTGTTTATTAAAAGTTTTGCACCAATTAATTAAGAGAGCTATTACAACAGCAAATTGAGAACAACGACACGGACATTTAATTACAAATATCAATGGTTGCTATTCGCATTCCACTGTGTTACTTGAATTAGAAAACTTACACATTCACTTTGTCGATTTTTCACGCTGTTTAATACTTTTGTAGATATCTATATATGTATAATTTCTGGTTTCAGTAATTTAACTTTTCAAATGTGAATAATGAAAAAATGTATTTCTACGAAATTATTGTGCTGCTCACAAATAAATCTAGAACGAATTCTTCATTAACATATAGAGAACATATTGTAAAAAAAAAAAAAAAAGTAAGAAACTTAAATTAAACTTTATATTAAACAGTATATTAAATATTAATCTTCAAAAAGCTAAGCTTTTGACTCTATGACTAGATATTATTCTAAAAATGTCTCTTAAAAAGTAGATACGTAAATTAGAAACCAGTAAAACACTTTTTGAATAATATCCATTGTTATTTTAGACAGAAGAAATTTCTAAGCTGTTAGTTTGTTTTGATTAATCATCTATCCTCTTCTGCAGAGATTTCACATAATATACCACATAGCCTCCTAAAGTAGATGCCTGTCGCGTAGCTCAGATACTTGGCAACAGTTAAGACGGTAGACAGCGCTACCTGGTGCAGATTGTGCGACTTTTTTCTTCAACAGCCACCAAAAATTTTTAAAAGTGGGATTTGATATATATAAAATGCGAATGGAATCGAGGAAATGTCCATTATATATGTCATATATCACTTCTTAAAATTATTGGTGACAGTTGAATAAAAAAGTCGCGCAATTTGTACCAGGTGGCGCTGTTAGGTGTTTGACGTTAATTCTTTAACGGACTTTCTAAATTCAAAATATTTATATTAACTTATTCGAGAGACAATGGATTCTGTTTGATTGTAAAATTGGCACTATTCAGGAAAACTTGGCGTGATTCAGCAGTTGGATCTTGATTGCGAGATTGATAACTTCAGAATTCGCTCCTAGATCGTTGTTAAGTGAATACGTACTCTTAAACCATCTCTCTCACCTCATGCCTTTGCATTCTCGAAACTCACGGACTAGGTGTACTGCCACTTTAAAAAGATGTTGAATTGCTTTATGAAAATCTCGAAAATAAAAAATATATTATTATTTATTACTCAGTCTGTGTTACTTTCTCAGCCATCTAAATCCTTTACAGCAGAATGGACCTGGACAGTGTATGCAACAACTTATACAAGAATACCAGAACTACTACTTGATAGCATTACTATCGTTAAATGATAAAATGAAGATAATTGAAACATGCAAATAAAAAAAAAATCATACTGTACGCATTGATTATTAACACTTTCCAAATGTACGTAATTATTCTATCATATAACTTTTATTATTCTTTGTCTACGTTAGTACACAACAGACAGAGGATTGAAAAGTATACAGATAGACTAACTGGATTTAAAATCACTCTTACATATTCTTGGAATGTTTTGAAAAGGCTTCACATAAATGAAAATGCAGCCGTTAGATTATAATTGCACCATTTAATATATCTGAACATTTTAGTGTAGTTCTGCAAATCTGAAAGTTACTCAGTTACTCATACCATATTCTATACAAAACATTATGTTTGAATAATAACAATACTTGTCTATTTCTTTACAATTTCTACAGTAGAACTTTTTTAAATGTTGTTTTTAAAAATGTCTGTCCTAAAACGCAATGCATTAGCTTTTTTTTTTTTTTTTTTTTTTTTTTTTTGTTCCTGTACACAAACTAGTTGTACAGGACCTAATGATGTCATTTTAAATAAGGAAAATTCCATAGTGAACTTGATTAAGTCCTTAAGTTATGTATGAAATACATAAAAGTTTTTTGAAAATTCCGAGAATATTTACGGACGATGAAGGCGAGAGATAGACAGATAGAAAGATAGATAGACAGATACATAAATTAAAATCATATTCACACTTCAATATTGTTAGAAAGTGTTAAAAACGCTTAATGTAATCGAAAGTACAATTCCACCAAATTTTTATTAATGGCTCTCTTTGTAACTGAATATTTTTGTGTGGCCCGTTAAATCTAATGTTAATTGTACCATATTCTATAAAAAACGTTCTTTTGTGCATATGAATAACATATTTCAAATTCATTAAACTTTGTGCAAAATAAAGTTATTAAAGTTTGGTTTATAGAAATACCTCTCATAGAACACAATACTTTGGAATACTTTCGAGTGTCTCTAAACACAAACCAGAGGTAGTAGTTACTCCATTTTCTAATGAAAACATCCAATCGTGAACTTGAATAACATATTTCAATTTCTTTAAGATTTGTGTACAGTAAAGTTATTAAAATATAGTTTAAAGAAATACCAGACAGACAGACAGACAGGCAGATGGACAGTCGGACAGACAGATATAAAATGGGTATCCTATTTAATCTTAAAGATTGTTAGAAAGTGTTAAAATTACTTAATGGAAACGAAAGTGTAATTCCAGAAAATGTCCCAAAATAACTTTTAATGTTAATTTTGTATAACCCTGTAAATTTAATGCTTATAATACTGTATTCTATGGAAAGCATTCTTTTGTGCATATGAATAATATATTTTAATTTCATTAAGATTTGTGCAAAGTACAGTTATTAAAATCTGGTTTCAGAAATATCTCTCATATAACGCAATGGTTTAGAACACTTTCGGGTGTCCCTCCACATAAACCACTGGTAGCGTTTACTCCATTTTATATTGCAAATATCCAATAGTGAACTTGAATAACATGTTTCCATTTCATTAAGATTTGTGCACTGTAAAGGTAATAAAATGTGGCTTATAAAAATACCTCTCATTAGAACACAATGCTTTCGGGCGTCTCTGTATAAAAACCAGTAGCGGTACCCACTCCATTTTCAACAGGGAACATCCAACAGTGAACTTAAATAACATGTATCCGTTTTACGAAATTCCATAAATATTTATCGGAGTTAGAGCGCGGACAGTTAGATAGACAAACCGAAGTCATTATCACTTTTCATAATCCTGTTGGAAAGTGTTAAAAAAATATTGTGCATACTAAAATTAGAACGTAGTGTAATTGGGAGAAACTAAAATGCATAAAATTTCTTTTACATCTAACTTTTTTCTAACATATATCTAAAGTTTTAAACGATTTACCAAAGAAAATACACTGCCTTTAAATAAATGACAGGACACGTTTTTTGAAATATCTCAAAAAGTAGTGGACAAATCATCTTGAAACTTCAGGAATGGGAACATATTATACCTCATATACTTCAGTGAAAACTTTGTTCCGAAAGGGAAAAGGGGATCAGCAAAAAAATTAAAGAAAAACGAAAGTGTTTGGCATCACCCTGTAAAAAAATTCTTGAAATGCGATCTGGCTGTAGTATGTGATTACAGGGCCAATTTTTATTATCAGTATACATTTTCATGTCTCTACGGCATGTAATTAAGAAGTTATAAACTAGTTTTAAAAAATTGCAAAAAAAAAAAAAAAAAAAAAAAAAAAAAATTACTTTTTTAGCAGTAACACGCAAAGTATTAAACCCAATGCAAAGTCATTTTCAGGAAACTTAACATACGATATTAGACACAGTATACTGCAGTCAGAATGAAAAAAAATAGTAAATATTTAATGTAATATGTGCATTTATAATAAATAGTTTTTAACTGCGTATGCGTAAGATTCAGCGAAATTTCATTCCTATAATTTGATAGCGAAATATTAGGGGAACCGGAAAATAATGTCGTTTTGAATTAATAAAATGAAACCGGAAATTTTTGTTTAACAGTGTTTACATGGTACTTTACAAATAACCATCTTATAAGATACCTAAGAATATCTTAAATTTTATCCAGGATAAATTTCCGATGTCAGTATTTTAATTCAAAAAGACATTATTTTCCGGTCCCCCTAATACAGGGGTCGTACTCTCCGCCCTTTTTTCAGGACACTCTCAAACATGACAAATTTCGGCCTCTATTCCTACGACTATTTTTTTTACGATGATCTCTAAAAAGATTAATCTGGAGATATTTCTATAAAAAGTACCATAAAAATTTCTGCATGAAATTACTGGTGGTAAAATAGGAGAAAATTTCTTATTCTTAAATGTGTCCTGAAAAAGGGGCGGAGAGTACGACCCCTGCTAATACATAGCTGCCAAGTTTTTTAATTTATTCCGGAATGCTGTTAGCCCCGCCCTTTATTTACACCATAATATTTGTAGAAAAATTTTCTTCAATATATAATTATGATTAAATATCATGAAAATTACTCTAAAAGGGTTACGGTGCAAAAAAAAAAAAAAAAAAAAAAAAGGGCGGGGCAAAAAACATTCCAGAAAAATGAAAAAACTTGGCAACTAAGGCCAAATATATTGAGCTACATATAAAAAACCTCAAACATCTAACCTGTAAACTGAAAAACCTGTACGCGATAGAAGTAAATATTATTCAGTTTCTCTCGAAGAAAAGCTGACCTTTTAACTGTTTTACTCACATTTTTATTTTGATTCAATGAATACTAATATAATTGTCGATGGTTGGAAATAAATATTGAGAAAATCCGTTACTATTTTCTTATTTTTGCGAACATGATATATATTTATACATTTTATACGATACTTGTTTTTATTTATTTTTATTTTTATTTATTTTTTATATATATATATATATAGGAGTAACTCAATACATTTGTATTTATTGAAATTTTATTTTTCCGACTGAGTGAAAATAATGCCTGGACCGGGAGTCGAACCCCGGGACTTTGACTTACAAGGTCAAGGCTCTACCAATTGAGCTATCCAGGCCGACACCCCGATCAGCATTACTCACTCAGACAACCTTTAGGCAGAAACATCTCAGGTCTATCATGTGGATAGCTCAACAGAAAATAAGCCGCAGGAAATGGAAAACACCATTAGATAATGGGAGAAAGAAATACATTTTTTATTAAAATGACTTACAAGTTCAAGGCTCTACCAATTGAGCTATCCAGGCCGACACCCCGGTCAGCATTACTCACTCAGACAACCTCTAGGCAGAAACATCTCAATACATTTGGCTATTAAATTATGCACATGAAATTTTGCTAAATCTTGAGCCTTTACAGTATATATAGGATATATATATAGGAGTAACTCAATACATTTGTATTTATTGAAATTTTATTTTTCCGACTGAGTGAAAATAATGCCTGGACCGGGAGTCGAACCCCGGGACTTTGACTTACAAGGTCAAGGCTCTACCAATTGAGCTATCCAGGCCGACACCCCGATCAGCATTACTCACACAGACAACCTTTAGGCAGAAACATCTCAGGTCTATCATGTAGATAGCTCAACAGAAAATAAGCCGCAGGAAATGGAAAACACCATTAGATAATGGGAGAAAGAAATACATTTTTTATTAAAATCACACAATCAACAGTGGAAGAAAATCATATTTATTGAAATTTTATTTTTCCGACTGAGTGAAAATAATGCCTGGACCGGGAGTCGAACCCCGGACCTTTGACTTACAAGTTCAAGGCTCTACCAATTGAGCTATCCAGGCCGATACACCGGTCAGCATTACTCACTCAGACAACCTCTAGGCAGAAACATCTCAATACATTTGGCTATTAAATTATGCACATGAAATTTTGCTAAATCTTGAGCCTTTACAGTTAAAAATTATTTAGTAAAAAAGCTTATATTTCATTAGATATTTTATATTTCATTATTATTTTTATTATTCTGATTGCAGTATGCTGTAAATAATATTGTATGTCAAGTTTCCTGAAAATGGCTTTGCACTAGGTTTAATAGATTGCGTATTCTAACTAAAAAATTGTTTTTTTTTTGCAATATTTTAAAGATCCTATATCTTTTTGATTACATGCGGTAGAGGCATAAAAATTCATACAGATAATAAAGAAAACCCCAATAATCTCATCTTACAGCAAGATTACATTTCAAGCAATACTTTTTACAGGGTGGTGCTCAAACACTTACATTTTTCTTTAATTATGTACTGATCCCCCTTTCGCTTTCGAGGCAAAACTTTTTTCTGAAATATGTAAGGTATAACATTATATTTTCACTCCTGAAGTTTTAAGATGGTTTGTCTAGTACTTTTTGAGATATTTAAAAAACCGCATGAAATCGAAAGGGTCTGTTAATTTATGGAAAGGTAGTGTACTTACGTGCTAGTCACCACATATCTTCACATTTCAAAGTCTATTAAAACTGCATAAAATTATCACATACCTAATAAAAGAGAAAAATAAATGATTAAACAAAAATTAAAAAATCAATCAACATAAGGTTTTATGGTTAACACCACTAAAAAAATAAAAAAATAAAAAAATAACACATTGTAATATAATTTTCATATTCAGAATTAACTATAATTTAAATACTCCGGGTAACTTACCGAAAAAGTGTGTTAAGTGCAGAGTTCCCAACTTGAATAATTTATTCACGAGCACTTTTAGCCCCGCCTCTTTTTCATACCGGAAAATTTGAAAAATTATATTCTACTTATTTAATGGTTGTCATATATTAAAGAGAAATAATCTACAAATTTCTGGTGCGAAAAGAAGGCGGGGATAAAATGCTCGTGAATAAATTATAAAAGTTGGGAAATCAGCTTCCGTGACTCTTCCACCAATATGTTTTTATAGTCAACTTTATAGAATGTTTCGTGATTTATGTAGATACTTATTTTCCCTTGATTATAATCACAAAAAAAAAAAAAAAAAAAAAAAAAATATGCAATCTTAATTCACGATATGATGTTAAAAGTTTAAATAGGTATTCAGGTAATAGGTACATACTTGCCAACCATCTCATTAATAACCGTACAATTGTTAACGCCCCCTGAAAAACGCCCCTTTTCTCACACCACTATATTTTTAGATTTATTCTCTCCAAATGTGTTTACAATTAAATAAGACTAAAATTACTCTAAAAAATAATTGGTGTGAAAAGAAAGGCGGGTGCTAGAAATTGTACGGTTCATAATGAGATGGTTGGCAAGTATGTAGTTATCATTATGGGCAAGGAAGGAATCATACAAATAAGCATTAAAAAAAGTAAATAAATAAACATTCATACATTCATACGACTGACATGTATAAATATAATAATCATATATGTATACAAATTTTATGTACAGATTTAGCTATAATGTATGTAATATATTATAGTCAATTCTGATAATAAAAACTGTATATATACAGAGGCTGTTTGCACATTTTTTAGACGATTTTGATGGAGTGTACTGAAGCAATTTCGTTCATATTTCGAGTTTTATTTGTTCAGTTTGATAGCCTTTGTTCTTAACTAACATTCTACATCATAATTTCTATGATAATAATGCTTTTTATAATATCGGAAGAGGTATATTTTTCTACTCCTCTTCCAGAGCCTTACTTCTGAGAGGCTTTCCAGAGTCCGCAAAGCGTTGTAGGTCGGTGTTTGGATAATGTTGATTTTAAGAGTCGAAAAACACAAAAAATCCAACAGTGATACATCAGAAGATTTAGCAGGAATGTCAGTGAAGGGTATGGTTTTAATTCCCGTTTTTTGTTCCATTTTTTTTCTAGAAAAGCAATTGCGGGTTGTGGTGTGTGGCTGCTTGTTTTGTCTTGATACAGTTCAACGGATTGATAGCATTGTGGATAAAGATCTGGATTTTCACTTTTAAAAATTGGAATTAAAATATGTTCTTGAGAGTATTTACAGTTGATTTTCACATTTTTGTCACATTTTTTTTTTTTTTTTGCTTTTATCTTGCGCTTGTATGAAAACCAGTGGCAATCATAAATCCTTTAGAAAAACTTTCTTTTGATGCTTTGAGCCATGTAGCAAATTTTTCGTTCTCCACTTTTGTGATAATAAATTGACCTTTTTTTATTGCAACCACTTAAATAGACCCAAGATTCATCTGTTGTTGCAACATTTTTCCAATTTTTCTCCTGATAAATGCTTTTCATAAATATTTCACTAAAAACTATCTTTGGAAGAGCGGAAACGTATCCTTCCTCCACTGCCATTTTAAAAGCGCATTTTTGCATCTAAACAAAAATTCGAAATATCAGAAGATAAATAAAACTTCTAAAAATATAACTGTTCTGAAAATAAAATTCTTCATGCAAACTATTTGTTCTTACTGCGAAATAAAATCGTCTAAAAAATGTGCGAACAGCCTCTGTATTTATTATATTGGGTTGTCTAGAAAGTTCGTGCTGATTTTGAATGAAAATTGAAGCGCAACACATTTAAATGCTCATGGATAGTGGATTTTGATATTTTTAACATTTCTTCTAATTCAAGTGTCGTAGAGTGTGGTTTATTTTCGATCAGCATTTCAATTTGATCTTCATCTGGGGTGGAAGGCCTACCAGGGCGTTTTTGATCTTGGAGGTTGAAATAGTTTCAAACCTAGCAAACCACTCCCGCACTGTTCATTCAGCTACAGCACCTTCGCCGTAAACATCGCCCGATTTGTCTATCACTTGTGTGGCATCTTTGCCTTTCGGAAAAGAAAAAAAAAAAAAAAAAAGACATTAAATGTCTATAAGGCTTTACTTTCTTCCATATTTAAAGGCGTATAAAACTGACAACAAGTAACATATCGTAAATTTTTTTTTTCTAGTACAGGCTTTTAGAATATGTACGCATGTTATATATTTTCAATCGTTCTGATACACACTCATATCTGTCCTTATGCCACCTAACGAAAATCGACACGAACTTTCCGGACGAACCAATATTTCTACATGTTATAGATGTACGATATCTACCACACCTATTTTGTTTCTTAATACTTACACCATTTTATTGATATATTTTTACCACAATTGATTGTGGAAAGATACCGCGTAAGTTTATTTTTAAAATATATTGGCAGAAGAGTCACGAATAGAAGGTGTGTTCGAAAACACCCTGCATTAAAATTTATTATATATAAAAGTTCGTATGCAATTAACAAAGTAGAAAAGTACAGTAAAGTATTTGAAACTTGAACTATACATAATACGCTGCATAAAAGAGAGTTTAAGAAAGATATGAGAAATATAAAGAAAAGAAAAATTAAACAGTTGTACATACATAACACATATAAATACAGTTTTGATATTCAGAATTAACTGTATTAAAAGGATGATTGCCAAGATTTCTAATTTTAAAAAAGGAATCTATATTATTGATGAATTAAAAAAAAAAAAAAAAAAAAAAAAAAAAAAAATACCTGCGGCACTCGAGGACTGCCGCGGTAAAGCTATTATAGCATAGCATTTTTTATCAACTTAAGTAATTATAATTATTTATTTATTTTATTTATGCAGTATTTTTTTTTCTTTGATATTAATTCAAGTTACACTTTTTAAGCGTGGTGACCGATAAGAAAAGAAATTGTTTTCTTTTATTGAATAAATGAGAATATATCCGCAATGAGAATATATCAAAAATAGCCGCAATCGATTTGTAGGTAATAGCCGCAATCGATTTTTAAAGGCCTGCAAGTCGAATGGGAATATTTAAGTTTTTTCTTTGATATTAATTCAAGTTACACTTTTTGAGCGTGGTGACCGATAAGAAAACAAATTTTAATAGAGAAAAGGTATTTATTTAATAGGTTTTAAAGGCCTGCAAGTCGAATGGGGATATTCAAGTTTTTTCTTTGATTTTAATGAATAAGATAACAATAATGATAAGAAAACAAATTTTAATAGAGAAAAGGTATTTTAATAGGTTTTAAAGGCCTGCAAGTCGAATGGGGATATTCAAGTTTTTTCTTTGATATTAATTCAAGTTACACTTTTTGAGCGTGGTGACCGATAAGAAAACAAACTTTAATAGAGAAAAGGTATTTAATAGGTTTTAAAGGCCTGCAAGTCGAATGGGGATATTCAAGTTTTTTCTTTGATATTAATTCAAGTTACACTTTTTGAGCGTGGTGACCGATAAGAAAACAAATTTTAATAGAGAAAAGGTATTTAATAGGTTTTAAAGGCCTGCAAGTCGAATGGGGATATTCAAGTTTTTTCTTTGATATTAATGAATAAGATAACAATAATGATAAGATAACAATAATGATAAGAAAACAAATTTTAATAGAGAAAAGGTATTTTAATAGGTTTTAAAGGCCTGCAAGTCGAATGGGGATAGTCAAGTTTTTTCTTTGATATTAATTCAAGTTACAGTTTTTGAGCGTGGTGACCGATAAGAAAACAGATTTTAATAGAGAAAAGGTATTTAATAGGTTTTAAAGGCCTGCAAGTCGAATGGGGATATTCAAGTTTTTTCTTTCATATTAATTCAAGTTACACTTTTTGAGCGTGGTGACCGATAAGAAAACGAATTTTAATAGAGAAAAGGTATTTAATAGGTTTTAAAGGCCTGCAAGTCGAATGGGGGTATTCAAGTTTTTTGTTTGATATTAATTCAAGTTACACTTTTTGAGCGTGGTGACCGATAAGAAAACTAATTTTAATAGAGAAAAGGTATTTAATAGATTTTAAAGGCCTGCAAGTCGAATGGGGATATTCAAGTTTTTTCTTTGATATTAATGAATAAGATAAAAATAATGATAAGATAACAATAATGATAAGAAAACAAATTTTAATAGAGAAAAGGTATTTTAATAGGTTTTAAAGGCCTGCAAGTCGAATGGGGATATTCAAGTTTTTTCTTTGATATTAATTCAGGTTACACTTTTTGAGCGTGGTGACCGATAAGAAAACAAACTTTAATAGAGAAAAGGTATTTAAAAGGTTTTAAAGGCCTGTAAGTCGAATGGGGATATTCAAGTTTTTTCTTTCATATTAATTCAAGTTATACTTTTTGAGCGTGGTGACCGATATAAAACAAAATTTAATAGAGAAAAGGTATTTAATAGGTTTTAAAGGCCTGCAAGTCGAAAGGGGATATTCAAGTTTTTTCTTTGATATTAATGAATAAGATAACAATAATGATAAGATAACAATAATGATAAGAAAACAAATTTTAATAGAGAAAAGGTAGTTAATAGGTTTTAAAGGCCTGCAAGTCGAATGGGGATATTCAAGTTTTTTCTTTGATATTAATTCAAGTTACACTTTTTGAGCGTGGTGACCGATAAGAAAACAAATTTTAATAGAGAAAAGGCATTCAATAGGTTTTAAAGGCCTGCAAGTCGAATGGGGATATTCAAGTTTTTTCTTTGATATTAATGAATAAGATAACAATAATGATAAGATAACAATAATGATAAGAAAACAAATTTTAATAGAGAAAAGGTATTTTAATAGGTTTTAAAGGCCTGCAAGTCGAATGGGGATAATCAAGTTTTTTCTTTGATATTAATTCAAGTTACAGATTTTTGAGCGTGGTGACCGATATAAAACAAAATTTAATAGAGTAAAGGTATTTAATAGGTTTTAAAGGCCTGCAAGTCGAATGGGGATATTCAAGGTTTTTCTTTGATATTAATGAATAAGATAACAATAACGATAACATAACAATAATGATAATAAAACAAATTTTAATAGAGAAAAGCTATTTTAATAGGTTTTAAAGGCCTGCAAGTCGAATGGGGATATTCAAGTTTTTTCTTTGATATTAATTCAAGTTACACTTTTTGAGCGTGGTGACCGATAAGAAAACGAATTTTAATAGAGAAAAAGGTATTTAATAGGTTTTAAAGGCCTGCAAGTCGAATGGGGATATTCAAGTTTTTTCTTTGATATTAATTCAAGTTACACCTTTTGAGCGTGGTGACCGATAAGAAAACAAATTTTAATAGAGAAAAGGTATTTAATAGGTTTTAAAGGCCTGCAAGTCGAATGGGGATATTCAAGGTTTTTCTTTGATATTAATGAATAAGATAATAATAATGATAAGATAACAATAATGATAAGAAAACAAATTTTAATAGAGAAAAGCTATTTAATAGGTTTTAAAGGCCTGCAAGACGAATGGGGATATTCAAGTTTTTTCTTTGATATTAATGAATAAGATAACAATAATGATAAGAAAACAATAATGATAAGAAAACAAATTTTAATAGAGAAAAGGTATTTTAATAGGTTTTAAAGGCCTGCAAGTCGAATGGGGATATTCAAGTTTTTTCTTTGATATTAATTCAAGTTACACTTTTTGAGCGTGGTGACCGATAAGAAAACGAATTTTAATAGAGAAAAAGGTATTTTATAGGTTTGAAAGGCCTGCAAGTCGAATGGGGATATTCAAGTTTTTTCTTTGATATTAATTCAAGTTACACTTTTTGAGCGTGGTGACCGATAAGAAAACGAATTTTAATAGAGAAAAAGGTATTTAATAGGTTTTAAAGGCCTGCAAGTCGAATGGGGATATTCAAGGTTTTTCTTTGATATTAATGAATAAGATAATAATAATGATAAGATAACAATAATGATAAGAAAACAAATTTTAATAGAGAAAAGGTATTTAATAGGTTTAAAAGGCCTGCAAGACGAATGGGGATATTCAAGTTTTTTCTTTGATATTAATGAATAAGATAACAATAATGATAAGATAACAATAATGATAAGAAAACAAATTTTAATAGAGAAAAGGTATTTTAATAGGTTTTAAAGGCCTGCAAGTCGAATGGGGATATTCAAGTTTTTTCTTTGATATTAATTCAAGTTACACTTTTTGAGCGTGGTGACCGATAAGAAAACGAATTTTAATAGAGAAAAAGGTATTTAATAGGTTTTAAAGGCCTGCAAGTCGAATGGGGATATTCAAGTTTTTTCTTTGATATTAATTCAAGTTACACTTTTTGAGCGTGGTGACCGATAAGAAAACGAATTTTAATAGAGAAAAAGGTATTTAATAGGTTTTAAAGGCCTGTGAGTCGAATGGAGATATTCAAGTTTTTTCTTTGATATTAATTCAAGTTACACTTTTTGAGCGTGGTGACTGATATAAAACAAATTTTAATAGAGAAAAGGTATTTAATAGGTTTTAAAGGCCTGCAAATCGAATGGGGATATTCAAGGTTTTTCTTTGATATTAATGAATAAGATAACAATAATGATAAGATAAAAATAACGATAAGAAAACAAATTTTAATAGAGAAAAGGTATTTAATAGGTTTTAAAGGCCTGCAAGTCGAATGGGGATATTCAAATTTTTTCTTTGATATTAATTCAATTTACACTTTTTGAGCGTGGTGACCGATAAGAAAACAAATTTTAATAGGGAAAAGGTATTTCAATAGGTTTTAAAGGCCTGCACGTCGAATGGGGATATTCAAGTTTTTTCTTTGATATTAATTCAAGTTACCTTTTTTGAGCGTGGTGACCGATAAGAAAACAAATTTTAATAGAGAAAAGGTATTTAATAGGCTTTAAAGGCCTGCAAGTCGAATGGGGATATTCAAGTTTTATCTGATCTACTTTATACACAAATTTTACGCGTACAGCTATTAACTGTTGTACATAGATGATAGATACCTATACACCTGTATACTTTCTCACAAACAGCTGCTTACGTATTCGTCCGATTTCAGAGCAGCTCGTCTCGATCCGTGCGAGCTTCGTACAGTCGAAGTCTACCGAAGTCTGCCGAACTGTGTTAGGTTTTTTTTCGTTACGGAATTTTTTGATTCGGTCGCCGCGCTGAAAGCCCGCGATAAAAGGTATACAATAGCTTAAAAAAAATAATAATAATTTATTAACCCGTTAGTAGTCGCTAGTTGGTCGATTTGCCGCCCATCCTTCAGTTTTTCCAGATTTTTTTTATTCAACAGCCACCAAAAATTTTTAGAAGTGGCCTTTTGATATACATAAACCGCGAATAAAAGCGATTTAATGTAGATCACATCACTTCTTAAAATTATTGGTGACAGTTAAATAAAAAGTTCGTAATCTGTAGTAGGTGGCGCTGTTGATAGCGACTACTATCGGGTTAAAATAAACATATGGACGAATATAGCATAACTACCAACGCGCCAGTAGCTGTTGACCATGCATTTACCTATATTCAGAATTGCCAACACTTTAATTTGTATTCCAGAGTATTTTTAGTCCCGTCTTTATTCCATACCACATTTTTAAAGAGTACATTTTTCTTATTTTATGGTAGATATGTATTGGTGTAAAATACTTAAAAAATAAAGTGGGGCGAAATAGAGGTGGGGCTAAAAATGCTCCGGAATAAATTAGAATGCTGGCATCTGTACTATGTTTGACAAACAGATAATTTTTTTTTTTTAGCTAGCTCCATGTCACAAAGATAGAGTGAGTCACATAAAAGGTTAAATATTGTTACAATAAGTAAATAAATAAATAAATAAAATTATCGTATTTTAAAACACTTTCGCGACCCTTTGACATAGATTTACGTCATTAGGGAATCTGTAAGTAAGTACGCCAGTGGGCGTTTCTTTGGCAATTTATATGATACTATATATTTTAAGAATAATCCCAATATTCATATTTGTGCAATCAAAATACTATGGATACGAATAGTTTAATTAGATAGGGTATAATGTTAATGTATATCCATTTGTAACATTAATATGGATACAGAAAACCTTGTTCTGAAATAACGTAGTTTAAAGGAATAACGACCACAGATCTTACTATCAGAGAAACAAAAATATGCGGCCGCGAAAGTGTTAAAAGCGATAATTTGTGATTAAGTAGGATATCAATGAATGTAAAATAATAATAATAATAATAATGGTGAAAACAAAAATATCGTTGTTTGCAATTTAACTAAATTTCTCATGGAATTTTTCTATTGGTGATATTTTTTTGTATTACAAAATATGAACGAAAAACGAAACATTGGTAATATGTATGTATATATATATGTCTTCAAATTTGGTGTATGATATAAAATTACGTGTGAGGAAGAAACAGTGTTGCCAAATCTGCTGGATTGTTTATTAAATAATCACCAATAATTTTGAGAAGCGATATTTGCTATATAACAGGCTATCAATCTTCGAAGTGTTCGTAAACGTTACAATTAAAAATTATTGGTGGCTTTTGAATAAAAAAACCGTCATTTCTGGCAACACTAGGTAGAAGTAGTTATTTTATCAGCAAAATACTTATTATATAGGAAAATTAAATCATACAACTTCTAAAGAAACTCGCCCAGTAAAATCCTAATTGACAACTTTTTTGCTTTTTGGATACTGGAAAATACTTATAGAATATTTTTATAAATTCTATAACAAATTTCCTTGATTTAATAAAATAAATATTTCTACCAATATTTGTTGCAGTTAAAAAGTGTAAAATAGCAACTATGGTGAAAAAAAACTGAAGTGCTTCCCCAAGAAACTTATTATAATTGTCTATAAAAATTATATGTTAAAAAAATGTTGCATGTTCTCAGGGAAATTTTATGCATTTTAGTGTATTTTATATTTACCATGTAACATTAAATGGTTAATGGTGAAATTTATGTAGTACAGTGCATTATATTTATTAAGTCATTATGCAAATATTTTGTAAACAACCATAGCCTCCTAAACTAGATGCTTTCCGCATGGCTTGGAAACTTGGCAACAGTTCCAGCGGTAGGCAGCGCCGCCTGGTACAGATTGCGCGACTTTTTTATTCAACAGCCACCAAAACAATTTTTAAGTGGGATTTGATATATGTAAAAGGCGAATAGAATCGAAGAAATGTCGATTATGTATATCATATATCATTTCTAAAAATTATTGGTGAAAGTTAAATAAAAAAGTCTTGCAATCTGTACCAGGTGTCTCTGTCTACCGCTTGAACTGTTGCCAAGTTTCCGAGTCACACGGAAGGCATCTAGTTTAGGAGGCTATGATACGAAATATGAAAAAAAAGTGGAATTACATATATATATTATAAATATTTTGTTTTCATGTATAGCCTATAGTTGCCAGACTTGGCAGCTTTTCCATTGAACATTATTTTATATGATATTATGTGAATTGTTATTCATATGAACATTATTTTATATTCTATTTAATGAAGTTTCCGATATAAAATGAATGCTCCTGACTCAGTCTTGCCTGACAATGTCTGGCAACACAGCGTCAGGCGCATTCATCTCATACCGGAAATTTCATTAAATAGAATGTAATCTAATATAAAATAATATTCAATACAAAAGTCGGGAAATCTGACGATGATATTTTGTTCTTTCTTGTATTAAATGTTTGTCTATTCATTGAAAATTACCATTCATGAATGACTAGCCCATTTTTAATTATTTTTATGTAACAAATAATTAAAAAATATATCTTTGTAACAGGTCACAACTCTCGAATGTAGAGGGACTTTCTATTAGAGATATATTAAGATAAATATGTTATGTACTTGATATTATTATGTACTTAATACTATTATGATTTACTACTTCTTTATTTACTTGATACTATTTTTTAATCAATAAAAAATATATATTTATTTAATTTTTTAATAATTAAAATTTTGAATAATTTCATTTTTATTATAGAATCGAAGTTCTTTCAATTTAATTTTTTTATGTAGGAAATCATTTATCCTATCAGACTTTTTATTTGAGGACTCTTGGAAAAGTATTGATCGATAATTATTCCTCTACTTCCAGATGTGTTAAATCTTGCTCCGATAATCCTTTTGTTTGTGGATCATTATTATTAATGAAAGAAAAAAGAAAGAAAAATCGCGCTGTCAAAAAAAAAAAAAAAAAAAAAAAAAAAAATCAGCCTTTCTTTTACGTTGAAAATAATGATAAGAATTCCATATGTATACATTGAAAGATAAATTTAATTTCTCAACATAAAAATATTGAAGTCACATTAATAATTAAAACTAATCTGAATTAATATATATGTACTACCAACGAAAAGTTATGTGGTTCATTTAGATTATAAAACTCTTTACAAATATACTTGTAAGGACTTTCCAGAGTGAGAAGTTTTTTCCTCTTTTAACATCATTTTTTTCCCCTTGAGAGGAATTTTCATTATATTTCTTAAGTAATAAGTCGTAATCAGAGAGTATACAAATTATTGCCTAAAAATAGTGGAAGCAAAAAATGGAATAAATTTCTCATTTCTCAAAGTGTCCTGAAAAAGGGCGGATACTACGACCCTTGACTTGCCCGTTACACGTTTAACCTCGATTGTATTTTACCTCTGTATAGCTACATGTCTCTGCCCTTTTTTCAGGACAATTTTGGGGATGAGAAAGTTCCATCTTTTATGATACCACTGCTTTCATACAGATATGTTCATCTTATTTTTACATTAATTTGCCACGGTTGTTTTGGTTATAAAGGATATAGGTTATTTCATGAAATTAGTGGTAGTAAACAAGGTGGAAGAAATTTATCTTCCCTGAAATTTCTACGAAAAAAGAGCGGAAACATTGAGTTCTGCCTCTGTGATGACAAAATAATACTCTTTTTGTTTAATTTTTTGAATTGAGGAATATAAATATAAATAAATTAGTAAAGAAATAAAAGAAATGAACAATATCTATAGCTTACTTCTAAAAGATAAAAAATAAACCAGAGATAAAAAATAAACCTTTTCTTTGAACTGAAATCTCGACAAAATGTTTTTATTTATCTTCTAAGAGCCCTGCAGAGAGTCATTCAAAACATTTTCAGGGCGTAATGATATCTATACTATTAGGTTGATTCATAAATAATTTCAGATTCAGTTAAAATAGAATACACACCAATAACATTATACAACGAATATAATAATGTATATTAGGTAATATTTCCTGCCGAAGAATAAACCCTTCCCACATTTATCATGTTACGTATTTCTAGGTGGAGTCTTAAATAACTTCCTTTGATTTTAGCACGTATTTATTTTGCTTTTATTTAGTTTAAAAATTATATCAATTTATTATGTATTCACCATTATTATGTATGGCGTTCTCCCATCTTCTTGGCAACTTATATATTCCTTCCTTGTAAAATGTGGTTGGTTTCGATTGGAAGAAATTTTCGACAGCCTGTCTGACTTGTTCTTCAGATTTGAATGTTTTTCCTTTCAAAAAGTTTTGTAATGAACAGTAAAGGTGAAAATCTGTCGGGGCAAGGTCCGGGGAGTAAGGTGGGTGCGGTAAAATAGACCATCCGAGCTCTAGAAATGTTTCTTGTGTCACCCTTGTTGAATGTGGTCTTGCATTATCATGCAAAAGTATGATGTTTTTGCTATTGGCGAGTGTAGGACGTTTTTCATGAAGTTTCTCTTTCACTCTTTGCAGTTGCTGAACGTATATGTGTGCAGTAATTGTTAAATTTGGCTTTAATAACTCGTGATGGATTACTCCTCGACAATTCCACCATACACACAATAAAATCTTTTTTCCATGGATGTCAGCTTTCGTATCTGGTAAGGGTTTTTGCTCCTTATCAAGCCACTGTCTTTTACGGATGATATTCTCATAAGTAATCCATTTTTCATCACCAGTTTTTATCCTATCTAAAAAAGGCACTTTTTTTTCCCGTGAGAGCAGACTTGTAGCGATAGACAGGCGGTTTTCTTTATTCTGTTCACTGAGATTGTGTGGTACCCATACTCCTAATTTGCTGACTTTCCCTAATTTCTTCAGGTGGCGGAAAATAGTTGATTGTGGTGCATTCAACCTTTCTGCCATGTCTCTAGTTGATTGGCGTGGATTTTGTTCCAATATAGCCTTTACAAGGTTGTCATCGAAGTCGGAAGGACGTCCTGTCCTCAGTTCGTCCTTTAAAGTCGTATTTCCAGAGCGGAATTTTGTAAACCAATATCTAACTGTCCTATCAGTTATTAGATCTTCACCGTATACACTGCATATTTTATCAGCTGTCGCTTTAGCACTATTGCCTTGTCTGAATTCCCAAAGCATCACATGACGAATATGCACTTTTTCATTCTCCATTTTAGGCGATTGGAGTAACAGTTTAATCAAACATACACTAGACAAAACGATTGTTAGAAGAATAATTGAACCACAGATTATATACTAAGACAGATGGCACACCCCCAATGAAATCAGACCAATGAGTACCGTAATGCCAGTGACGGCTGAAAGCTAATATTTGCATAATTCCATTAAAATAAAAGGTGATCGTCATTCTGATTGGTTAAAAACGAACATAATATGCAAAATTCCTCACCTTCGGAGAATTTTATTAACATTTGCAGTATGCATGCTTTGACCATTGGTTCAATGCAAGTAAAGCCCAAATTCACTACATGATGAATGCAGGGGGAGGAACCTATCTTTGCCGCTTTATATTCATTGTATAATGTTTCTGGTGTAAATTTTAACTAAACTGCTACGGAAATTATTTATGAATCGACCTAATATTATATAAAGAGCAAAAACTTGTATGTTTCTGGAGGGTAATCCTGAAACTACTGAACCGATTTAAAAACTTCTTTAAATATTAGCTGCTGCCAACATAAAAGAAGCATTTACATGTTCATTTTGTTTTTAAAATATCTTGATATGAAAAGAAAAGAAATATATTTGGACGTGAATTAAATTGAAATTCATATAAAGCTTTGTGAAATGTTAAACTTACACATTAAATCTGACACATTAAATCATTATAGATTTAAAAGTATTTATTTATCTAATAATGTAATTTGATATGATAGAATATAATATATCGATCTAAGCATTAATGTTTAAACTGATGTGTGTAAACGAAATTAGAATTTAAAAATAAATATACAAATTAAAAAAAAATAAAATTAGAAATTCAAACTTCTAAACTTTTATTAAATTATTTATTTTAATTTATAATTGTTACCAAAAAATTTACGAGTTAATTTATTTTTCAACTTTTAATAAAAATCAACTTTTAAAAATTGACCAATAAGTTAGGATTTTATAAACATCCAGTCATTAGGTAGCGTAAAAAAATAGGCGTCATTAGGCGTTCCTCACCGTTTATTTTCTCTCTACCACAACGGTTATCACCTCTATTTTAACACTGGACTTGTTAAATCAACACTTGCGCAGTTGCTCCCATGGTCGCAAGAATCGTGGTTGAAGAATAAATATAAACCCATCTAATGCTTTGAAATATTAACAGACTCAGAAAAAAAACAAAAAATAGAGATAACAAATTGAAATATATATACCTTATATATTTAAAAATATACTTTTAATAAGAAATGTGTTCTGAGGGTAATTAGAAATACCTTAAGCTGAAATCTGAAACATCACAAATTCCCTTTAAATATTTTGTGTTTGGAAATTTAGTTTCAAAAAGAAGTTAAAGCAATGTATAAAATAAATGCATTTCCTTTACGTAGATTAAATTTCATCGCAAATGTAGCTGTAAAATTTGCATATTTCAATTCCGTTATCAATTTTCATATCCGTGTGCTGAAATACAAACGTGCTCTGGAAGAAAAGTATAGCGTATGAAAATGTATTTCATTCAAGAGAATGGTTTTATTTTATGAGCCTTAAAGTTATGTTTTCTTTAATAAATTGAATGACATTTATTTTTCAAATGTAATAACGAAATATTCCTTTAAAAACAATGTCCTAAAAATTTAGTAGTTCGTATCTGTATTTTTATGTGCAATTATTGGAAAATATTTTATAAGTTATGACTGATGAATAATTTTACTTTCTTGCTTTTACTGACATTTCTCTTATAAAAGTACTCATATACTATCATTTGTCTTATGAAAGTGTAAAAATTACGTTATATAAATTTTCTTATTATATTCGGTAATATGGGAAAATATCTCATTATTTCTTATCCCACTTAGCTTTTTGAAAGAGGGATAACGCTCATACTACAGATTGAAAGCAATCCGATTTATGGTATAGTGAATTAATCATATAACTGCAAAACAACTTAAAATAATTAACTAACTACAGGGTGACTATAAATAAACTTGCCTATTCAGAGCTTGTATAAAAACATTTCAAATGCATGTGCTCAAAGGAGCTACAAATATATATATATATATATATATATATATATTAAATATTCGCTATGAGGGGATGGACATACATCAAAATACAAACAAAATATAAATTTTAATGTAAACAACTTTATTTATTACAGATTTAATTACTATTTGTTACAAATTACAGATTGTTTATATATGGAGAATATATTGTTCAATGTGGGCGCCATCATTATGTAGTAAAATCTGCAGACCATGAACAGTGTGTTTAACAGCTGATCGCAGCTGGTCGCCAGTGATCCTCCGCACATACAACGTTATACGATCCTTCATGTCAGCCAAAGTTTCAACATTTCTCTTTAAAACCAAATTATTTTGTGGCACTATAACCAAAAATCTTACAGATTAATATCGTGGGAACGAGCCGACCAAGGAGTTTAAAATGAACGAGTAATCACTCTATCATCTGTAAAATTTTGTAGCGAAAATCTTTGAAAATCAAAGTATAATAGGGAAAATCGTAGACTAACATGCCTATACTCTCGACTACAAATTTTTCATTCTAAGAGACAACATCCATTAGAGTGGTAGATCAAAATTTTACACTATTGAACTCATGCCCAAAAAAAAAAAAAAAAAAAAAAAAAGATCATTTATGAAAGGTTTTTTTTTTTTTTTTCTAATTTATCGATAATTTTTTATATTTTTCGTGGTTTACATCAGCTCTAATTTACAGATATATTTTTTAATGTAAAATATAATGAATTTTAATTAACTGATATTGACTATTTATTTTTTTAAAACTGAGTTTATTACTATCCTGTGCATATTTTCGAAGAAAGTATAAGATTCGGAATATTTTTGGTGATTAACACGATTCGCGATTCCCTAAACACAATTCGACCATTAAAAAAAAAATAATAATAATAATAATAATAATAATAATAGTAAGTCTGTTTTTTTTTTTTTTTTTAAGCAGCAAAACTGAGCGACTACTATACCTCCTTAACAAATGGACTGCAGTAATTTCAAATGTGTTAATATTATTTATATTTTATTCTTTAAATATAGTTTGGGAGCTTTTTTTTCCAACACAGTTCAAAACTGTGTATAACCTTTCTTCTGAGTATCTGCGTGCGTTTTTATTTCTCGAATATTTTAATAATTCCATAAAAAACCTTTTAAACATTTTTTTTTTTTTTTTCGTTTCATTTTAAATAATAAGTCAGAAATATATTTCAGTATCATTATAAATGTATAAGACACATAACACAATTAAAATCTTTCACTAACAGTTTCTCAGAATAAATCTGTATGGTTTTATGTGGCTGTACAAATGAATAATTAACGTTAATCACATAATTTTCTTTAGATAACATTCATTATTGGATCTGAAAAAGAAAATATCGATTTCACATGTTTAACAATTTATAAGCATTGCTAAACGTTCATTTATTATTATATAATACTCATATCTTAGACTGTACTGTATCCAGATTACTTTATAAACCCTCTCATAAATCTGCGATGTTTTATTAGTTTCCCATCATACTATAGGTATGGGGAACTTAGGTAATCGTGAAAATTTTTGAACATGTGCTTTTTTATTTTTTACGCGTTTTCAGGTGTGAAGAATCCGAAAATGACAAAAATTATATTGTGTCCGTCTGTAAGTTTGTTAGTGTGTTAGTCCGTTAGTTTGTCAGTCAGTTTACACGATATCTCACGAACAAAGGATCGCAGAGAGGTCACACCAGTTTTAAAATATTACTTTCAATACTGGCAAGAACCCTATTCATTTAAAAACTTCGAATTGAAAAATTTCGTAAATTATTAGAAATTTACGATTTTCTTAACATGGGAGATTAGGACAAAATTTCACTTAAACGTGCATTAAATGGAAAATTATTACTGTAAATATCAGACCAGTTTTAAAATATCAGTTTGTAAGCCGGAATGAACATCAGTAACTATAAATATGCTACTTTGAAAATTTCGCAAGTTATTGGAAATTTATGAATTTCTTAACATGGCAGTATAGGGCAAAATTTCACATAAACGTCAATTTTGAGCGATATTTTCATCGTAAAGATGTCATACTACTTTTGAAATATTATTTAGGATATTGGCATGGATATCACTATGAATTTTCCAAATTTTCCAAAAATTTCGTATGTTATTAGAAATTTGCGAATTTCTTAACATGGCAGAATAGGGCAAAAATTCACACAAGTGTCAATCTTGAGGGGTATTTTCATCGGAAATGTGTCAGACCACTTTTAAAATATTATTTAGTTTACTGACTTGAATATCATAGAGTACGAATATTCTAATTTAAGAAATTCGTAAGTTATTTGGAATTTACGATCCTCTTAAAATAGCAGAAGAATACGAGATTGAGCATAAACGGCCATTTTCAGGATCATAAATATATCAGACAACTTCAAAATAACATTTGTGATACTTGTATGAACATGACTGATTACAAATATTCTAATAGGAAAACTTCGTAAGCTATTCGTTTTTTAAGATTTCATCAACATAACAAAATTGAAAAATTTCCATATGAATATGCATTTTGAGGATTGTTGCATTCGCAATAGTAGCATGAAAACTAAACTACGAAATTTATCCTAATTAAATAAATTAATAGATTAGAATAAGATAAATATATCAAAGTGAACGGTGGATAGCCTATTAGGCGGGGATTTCATTCTGTCACTGTGTCAAGCGTTGAAATTCATTTCTCTTAACATGATAACTATGTTAAGAGAATGTCCTGTTCTAGAAATTTATGAATATATATATAGATGGGAAACTGAGCAGAGTCCACCTATGCCAACTAGTTTTATTTTGTTTTATTTTTAAGTTAGCATCCTGCATTAAATCGGAAAAAACCCCAAGAGCATATATCAGTTTTATGGGATACTACTGCTCTCCTCTAACCATTGTTAAATGCTGTAGTTAGAACCTTTGAAAAATATATGTGTTATTAAATAAATAAAAAAATAATAATAATAATCATATTAATCAAGGAATTTTGATCCGTATCGTTTTATGAAATTTATTATACTTTTTCGCTTTTCCATAAATCGTATTCGCACCAGCATACATTTTACTCAATTTAGGTACAACAAAAACATTTACAATGCAGCAGACAGTGCATTGCTCATCGAGCAGTGTTGCCAGACTTAAACATTGTTCCCCAGTTTGGAGATTGTTTGAGGACGATTAAGTGGTGTGCAGATGGTGGAAGAGAAAATTTTTGGCATAAATACGGGGATTTTCCACAAAATTCGTAGAGGATTACTGTTTTCTACGAGTCAAATTCCGCACAAAAAGGAAAAGAAAAAAAAATCGACAAATTTATCAGATGATAATGCAACGATTCAGGAAGCTATTTCAGAAATAAAAAAAAGCAAGATTTTCAAACTTCCGATTATAAAATTTATCTCATTTTTTGTTTTTCTTATTCCCTGAAAGCAGTAATTATTTGGTTTATGTTTGTTGTTACAAGCATAGTGAAAATGCTTGATAATTATTAATTGCAGCTTGAGTAATAAAGTTTAAAAAAGCTCGACCAAAGTAAACTCGAATACTTGATCTTAGCTTGAATTGATTTTTCAGGCTTGATATATTAAGTTTGATTCAAATGTTATAAACTGTCTAGATACCTTGTTTTTATGTATTTTATAGTTGATAAAAACTCATTTTAAATGCATGTGGAATACGAGATACTTACAAATGATTAGAAGTGAGCAATCTGGACTGAGAAGATTTTAAAATGTTCAAAAAGTAGATTGTTGAACAATTGTTTCATAAATGGGGATATTTTTTTCTTTAAATAGCTTTATTTAGGGAAAATGTGAGCTAAAACTTATCGAAATTTTATAGTTTTTAATTTATTTTATTTTATTTTATTTTATTTTTTGTTTGACTAAAATACATTGGTCTGGTTAGAAAAATGTAGCGGCAATAAGGAAAAACGAAAAATGTATTATTAGGAAAAATTGGTGGCAATAACAAAATTCGAAAATATTCCTGGGTGTGGGTAAGATTATATTTGATATGGAATAACTCAATTATAACATTTTCACTCTTGCCAAATATAGGGACATTTTTATTCCATATCTATCACTAATTTTTAATCGAAACGGTTGCATAATCGCTTCGAAAATTAATCATCTATTATGCATATCAAATATCACACCTCAAAATTATTGGGGATTACTGAATAAAAAATCCCTAAATTTGGAAACACCGGACATTTTGTACTATGTTTTGCATTGATTAATCTTGTCTTTTTCTTTATTCCTTTGATTTTTTTTCTTTCTTTTCAATTATGTTATTGTAAAATGCACCCAATTAAAAAATTCTGAATTTAATATAAATTATGTAAAAATTACTGTGTACATTTTTCTTTATTTCTTTCTTTCTTTTCTTTTTTTTTTTTTTTTTAATTATTCTGTAACATAACTGCATTTAAATTTTGTTGTAAGTTGTTTATGTATAACGTTATTTTTGTAAACTTTTTGTTTTTTAATTTTGCCCTGAACAAAGTTTCATCTGACTATTATTTCAAATTTCATCATTCTGAATTAACTGTTTAAAAATGTAAAGCTTTATTAACGCTTCAAATCATTACACATGATCGAACGTATTATATTTTAGACCATAGATTCTTGATCAAAAATGTGATAAGTTAGATCCCCTTACACATTAATATAGCAAAAGAAATCCATCTCCATCTGTTGAGGACTAATTATACGAATTACTGAGTGTCTTGGAAAAGTTAGATTTTTAATGTTGCTCTCACTATAGGTTCTTTTGAATGATCTGAAGCAATGGTTATTTTAGTTTAAGTTTAAAAACGTAACAAATTTTTTTAAAGATGGTTATTACATATAGCCTCGATACTTATCACAAACTAATAATCTTCAGTTTTACATTTTTAAATTTATGTAAATTAGGGAAAAAAGAACTGCTCTGTGAACGGAAAAATATTTATCTGTCAATTAGAAGGTTTTAATAAATTTAATTTAGATTAAGACCTTTATCAAAACTTTACTGCGTATCCATATGAGCTCGACATTTTATAGGCTGTAAATAATTTTCATACGATTACTTACAAAACTTAAAACATTCGCCTACATTACCCGTTAATAGTTTTAGCCTGACAGCACACGAGCAAAAATTCTCACCCTGTTTGTATTTACAAACAGAAAATATTTTATTCTTGTTGAACAGAAATATAAATATTTAATCAACGTCGAAAACGCCAGCATAAGAAATATTATAAGGAGATTGCAGTTTCAGCAGCATTCAGAGCTGCCAACCTAATCTGGCAAATCGTTAGTACCGCCCCCTTATCTACACCATTTAATTTTTAAAGTATTTGTTTTCTTAATTCATCGCAAATTTATTTGAAGAGAATTACTCTAAAAATTAAGTGGTGTAGAAAAAGAGGCGGTACTAGCATATTGCCGGATTAGGTTGACAGCTCTGAGCATTGATCATACCGTCATCAGAGCAGAATGACAAAGGTGGAATAGTGCTTTTATATAGAGACAGGGGAAGCTTATCTATATATATAAGAATACATCACCTACCTATATATAGGAGTACTAATCCACCTTTGTCCTTCTGCACAGGTGACGGTAGACTTAACACTACAAAAACTGCAGTCTGCTTTTAATATTTTTTACATTGGCGTTTTCAGTTTTGTGTAAATATTTATATTTGAGTTCAGTATGTAAAACATTTGAAGACTACACATCATCTATAATATAATGTAACAGTAATAGTATGAATTCGAATATAAATATTAAAATAAATATAAATATATTTATATAAATATATAAATATATTAAAATAATATTAATATGAATATAAATAGTAAAATAATAAAAAAAAATATATTCTTATGGTGTTAATTGTAGATGACTATTAATAGTTTAAAACAAGATGGAATAGGTGCACTCTGCTCAGTTCCCCGTCATATTTATGTTCTCATAAATTTCTAGTGCGAGACATATTATCATGTTAAAAGAAATGAATCTGACCAAAGCTTGGTACAGTGACAGAATGAAATCCCGGCCTAATTAAGCTATCCACCGTTCACTTCGATATATTTATCTTAATCTATTAATTTATTTTATCAGGGTCAATACCGTTGTTTAGTTTTCATGCTACTATTTCCAATGCAATAATCCTCAAAATTCATATATATATGAAAAATTTGTAATTTCGCTATGTTGATAAAATCGTAAATTACGAATAATTTACGAAATTTTCCCATTAGAATATTTGTATTCAATCATGTTCAAACAAATATCATAAATGTAATTTTGAAGTTGTCTAATGTATTTATGATCCTCAAAATGGAAGTTTGTGCTCAATTTTGCCTCATTCTGCCATTTTAAGTAAATCGTAAATTCCAAATAACTTACGAATTTTTTAAATTGGAAAAATCATAGTCTATGATATTCATGCAAGTATCTTAAATAATATTTCGAAAGTGGTTTGACATCTTTACGATGAAAATATCCCTCAAGAATGACGTTTATGTGAAATTTTGCTCTATTCTTCCATGTTAAGAAATTCGTAAATTTCAAATAAATTACGAAATTTTTTTTTTGGAAAATTCATAGTCATTAATGTTAATGCCAGTGTCCTAAATAATATTTCAAAAGTAGTGTGACATCTTTACGATGAAAATATCTCTCAAAATTGATGTTTTGTGAAATTTTGCCCTATTCTGCCATGTTAAGAAATTTGTAAATTTCCAATAACTTGCGAAATTTTCAAAGTAGCATATTTATAGTTACTGATGTTCATTCCGGCATCAAAACCGATATTTGAAAACTGGTCTGACATTTTTACAGTAAAATGTTTCCATTTAATGCACATTTAAGTGAATTTTTGTCCTATTCTGCCATGTTAAGCAAATCGTAAATATCTAATAACTTACAAAGTTTTTTAATTTGAATGTTGCAAATGAATAGGGTTCTTGCTAGTATCGAAAGTAATATTTTAAAAGTGATCTGACCTCTCTGCGATCATTTGTTCGTGAGATATCGTGTAAACAGACTAACAAACTAACGGACTAACACACGTCAAAAAACCAAGGTCGAAATTTTTCCCGATTACCTAAGTTCCCCATACCTATAGTATGATGGGGAACTAAAAATAGTAGTAAAAGTTTTACGGATAGTATTTAAAAAGTTGGCACCTTTGCGTATCACTTTCTTTAGCGTTGTATGCACATTGTCCGTTTTATTTTTAACCATTCCTTGATCTTCAACCATATGTATAAGTAAAAATCATTTTAATTAAATGTCATATATTCCACTTATATTTCATTTTAAATGGTAACTTATTTATATCATTTAACTGCTTACTCTCTTCATTTTATTATAAGATACAAAAAAAAAAAAAAAAAAAAAAGCATGTTTTCAGATGAAACAATAGAAGAACTATGTAACTCAAACATACTAAAGTATTTGATTTGGAAAACTTCCAAATAATTCATGTGAAAACAGTATAAAATCCACTGGTTTATATCCAATAATGCATTTATTATTGTAAAATAATAAACTAGATTCACAAAAGCTAGATGAAATAGATAATTTTGAAATAAATATATACAGTATATTAAGGCATTGTTTCCATTAAATAAAGTATATTTATAGTTACATATCTGATACAATTTTTCTATGAATAAATTTAAATTTTTAAGTTGATTAAATTTTTATAACTACAAAGTAAAATCGAACATAAAACTCTTTGATGAAAACATGAAAGATGAAACTATTTTACAGATCTTAAAATAAATAACATATATTTTTTGTCATTTTTTTTTTTTTTTTAAATCCAGATCTCAAACTTAAAATTATTTCATTTCTGCGTGTGACTTGCTTCTGTAATTAATATTTTATACATATGTTTAATAAATATTTGTCGTTGAAAAAATACAATTATTGTAAAAATTCTTTTCTTGGATGAACTCCAGCTGACCCATTTCAAAAACAAAATGAACTAATTTTTTTCATGTTCAAATAATACACTAAACTGAGATTGGGATGAAATGGAACAATCTCAGAAAACTTAGTAATTATTATATTGTTTGATATCAATACAATGGGGATTTTGTTATACCTTGATAACAAAATCCCAATGTATTTTGTTATCAATGTCAATCATCAAAACTAGATTTAGGATTAAATAACTATTAGTTGATAGTTTATTTTATAGTTATATTTATTATATTGCAGTAAAATAATAAATATAGTTTTACAAAAAAAAAAAAAAAAAAGAAAAGAAAAAAAGAAAGAAAGAAAGATAGAAAGATAGAAAGATAGAAAACTTTAAACACTCTTTATTTTCTTCCAAATAATATTTTGTTTTATAAAATATTAAACATTAATATCTAAAATTGATGTTTTTATAATTTACCAAACATCACAAAAGGAATACCAAAGAAAGAAAAAAAAAAAAAAAAAAAATAGAATGTCTGCAGTAAAATTTGCATTTGTAACTGTAGTAACAAATAAATGATGATTAATTAGTTCATTTCCTCAAGCAGTATTTTTCCCATTATATATATATATATGTATGTATATATACATATATATATAATTTTGATGGCGAGAAACTTGCGACTAAGCATTTGCCAGGGGTCGCCGAACTGATGACCATTTGTGATGGAGCATCTACTGGGCGGCCATCGCTACCCATCCATGCTTTGTCCGGGATTCTAATTCGCGCCCTAGTGTGTGCGACCAGCTAATCACTACACCGTATAAGCCGCTTCAACAGAATATAATAATACGTAGTAAGAAAATATCTTTGCACTATTTTTTTTTTCTTTTTGTAATAGGAAAAGTGCAATTAATCTCATAATATATCAGGTTGTAACAGAAAACAATATTTTTTTCAAAATTATTTGCTTGCAACAACTTGCCCCGGATTTGGGGCAAATCGTAACGGATACAAAGGGAACCCTAACAATTAAAACGACAGTATTTCAAAATGTTTTTTGTTATCAATCATTTATTAATTTAATAAAAAAGACATTAATAACGAATATTAAATTATAACCTTCTTAGTATAGTAACAATGAATTATATCAAATGAATTACAGCAAAATAAAGAGAAAATTAAAGATAAAATCAACATAGAAGTCAATATAAATCAGAGTTGAAATTAATTGAAACAAATGATATTTTGATCCGTCTCATGCCTTTAATGTGTGCGCACATTTTGCAAATTAAGCATCATACCCATTCTTATGCCACAGAGAGTGTTTAGCAGAGCTCGAATTCACCGCCCTTTTTCAGGACACTCTCATTGGTGAGAAGTTTCTGCTTTTTTTCTACCACTATTTTTATGCAATATTCTCTAATTCGTGATTTTGATTCGTGGTTAAACAATCACGGTACTATAATATAAAAACACAGAAAATATTTCTGTATAAATATAGTATTGTCAAAGAAGCGCAAAAATTTTCATTTCTGAAAATTTCCTGGAAATGGGCGGAGACTTCGAGCTCTGGCTGTAGGTATCTCGTGTAAGCCACTCCTCTAAAATGTTACAGCTTGCCCCAAACTTTTGTTTCAACTTGTCCCATCGTATGATTTTGGACGTTTTGTTTATTTATAAAAATATACAACAAATTATACGAAAAATTAAACATGCATTTTATGACTCAACACACAGACTAAATAAATAGCTATAAACATTTCGTTAAAGTATAAATTAACATGCCTTTAATCAAAATTTACAAAGTATTTTTCTTCCCACTAAGTATCTAAAATGAAGCACGTGTTCATAACCCCTCATTAACCATTTCTGTGGTGCACCGATTGTGCTTGCATTATAAAGCGCGTCATAAGAATTATGTTTAAAAAAACATTTAATCACAAATGTTACAAACTATTTCGTACATTCCGTGTTACTACTTACCGCTGTGTCAATTATCTCCACGCTCCCTATATAACTCGTTATATATTTTATATATGCATATATATAATATATACATAGCTCATATTTGCCAACCATCTCATTACGAACCGTACAATTTTTAGTAACCGCCTTTTTTTCGTACCAATAAATTTTTAGAGTAATATTTATCTTATTTAATCGCAACAACATTTGGAGAGAATTACTCTAAAAATAAAGTGGTGTGAGAAAATAGGCGTTTTTTCAGGGGGTGTTAACAATTGTACGGTTATTAATGTGATGGTTGGCAAGCATGCAGAGCTGCAAAGTTTTTTAAATTTATTCCGGAATGCTGTTAGCCCCGCACTTTTTCACAGCGTAATCTTTGTAGAAGAATTTTCTTCAATATATAAATACGATTAAATATGAAGAAAATTTCTCTAAAAAGATTACGTTGTGAATAAGGTGCGGGACTAACAGCATTCCGGAATAAATTTAAGAACTTGGCAGCTATGTATATATATATATATATATATGTATATGTGTGTGTGTGTGTGTGTGTGTGTGTGTGTTTAAATATACATAACCTTGGGTGACATATAAATTTCCTTAAGTTTTATTAGCAGTCTAGTCAAATGCATGCCTGCTTGCATCGTCTTATGATTGCATATGATTATTATTATTTAAAAAAAAAAAAAAAAAAAAAAACAGTTCTTACAATGTAAGTAAAACGCAATAATGTTGAATACTACACTACAGCATATATATATATATATATATATGTGTGTGTGTGTGTGTGTGTGTGTGTGTGAATGCATAAAAAAAATTCTAAAAATATATTAAATATATTTAAAAATACATATTATCTTATTTTATGAGTTAAATATTTCTTATCTACCTTATACAGAAAATATTATAAAAAAAATATATATCATTGAAAGAGCATGTTCATTTCAAAGTCGTTCTTTTTACAGAAAACTTTCTGACAAGATATATTGTCAGAGAATGGTTGGAAAATTTCACATGCAAATGATCGTTAATGCAAATGATAATGTTAAAAATTCACTTTCTTTTCTTTCTCTTTTTTCTTTCTTTCTTTTTTTTTAAGTAGGTGGAATATCAACAGTTTTTTTTTTTCTTTTGAGTGTTATTATTTACAGTTTAATATTATATTTTGACTCTTAGTTTTTATTACATATGCATTAATGTAGAATAATCATAAACTGAAAAACTAATTTAAACCACAAAGCTTTTGCTGAGATTTTCTGCTGAAAAATCTCACAAAAAAAATAAATAAATAAATAAATAAATAAAAATTAAAATAAAAATAAAAAATAACTTTTTAAATTTGAATAAAATCTTATACTTATTTCAAATTGCTAAAATTTTATCTATAAATAATAATTAACAATTTTTCATAAAATAAGAATGCAGTCGAACCTCTTTAACGTGAACACGCTTAACGTCAATTACTTTCAACATAATCTGTTTCCACAATCCCAATTCAAACGAAGGATAGTTCCTGTATTACTGATAGAATGAACTACTGATAACATATACAATTTTTTCATTCCCCTTGAGATTCAAATTAAGGAGGTTCGACTGTATTTTTTTAATTAAGGTTTATTATAAGCTAATATTTGTTTTGAAAACAAACAACATTTGCAAGATTTGTTATGTTAATATACTGTGGAAATACACATTTCTTCTACATACCAATTCTTGCATATAGCATCACACGAACGCAAACTAAATTTGATATTTTAAAATCATTTATTGCATGTGATTATAAATCCGTATAATACGAATTTTTACTTTCTCTTACCTATATGGTCGAGAAAGTATTGTCTTAGGGTCAAATTTTTGAACGTGAGTTCGTTTTATATTTACATGTTCTGAAGTCCCCTGAATACGAAAATCATGTTTTTAGCGAATGGTCTGCGTATCTGTCTGTGTGTGTGTCTGTTTTCAGCATGTCTCAAGAACAAATAGTAGTAGAAATTCCGAACTCGATTTCTAAATGCGTATTATATAGGGATGCTACAGTAAGCTTTTCGTTGAGATGAAACGAATGGTTCGTGTACAGGGACACTCAAAAGTATTCAAATACATTACGTCTATGAGAGAAATTGCCGGTAAGTAGAGTTTAACATCTATAGACTGCACTAAACCAAGTGAAACGAATATATATATTTTTGTAATAGAGATAGGTCAACTAGGAAAAATAATTGTGTATGTAGGATCCTCGCCTCCCTCCTGGGGGGGGACGTGAGGGGAGTAAATTTTCATGATGGGTATCTTTAAAAAGAGCTCGCCAATGCCTTTAAAACGAATGGTTGAACCATCGATCTGCGATAATTTAAAATAAAGTTATCGATTATTTTTACATTTTTAATTTTTTTTTTAAGTGTTATACTATATCTTTAATATGGAAATCGTCTGCATTATCATAAAATATAATTTTTTTAAATAATAATGTTACAAAGTTATTTTTTTAAAACAGAATTACTTTTTAATAACCGAATTAAATTCTATATAAATGTAGGTGCATTAATAAAACGGGGTGTTGAGGGTGGCGATAGCCCCCCCTCACGAAGAACTATTTATCGTATAAAACTCTTCCGAAGTCTAATTTGAATTGTTTAATACAGGTTTACATAACAGTACTCGTTATCTTACCTTTTAATCTTTAACCTGTATTTATAGTATTAAATTTCAGGGTAAGAGAAAGTCGCGTGTGTGACATAGTAGATTATTTAATTTCTGAAACCCTGTGTAGTAGAAGAGCTGCCATTGGATACTTTTTTAATTATTTTCGTGTGACTATTTTCAAAACATGAATTTTATAATAAATGTATGCAGGTAGAGTGAAGATTTACCAGCGAAAATATATTAAAACTTTATGTTTTGTAATTAGGGGTATAAAATGTATGTGAAACAAAGTCGCTTGGGACAGCCCTGTACGATATAAAATTCATTTTAATAAAGGTGAAAATTGATTTTTAATCATTATCTTTAAAATAAAACACATATTAAAAATGTTAAAACGTTCCAATCATTTTCTTTTTTATACTACTCTTTCTTCAGATTCCTTACAAAAAAATGTGTTATATTATAAAAACAATAAATAGTAATTTGACTAGAATTATTATGAAAATATCGATAAAAAATGCATTTTTTTTTAAGTAATCAAATTGTTCTGCACCATTTTCTTTATCGTTAATATTAATTGATTCAGGATATAAATCTTTCCCTTGTACATTATGAGACTGTACATAGAGAAGGAAAGAGTCTGGTGATTCAGGTCACGAAAGGCTGAAGTAGAATTGAGGTAATGTAATCAGAATTTTGGTTTGGTTAACTGCCAGCATTTCCACATTATTCCTTATCGTACTCAATTACCTGCAGCGAGAAACGAAAGAATTGCATGGTTACCAGTTTTGTTAAATGATGAAAAATTTAATGATGCCATTAACGTTACTTTAGCTTTTTATTTTCCCCTAGAAATTATTTCAGAAGTCATTTTCTTTCATTTATATATAATTTGTGCAATGAGAAGAAGTGTTTATGTATTAATCCGCGAATGTTTACGTAACTGAATAAAATGTAACTACTATATACTCAACAAATGAACCCTTCCACTGTATTTTCAGCTTCTTTATTGCATGTAAACAAAAAATAAATAAATAAATAAATAAAATAAAAAAACATTTGCCATGGCTGTCCGCATCGAATTAGGTATTGTTCCTTCTGAAGATGTTTAGAAGAAATTTCAGTGATTATCACTCGGGGAAAAAACACCGTGCAAGGAATTATTAACCTTTACTAGTGATCAGAACATTAATTTACTATCTCGGACTCAGTTAAAGGCAGTACAGCGTTTTAATTTGATGCAACTTAGCGACCGCTAGTTATAAGAAATGCAAAACTGTATTTGGAATAGACGTGTATTTTTTTTTCTTCTGACAATTTATTTTAGCTGAAAACTTTTTTGTTTATTATTATTACATCGTTAACTTTACCTATATCAATATTAAAAAAAAAAAAAAAAAAAAAAAAAAAAAATCACTATATTTATAAGGGACTAATGTGCAAGTTGTACCTGACGGGAGTAAAATGAATGTTGTACCTCAAAGGACTAATGTGAAAGTTGTATCTCACGGGACAAATGTGCAAGTTGCACCGAATGAACAAATTATTTCTTTCAACGAAAATGCCTACTAACCCTGGACGATAGGTCTGATATATCGTATCATATTATATATCGTATTTATCGTAATATAACTACATACTTATTTCGCTTCCTTCTTCGACTCGTTTTAATACGCATTTTTTATATGCATGAGTAGCCCCCGAAAAACATTTTAGATTTCGAAAAATTTCCAACTATCGAAAAATGATTTCCACAAATGTCCAACTATCGAAAAAATCCCAGATTGAGACTAATAGGCCCTCAGTGCTAATAAAGTAAACACATTTTAGATCCAATAATATCTCCATTCTCACATTTACAAAAAATATACAAATAAATAATTTGTATAAGAACTATAAAAATATAAGATATGTAGAGCATATTTTTTTGTGTTTACAACCGTATTTTTTTTGTGTATAATCCGCAGGTCTAGCAAACAGGTTTCATACCAGAATATTTAATTTATAGACAAAGGTATGTTAGCACAAATCAAAATCTCGCTTAAAAATGGGTTTATATGTTAACTAAAATTTCCGAAATGAAAGTGATATTATTTATAAAGCCGGCGAATTATATGTAGGAAAATACATTAGGGAAAAAATTCAATTTCGCTAAAGGAATATATTCATTAAGAACTGATTTCATAGTTACCAACTCCAGTAATTTAGACACGTTTTTTTTTTTTTTTTTTTTTTTTTTTTCTTGCCATGCAGAATTTTATATGCAGAATTTTAGTCTTTAACAAAATAAAAATATTTTTGTTCAGTAAAAGTGGGCTTCAAGATTCCGGAAAGTTGGCATTTCTGTGATTTCCTTTCACGTACAGAGTTTTCAACTATTATAATATACTTCGGAGCATTTAAAAAAACCCTTCTTTTCGCACCAAAATTTTTCTAGATTATTTCTCTTCAATAAGAACAGAATAATTCTTCAAGATTACTGGTATGAAAAGAAGGTGGGGGTGAGAATGCTCCGAAATAAATTATAAAAGGTGGTAACTCTGCACATATAGTGCTAACGAAATGTTATGAATTAGGGAAATATTATTTTTCTCATATATTTGAAAAGACTAAAAGAGAATGCTTTTTTTAAATTTCCTATTTATAGTAACAAGCAATTTATAATAACATATAAAAATAAACCTTTCTCTAAAAAAATTAGGTTAAAAAAAAAAAAAAAAAAAAGTCATTTTGGTTGTTTTTTCTAAACGATGACTTTCATCAAAACAATTACCTTTATTCCATCAATGAGAAGCAATTGGAAATCTCTTCATCTCGAGCATTCCGATGGTGTTCATTTATTCTATACTAGCAGGCTACACCCGCTTCGCTGGTCACTATTTTTAAATGAATCATTATAATTAATGAATTCTCAAAATTGCATTAATTTTTATCATGTGAAACAAAAAAAAAAAAAAAAAAAAAAAAAGACTCTGTTCGGGAAAAATGTCGCACCGTGTCCCCACTGCCTTCGGCAGCGTATCCCCGTGCGCGATGCACATGCACCAATGCATATATATGAGCACTGCGCGCGCGTATTTCTTCATCACCCTTATGAATTCTGAAAATTCCATGTTATTACTGATAAACTTCTATTCTTAAGAAAAGGAATTAAAAAAAAAAAAAAGAATCATTTCTGATCGGATAAAAACTCACACCGGGTCCCCTCTGCCTTCGTCAGCGTAGACCGGTATGCGCGCAGTGCTCACGAATTCACATATACGCTCGCTGCGCGCGCGTATTCCTTCACCACCCTTCCTGTCCCTCCTTAATTTTACACTTTCGAAAATATCCCCATTCGACTCGTAGGCACCCAAAACCTATATATACCAATTTTGAACGGTCTAACTCAATTTCTAAATTTTTGGCCCCTCGAGGACATCTTAAAACATATAAATCAGGTGAAATCTCGAATAATTGCCATTAGCGCCCTCTATTGGATAAATTTAATGTAGGTTGTTCGATAATATAAAAGTACTTTGAAATAACTTTCGAATGATGTATTAAAAATAATTTAATTATATTAAGAATTCAAAATATTGAAATTTTAAAATATTGTAGCGCCATCTGGCTGTAGAAATTTCTGTAATCTACTGTTCAATTCCAAATCAACAAAGCTTTAAAATGATGTATTACTTATGAAATTATTTTAATTAGTAGCTGAGATACAAAAGAAAACCTAATCAGGAGACCTTAAAACGTGTAAATCTGGTGAAATCTCGAATTCCACTTTCGATAATATAAAAGCTCTTTAAAATATCTTTCGAATGATGCATTAAAAATAATTTAATCATATTCAGAATTCGAAATATTGAAATTTAAAAATATTACAGCGCCATCTGGCGGTAGAAAATTCTGTAATATACTGTTCAATTCCAATTCAACAAAGCTTTCAAATAATGTATTACTTATAAAATTATTTTAATTAGTAGTTGAGATTTAAAAAAAAAAAAAAAAAAAACTGATCAGGACACCTTAAAACGCGTAAATCACGTGAAATCTCGAATTCCATTTCTTACGATAGTCGGTTAATGGAAGGTGACAAAAATTTGCGGCGTCTACTCTTGAAATTCAATTCAAATAAATTTCAAAATGACATATTAATTTTGAAATTATGCTAATTAGAAGCTGAGCTACAAAAATGATATAAACACAACTAATCAGGAGACCTTAAAACGTGTAAATCTGGTGAAATCTCGAATTCCACTTTCGATAATATAAAAGCTCTTTAAAATATCTTTCGAATGATGCATTAAAAATAATTTAATCATATTCAGAATTCGAAATATTGAACTTTTAAAATATTACAGCGCCATCTGGCGGTAGAAAATTCTGTAATCTACTGTTCAGTTCCAAATCAACAAAGCTTTCAAATATTGTATTACTTATAAAATTATTTTAATTAGTAGTTGAGATACAAAAAAAAAAAAAAAAAAAAAAAACTAATCAGGAGACCTTAAAACGTGTAAATCACGTGAAATCTCGAATTCCATTACTTACGGTAGTCGGTTAATGGAAGGTGACAAAAATTTGTGGCGTCAACTCTTGAAATTCAATTCAAATAAGTTTCAAAATGACATATTACTTCTGAAATTATGCTAATTAGAAGCTGAGATACAAAAATGATATAAACACTATTATAAAACGACTTATGTATGACTTTTTCGTGCTTTTCTCCGAAACTTGCGTAATTCCGGGCTAAATACTGTTAAAAATCAATAGTATGGAATGTGAAAGGAGTATCAGAATTCGAAACTCTGCAAAATATAAAAGAATAAAGGCGTTCTGGGTTTTCCGTTGTTTTCTCCGAAACAACCGTTCTTTTCTACGTTTTTGTCCCCCCCCCCGTCCTTTCCGTCCCTTCTAATTACTTTACTCTTGAAAATATTCGCAATCGATGTATCTTTCCTTAGAACCTAATAATACCAATTTCAACCGCTGTAACTTTTTTTTTTCCCTTCGCCCCCCCCCCCCCCCCTCATCCTCAAGCCCTTCCTAATAATTCTACACATTCAAAAATATTCAGAATCGAATTATCGGGCGTTAAAACCAAATATTACGAAATTTCAACGGCATACCTCAATTTAAAATATATACTGCAGAATATAAAACAAAATTTAATCTAATTTTTTTGTTTATCCGGATATTTTCATGTAAATTGAACAGTAGCTTTATAATATGCTGTCTAAGCCGAATACTAATTCAAATGTAACGTGAATGAAAATTTGAAAAAGTTTGAAAATTGCAATTTTTAACCCCACTGTAAAACACGTGACATCTTGATCGATTACTTCATTTCCTTTTTCATGGCAGACGCCGTCTGGCATTTGAAATGACGTTGCCACAAAAAATTCATACTTTAGTTAATTTAAAAAATCTAATTGTTGTACCGATAAGTCGCTTGCACAATTAAATTCAGAAAAAATTCCCCTTTCATTTGATACCGAAATCGTAACGATCGGACAAATATTTCTAACTTATACTCCACTTTTTCTAATTTTAACTCTGTTATAATATCTTTTTTTATGCAATGGCGGTAAATTCTCAGTCATTGAGATCGCTTTTAGATTAGACATGAGTGGACATTTTAATTAATATCTCCACAACAAATTAAAATTTTTAAATTCGGAAAGGCTCCAGGGAACGGCTCCAAAACTCGGAAAGGCTCCAGAGCATCAGTATGTCAATTCTTGTACTTCTGCGTTCAGTAGGGGCTGAACGTATAAAAGAACAGACGGACAGACAGACAGACAAACCTTTCCTTTTATTATTATAGATTTCAAACGCCTCCTAGTTTAAAATTTTGAAAAATCTTGTTAATAAAATTTTTTCGGTCCGTTTATAACTGGTCCTTCGAAATTATTCACTTAATTTGTTTAGAGCTTAGCTTCATTATTTTTTAGATTTAGATTTATATTTTAAATTGATTTGATTTATTTACATATTTTCTTCTTTCATTTTATAATTTTGATCACACCAGTCTTATATTTACTTTCAATTTTATTTATTTTTACACTTTACTTTGACTTGGTGCATCGTCTCTTTGTTTGCAACTTTCCAGTTAACTTTATTCGCCTGACGGAGGGTTGTGTTTTCCATCGATTCGAAACATTTGTTACAATTTCTTATACTTTATGGTGTTTATTAAAAGTTTTGCACCAATTAATTTAAAGAGCTTTTACAACAGCAAATTGAGAACAACGACAAGGACATTTAATTATAAACATCAATAGTTGCTATTCGCATTCCACTGTGTTACTTGAATTTGGAATATTTAGATTAACTTTAATAAATTTCTCACGCTGTTTAATAGTTTTATAGATATCTGTATATATAATTTCTGGTTTTAGTAATTTAACTTTTCAAATGTGAATAATGAAAAAAATGCATTTCCACGAAATTATTGTGCAGCTCACAAATAATTCTAGCACGATTTCTTCATTAACATGTAGAGCACATATTGTAAAAGAAAAAAAAAATAAAAAGAGTAGGAAAGTAGTATTAAAATTTATATTAAACAGTATATTAAACTTTATATGAAACAGTATATTAAACTTTAAAAAGCTAAGCTTTTGACTCTATGATAAGATATTGTTCTAAAAAAAAGTCTGTTAAAAAGTAGATACGTAAATTAGAAACCAGTAAAACACTTTTTGAATAATATCCATTATTATTTTAGACGGAAGAAATTTCTAAGCTGTTAGTTTGTTTTGATTAATCATCTATCCTTTTCTGGAGAGATTTCATGTAATATACCATTAGCCTATAATTCAACAGTTTCGTTAAACACTGAGAAATTATTATTAAATCATTTTATGTTTGAAAATTCCACGAGTGAACATTACAGCAAAATATGCATTACTATCGTTAAATGATAAAATAAAGGTAATTGAATCATACAAAAAAAAAAATCTGGAGTGACTCCACTCGACTTTCCGAACATTGAGTAATTAACAGTTTTGTAGATAAAGTAAGGAAAGAGGAGTTGTTAAACAAACCAAAGGGAGAAAACCATAATAGAGTGTTTGAGTATTTTTCTCCATATATTACACGATGTTTTATTGAACGCTACTGATCTTTGAGCCCATAGATCATAATGATAAAGAATTTTTCGTTGTGCCTCTGTAAAATCCTATAAATGCTAGATTCACCAAAATGCTAATAGTTAGTGCAACAGTGATTTATAATATTCATATAAATTTTCAGCTCAATTGAATAAGGCGTTTAGATGCTATCGCACTTTTAAAAATTTGGTCCCATAGGCCATAATGATAAAGATTTTTTCTTTGTGTCCCTGTAAAAAAACTGTAAGAGCTAGATTCACCAAAATCTATACAGTGTGTGGTACTGTGACCTATAACATGTGTACAAATTTTTTGTTTTGATTAATAAGGCGTTTCGGCGCTATCGCACTTTTAAAAATTTGGCCCCATTGGCCATAATGATAAAGAATTTTTCTTTATGTCCCTGTAAGAAACCTATACGTCCTAGATTCTCCAAAATCTATACAGATTGAATATCTGTGACCAATAATATGTGCATAAATTTTTTACTCAATTGAAGAAGGCGTTTAGATGCTATCGCACTTTTAAGATTTTGGTCCCATAGGCCGTAATGATAAAGAATTTTTCTTTGTGTCCCTGTAAAAAAACTATAAGTGCTAGATTCACCAAAATCTATAGGGTTCGTACTATGGTGACTTACAATATACGTACCAACTTTCAGCTTATTCGAACAAAGCGTTTAGACGCTAGCGTGTTCACTCATAGACATACACACATACATACACACATACATACACACATACACACATACATACACACACACATACATACATCATCGTAAAAATAGTGAAAACGGACTCGTTGGACCTCGAAACGTATAGAAACATCAAAATCTCGAATTCGGATTTTTGACATGATTACAATACTTTCCTCACTATAGTGTTCGGAAAGTAAAAAGCAAAATCATACAGTACGCATTGATTATTAACACTTTCCAACTGTACGTAAGTATTGTAACATATAACTTTCAATATTCTTTGCCTACGTTAGCACACAACAGACAGAGATAGACTAAATGAATTTAAATTCCCTCTTACATATTCGTGGAAAGTGTTAAAAAGGCTTCACGTAAAAGAAAATGCAGCCGTTAGAATATAATTGCAACCCTGAATGTATTTGAATATTTTAGTTTAGTTCTGCAAATATGAAAGTTACTTAGTTACACATACCACATTCTATGCAAAACATTGTGTTAGAATAATAACAAAACTTGTCAATTTCTTTACGATTTTTACAGTAGAACTTTTAAAATGTTATTTTTAAAAATGTCTGTTCTAAAACGCAATGCATTGGCTTATTTTTTGTTCCTGTACACAAACTAGTTGTACAGGGCCTAATGATGTCATTTTAAATAAGAACTAGTATGTTGTGGCCACCACAAGACTTTCATCTATATTTTCCTATATACATATTCAATCAGTAACAATATTAAAAAAAAAAAAAAAAAAAAAAAAAAATACGATTTTTATTCTAAGTTTTTTTTTTTTTTTTTGTTAAAAGTAAAAAAAATCGATAACTTTGTTTTAAATTATCACACATTTATAGTTCAACCATTCGTTTTAAAGGTATTTACGAGATCTTTCGAAAGATACCCATCTTGAAAATTTACCCTACCCCCGGGAGGGTACTTCCCCCCAGGGGGGGAACCGGTGCCTCCACATGCACAAAATTTTTTTCGTAGTTAACTACTACTATTATCAATAATTCATATTAATTTTACAATCACAAGTTTAAAATAACGCTCATTATGTACATTTATACGAAATTTTGTCCTATACTGCCATGTTAAAAGTTTACATAAAATGCGATCACAGCGCCATCTGCTGGGCGATTGATCCCAAAATCTAATCAGCACCATTCCATGTCAGGCTCCAACTATATACCAAGTTTGGTTCAATTTCATTCATCGGTTCGTGTGATACGGTGAAAAATAGGAAATTTTTCGATCACAGCGCCACCTACTGGACGATTGATCCCCAAATCTAATCAGCACCGTGCCCCGTCAGGTTCCAACTTTATACCAAGTTTAGTTGAATTTCATTCATTGGTTCGTGAGATACGGTGAAAAATACGAAAATTTGCCCTGTACTGCCATGTTAAAAATTTACATAAAATGCGATCACAGCGCCACCTGCTGGGCTATTGATCCCCAAATCTAATCAGCACAATGCCCCGCCAGGGTCCAACTATATACCCAGTTTGGTTGAATTTCATTCATTGGTTCGTGAGATACGGTGAAGACACCAAACCACAGACAGACAGACACACAGACAGACATTTTTTTAAAAACTATCAATTCGTGTTCAGGACATCCCAAAACGTGTAGATCCGTCAAAAAACGGAGGTCTAAAATTTTCTCGGATCCAATACTTTCTCTATATTACATATAGAAGAAAGTAAAAATTCCATAGTGTACTTGATTAATATATAACATTTTTTGAAAATTCCGAGAATATTTACGGACACTGAAGGCGGGAGATAGACAGATAGAACGATAGATAATCGACAGACGGTAGTAGATACATAAATTAAAATCATATTCACACTTCAAAATTGTTAGAAAGTGTTTAAAACGCTTAATGTAGTCGAAAGTACAATTCCACCAAATTTTTATTAATAGCTCTCTTTGTAACTGAATATTTATGTGTGGCCCGTTGAATCTAGTATTAATTGTTTTATATTCTATAAAAAACATTCTTTTGTGCAGATTAATAACATATTTCAACTTCATTAAGCTTTGTGCGAAATAAAGTTATTAAAGTTTGGCTTATAGAAATACCTCTCATAGACCACAATGCTTTGGAATACTTTCGAGTGTCTCCAGACACAAACCAGAGTTGGTATTTCCTCCATTTTCTAATGAAAACATCCAATAGTGAACTTGAATAACATATTTCAATTTCTTTAAGATTTGTGTACAATAAAGTTATTAAAATATGGTTTATAGAAATACCAGACAGACAGACAGGCATATGGACAGTCGGACAGACAGATATAAATTGCGTATCCTATTTAATCTTAAAAATTGTTAGCAAGTGTTAAAATTGCTTAATGTAAACGAAAATTTAATTTTAGCAAATGTACCAAAATAAACTTTAATGTAACTAAATATTTTTGTATAGCTCTGTAAATCTAATGTTTATAATACTGTATTATATAGAAAGCAATCTTTTGCGCATATGAATAATATATCTTAATTTCATTATGATTAAGTACAGTTATTAAAACCTGGCTTCAGAAATATCTCTCATAGAACGCAATGGTTTTGAACACTTTTGGGTGTCCCTCTTCATAAACCAGAGGTAGAATTTACACCATTTTATAATAAAAATATCCAATAGTGAACCTGAATAACATATTTCCATTTCTTTAAGATTTGTGTACAATAAAGGTATTAAAGTATGGTTTATAAAAATACCTCTCATTAGAACACAATGCTTTGGAATACTTTCGGGTATCTCTGTACACAAAACAGTAGCGGTACCCACTCGAATTTCAATAGGGAACATCCAATCGCGAACGTAAATAGCATATATCCGTTTTAAGAAATTCCATAAATATTTGTCGGAGTTAGAGGACAGTCAAATAGACAACCCGAAGTCATTAGCACATATCATAACCTTGTTGGAAAGTGTTAAATAATTATAAGATAAAAAAAAATTTATAAACCATGTTTTTCAATTTTCTGTTGAATCATATAAACGCTACTGAAGGCAGCCGGAACCCCAGCAATTGGATAAAAGTATTAAAAAAATTCCTTGCTATCGTCTTTTTTTGAGCTATTATAAAAGTTTCAAATGGCTATCTAGCCGGAAAGTTAGTTAAAAGTTGATTGCAAGCTTTGTACTGGAAACGTTGCCGAAGGCAGCAGGGTCCCGAAGCAATTGGATAAAAATATTTTTAAAAAGCACTTTCACCGTATTATGAACTGTTCCGAAAGTTTCAAATGTCTAGCTACTCGGGAAGTTAGTTAAATGAATTTTCTGTTGAATCATATGAACGCTGCCGAAGGCAGTAGGGACCTGAAACAGTTGACTAAAAGTATTAAAAAAATATATTGCCACCGTGTTCTGAGCTATCCTGAAAGTTTCAAATATCTAGCTATCCGGGAAGTTAGTTAAATAAATTTTCTGTCGAATTATATAAGCCGAATTATATAAGCCTGGTAACGCTGCCGAAGGCAGCAGGAACCCGAAACAGTTGGCTAAAGGTATTTAAAAAAATGCATTTTCACCGTGTTCTGAACTATTCTGAAAATTTTAAATGTCTAGCTAGTCGGGAAGTTAGTTAAATAAATGTTTTGTCGAATTATATAAGCGCTGCCGAAGGCAGCGGGATCTGAAATAGTTGACTAAAATTATTAGAAAAATGTATTGTCACCGTGTTGTGAGCTGTCCTAACAGTTTCAAATGTCTAGATAGTCGGAAAGTTAGTGAAAAATCGATTGCAAGCTTTGTACTGATAACGCTGCCGAACGCAGCAGGAACCCGAAACAGTTGGCTAAAGGTTTTAAGAAAATGCATTTTCACCGTGTTCTGAACTATTCTGAAAGTTTCAAATGTCTAGCTAGTCGGGAAGTTGGTTAAATAAATTTTCTGTCGAATCATATAAGCGCTGCCGTGGGCAGCGGGACTTGAAAAATCTGACTAAAATTATTAGAAAAATGTATTGTCTCCGTGTTGTGAGCTGTCCTGAAAATTTCAAATGTCTAGCTAGTCGGAAAGTTAGTGAAAAATCGATTGCAAGCTTTGCACTGATAACGCTGCCGAGGGCAGCGGGAACCCGAAACAGTTGGCTAAAGGTTTTAAGAAAATGCATTTTCACCGTGTTCTGAACTATTCTGAAACTTTTAAATGTCTAGCTAGTCGGGAAGTTAGTTAAATAAATTTTCTGTCGAATTATATAAGCGCTGCCGAAGGCAGCGGGACCTGAAATAGTTGACTAAAATTATTAGAAAAATGTATTGTCACCGTGTTGTGAGCTGTCCTAAAAGTTTCAAATGTCTAGCTATTCGGAAAGTTAGTGAAAAATCGATTGCAAGCTTTGTACTGATAACGCTGCCGAAGGCAGCAGGAACCCGAAACAGTTGGCTAAAGGTTTTAAGAAAATGCATTTTCACCGTGTTCTGAACTATTCTGAAAGTTTCAAATGTCTAGCTAGTCGGGAACTTGGTTAAATAAATTTTACGTCGAATCATATAAGCGGTGCCGAAGGCAGCGGGACTTGAACTAGCTGACTAAAATTATTAGAAAAATGTATTGTCACCGTGTTGTGAGCTGTCCTGAAAATTTCAAATGTCTAGCTTGTCGGAAAGTTAGTGAAAAATCGATTGCAAGCTTTGTACTGATAACGCTGCCGAAGGCAGCGGGAACCCGAAACAGTTGGCTAAAGGTTTTAAGAAAATGCATTTTTACCCTGTTCTGAACTATTCTGAAAGTTTCAAATGTCTAGCTATCCGGGAAGTTAGTTAAATAAATTTTCTGTCGAATCATATAAGCGCTGCCAGAGGCAGCGGGACTTGAAATAGTTGACTAAAATTATTAGAAAAATGTATTGTCACCGTGTTGTGAGCTGTCCTGAAAATTTCAAGTATCTAGCTAGTCGGGAAGTTAGTTAAAAATCGATTGCAAGATTTGTCCCTGACAAACCCACAAACAAACCCACAAACAAACACACAAACAAACACACAAACAAACACACAAGAATCGAAGTTAATAAAAACATGGTAAAATACTGTGCACAGTAAAATTAGAACGTGTGTAATTGGAATAATCTAAAATGCATAAAATGTCTTTTATATCTAACTTTTTTACAACATATATCTAACTTTTTAAAAGATTCGCCACAAAGAAAATACACTACCTTCGAATGTGACCGGACACTTTCAATTCCAGACGTTTTTTGAAATATCTCAAAAAGTAGTGGACAAATCATTTTGAAAATTCAGAAGTGAGAAGAACATATTATACCTCATATACTTCAGTGAAAACTTTGCCCCGAAAGTGAAAGGGGGATCATCAAAAAGTTAAAGAAAAAGGAAAGTGTTTGGCATCACCCTGTAAAAAAAATTCTTGAATTGCAATCTGGCTGTAGTATGAGATTACAGGGCAAATTTTTATTATCAGTATAAATTTTCATGTCTCTACGACATGTAATTAGGAAGTTATAAACTAGTTTTAAAAAATTGCAAAAAAAAAAAAAAAAAAAAAAAAACTTTTTTAGCAGTAACACGCAAAGTATTAAACCCAATGCAAAGTCATTTTCAGGAAACTTAACATACGATATTAGACACAGCATATTGCAGTCAGAAAGAAAAAAAATTAAATATTTAATGAATTATGAGCATTTTTACTAAATAGTTTTTAATTGCGTATGCATAAGATTCAGAGAAATTTCATTCGTATAATGTGGTAGCGAAATACATAGCTGCCAAGTTTTTTAATTTATTCCGGAATGCTTTTATTCCCGCCCTTTATTTACACCATAATATTAATTTGTAGAAAAATTTTCTTCAATATATAATTATGATTAAATATCAGGAAAATTACTCTAAAAGGGTTACGTTTTGAAAAAAGGGCGGGGCAAACAACATTCCAGAAAAATTAAAAAATTGGCAGCTATGGCCAAATGTACATATAATGACCAAAGCTACATATAAAAAACTCAAACATCTATCCTGTAAAATCAAAAACCTGTACGCGATAGAAGTATATATTATTGAGTTTCTCTCGAAGAAAAGCTGACCTTTTAACTGTTTTACTCACATTTTTATTTTGATTCAATGAACACTAATATAATTTTCTATGGTTGGAAATAAATACTGAGAAAACCCGTTACTATTTTCTTATTTTTGGGAACACGATATATATTTATACAGTTTAGTCGATACTTGTTTGGGTTTTTTATATAAGTAGCTGAATACATTTGGCTATTAAAATATGCACAAGAACTTTCGCTAAATCTTGAGTCTTTACTGTTAAAAATTATTTAGTAAAAATGCTTATATTTCATTAGATATTTTATATTTTTATTTTGTTATAGTAATTATTCTGATTGCAGTATGCTGTAACTAGTATTGTATGTCAAGTTTCCTGAAAATGACTTTGCACTGGGTTTAATAGTTTGCGTATTCTAGTAAAAAAAGTGATTTTTTTTTTTTTTTTCAATTTTTAAAGATTCTATATCTTTTTGATTGCATGCGGTAGAGGCATAAAAAATCATACAGACAATAAGAAAACCCTAATAATCACATCTTTTTTCTAAAATTTGTAAGATATAACATTATATTTTTGCTCCTGTAGTTTCAAGATGGATTTTCTAGTACTTTTTGAGATATTTCAAAAAACGCATGAAATCGAAAGTGTCTGTTAATTTATGGAATTATGTGTACTTACGTACTAGTCACCACATATCTTCACATTTCAAAGTCTATTAAAACTGCATAAAATGATCACATACCTAATAAAAGAGAAAAATAAATGTTCAAACAACAATTTTAAAATCAACATAATGTTTTATGGTAAACACCACTAAAAAATAAATAAATAAATAACACATTGAAATAGAATTTTCATATTCAGAATTAACCATAATTTAAATACACCGGGTATCTTACCGAAAAAGTGTCTTCCGTGCAGAGTTCCCAACTTGTGTAATTTCTTCACGAGCACTTTTAGCCCCGCCTCTTTTTCATACCGGAAAATTTGAAAAAATGATTTTCTTCTTATTTAATCGTTGTCACATATTAACCCGTTAGTAGTCGCTATAGGCAGCGCCACCTATTACAGATTGCGCACTTTTTATTTTACTGTCACCAATAATTTTAAGAAATGATGTGATCGACGTTTCTTCGATTTTATTCACCTTTTGTGTATATCATGTGTCACTTCTTAAACTTTTTGGTGGCTATTGAATAAAAAAAATCTGGCAATAATGAAGGATGGGCGGCAAATCGACCAACTAGCGACTACTAATTGGTTAAAGAGAAATAATCGACAAATTTCTGGTGCGAAAAGAAGGCGGGGATGAAAATGCTCGTGAATGAATTATAAAAGTTGGGACCTCTGCTATCGTGACATCTCCACCAATATGTTTTTATAGTCAACTTTATAGAATGTTTCGTGATGTATGTAGAGATTTATTTTCCCTTGAATATAATCACACACACAAAAAAAAAAAAAATATATATATATATATATATATATATAATAATAATAATTATTATTAGGCAATCTGAATACACGATATGATGTTTAAAGTTTAAATAGGTATTCAGATAATAGGTACATACTTGCCAACCATCTCATTAATAACCGTACAATTCTCAACGCCAGCTGAAAAAAACGCTCCTTTTCTCACACCACTATATTTTTAGAGTTATTCTCTCCAAATGCGTTTACGATTAAATAAGACTAAAATACTCTAAAAAATTATTGGTGTGAAAAAAAAAGGCGGGTACTAAAAATTGTACGGTTCATAATGAGATGATTGGCAAGTATGTAGGTATCATTATGGGCAAACATATGAAATAGTAATGGGTCTCAGACTATAAATAAATTGCTGTTTGGAAGGAATCATACAAATAAACGTTAAAAAATGTAAATAAATAAACAGTTATACATTCATACGACTAACATGTATAAATATAATAAACATATATGTATACAAAGTTTATATTCAGAATTAGCTATAATGTATTTAATATATTATAGTCAATTCTGATAATAAAAACTGTATATATAATTATTATATTGGATTGTCTAGAAAGTTCGTGCTGATTTTGAAGGAAAATTGAAACGCAACACATTTAAATGCTTGTGGATAGTGGATTTTGATATTTTTAGCATTTCTGCTAATTCACGTGCCCATACTGGCCAACCATCTCATTAATAACCGTACAATTGTTAACGCCCCATGAAAAAGCGCCCCTTTTCTCTCACCACTATATTTTTAGAGTAATTCTCTCCAAATGTTGTTACGATTAAATGAGACTAAAATAACTCTAAAAAATTATTGGTGTGAAATAAAAGGCGGGTACTAAAATTTGTACGGTTCATTATGAGATGGTTGGCAGGTATGCATGTCGTATAGTGTGATTTATTTTCGATCAGTATTTTAATCTGATCTTCATCTGGGGTGGAGGGCCTACCAGGGCGTTTTTGATCTTGAAGGTTGAAATCATCAGTTTAAAACCTAGCAAACCACTCTCACACAGTTCAATCAGCTACAGCACCTTCGCCATAAACACCGCATGTTTTGTTTATCATTTGTGTGGCATTTTTGCCTTTCGAGTAAAAAAAAAAAAACATTAAATGTCTATAAAGCACTTTACTTTCTTCCATATTTAAAGGCGTATAAAACTGACCACAAGTAACGTATCTTAAGCATTTTTTTTTCTAGATAGGTCTGGAGTACAGACTTTTAGAATACATACTTGCCAACCATCACATTAATAACCGTACAATTGTTAACGCCCCCTGAAACTCCCCTTTTCTGACACCACTATATTTTTAGAGTTATTCTCTCCAAATGTTGTTACGATTAAATAAGATTAAAATTACTCTAAAAAAATATTGGTGTGAAAAAAAAGGCGGGTACTAAGAATTGTACGGTTCATAATGAGATGGTTGGCAAGTATGAGAATATGTACGCATGTCATTTGTTTTCAAACATTTTGATATAGTCAGACCTGTCCTTATACCACCTAACGAAAATCTACACGAACTTTTCGGACGAACAATATTTCTACATGTTATAGATGTACGATATCTACCACACTTATTTTTTCTTAACTCTTACACCATTTTAATGATATATTTTTACCATAATTGGCTGTGGAAAGAAACTGCGGAAGTTTATTTTGAAAATATATTGGTAGAATATTCCCGAATAAAAGGTTTGTTTGAAAGCACCATGCATTAGAAATTATAATACAAAAGCTCGTATACAATTAACAATGCAGAAAAGTACAGTAAAGTATCTGAAACTTAAGTTACACGTAATACGCTTCATATAAGAGATATTAAGAAACATATAAGAATATATATAAAGAAAAGTAAAATTCAACAGTTGTAAGTACATAACGTATAAATACAATTTTGATATTCCGAATTAACTATAATAAAAGGATGATTGCCAACATTTCTAATTTTAAAAAAGGAATCTATATTATTGATGAATAAATGAAATTGAAAAAATAAATTAATTACTTAAAATAAATATTTGGACGAATATAACATAACTCACAATATGCCAGTAACTGCAGACCATGCATTTACCGATGTTCAAAGTTGCCGACATTTTAATTTATTCTAAAGTATATTTAGCTCCGTCTTTATTCATACCACTTTTTTTAAAGAGTAAATTTTTCTTATTTTTTGGTAGATATGTATTGGTGTAAAATACTCTAAAAATAAAGTGGTGCGAAAAAGAGGCGGGACTAAAAATGCTCCAAAATGAATTAATATGTGTGAATTACAGCATATTTGAGATACAGATGAATTTAGTTTTGAATAACTCCATGTCACAAAGGTACAGTGAGTCACATAAAAGGTTGAATATTGTTACAAAAGAAAAAAATCGTGTTTTAAAACACTTTTGCGACCGTTGACATAGATTCACGTCAATTAGAAATCTGTATGTACGCCAGTGGGCGTTTCTTTGGCAATTTATATGATGCTATATTTTTATGAATAACCCCAATGTCATACTTGCCAACCATCTCATTAATAACTGTACAATTGTAAACGCCCCCTGAAAAAACGCCCCTTTACTCACACCACTATATTTTTAGAGTTATTCTCTCTAAATGTTTTTACGATTAAATAAGACTAAAATTACGCTAAAAAATTATTGGTGTGAAAAAAAAGGCATTACTAAAAATTGTACGGTTCATAATGAGATGGTTGGCAAGAATGTTCATATTTGTACAACTAAAATACTATGGATGCAAATACTTTAATTAGATAGGGTATAATTTTAATGTACATTCATTTGTAATATTAATGTAGATACAGAAAACCTTGTTCTGAAATAATTTAAAGGAATAAAGACCACAGGTGGGCAGAAGTTACTATCAGAGAGACAATAGTATGCGGCAGCGAAAGTGTTAAAAGCGATAATTTGTGATTAAATAGAATATCAATTAATCTAAAATAATAATAATAATGGTGAAAGCAAAAATATCGTTGTTTGCGATTTATTACAAAATATGAAGGAAAACGAACAATGGTAATACACACACACATATATATATATATATGTGTGTGTGTGTGTGTGTGTGTGTGTTTTCAAATTTGATGTATGATATAAAATTTCGTGTGAGGTAGAAGTAGTTTATTTTACTAGCAAAATACTGTATCATATAGGGAAGTTAAATCGGTCAGCTTCTAAAGAAACTCGCCCAGTAAAAGCATAATTGACAACTATTATGCTTTTTGGCAACATGAAAATTATTATAGAATATTTTTATAAATATCTATAACAACTTTCATCAATTTCATAAAATAAATATTTCTACGAATATTTGCGGCAGTTAAAAAGCGTAACAGAAGTATGGTGAAAGAAACTGAAGTTCTTCCCCAAGAAACTTATTATAATTGTCTATAAAAATTATATGTTAGAAAAATGTTATATTTCTCCAGGAAATTTTTATGCATCTTAGTGTAATTTACATTTACCATGTAACAATAAATGTTAATGTTGAAATTTATGTAGTACAGTGCATTAGATTTATTGAGCCATGCAAATAATTTGTATACGACATATTAAGGAATAAAATTACATACGCATATACATATTGTAAATATTTTGTTTTCATTTATATAGTTGCCAGACTTAGCGACTTTTCAATTGAACATTATTTTATGCGACATCATATTTTATTTATTGATGTGTTTCCGGTATGAAGAGAATGCGCCAGACACATTCTTGCCAGACAATGTCTGACAACACAGCGTCAGGTGCATTCACTTCATACCGAAAACACATCATTAAATAGAATATAATGTCATATAAAATAATATTCAATACAAAAGTCGCAAAATCTGGCAATTATGGTATTGTCTTTCTTGTATTAAATGTTTGTCTATTCATTGAAAATTACATTCAGAAATTATTAGCACCTTTTTAATTATTTTTATGTAACAAATATTTAAAAAAAATTATATATACTTGATATTATTATGTACTTGATACTATTATCATTTACTATTTCATTATGTACTTGATACTATTTTGTAATAAATTAAAAATATATATTTATTTAATTTTATTTAATTAAAATTTTGAATAATTTCATTTTTATTACATAACTGAAGTTCTTTCAATTTTATGTTTTTATATAGGAAATCGTTTATCCTATCAGACTTTTAATTTGAGGACTCTTGGAAAAGTATTGATCGATAATTATTCCTCTATTTCCAGACGTGTTAAATCTTGCTCCGATAATCCTTTTGTTTGCGGATCATTATTATTAATTGAAAGAGAAAAAAATCGCACTGTCAAAAATATTTCAGTCTTCTTTTATGTTGAAAATAATGATAAGAATTCCATATGTATGTATAGAAAGATAAATTTAATTTCTCAACATAAAAATATTGAAGTCACATTAATAATTAAAACTAATCTGAATAAAAAAAAAAAAATGCTACAACGAAAAATTATGTTGTTCTTCTAGATTATAAAACTCTTTCCAAATATGCTTGTCAGGACTCGTATTCTCTGCATTTTTTTTTTTTTTTTTTTTCAGGATACTTTCCAGAGTGAGAAATTTTTTCCTGTTTTACCCCCATTCTTTTTTTTTTTTTTTTTTCTTAATGAAATTTTCATTGTATTTTTAAAGTAATAAGTCGTAATCAAACACTATACAAATTATTGTATAAAAATAGAGGTAGAAGAAAATGGAATAAATTTCTCATTTCTCAAAGTGTCCTGAAAAAGGGCGGAGACTACGGCCCCTGACTTACCCGTTACACGTTTAACCTCGATTGTATTTTACCTCTGTATAGCTAGATGTCTCTGCCCTATTTCAGGACATTTTCAGGGATGAGAAAGTTCCATCTTTTATGATACCATTGTTTTCATACAGATATGTTTATCTTATTTTTATATTAATGTGTCACGGTTGTTATGGTTTTAAAGGTTATAGATTATTTCATGAAATTAGTGGTAGTAAACAAGGTGGAAGAAATTTATCTTTCCTGAAATTGTTACGAAAAAAGAGCAGAGATTTTGAGTTCTGCCTCTGTGATGACAAAATAAAATTCTTTTTTGTTTAATTTTATGAATTGGGGAATATAAATATAAAGAAATTAGTAAAGAAATAAAAGAAATGAACAATATATACAGCTTACTTCTAAAAGATAAAAAATAAACCAGAGATAAAAAAATAAACCTTTTCTTTTAACTGAACTCTCGATAAAATGTTTTTGTTTATCATCTAAGAGCCCTGCAGAGAGTCATTCAAAACATTTTCAGGGCGTAATGATATCGTTTATAAAAGACGGGTCAAACATTGCGGATAGAAATGTACGGTAATATCCACTCTCTTATCACGCAAGGGGCGATGGGGAAACTAGCCTCAAAAACAAAATCCCATTTTCGAAGATTTTCGAATTTTGATTTAAAGAGGAAGGGATTAGAGATTTTATTTATTTATTTATTTATTTTTAGGGGAGGGCGTGATAAAATTCGGATTTTTGAGTAGTAGGGCTGTATCTAAAAAAATTAGCTTACATATATAATTAAATTAAAGAAATAAATATTATTAGATATATTACATACTTGCCAACCATTTCATTAATAACCGTACAGTTGTTAACGCCCCTTTTCTCACACCACTATATTTTTAGAATAATTCTCTCCAAATGTTGTTACGATTAAATAAGACCAAAATTACTCTAAAGAATTATTGGTGTGAAAAAAAGGCGGGTACTAAAAATTGTATGGTTCATAATGAGATGGTTGGCAAGTATGATATTATAATTCAATATAACTAATTTTGGTGCAGAGTAGTTAACAATGATTGTGGAATGTACAGTTTATAATAATGTAACTTTATTTTATTTATTAGGTCTTTGTATAAATTCGTGCGGTTTTGTATTGCTTCATTTCATAAAAATACATCAAATCAAATGACAATTTTTAATCAAAATACTCTCCATTACTTTCTACAACATTTGCCCATTTTTCGGGTAACATATATATACCACGGCGATAGAAGCTCTCGTCTGTGGAGGCAATAAAATTATCCGCGTCCGCACGAACTTTTGCAACAACCTAATACATATTTATTTTTTAAATTTTTGTATTTCACTTTTATGGTACCATAATAAAATATGAGTATATCGACATATAAATAATTAATTATTACAGTATCACCTTTCAATATTACTTTTCTGCAATAAATTTAATTAACGTGTGCACCATATTTATTAACACTTTGAGGGCACTTTTTTTGCTACTAGGACGGAATTATTAAGTTCCAACTGCAAAAACTCATCCCGTAATATTTTTAGAAAAACTGTACTTTTATAACATAGTAGATCTTTGAATATTGTTGGATGGAAGCACCTGTGACAAAAGCCATGCATCTTCCTCTGCCTAAGGATGGCACTAACGAGGTGCGAGTCCTAAAAAATCACAATCACCGTTACGGAGACAAGGAGGAAAACAGAGAAGGGACAGCAAAACATAAATACGTAAACCTAGAATTCAGAAAATAGGAAGAAAAAAATACATAAAACAAGGAAGGTTAAGGATAGCATTGGAACGTTCAAAAGAAAGTTAATGAATAGTAAGAATATAACATAGCAGAAAATGCCATTAATTTCTGTTATTTTAATTTTGTTCGAGAAATCCGGTGACAGTGTAATTTAAATAATTCCAATTAATCTGCGCCTCACAGGGTTAACTAATAAGACAGGTTTCGAAAACAAGACTTCTGTTCCATCGTGTCCAAAAAACTTCAGAGCATTGTTAAATTTTGTAGTGTAAATAATTTATTACGAAACAGGTAAAACTATAAAAAAAAAAATATTTTATTTATTTATTTTGCTAATTAAATGCTGATCAGACGTGATGGTAATGTAGAGATGTATGTGTTCAAACTGACTGAGAAAACTAGGGTCTTGGGACAGAGCTGTGAGCTTTCCATCGGGGTTGGACAAATGCCCACGTTGACAAGTGTGAATTTGTGTTGAAACCTTCACTGCCTGCCAGTCAGGTTCAAAAATACAACTCCTCGGTCCCTGATGGGACAACATAACTTGCATAGGTGCCAAATTGTACGGTTTTTTAATACCAGTATTATTTTGTAAAAAAAAAAAAAAAAATAATAATAATAATAATCATTCTTATAGTGCTTAATTACAGAAGATTGAAAAAAAAAAAATAAAAATAAATATTCGACTAAAATTTTCCGGAAGCAAAATACCGTGCAAGTTGGCAGCTATGCACACTTAATTATGTAAATTTAGAAATTTATTTATATTTTTCTATTTTTTAAAGAGAAATAATAAATTCACTATGGATATAAAATTTAAATGATGTAAGTATTTACAATATTCAAAATATTATAAGTACTCTTAAAACTAAAACGTGCGTCGGCCCTATTGGCGGTTGATACCAAATTTTTTTTACTCTATTTCTATTTATTGCGTTATCACATATGACGACAATTTAATTTATATGGGAGCGTTATTACTACCCGCATTTTTCAGATTAATTTTCTTGAAGGGTGTTTTTATTATTATTTAATCGCAATTATATAATAGAGGATTCTCAGCAGTCGCTATTTTGAATACTACTTTTTATAAGTGATAATCTTCTTATAATTCTTTTGAAGATACGTGCTACAAACGAATATTGAAGCATAGCCTCCTAAACTAGATGCCTTCCGTGTGGCTTGGAAAATTAGCAACAGTTCAAGCGGTAGACATCACCACCTGGAACCGATTCCGCGACTTTTTTATTCAACTGTCACCAATAATTTTAAGAAGTTATATATAATATAAATAATCGACATTTCTCCGATTCTATTCGCCTTTTATGTATATCAAATCCCACTTTTCAAAATTTTTGGTGACTGTTGAATGAAAAAGGCGCGCAGTCTGTACCAGATGGCGCTGTCTACCGCTTCAACTGTTGTCAAGTTTCCGAGCCACGCGGAAGGTATCTACTTTAGGAGGCTATGATTGAAGATTGTTAAAAAAGAAAAAAAAAAGTATTAAAAATAGTAATTGCAGACAACTCAGTATGTTAGAGGAGATTTCACTAGAAGTAAAGTGGTATAAAAATAAAGAGTGGGTACTGAGATGCTCCCTAGTAAATTAAAATGTTAGTATACATGCGTTGTTATTACTTCATACTTATATTACTATTTCGAAATGAAATCTACAAACAAATTTATAATAATCTATAAACCAATTTGCTACTTTTCAATAATGACTAAATATATTTCTTTAAATGACTATATTTATAATTTAATATAATGATCTAGGAGTGAAAGTATTCCTATTTTTCACGGAACTCTTCAACAATAATCTCTATCCTAATTAATCGAAGCGTACTAATGTAAAAATACACTCAATTTAAAAAAATAAAAATACTGGGGCCGAAGACACTGACCACTTTCACCCCTACACTGATCTCATTTTTAGTATGTTGAATTTCAAACAAAGCGACAGAAAACAGAAACGTAAAATAGAAATCACCTTAACAGATAAAAATTCTTTTTTAAAAATTGAAACAATTTATAATTCTAATTCAATTACTTCAATTCCTATTCTGCTTGATTATTTGTACTGACTAAATTATGAGGAAACTTCGTGTATTTCCATAGCCTCCTAAACTAGATGCATGTAGCGTGGCTCGTAAACTTGGCAAGAGTTCAAGCGGTAGACAACATCACTTGTTACAGATTGCACGACTTTTTTACTCAACTGACACCAATAACTTTAAGAAGGTATATATGATATATGAAATCGACGTTACTTCGATTCTATTCGAATTTTATGTATATCAAATCCCTCTTTTCAAAATTTTCGGTGGCCTTTGAAGTCGCGCAATCTGTACCAGGTGGCGCTGTCTACCGCTTAAACTGTTACCAAGTTTACGAGTCACGCGACAGGCATCTAGTTTAGAAGGCTATCATATTGTATACTTAAAATGAAATAGACTCTGACAGGTACATATTTGTGGTTTTTAATCTTATGTGGTCTAAAACTGTTCTCACCTGATTTCTTTCATCAAAATAATAAAGTTATTTTTTATTTTGGTGTCAGATTTGTATTATATCATTTTTACTTGAAAAGAGTAAACCCTGGTTGGCAAATATTATTAACCTGGTAGTCAAATTTTTAGCTATTGCTTTTTTTTATGACAAATATTCATTTTCCCTTTTCTAATGAAAGTATATGTCAAGTTTTATCATAAGTCATTACATACAACAGGCTTTACAGGGATCAGACAGAATCATTTTAATTTTAATTATCATATATGCAGGGATGAAACACGGGCGTAGAACTCATACCACTCCCAATGAAACAAATTTTTTTACTTATTAGATCAACGACATTATATGTACAGAAATTTCTTAAACAAATACCGGTAATAGTTCTGCGCACGTGTTCCATCCCTGTATATGAAAATAATTCAGTAAAATTTTGGAAATTATGAACATATTCATTAAAAAACCTGTTAAAACTATATTTCTAAACCTTACATATTTTCATTTACTTCCATGTTATATATATATGAAAACACTAGAAATAGGTTTTAGTTAGCATTTTTTAATAAGAGAGCAATTTATTTATTTATTTATTTCATACCACCTCAAAGTGATTTTATTCAAATCTCGAGTTTAAATTCTAAAAATAAAACTATATTAAAAACATAATGAAATGTGTTTTGACTGAATTTATTAGTTCTTTCCTGCGATCGATAGATCGCTCGGTTACTTTTATCTCCAGCTTATCAAACTTTGTTCACAAGGATGAAAATATGATAAACTTTTTTTGAATTTAAAGTATTTTATTCGAAGTTTTATTTAAACACAGTAGCAAATATAGGAGATAGCGACTTTTTTGTTTTATAAATGAAGCTATTGGGACGTTTTAAAAATTTCCAGTTATATTTGTATATGTAACAGCTCCGTAAGAAGCAAAAAGGAGTTTCTTTTCTTTTTTTTTTTTTTTTTTTTTTTTTGATCAATTGTATATAATATTCCTTATGAAAATATTACATATTTTGATTAGGGTTACGAGATATATACTAAAGTTCTAAAATTTCATTTTTGCTAAAATTTAGAATATCATAAATAAATAAATAAATAACTTAAATAATAAAAATCACAAATGCAAGCATAAAACATAAAGTGATACTACAGGAACAAGAAAGCAAATTTAAATAAAGCCTGTCATGTACACATATCCCATACAGCACAGAATGTTTCAGTTATGTTGCAAAAAGCTTACAATCTTTCAAAAACGTAACACATTTAAATACGCTCTCCGATACCTTTCTGAAATATTCGCCCTTTTTGATTTTCTATCTGTTACGTGATTATATCGTTTCGATCTGTATCTGATTTTTTGTTACGATCGCGGACATTTCTACGTTTTTGAAACTAATCGGAAAGGAATCTGAACGATTTCAAATGTTTCAGAAATGTTTATAATGTTTGAATGTTATATGATTGTTATGTTTCTGGAACATTTTGTGCTGTTAGGGATGCAATAGACAATATTCAGAAAACAGAAAAATTATACTGCAAAATCAGAGACCGGCGTAATAACAGTGTTGTCACAAATTTTAATATTCTTTTCGTACCACTATTCTTGAAAAATATATTTACAACATATTTATGGAGGTAAAATGCAGATTAACCTTTATAAATATATTATAAATTGTTATACTTGGAAATAGTGGTATGAAAAGAATAAAATAAAATGAAACTTTTTAAACAATTAAAGAAAACGCTTTTACAGAAATGTGAACTAAAAAGCACAAAATATGTATCTTAGCATTAAAAGGCAGGGTAAGAGAAAATCTTGTGAGTGACACACCATAATATTTACATACACTTAAATCTTTAATTAAATAATTTAGAATTAAACAAAAACTATTTTTAAAAAAATCTCCCCTGACTGGCCTCGAACGTTAGACCTTTAGGTTCGTAGCCCGGAGCTTTACCTCACAGCCGCAGCATTCATGTAGGGAAAGTATTTTCTTACAATATAGATATTTTGTTTGCTCCCAGAGCGGTTACAAACATACATACAAACATACATACACAGAGCTGCCAACCAAATCCGGTAAATTGTTAGTACCGCCCCTTTTTCTACACCACTTAATTTTTAGAGTAATTCTCTTCAAATATATTTACGATGAATGAAGAAAACAAATACTCTAAAAATTAAGTGGTGTAGAAAAAGGGGCGTTTTTCAATAGGCGTTAACAATTTGCCGGATTAGGTTGGCAGCTCTGCATACAGGTGAATCTAATAAAAGCCTCTTTTGGTAGCCCTGTAATATTTTATTGAATAAATTTACTCTACAAATGCATACATGCGAACCAAAGTGTTAGTATCTGCGCATTTTTCTGCAGCACTTTACTTTCAGAATAGGTGGTGCAGAATCGAGACTTCACTTTAAATTACGATTGAATAAGAAAAAAAAAAAGACTCTAAAAAAAACTGGTGTAAAAATAAAGAAATAAATAAATAAAATAAAAAATAAATAAAAATAGAAATAAAAATAACAGTTTAACGGTATATTAATTAGAATGTTTGCAGATATGCAAATACACTCGTGTCGGAGACGAAAAAGGCGTGGCTAACAATGCTAACGGGAAAAAAGATCTGCAAAATTTAAGAAGAAAATTAAAATGAAGAGGATAATACACACACACACACACACATATATATATGTAAAGGATTTCCAATTATTATTATTTATTTATATTTATTTATTTATATTCATATTTATTTTATATTCTTTTTAGCAGTTTGCAAATTTCCTTCTGATTAACTCCAGCTTCACAAACTTTGTTAACTGGAAATCGATTGAAATTAAAGTACTTGTTCGAATTTCTATATAAACTCATTAACAAATAATATGAAATTGGTTTTTCATCATAAATGAAATTTATCAGGCATTTTGAGATACATTAAAGATATTTGCATTAAAAAGATATTTGTTAGGAACAATAGTGATTGCTGCTATCTGTCACTGGAAAATCATATTATGAAAACATGGGAAGTACTGACAAGGTATGGAATAAATAGATTAACACTTTCGCGACCGCATGATTTTGTCTTTTTGAGAGTAAGGTCCTCCTGTGGGCGTTATTCTCCCAATTTACAATATTTCAGAACAAAATATTCTGTATTCACACTTATATTACAAATGGATTTATTTTATAATTATACTCCTTCTAATTAAAATATTTGTAACCGTAGTACATTTCATAGTAAAAATAGGAATATTGGGTATATACTTAAGAAAGAAGTAACATACAAATTGAGAAAGAAACGCCCACTGGCGGAGTTACAGATTTTCAAATGACGTGAATCTACGTCAGCGGTCGCGAAAGTGTTAAGTTAATAGAAATTATTCGACAACTTTTTCGAATTAGAATTGCATAATAAAAACAATGCACAATTGTTTTTATAAATATAATGCATACATATACATATAAATGTATAAATAAAATGTATAATCTATTAAATATATATAAATGTATTATAAAAACATTTACATGTTTAAATTTATTTTTTCGCTTTTTTTACGGTCGATAGATCTTCTGATTCATTTTATCTTCAGCTTCCAAAACGTTGTTCACAAGGATGGAAAAGCGATAAACTTCGATTGAATTTAAAGTAGTACTTTGTTCAAAGTTCTATTTTAAGCTAGTAACAGATATGGGTGTCAGTGACTTTTACTTGTTATCCAATAGCTTTAGATTATTTAAGATTTATTTGCGTATAGAAAAGTTTTATTACGAACAATGCTGGTTATTTTTTTCAGTCATGGAAAATCATATATATATATATATATATATATGTATGCAAGTATGTATGCACTATATATATACAGGGTGTCCACTAATAAGTCCCCGATTTTAAAATTGAATTTTTCCTAACAAAGATAGATACAAGAATGAAATAAACATCGTGTTTATTTTGAAAACTGAAAAAAAATTTTACATGAGAATCAAAATTACTTACAAATATTGCCAACAGCAATCATAGCGCAGAGTTTTTGTCATTTATCAATTCATCTTGTGTGAGAAGTTATTACTTTATATCACAATCTTTTCAAAACGCCCATCTTTCGCTGTACATACATGGCGCAAGCGAAAAATGAAATTTTTAGTCACTTTATTTAGTGTGTCAATAGAAATGTTCACACATGCCTCACATATTAACTGTTCGAGTTCTTCTTGAAGAGAGTGTCCTGGAAGGCAGTGTCTGGAAGACATGACTCTTCTGGAAGACAGTGTCCTTAAATGCACTTCAAAAAAAGTAGTCATAAAGAGTAAGATCGAGGTAATATGAGGGCCAGTTCATGTCTTTTCTTGTAACTGAGGATAGCTAAAAGCAAATACTCTTTTATCGAAATATTCCTAACAAAACATCGTCTTGTTGCCGTAAGACTTCGATTCAAACTGCGATATTCAAGCACAAAAGAAAAACCTCGCTTTTCCAGGAAATACATGATTGCATCACCTTTCTCTGGAATCAAACATTTCAGGAATACAACGCTATCTGATGTTGGCATTTAAAACTAAATGTACAACTTGTGTATAAAATTTTCACAGCTTTTAAAATAAACCTATCTGTGTATATTCAAAATAGAAATTAGGTTTTTTTTTTTTTTTTTTTTTTTTTTTTTTTTTTACAAAAAAATATAACTAAAATTAATAAAAAGTCATCGCGAACATTGTGGCGAACGCTTTCTCGTCGACATCCTTTAACTTGAAGTTGAATACTGCTTACTTGCTTAATTACTTAATGAAGTTATGAAATAACACAAAGTCAGATATGTAAAATAAATAATGAGCTTTTATTAAGAGCTTAAATGAGAAAGGTGGGCGCTGGACTTTATATTTAATATCTTTATAATTTAAGATGGGCAGCCATGCTAACTACTTTAACTTTACATAATTAATCACCATAATTTTAACTACCACATTTAATTTCGTTCAACCTCGCGGCTCAGTAACTTTTCGATAACGGGAGGATTCCCTGACCACGCTATCTACTCGAATTACTTCTAAATAACCTCTAGCCACTACTAACTCTCCTTTCAACTCACTCTCATCAGAGCCTCTCCAATTAACTAACTTTAACTCCTCTCCAACTGCCTCCGTCCAACTGACTTTTCTCCTCTACAACCGATTCCTCAAAAGCAATCGTCCTTCTTTTATACTATTTCCGTTTCCAAAATACTTGCATATTTCAATTTACAAATTTGAGTTAGGATAGGAACTAACTCTATCAAATCCTAAAACATCCGCATTCATGCGTTACTTGTGAAGTGCGAAATTTAATTGCAGCATTTCGCTAACCTCACAGCTCCCCCCGCAAAAAAACAAATTTTTACGTGTGAAAATTTTAGAGTAATATTATGCAAATAAAAATTTTAGCTGCAGTGACCGACTGCTAAATTGAACTGCATAAGACTGTAGAGAACAAAAGAGGGGGAAAACTTAAATTTAAACTAGACTGCCCAAGAATAACGATTGCTTTTAAAATATAATAAGGAAAAAAAAGTAAGGCCGAGCTTAAAACTGTCCACCTAGCAAGAATAAAAAATAGTGTTAAGCTCCATCTAGGGAGATTTACGACAGAAACTCCATGCCTTAACGTAATTTAATCTTATGTAAAGTCCAGCAATGGTACAGCGGGGAAATACATTCATCTTTCCGTAAAACAAATAGAAAGGAAAAAATTGTATGAATTAAAAAAATTCAGTAGAAAAAGGGATCGCCGAAACAGAACTTGCGATCATTGTTCAATTTGACTTGTGACATAATTTTATAAAACAAAAATAGTGAGAAGCCTTGAGCCATGCGAAGAGTTTATTTAAAAAATGTCCAGCTATTCACTATGAGTTATCTTGAAAGATCCATCCACTGCTGTTGGCTTCCAAAAAAAAACATCTTTTACGTCAGAAAAGCAAAACTAGCTCCTAATTCAGAGATCCAAAGTCTTTGGCAAACGTCCAAAACTGTTTTCGACTTCATGTGAAAAGGAACAATTGTAGAAATCAGCCGGGATTCAGATTTAACCTCCGTACTTCGGGTTTAGAGTCAGGACAGCAACTGGACGTCAGATTTTCTAGAATTTGAATCTTTTTTGAATGTATAAATCAAAAGAAGGTACACTACACTTTTATATTAGGTAAATGACATAATTTATATATAAGCAATATTGTAGCTATTTGCATAAGGGAAAAACAAAATGTTAGTGGGTTAATAAGTTTAGTCGTTAAACGCGAAATTTACATGCAAAAATAGCTTTAAAAAAATTCTTTTTTTTCTTTACCCCATACTAATAGATATACATACATAAAACTTTTAGTAAAAAAAAATTCAAAAGTTTACGACAAGAAAATTCATTGGATACACTTTATACAACATTTAGAAAACATCTTTAAGGATACAAAATGTTCACAACTGCAGTTGTTCGCTGAGAAATAAAAAAGATTTACGTACATGCATTTTACATTACATTCACCAAACCATAGAGAAAAATGGTTATACTCTTATAAATGGTTATTTCATAGAATTTACGACATTTAGAAAAATATATATATAAGGATACCAAAAAATTCTCAAATCTGCAGTTGATGGCTTGAGAAAAAAAATTAACGTACATACATATAGGTGATTGACAAAACTATAGAGGAAAATGTTTATACACTTATAAAATTTCATTTGATACAATATAAGACAGTTAGAGAAATATAGGTAATAAATATATATAAATTGTTAAAAAAGTTTTTTCAAAACTGCCGTCGTTGCCTAGAAAATACAAGCATTAGTGTATATACATCATGTCAAAAACTAGAGAGAAAATTTATATACAAAAGGTAAGAAAAGTTATCTTACTAAGCACTGCAGGTGATGGCTTAAAACATAAACACATTTAAGTACATGCAGTTATAGATCATTCAAAAACGAAAGGGGGGGGGGAATGTTTATATCAAAGTTCAAAAAGGTTTTTTACCCAAAACTGCTGGTGATGGCTTAGAAATAAAAAGGATATTAACATACATACATATATTATAGACAGAAAAAAAAATTTATGACATGTAAACAGTACATGAAATTTCGAGAGATGAAAGTTCATGCCATACGTTTAAATTTTGCATTTTTACATTTTAAAAGTTCATGCAGCAAGTTTAAATTTAGATTTGTGATATTTTAAAAAGTTCATCTCTTTGAGATAATAATTGAAAGTCCAGAAGAAAGTTCTACATGTCGAAAATTTTAGTACAGCACTGATAAACCAATACTTGAAAAAAACTAAAATAATGAACGATACGACCTGACAAATTGAGTCCTTGATAGCAGCAAAGGAGATGCAGGTCAGACTGGCCTGTAGAGTTGCAGCGTTGGTGGCTTGCAGATTTAGGTCAGACGTTGCAGGATCGCTGTTGACCTGAGCAGGGTTCGAACCGGATGGCTGGTCACTCTCCGGAGGGGGTTCCACACCCAGAGCCTTTTCACTGTTCGGAGGAAGTTGTCTTCGCTCCATACTCACACATTTGGAGGTCCTGGAGAGCTTATAGACTTTAAGAGTTTTTAGTTTATTAGAGGAAATTACCACACTGGCTTTTACTGTAGGCGGCGTGCCATTTAAATTAGCGACCCCTTTATCCGATTTTTTCGTGCGATGTACGACTTGATCGTTGAATTTATGCACTGGATGTGCCGAATTAGAGTTGGTTAACATTGCATTTTGAACTGTATTGCTTTCATTTACATTAGCTAGTAGATTTTCTTCAAAATTAGTTACGAGATCTTTAGAAACACAGTGGTTAAACTTTTCACTTTCTTTTACCCAAGCTTCAGTCACGCTTGATATTTCGGCTTGAACTGGTTTAGCATTTAAATGCGAATGAGGGCTATGCGAGGTTTGAACAGCAGAATTTAGCGGAGCATTCATTTCACCTAAAGCAAGGGATTCATCTACAGATTTAGGTTCAATCGTATTTTCCTTTTCCATCGCCACGCTAGATATTTTATCGGATTTTCCGTCCGTAGCTAAATTTTGAATGACCGCCGTAAATTGATTTGTATCGCTGTTTAAGGGCGAAGTTTGCTCGTTTAGTTCAAATGTCATTTGGCTTTTTCACTAGAAATAACGGCTTCATTGCCAGTTTTAGGTTGGTTTAAATTATAGGAGCTTGCTTCCTGTGACTTAATAATTTCTTGTGGTTTTTCCAATGGTTTTATTACTGTTTCCCACTGACGTTCGTGGGGGGGAAGGGAGCGGTCATGTTGTAATCGTAGTTTATCATACGGAGTGGCGAAAAGATCGATCACTTTGCGTTTCACATCATCATACGCTGGAGTTGAGCCAAGTGAATGACAGGCTATTAGCCTAAGCCACTGTTTCGGTTCTCCTTTTAAGGCATATTTCAACCAAGCATACTTGTCTTTAAAATCAATTTTATAAAATTAAAAAAAATATTGAAGCTCTTCAAAAAATTGAAGCACGCTTGTGGTGCCGTCAAAAAGCATTAGCTCGGGGGGGGGGGGGGTATTCGAGTGGAGATGGGCGCCAATGTGGCGAACGCTTTCTCGTCGCCATCCTTTAACTTGAAGTTGAATACTGCTTACTTGCTTAATTACTTAATGAAGTTATGAAATAACACAAAGTCAGATATGTAAAATAAATAATGAGCTTTTATTAAGAGCTTAAATGAGAAAGGTGGGCGCTGGACTTTATATTTAATATCTTTATAATTTAAGATGGGCAGCCATGCTAACTACTTTAACTTTACATAATTAATCACCATAATTTTAACTACCACATTTAATTTCGTTCAACCTCGCGGCTCAGTAACTTTTCGATAACGGGAGGATTCCCTGACCACGCTATCTACTCGAATTACTTCTAAATAACCTCTAGCCACTACTAACTCTCCTTTCAACTCACTCTCATCAGAGCCTCTCCAACTAACTAACTTTAACTCCTCTCCAACTGCCTCCGTCCAACTGACTTTTCTCCTCTACAACCGATTCCTCAAAAGCAATCGTCCTTCTTTTATACTATTTCCGTTTCCAAAATACTTGCATATTTCAATTTACAAATTTGAGTTAGGATAGGAACTAACTCTATCAAATCCTAAAACATCCGCATTCATGCGTTACTTGTGAAGTGCGAAATTTAATTGCAGCATTTCGCTAACCTCACAACATTGCGATAAATATTAAAAAGGTGTTGTGGAAGTCCTATACTTTAACTATACAGCCTGCGCAAGTATGAAAACTGGGTCGTGAACCATGAATTTTATTTTGAAACCTTTCTTTGATTTTGGTTTCGTTATTGTACAATATTATTTTGGTACGAATAATAATTTGACTTCTGGTAAATTAAAATTTAAATTAAATGTGAGTAATATTTATGTGTTCCAAATTTTAAAGGTAAATAAAAAAAGAAATAAAATGCGAAATTTTTGCACGGGTTTGCTAGTATAAAATATTTCTGCTTTTATTTATTTATTTTATTTTATTTTACTTTATTTTTTATTTTATTTTATTTTTTTAAGGAAATTTTCCTTTTCTAATACATTAAATGAAACAGCAATGTTAAAAAAGCTTCCTATTTGTTTTTACCTAATTAGTTTATAGAGAAAATAAATACCATACGAACACAGTAATTGTAAACTTTTAGTACTCTCAAACAATTACTGGGAAATTTCGTACACAATCAAATCAAAAATATAATAATTCCCTATTTTTCGAGATAATGTATTATTTTATATTTAAATTAGAATTTGAAATACAGTTTATTTCTAAAAGGCTGTTATCTACTTTACTAAATGTACTAAATTCTTCCTTTATTTTGAAAAATATCCTTTAGATAATATAAAAGCAAGATGATGTTTAAAACACACATATAAAATAAAAGTTCCATTCATATCGTCTTTTCTTCCGTTTTCTTATGGGTTAATCGATACTTTTATTGTATGTTCTCCAGTTTTCAAATAATCTGCTCGGATAAATAAACCAATAAACTATTACTGCATTTGACGCCACAATACTAAAAATTTTATTGAAGGATCATAATATATCGATATCATATTCTGACACCAAATTATAAACACTATCTTACATTACATTACGACTGTTAATGATACACTATTTTACCGCGGTTATATCATTATACCTCTCAACATCATAATTAATATTCCGTAGTGTCGCCCTTTTTTTTCACATCTGTAAATTTGGAGAGTAACATTTTTCAAGCTGAATTACGATTAAATAAGAAGAAAAATTCTCATAAAAAGTACTGGTGTAAAAAAAAAAAAATGTTTTCATTAAAATTTTATTATTTTAATATTTTCTACTATATACTAACGTTTTTCCCAGTAAGTACTATAAATTATTTAAATAATAATAATAATAATCGGACTTCGAAGTATTGTGTTGTCATCGGGTCGTGAGCTAGTGTGAAAGTTTCTATTCGATATCGTTTGTTTCGATGCTGATTATTATTATTTGTTTTTCTTTTCTTTTACTCCCCCCCCCCCAAAAAAAAAAAATAAAATAAAATAAAAAATAAAATAAATAAATAAATAAATAAAATAATAATAATCATTTATACACTAAATACATCTTTAAAAGATACAACTTAACATCTCTTTATTTTAAATTATGCCATAAGTTATATTTCGATACTGTTTAAAAAAATTAGCATGGAATGATGGACTCAAAACTAAAAAAAAAAAAACTTTTTCGATATCGTTTGTTTCGATATAGATTATTATTAATTTTTTTCTTTTCTTTTTCTTTCAAAAAAAAAAAAAAAAAAGAAATTCTGGCGAAAGCAGAATTTAGTTTAGGACGGAGGACTATTAGTTTTTTTTTTTTTTTTTTTTTCAAAGTTATAACATCGCTTTCAAATTATTCAATTATATTTTCGATAAATTTTAGATTTCGAAAAATGTCCAACTATCGAAAAATGACGCCGTAAAAATCCCAAATTGAGACTAATAGTCCTCAATCCTAAATAATAATAATAATAATAATAATAATAATAATAATAATAATAAATAATAAAAATAGGCGATCTAACAATACTATATTTGGTTGGGTTGGGTTGTGGGGATTAAGGCCGATTAACTGCATTATGGTCCTAGGCTTGACGGGGAGTGCCCTCCGTGGGATATTTCTAAGGGGTACAACCCTTTTTTACGCAAGTTTCGGAGACAAACACGAAAAACTTCCAAAGGCTAGGCCGACGAGCGCGATCTAGGATAGAACTCGGCACCTCACTACTGCCAACTTTGAGCGTAAAACCGCTCGGCCACAACACTACTACGGAATATTAAATAGGATGTTGGCCAGTATTTATCATTATGATTTATTTTAATTTTTCTTAATACAACAATAATAATAACAATAATAATAAAAATAAACCATCTGCTTATTCTGAAAAGTATAGGCATCATGTTACTACAACAAATATTGTTAGTAATTTGAATTAAATTTTTAGATGAAATAACTAACTTTACAACTTTTATAACCATTTTAAACATTATATTAAACTATACTCCTAAGAGATAGGAAGAATTTATTGGGGTTAAAATTTTCTGAATAGGATAGCCTCCAGATTTTTCATTTGACCTGGTTAGAATTCTAAAGACAATGGAAAATCAATAAATGAGAAAATGCTTTTATAAAATAACCTGACTGTCAGTTCAAAACTTTTTTAGCAAAACAAAACTATAAATTAAAATCTAGTTGAAATATAGATAGAAAAAGATAAAAATATACATTAATATATATGTTAATAAAATTTAATTATTTAGATTTCTAAGAAAAATGAATGGATTTAAAGCATTAATTTTCACGTTCCATATCAAATCATGCTTTCTTGTTCATGAATGAATGGATTGTTATATTTTTTTTTTATTGCTTTAATTTTTATATGCTTATATATATATACATATTTTCGATTTTATATGCTTATATATATAAGTTTATAAAATCGAACGAAAATACTTCTTCGATTTCTCATGCTGTGACGCAAATTAATTGCATGAGAAGTTTTCAATTTCTCGCTATCAGAAATCTCACAAAGAAAGCTTAATCTGCAATCTTCGAAGTTCAAAATAGATTATCTCATTTATTTTATTTGGCATATCTCAAGTGCTTCTTCTCAAATTTCTTTCACTGTAAACTATCTTCATTATTTGAAAATTTATATAAAAACATCAGTTTCGTCAGATCTGGCGGATTTTTTATTAAATATTTACCAATAATTTTTAATTGTAACGTTTGTCAAATTATTTTGAAGATTGATAGTCTATTATGCATACCAATTATCTCTTCTGACAATTATTGGAGATTATTCAGAAATATCCGCCGGGTCTGGCAACACTGAAATACATATTTTATATATTTTTTAAATAGATAAATTTAATGATTAATTATTATTGTTACTATAACATATTATTATTATTATATTATTTTAACTTCGTTAAGCAATGAACATAGGTGCAATTTCAGTATTAAAAATGTTGTAGATGAGAAATTATCTACAGTATAAAGAACCTGTCATATGAAACAATTTATACATAGATTTCAGTGGATAGTAAATTTATAAATTGAAATATTAATTTTTTATGGGTATATACATATACGCATTTGTAGCATTTTGAAGAAAATAATAAATAATCGCAATTTTTTGTAAAATGCATATATATTTCTGTACTTAAATGTTTTCAAAAATTACATTTCACTTCATACTCAGGAAAAATACAATAACAGAATATAACAGAGTATAAGGCAATACCATTTGTTTCGTTTAATTTTTATTTTATTATACAATAAATTAATTTCCATGTTTTTATTAACTTCGATTCTTGTTTGTTTGTTTGTATGTATGTATGTTTGTTTGTATGTTTGTTTTTTTGTCAAGTACAAATCTTACAATCGATTTTTAACTAAGTTTCCGACTAACTAGATATTTGAAACTTTCCCCACGCTCCCCTATATTGCGAGATACAGTGAAAGAAATCCAAATATAATCTATGATCGCTTTTAATTCTGAAAAAAAATATTAACGAATTTATATTAAAAAATTATTAATTATGACCTATATTTATTTTTACCTAAAGTGAATGATAATGCTAAACAAAATATAGCTGTGCAAATTTGAAGCGCGTTCCGGAAATTAGTTTTCGTGATACAAATAAGATTGTTTTGAAGAGGCTTAATGGGATAGAGGTATCTCTTTGAAAGTTTTGCATGAGATAATGAAGAAAATCTTTAACAATAACAGAAAAAAATTAAACAAAATAATTTAAATTTTTAATTACAGATCAAACGAAATATAACAATAACGTTAAGTTCAAAAGTTGAAACTGTAAAAGATCATTTTAAGTCATTAGTCACAGCAAACGGGAATTCCAGTTTTCTAAAGAAAACAATCCTTTCAATATTTCAATACTTTCAATATTTTTCTAAAGAAACACGATATAGAAAAAGAAAAGGTTGGTTGTTTTTAAGATCGCACAAGTGCTGCGCTGATGGGCAATTGGCGACTGTCTGGGACACACCCCTAGAGGTGGTCCGGAGACATGCCATCACAATTTTGATCCTCCACGGAAGGGATGGCTCTCCCGCTTCGGTGACCCCCAGAGGTATAATTTTTGATGGGAACATGGATGACATTGCGGCCACGACAGATTTTACGTGCACCAGCCACCATTAGTATACACGACGGTCTTTGGCCGGCTCGAGTACCGAACCTGCAATCTTCCAATTACGAGACCCGCGCTCTACCGACTGGGCTGCAGCGGCACAGAAAAAGAAAAGAAAAAGAAAAGAAAAAGAGATTTTGAGTTTTTGTGTTAAACTCCTTAATTTACGTTGTCAAAAATATACGCAACTTGGCATTTACCTCATCAATTACTAGCGATAAATTATTAATACTTTTCGACTTCACGGACTACTAAATTTACAATTTAATATAGCAAGGAAAACAAAAATTATTAATTAAGAAACATGTAAATATATTTCTAGAATAATAATCAGAGAATGCCCATTTTATAAATATGAAATAAACCCATTTAATATGAAGCATTCAAATTTCAATTTTATTATTAGAAGAAAAGTAAATATTTATTTAATCCTAAGAAAAGTTGTTCTGTTGTAATAAAACAATTAATATGTAAAAAAAGAAAAATCCTTTTTCTTTTTTTTTTTCTCTGCTTTCAATTATGAGAAACTCAGAGAAAATATTTAACTTCAATTGTAAATTGCTCTTCCAATATATCAGACTGTATTTACTAAATCTAGAAATATTTATATTATATTGTTAGATTATGAAAATGCAATAGGAAATTACATTATTGAAGTATATTTGAAGTTATTTGAAAAATTCTGATAAAATTAGATTAATTCCTAGCTAGGTATGAAACGAAGATCAGAAATTCAAAGTAACTGATAACTGATAACTTACTGTTCAACATTTTGTGATAAACGATTACTCCATTTATCCTCTCTCTTATCTAGAAAATTCTGAAATTGGAACTAACATTAGTGTAATTTACAATATAACCATGAAAAATGCAAATAATATTATAATTTTTCTGTGACCTACCAAAATTATGCCACAGACCAGTGGTTGGCGACCACTGCTTTACACAAACACTAGAAGGGAAAATCAAATAAATAAGCTAAGCTTACTGTTTAAAATAGAAAAATAGGTTGAAGTAAAAATTGTCAATAAAAAGAAAAAAAGAAAGAAAGAAAAGAATTATCTATTGTCAACCACTGCACCGAGCGGCAGACTTGTTAAAGTGCTTCTATAACAACTGTAATAACTAAAAGGTTAATCATTTGCTTCCTACATTGCTTAGATTTTTTCGGGTTGGGGAGGGGGGAGAAGATATCATTACTTTAAAGGATACTTTAGTCTTAAACAATTACTTTATAAATATATTTTAATTAAAAAAATATAGTTTCCTTGAAGTCATAAACCAAATCGTACCCTTTCAAAGATTTAAAGTAACCAAAAACTGGTAAGTACGATTAAAAATGCTTAATTTATATTTCTTGATATTTAACAGTAATGCATCTGAAAAGATGTAGTTTATGCGTTGTTGTTGTATTGAATTATTTTGTTTACTTACAAAGTTTAATTCATCATCAAACAACTCCATCAATATCAGTTTTGTTATACATTTATGTATTTATTTTATGTGTCTATTTTAACACTCAAAGCAGGGACAACCGAACTACTGCAACGATCATACCAAGATTAATAATTTGTAACTATATATATATATATATATATATAAATATTTTTTGGTTCAAAACAATAAAATTTTATTCTGATTCTTGTACGATTTTAATTTTATTACTCTAGATTTACAGATAACCCGCAATTGCATTTTTGATTATTAACTATATGAATACAAAAGAAAAAGTATACAAACTGCACATTTTTCCGCATTGTCCGTCTCTCAGAAATTCAAATATGATGTAAAAATTGAGTGTTGCTATTGAAGAAAAATAAAACTTTGCACTCATTTCTATATGTACATGACCCTAAATTCAAAATTTCAAGTTATTATCAAGAAGTGTACTTAATTTCCTGTTGATTGATACATGTGATATTTTTCTGCCTCAAATAATAACGAAATTATATAGGGTTCTTTTTTTTTTTTTTTTTTTTTTTTTTCAACTGTACATATGGCTGAATATTACTCAGTAAATACATACCGGCTACCATCCTAATTAATATTCAATAGCGTTGTTAGTACTCAGGTTTTTTTTTTTTTTTTTTCATCAATTTTCTGTAAATATATTTCCCATTAAAAAAGAAGGAAAATACTTATGAAAAATACTAGCGTAAAAAAAGGGCGGTTTGTTCATGAATTGTCTGAGAATGACAGGCAGGGTACAAAAGTTTATTTACAAAAAATTCTAGACGATTACATGTCTGTAAACCTATTATCATGTTCAGTAATACCAGAAAACACAGCTTAAATACCGACTGATAGCTTCTAGTCCACAGCATAAACTGTAGCATCGCATTGACTCACAGCAATGTAATCCAAGACAGCAATCGGCTGTAATCCAAAGAGGCTTACAGGTCGTTGTGCAGCAATGAATGCCTTGGCGAAACTGACTCAGTTGGCGCGCTGTGATTCCTTAAATACCCGCATAGAAAATTCAGAATGTTCCAGAAAACTTCTCAATCAATCAAGTTAGAGCTTAGATATTTGGTATATGGATAAGGATCAAATTCTCCAAGGAGCTAGAAGTTGCCAAATTTGGCGCCAAAGGCCTTATCTGCCTTAATGAAGTTTTTTAACGGGTTTTAAAGTGAAAATAAGCTGTTTTTAACACGAAAAAAACTAGAATTGCTGAAAACTATCATTTTATAACCTGACTAAACCTCTTTGAAAGAGTTTACATAGAAATAACTACTCTCATTTACAAATTATTTCTATTATATATATATATATATATATATATATATATATATACTAGTTTGAAAAGAAGGCGTGGACTAAATTAGTACTGAATAAATGATAACTCTAAATATATATATTTCTTTGTCTCCATATTGCAATAGATTGCATTCTTTAATAATATTTTATTTCATTTTTAAAAGAAACGCATATTTCTTCTGTAATAGTTAAGAATAACATTAAAAGCATTTCCTTCTGAATTAAAAATTTCCATGTTCGGAGATGTACCAAAATTTGTTTACGTGACGTTAACACAACTTATTCTTAATGTGTTTTAAAGTATAATTATCTAAATGAATGTGCACAATAATTTCTTCTCTCAATTTAGCATCCTACACCCATTTACTGATATATTAAAAAAAATTAGAATGACTGATTTTCTTTTTCTTTCATCACTTAGTACTATATTTAAATAGATTACATAAAATTGCTTTTAGATTTCAAAGAAATATCCAATTTCCTTTTAAGATATTTGAATTATCGGAATCGCTGTTAATTTCTGTTTTGTTTTGGATTCTGCTGAATTTTATATAAAAGAAGATGAATATTTAATTAAAAAGATAAAATGATACCTGGAAGGATTTTAAAACTGCATTCATGTAAATTTAAATTTAGATTCATCTTAGTTCTGCCTCAAAAGTTTTGAATAAAGAAGTTGTTAATGTAAAATATAAATTTATTTTGGCATTTTTTTTATGTAGCTTTAATTATAACAACATAATTAACAGCGAGACAGTTTTTATAGCTAATGAATTTTAAAGCTGAAAATGTGCTAAAGACGTCAGATCTTTAATTAATTAAATACAATTTTACTGAACGCCACTTTTTTATATAACAATCTTTGTATTATTAAGTCGAAGAAAAGTACTACAAATCATTACTGAAATTGACTGGATTGAAATTTTGGCGTTCTTTAAAACTTAACCTTAAAATATCAAATATATACATAGAATCATATATATATATATATATATTAGAATTGCAGTTTTGGAGAAAAATCAACAATTCTGAGCATGAAAATTTGTATGTAGCATTCATGACTTAACACACTTTTGGTTCAAAAATTATGATCAAATTTATAACCGAGTATGAGTAGGGGAGCTTGGGGTGGGTAGTAACATTTTTTAGAAAGTAAAATATATTGTGAAATGCATTTACGTTTTCCTGTTTATAATTGCTGTTTTCCATAGTTTACATAATCATCTATCACATTTATATAAAAAAAAAATTCGTTAATGTTTCTAGTTTTAGCATAGAAAAAAATATTTTTTTTTTTTAATTATTTGCCTACTACAATTTGCACTGGATTTGGGGCTAACTGTAACACTTGTGGGGTAAATTGTAACGAATACAAATGGTTACCCGAACAATAAAAGAGACAATATTTTAAAATGTTTTTTGTTATCAATCATTTATTAATTTAATAAAAAAGGCAATTAATAACTAATATTACATTACAACCTTGAATAAAAAAATCGCGAAATCTGAACCAGGTAGCACTATCTACCGCTTCAACTGTTGCCAAGATTCCAAGCAGCGCGATAGGCATCTACTTTAGGAGGCTATGGTTTAGCAGAGCTCGAATTATCCGCCCTTGTTTTAGGACACTCTCATTAATGAAATTTTTTTGCTTTTTTCTACCGCTATTTTTATGCAATATTTAATTTGTGGTGCCTATTGAATAAAAAAATCCTCCAGATCTGGCAACACTATTTGTGACCGCATGTTTTTGTCTTTTTTACAGTAAGATCCGCCTGTGGGCGTCATTCTCCCAAATTACAATATTTCAAAATTTTCTGTATTCACTTTAATATTACAAAATTTATATACATTATAATTATATTCTTTCTAATGAAAGTATTCATATCCATAGTATATTCGACTGTACAGATATGAATATTGGGTATATTCTTAAGAAATAAATAGCATACAAATTGCGAAAGAAACGCCCACTGGAGGAGTTACAGATTTTCAAATGACGTGAATCTACGTCATATGTCGCAAAAGTGTTAAAAAGGATTTTGAACATATGTGTTTAAATCAACTAATTCTATCAGTGTATGTATTCTTCAGTGGAAATTACTCTCTAAAATTTCTGGAGTGATAATCTCTCTCCTTAAAAAAGTGACCCCTATTTTGACACCAATTAAGGTGAGGAAACAATATTATCACTCTGGAAAATGTGACACTTCTCACTTTTTGTGAAAGAGTGACGTATAGTCACTCTGTCACAAAGAGTGAGGTCGTCATCTATTGCAAGATGAAACTTTTGTAGAGTGAGAAATTGCTGGCGCCATCTGGTTATCATATTTCGAAAGAAATATGAAGGACTATTTCCGAACGATCTCATGTATCTATTTGTTTAACAGAACGTATTGAAGATTTTTGAAGAATAAAAAAAAGAAAATAATTATGTTAAAAGATAGTTTGGTAAATTATTTTTTCTATACGATTGACAAAATCGAAGTAATATTATTAATGGAGAATCGAAAATCACAAGAAACATAACGAAATTAGTCTTAGAAAGTAAATAGTTTTATTTAGAAATATGTAAGGTATAAAAGAAAATATGAATGCAAATATTTAATGCACAACGCCTTAAAATCTGTAACAGTTTATATTTTTATTATATTTATTGACAGCTAACACATGTGAAATATTCAAAAATTTGGCTATAATATTTTACTAATATTTAAAATCAACAGCAAGTTTTATACTTCTGAACAGGCGACTTATTCAGGAAACTCTGAACAGTTATTTTATTTATTTATTTATTTATTTATTTATTTTTGAACATGTACACTTGAGTAACTTCTTTTCCGCATAAGCTACTTTAAATGACCGCTTGTCATTCAGATTTTTTTTCAAGTATACAGCTTTTAAAATAATTCTAATTTTAGCAATTTCAAAATAATTTAAATTTTAAAATATCCTTTAGAATTCTTTAATTTTATATTGTTGATAAATGAAGTAAAATTTTAAAAATATGATTGATCACGTATGAGAATGACTTAATAATGTAAATTAAGCAGCTTGTATATGTGCTCAGTGGTTCAGTGGATAAGATACTCGCTTGCTACGGGAACGGCCTGGGTTCGATTCCCGACAGAACCAAACTGCATTCTTTGCACCGTTGAATTGGAGTCGATTCGCCAGGTGAAATGAAGCAACATCGTCTAGTGTACACAATTTTTTAAGGAAAAATAAACTGTCATATTCTTTAAATTGTTCTGAATAATCTCACTCTTAATAAAGAGTGAGAAATCTCACTCTTTCGAAAAGAGACTTTTCACTCTTTAGAGGTTGGCTCCATTTTGGCATGTTCAAAGAGTGATATACCACTCTTTGAGAGTGAGATCTCACTCTTTATATTTTAGAGAGTAGCGCATCGATTGCTAATGATAAAATATTAGTGATTGAAATGCGAATAAGAAAAAGTATTCTTGCTATACGCTCTAAAAGAGCGCCAGAAGTCGAGGCTTACAATTAAAAATAAGAAAATTTGCAGTCTTTCATTTGTTAAGTAAAATGAGCCCTACCTTTAGGAGTTTTTTCTAAAACAATATTTCAATTTGAAAAAGGAACGTGCGTGTTTGTGTTTAAAACTCTCTGTGCTGCGAGCGTATATATATGTCTGTGGTATTTATCTCGTCTATTGCTGAGGGTAAAACTTTAGAAGTTTAATAAGAAATACGTAATACATTTTTGCTAAAAAAAAAAAAAAAAAAAAAAAAAAAGGTTTTAAAAGAAAGCCAATATGTGGGACTGAATTATAGGACAATGAATATGAAATCCTAAACATTTATAATTCATTTATGAGCATGGTTAATATCCATTATTTATTTATTTTATACCACTTTGCTTGTAAAGCAAATTTTTGCAATATGTAATTATGATGAAATAAGAAGAAAAATACTATTAAGAAAGTGGTGTGAATAAAAGGCGATTTCTAACAATGCTCCGGGATAAATTAAAAATTTTACTATGTATAACAAAGTGCTAACGTTCTGTAAACGAAATATTTTTTAATCACTTTAATACTTGTTATTTTTTACTTATCTATAGCATAAAGCAGACAAACCAACATCTTTTTTTTTTTTTTTTTTCGAATGACTGCTAATACACGCCCCTTTATCACACAATTTTATTCCAACGATGTGTTTTATTGGGATTAAAAAAAGTATAAGAATTCTTCTCAAGGAAGTAGAGCGAACAAATTATACGTACTAACAATGCTCCGAACAAAATAAAATGCTTTCATGTATCGGAAAATGCTCATGGTGGGATGTCTGAACGTTAATAAATGTTTAAAAATTAAATGTGTGAATTATTCCTCACATAAATATGATTGCACTTGGTAAATATAAGGAATAAAATACAATTGCTACGTTTCTGTTTAAAAACTTTTTTTTTTCATGTTTAATGTTTAATTCTTAATTTTATATTTTTATATTTATTATTATTATTATGTTTATAACATACTATTGTTTCAGGCAAATGACCACTACACTTACTGATAAAATATTAAGAACTTAAGTAATAACATTTATATTTTTGTATTTAAATGCGATATAATAAGACATTTATATGCTTAAAGACAATGCAAAATACCATAGTTTCTGGCCTATAATCAGCTGGTTTGTTAAGCCAGTTTTACTCCTTAAATTTAAATTACAGAGACAGCTCTTTTTAAACGAGATTTTGTTTCTTACAAATAGAGCGTTGTTTGTAAGTTAAATTTTCGTGTATGGAACTGATTTATGTGACATGCGGGTTATAGGGCGGGATATAAGGTATTTTAAAATTATTTTTAAATAACTACGTGAAAATAAAATTAACTTTTGTCGGTGGAAAGTGTCGCACTTTGGTTCCAACAACTTTCAACCACTATTTTCATATAACAATAATTTAAAATAATATTGTGCAATTTTTTGCTTTTAAATAAAGAAAACCTTAAAAATTAATGGTAACAAAGCAGCGTCAGAATGTGACCCATCTGATACCTTATACAACGTGAATTTAGTACGATGCGTGCATAGTTTGTTCTATGAATAAAATATATTTTGTATAAATTTATAAATGTGCATTTAAAATGTATTGTTTTTATATTTTTAATTTTCCATATGTAAGAGATAGATTATGTGGTGTTACGTTTAACATATAAAAAAAAAAAAAAAAATTAAATGTACTGCTGTTAGAAGCTTTATTTTAATCGTTAAAAAAGTTGGGGGTAAAGCAATTGTTAAGTAATCATAATCAAACTTGTCATTTTACAGCATTTTTTTTTTTTTTTTTTAACAGAGACAAAAAGGAAACAAAAGTTTATTGTGAGAAGATTGAACGTTAATGGACCATTAACCATTAAAATGTGAATCACTGATTTGGTAAGTAAAATTCTACTTGATAAATCTTGATAAAAGTTTACAGTGATGATTTCTTTTAAAAAGGGTTTTTGTATTAAATAGCTTTTTTTCTAAATTAAATTCTTTTAATCAAAAGCCTTAAATCAGAAATAAATGACTTCAGCGCAGTCGTTCCAGTAAGAAAAAAAAAAATTGGTTCTAGATTAAATAAACAAACTAAATAATTATTACCATTCACATTTATTCCTGTTAACTTGAGTTAAGCACAATATGCATTTATGTTACATAATTTGTTCTTTAAAGAAACCGTACTTTCTAACATTTTATATTATTTATATATATATATATACAGAGCGATCCAGAAGTTATAGAAAAAATAAAATTATGATTATTCAAAAAGTATTGAACTTAGTACTATGAGGTTTTCCCTAAAAGTCATAAAAATACATCGGATTTTTTTAGGTAACAAAAGATTTAATAGCAAATTACTTTAAACATTTTTTTAATCAAGCGGCGCTTTAATTGTAAAATTATATATATATATATATATATATATATATATATATATATATATATATATATATATATGTGTGTGTGTGTGTGTATGTATTGCAATGCCGCAGAACATTCAACAACGAAATTAGGATTATAAATAATGCTCAGTGTGACGGCTAGTGCACTGAGAACGATGTGACGGCCTTCATTCATTAGAATGACCGTCAGACATTGTACAATGGATATTCGCCTAAAAAATGCTTCAGTATCCGCAATATGCCGTTATTCGAACAGGCGGATGTGTTTAAAATGTGAGAAGATGCTGTGAAAACAGCGCGATGTGTTTATGAAAAATGTAACTAATACATTTTCTTATACATATAAAAATAAAAATCCCGTGCTTCTCTGTACATTTTGATAGAAAACCTCATAGACCTATAGTCAGTATTTTTTGAAGTATATATCTTCTATTTTTTCTGTGACTTTTGATCAACGAGATATATAAAGTAGAGTGATAAATGGTAACCCTTGAGAAGGTCCAAGATGAGTCATGTGATATGCTTTCCTTGCACATGCGTATTCGGTGGTTCCCTTGGTAACAGCTCATTTTCAGTACATTTCTATGGCAACGGTTTCAATGTTTTTGTTTACTTTACGTAGTTTAATATTCTTTTGTTCTAAACCATTTTGATTTTGATTTTACTTCTTTTTTATTTCGTGTACTTGAACTTTAACCGACAAAATGCTTAAAAATAGTTGAAAAATTATTATTTGTTGTTAAATTTAGCTCTTTAAAAGTTTAAATTTTGTTTTATAAACACTTTTAAAGTTTGTTGAGAAACGATGAAAAGAAAGGTATTTTATTATTTATTAAAATGTGAAATATGTGTAAAATTATTTTAAAAGCAATTTATTTCGGTCATAGGACTGTCATGTTACCTAATAATAATGATAATTTGTCGAACTGATATTTTAAATGCCAAAATAGCGATAAAGGGCCAAACACAGCAACCTATTCGAGCATGTCACGTGATTCATCTTGAACCACGGAAAGCTAATCCTTCATCCATTGAATCAGCACTCTAATTTATATATCTCGTTGCTTTTGATACACCCGATATATATATAATCTCCGTTGTTTATTTTTTCTTATTATACCATTCATAACAGTTGCCAACATTTACGCATTTTGGCTACCGGTAAATTTTATCAGAAATTTGCACTGAATTTAATCAGTGAGAACTGGTACAGTAATATATAAAAGAAAATCGATTAAAATTTTCCAGTACCTGACAGCATAAAAGATGGCAGCTATGTATAGAACATTACTATTAACGTAAGTAAGAATTTATTTTTAAATATATGGTTTTAGGATGCTTTAAACCAAACTTTGATGTAATCGACTGTGAACTAGTTAAATTGCAATCAATTACAGTTGTTGTTTTCTTAAATATATTTCTGTTGTGAACAAATGTTTATTGTGAGGGTCTGAACATTAATCAGCCATTATTTATAGAAAGTGTGAATTACCCTTCTATAAATATATGATTGCGCATGGTAAATTTATAGAAAAACAAAGTCTGCTATGGATTTCACATTTAAAAACTATTTTTTCTCAAATTTATTTCCTGTTTTAATGGATAAATCAAAGTTTGCAAATCTAAAATTTATCACTTCAGTGCAACACGCATTTTTTATTTATTTATTTATTTATTATTATTATTATTATTATTATTATTTTGTAGCAAAGCAACTGTTACAGATAAAATAAGGAAATTAACCATACCCATTTAAATTAGCTTTACTTAAATGTTACATTACGAATAAACAAAATATAGCATTCTTATCCCTGCAACAAAAGTGCCAAAAATGTAACGTAAAACTACATTTATTCTTTCACCATAGTTGCCAATATTTTAATTTATTCCGGAGCATTTTTATCCCCGCCTCTATTTCGAACCACTTAATTTATAGAAAATTTTTCTTAAATGTGTAACAACGAAAATAGAAGAAAAAATCATTCTCAAAACACAAGTGGTGTAAAGTAGATGCCCCAGAATAAATTAAAATGTTGGCACCTCTTCTTTTGCTATAAAATCAGTTTCTTTTAAACTCATTAAAACACAGCTGCCAACCTAATCCGGCAAATTCTTAGTACCGCCCATTTTTCTACACCACTTTATTTTTAGAGTATTTGTTTTCTTAGTTCATCGTAAATATATTTGAAGAGAATTACTCTAAAAATTAAGTGGTGTGGAAAAATGGCGGTACTAACAATTTGCCGGATTAGGTTGACAGCTCTGTTAAAAGAATCGTTCACAAAAAAAAAAGAAATTGTACATTTTTTTCACATTTTTTATAATGTATATAGTTTATTCTTCGAAGAAATCATATTTGAACTATTGTATACAAATATCTATAAATTCAAGTTTATATATATATATATATATATTATCGTATATATATATATATATATATATATATATATATATATATATTATCGTAAAAGATAAATTATGAGAATTTACTTTTAACGTTAAAAAAAAAAAAAAAAGAGAGAGAGAGAAAAAAAGAAAGAAAGAAAAACAAGGAGAAAATATTTATGTTTCTACGACTCTTAGAAACTGTAATTCAGTTTTTGATTAAATCGACTATGAAACAATTTCTTTGTAATTACCCTAAGGCATGTTATTTTGCAGCACTTACTTCAAGAGAAAGATAAATATTTATGGTATAGTGTTTCAATTTTAATAGATCATTTACTATCGAAAGTGTGAATTACCCCTTTTCCATAAGACTAATTTAGCTTGATAAATCTAGAAGTAAATGTTGCTGTAGTATTTTCTTTTTAAAAGAATTTTTCTTTGTAAATTTTAATGAACTTCTTATAATTATTGTTAAATTAAAAGAAATAAATCTGAAATAAATGACTTTAGTACAACAGGCTCTCGCTGCAGAAAAAATGTCCATTAAACGTATAGCATAATTGCCGAATTTTACGCTTTTTGGCTATGGGAAAATTTTTATAAACTGTACCATTTTCCTGCATAACTTGATAGAAATAACAATAAATAAATAAATAAATAAAAAATGTGTGTTAATACTTTTGCGACCACATGTTTTTTTTTTTTTTCTCTGATTCTATGTTCTGCCTGTAGGCGTTATTCTTTTAAGTTAAATTATTTCAGTAAAAGGTTTTTCTGCATCCGTATTTATGTTACAAATGACTATGCATTATCATAGTCGCCAACATCCTAATTAATATTCCGTAGTATTATTTGTACCCGCCTTTTTTTTTTTCACACCAGTATTTTTTCAGTATTTTTTTTTTCTTACTTAACACTTTCGCGACCGCATGATTTTATCTATTTGACAGTAAGGTCCACGTGTGAGTGTTATCCTCCCAAGTTATAATATTATTTCAGAACAATATTTTTCGTATTAACATTCGCATTACAAATGTATATACATTATAATTATATTCTTTGTAATCAAAGTATGTGTATCCGTAGTATATTGGATTGTAAAAATATGAAAATTGAGTATATTCTTAAGAAATAAATAACACACAAATTTCAAAAGAAACGCCTACTGGCGGAGTTACAGATTTTCAAATGACGTGAATCTACGTCAGCGGTCGCGAAAGTGTTAATCCCAATTTCATTAGCATACTTGACAACCATCTCATTATGAACCGTACAACTTTTAATACCCACCTTTATTTTCACACCAAAACTTTTTAGTTTAATTTTAGTCTTATTTAATCCTAACAACACTTGGAGAGAATAACTCTAAAAATATACTGGCCTGAGAAAAGGGGCGTTTTTTCAGGGGGTGTTAACAATTGTACGGTTATTAATGAGATCAGGGTTGCCAAATTTGGCCTTTTTTTATTTGATAGTCACCAATAATTTTAAAAAGTGACATTTGATATACATAATACACGATTAATCTTCGAAGTAATTAGTCAAACGTTACAAATAAAAATTATTGGTGACTATTGAATAAAAAAAAGGCCAAATTTATTTGGCAACTCTGAATGAGATGGTTGGCAAGTATGCATTAGGAGAAAATTATTCTTAAGACTATATAGTATAGAAAAAGGGGCGGGTACTAACAGTATTACGGAATATTAATGTATGTCATCATAATTATACTCTATTTAATTAAATTATTTGTATCCATAGTGTTTGAATTGTACACATATGGATATTGCGAATATTCATAAGAAAAATAGTAAACACAAATTTCAAAAGAAACGTCCACTTCGTAATTACAGATTAACAAATAACAAATGTCAGAAGTCACTAAAGTGTTAAAAAAAAATTCTGATGTGGGCACCACATGACTTCCTTATACATCTTTAGAAATGTATAATGTTAAAAAGCATTGTCATTGGACCCAAGACAAATGGTTAAAAATATTTTAAAAATGCATTACCACCGTGTTCTGGCTTTTCTGAAAGTTTCAAATATCTAGCTAGTCGGGAAGTTAGTTAAAAATCGATTGCAAGATTTGTACAGGTAACGATGCCGAAGGCAGCAGGGATCCGAAGCAGTTGGCTAAAAGTATTTAAAAAATGGATTTTCACCGTCTTCTGAACTATTCTGAAAGTTTTAAATATCTAGCTAGTCGGGAAGTTAGTTAAATAAATTTTCTGTTGAACCATATAAACACTGCCAAAGGCAGCAGTGACCCGAAACAATTTGCTAAAAATATTTAAAAAATGCATTGTCACCATGTTCTGAGCTTTACTAAGAGCTTCAAATGTCTAGCTAGTCGAGAAGTGAGTTAAAAATCGATTGCAAGATTCGTCCAGGTAACGCTGCCGAAGGCAGCAGGGATCCGAAACAGTTGGCTAAAAATATTAAAAGAAATGCATTTTCACCATGTTTTGAACTATTTTGAAAGTTTCAAATGTCTAGCTAGTCGGAAAATTAGGTAAATAAATTTTCTGTTGAACCATATAAACGCTGCCGAAGGCAGCAGTGACCCGAAACAATTTGCTAAAAATATTTTAAAAATACATTGTCACCATGTTCTGAGCTTTACTGAAAGTTTCAAATGTCTAGATAGTCGGAAGTTAGTTAAAAATCGATTGCAAGATTTGTCCAAGTAACGCTGCCGGAGGCAGCAGGAATCCGAAACAAATCGCTAAAAGTATTTCAAAAATGCATTTTCACCGTGTTTTGAAATATTCTGAAAGTTTCAAATGTCTAGCTAGTCGAGAAGTTAGTTAAATAATTTTTCTATGGAATCATATAAACGCTGCTGAAGGCAGCAGGTATCCGAAACAGTTGGCTAAAAATATTTTTAAAATGCATTGTCAACGTGTTCTGAGCTTTTCTGAAAGTTTCAAATGTCTAGCTAGTCGGGAAGTTAGTTAAATTGCAAGATTTGTCCAAACCGTTTTTGAGTTATTACCGTTTTTTGATACATTTTGGCCATTATGAACCTAATTTTCCTAAATATCTCCAAAACGGAAAATCATACAAAGTCCAAAAAGGGAGGTGCACAACTAGATGTAATAAGAAACCTATGTACCAATTCGCAACTTTCTACGTCCAACCGTTTTTGAGTTATGCGACATACTCACACACACACACACACAGACACACATACATACAGACGTCACGAAAAAACTTGTAAAGTCGCTTATATCTCTAAAACGAGAGCTCGTGTTAAGACGACACTTGCATGTGTACAACTAGACATCATGACAGTCACACGTACAAATTGGGAACATTCAGTGATCATTCGTTTTTGAGCAATGTGAAATAGAAAATCCATTTCGCAAATCGGGATTACTATACTTCCTTATACTTTGTATAAGGAAGTAAAAATCATTGAAAATAATAATAACAATAAATAAATTGGTGCCGTCTTTAATACTTAAACGACTCCTTAAGCAAAATCTAACTGTACCGTTACAAACTAGACGTTATTAGTAATCTATTGGCACCAAACGCAAATTTATCGAACAATGTGCAGCGAAATTAATTGAAGAGTTTTTTTTAACAAAATCTACTCACTTGTATGCCACACAAGTCTGTGTAAAATGAAACTTCTAACGAAGAAATCGACAGTCATTAGAATTAATTGGAGTGAACGTGAGGTTAATTTACATATTTTACGCATTCTATCATCATCAAATATCAAAAACAGATATGTAGCTGATTTCTATACCCAACATTCCATCCAATTTAAATGTTTTATTTCATTAGCACATTGAGCTTCACTCGAATTATACAGAAAATCCCCGTCAAGCCACACGCGCTGCTTAGAAGGGCGCTATATTTACCGTGTTTAAAAAAAATTCATTAAAATACCTTAATGATATGCTGTAATAAATACAAATTAAGGAAATTATAACTAAATTTTCAGTAATTACATAAAACAATGTAACTTTTTTAGTTTTATATCATATTTCCCCTGTCAGCCACCGGTATTTGACACAGCTTTATATCATATTTTACACTGTCATCTGCCGGTGGTTGACTCGGCCTAAACGGGAAGTTGAGTGTCAGCCACCGATTGCTGACATGGCGCTCATCGTGTTAAATAAATTTATGACTCTAAGTTTGGATTTCTAAACGAAATATTTAAATATTTTTATTTATTTATTAAATAATAATAATAATAATGATAATAAAAAAAAAAAATACTAAGCCAAAAAGAGACATGTTCAAAGAGTAATATTAAAATAATAATAATAATAATAATAATAATTCGAAAAACTTTATTTTTGAATAAGATATTCTAATAAAACCAAGCAGCGAAAACCCCTTGATTAATAAAAGAAAACTAAAAGAAATAATCTGACTCATGTACAGCCTTATGATGATCGTTTGACCTTTACTTTGATAAATGGAAGTTTTAGGTACAATGCACCATTTACATGTTATAAGCAAAGCATGAAAAGAAGTATTTTTGAAGAAAATTTTGCGGTTTTCTGGTTGCCATAAGTTAAGCACAGTTAAAGAGTATGCACACTTAAACAATAAAACGTGTATAACAAGTTATATGCACACACGTTTTGTAAATTTTATTTATTTATTTATTTTACTTTATCAGTAAAAAGTATTACAGTTCACTGATTAAATAAATAAATATTTCTAATATATTTTTCCGGTAGCCAAAAAGTGCTAATTTGACAACTATGAGCACACCCCAGAAACTGTCATAAATTTATACTAATCTTATTTATGACGCCCAAAGTGAATTAAAATCATTTTCAGCTTTTTATGATTCAATACAATGTTCCTCCATTCTTTTTTCCGTTTGTAAATTTAAGGGCTATTGTTCTCTTTTTAATTGATAATATTTAATAAATTGATAATATTTAATAAATATTTAACAAATATTTCAATACCTTAAATTGATATGAATGAGAATTTGCCGCTGATTAGTTTAATGAAATTTAGAGTCTTTCTAAAAAAATACATATTAATTTCAATGTGTATGTAAAAGCAAAGCGAATGAAATTTTATGGTGACAAAATTATTTTTTCCATATATATATGTATATATATATATATATATATATATATATATATATATATATATATATATAAACAGTGTTCTACGTTCTTATTTATGGGGCCATAACTCTGTGATTTTATTTCTGATTTTTATGGTGTCTTGCAAAGAAGCGCGATAAAAACTTAAATTAATGACCTGCAAAATAATATTCTCTCTCTTACTCTCTCACATTTTTTTTCTTAAGTACAGGCTTTTGTAGGGTTGATTATCAAAGAACGATTATTATGTTTTTATTACATTATAAAACTTAATATGTAATTTTAGAAATGTGTATATTTTCTGTTTTATATTTGTATGCTTATTACATATTTCGTTATTGCTTTATGATCAGAGTGAATTCATAAGATTCATATATATATACAAGGTGAACAGTTTAAAAGAGTACCCGTGGTTTTTTTTTATAACTCTTAAATCTAAGGGATGGGGCAACTATTCTAATATTGAAGTATGATTGTTTGAAACTTGATTAAGTTTGTGAAACAATTTCTAACACTGTTGGACTGTTACAACTTTATTTGTGGGGTAAAACTGAAATTGAGGCGCACAATATTTTTCATCTTGTAATAATTTTATTTTTGAAAAACCTAGTTTAATCCAATTTTTTCACATTATCATTCCTCACAGAAAATGTTGAAAATGTTCGCCATCATTTTGAATGCAAACATGAACACGTCGAACCAGGTTTTTGGCCACGCTTCGCATTGTTGGTGTTATTGACGAGATTTCTTCAGTTTTGATCTGTTTTAATTCATCGATGTTTGCAGGACTTCTCTGGAGAAGACTATGAAGTGATAATGTGAAAATGATAATGATAATGTAAATGTAATGTAGGAATGATAATGTAAAAAAAAAAATAATAATAATTAAATTTTGTGTTTCATAAATAAAATTATTACAGGATTTAAGATTTTGCGCGTCTCTATTTCTGTTTTACCTCACAAGTAAAGTTGTAACAGTCCAACAGTGTTAAAAATTGTCTCCCACACTTAAACAAGGTTCAAACAATTATATTTCAGTGTTAGAATAGTTGCCACATCCGTCATATTTAAGGGTAATAAGAAATACCAACGGGTACGCTTTTAATTTGATCACCCTGTATATATAATACATATAGAACTACTGTTTATATTTTTTCAGTTTATTAATTATTAAAGTATACTTGATATAGATTTGTTAATAAATAATTTCAATTCATTTATTTCCATTCGGAAATAAAATATTTCTTCCTTTTGCAAAATGTTTTAATTTTTTTTTTTTTTTTTTTTTTTTTAATATATTTGTAAAAGTGTACATGCTATTAAAAAGTATGTATTACTATTGAAAAGTGTGTGCTGATTTATTGTGTATTGCTATTGAAAAGTGTTTATTTATTTATTTATTACTTCCATTACCCTACTACCGTAGGTAATGGAAGTATTGTATTCGGTCTGAAAATTCGATATCGGGTTTTCACCTGATTTGCACGTTTTAAGGTCCCCTGAGTCCAAAAAAGTGGTTTTTGGCAATTGGTCAGTGTGTGTGTATGTGTGTGTGTGTATGTATGTATGTATGTATGTATGTGGAGAACCTTCTGGCTATTATAGCTCAGAAACTAATAAAGATAGATCTACGAAACTTTAGAATTGAAATACGTCTGGTGTACAGATGAAATTTCCAAATTTTGGTGAAAATTGAAAAACCGGAAGTGGGACATCGGAAACCGGAAGTGGGACCGTAAGTCCGTATCTCAAAAACGGCTCTAACGATTTTCTTCAAACTTGCTATATAAACACTCTATTTGATGTCCTTTCGAATGATATAGTTGGTTAGTTCAGGAAAATTGATAGGCGGCCTGTATAAATAGCTCAATTTCAGGCCTCGCAAAGGCGTTCCTTTAAAAACGGTTGTACGGATTTTTTTCAAACTCGCCATTTTAACTCACTTTTAAATATGCTTTTGTATGTAATTATTGTTTTGCTTTCAATAATTGATTTTAACCGGAAGTGGGACATCGGAAACCCGAAGTGGGACCGTACGTCCGTATCTCAAAAACGGCTCAAACGATTTTCTTCAAATTTGCTATATAAACACTCTATTAGATGTCCTTTCGAATGATATAGTTGGTTAGTTCAGGAAAATTGATAGGCGTCCTGTATTAATTTCAGGCCTCGCAAAGGCGTTCCTTTAAAAACGGTTGTGCGGATTTTTTTCAAACTCGCCATTTTAACTCACTTTTAAATATGCTTTTGTATGTAATTATTTTTTTCCGGTCAATAATTGATTTTTTGTAAAAGTTGGTATCTCAAAAACGGCTCTAACGATTTTCTCTTTAGGTAACTTTTATATTTTCTGATCACATTATCTCTCAAAAATGCATATAATACATGTAATAGCGGGTAATGGAAGTCGTGTGGTTGTTTCACACCAGATTTTTTTTTTTTACATTTATTACTGTTTGCATTTATCGTAAGTCTTATACATGTATACATACAACTTTAGTTTATATGAATTTCAATTTGTAATTTAAAATGCAAAAATGTTTCAAAATGTAGACTCTTTGGTTTAAAAGTTTCCTGATATTAAGGTAATTTATTTAATGACTGGTGCTTATTACTTAATTTAAAGGAGGAATAGGTCCTACTAAGGTTGTGTACAAAACGATGCTTACAGAGATATACTCATAAATTAGCACTCCATTCATAAGCATTGTTTAATAGATTCCAGAATATATCGTTATTTTTATATTCTTTTTTTGTATTATTATAATTATTATTAAAGATATTTCAAGCTATTAAAAAAATAAATAAAATAAAATAATAATAAATAAATAAAAATAAATAAATAAAAATAAAATAAATAAAAATAAAATAAAAGTCGATTGGATTGAATCAACCAAATTAAATTAATATACTTTTAGAGAATAAAATTTTTCATTTTTATGATAAATATTAATTTTTGAGAATAGTTGCTTTTGCTGAAAGCGTTTAATTTATGAAGTTCGAGTATATACTACATAAAAAAAAAAAAAAAAAAAAAAAAAAAAAATGTTTGATCAACAGATATTCGTTTCAAAGTTATGTCACAGGTCGCGGATGAGAATTCTCCGCTATTTTTACCATTATCGTTTTTATACACAGATTTTAATCCAATTAAAAAAAAAAAAAAAAGCTTAAAAAATACCATGAAGATTTCTGTATATAAATAATGGTGGCGGAAAACTCTCGTCCCTGACATACACAGTTTAAAAAGAATGACGTTTTAGTACAAAATTGTAAATAAAAATAAAACTTATAAATAGAACGCAATATATTCCTCAAATAATTCCAAATATACCCAAGCCACACAGGTGGCCGAGTGGATCTGCTGAACAATCTGGTTATGCCATTAACATCCCAGGTTGTGCTCGTCAGCCTAGTCGCTTAGAGTTTTCCACGGTTTTCACTGCAGCTTGCGGAAATACGAACAACGACCATTTAGAAAGACCTCCCACGTAGACCACTCTCCCCCATCTTAGGATTATAGTATGGTCGTAGAGCAGTCAATTTGCCTTATAACCAAACACCAAAAGCCGAACATCAATTATACCCAAAACTAATTTATTTGTACTGAATTTTATAAAAAAAGTCACAGTATTTAAATTTATATTAATTAATTTTATTGTTATAGGAAATATAGTAACTGTTTTTAATATACGGGAAAACAGTCGGGTTTTACCATTAAATTTGTTTACAAATGGAGGGAAAAAAAGCATTTGCAATCTTAAACATTTATCCTACAATAGTTATAATTATTATAGTAGTTATTGGAATGAGACAGATTAAGAAAATATTGTATAAATTAATTTAGTTGATAAAATTTTTTTAGACAATATATAATCGTTTCGTATTCAACAGGAAATTATGTTGATTGTAATGAAAGTGGGTGATGTTAAATCTTTTACAAACATCTTTTTTTTTTTTAATTATTTAGTTAAACGAATTTGAAATGAGTGGACAAGAACTCCACGTAAATAAAAAATAAATAAATAAATAAATAAAAATAAACAAACGATTGTTTTATAGTTAAAGATAACTCTAATTAAGCAACGTAAAGACCCAACACGTTTTTTTTTTTTTTTTTTTTTTTTTAAACATAATATTTTTACCATTAATTATCATGGTAATTTCTACATAAAATTACCATGTGTTATGATGTATAAGTAAAAATTCTAATAAAATATTATTTTAAAGTTTCTTTTCTTTTTTTTCTTTCTTTTTTTTTTTTTCCTAAAAGAAGATCTGATAATTCAAAATTGTTTATTTAACGATTACCTTAATCCCTGAATAATTCGCAGAGTATATATTTAAGCTGTATTTTACGATAAAAGTTAAAGTTCAATAGCAAAAATGAAAACTACTTACATTTCATTATTAAAGATACATTGTTCAATTGTAATTTGATATTCATGTCAATTATGTATTATGTATGATTTATGATGTTTTTCTAAAGCATTATTTTAATGATGTATTGCCAAAATATCCGTAAAACTTTTTACTTCATGTCTCCATTTAAAATTAATTCCGAAATTTAATTTCTTTTTTAAGAAAAATATCATAAGGTTTTTGTAGCAAGGTTTGTTAAGAATAATCAAAACATGTTTTTTTTTAAAGTAGTATCGTGTGGCAAACTAATCATAAATACATTTTAATCCGTTGGGGAGGGAGTAGACAATTTTGTTTTTTTATTTAAAATCGAAAGTCACCAGAATTAACGATAAATTTTAAAAGATAAATAAATATAGCTTTTCTTAAAAAAAAAAAAAAAAAAAAAAAAAAAAAAAAAAAGTATATATATATATATACATATATATACGTGTGTGGAGGGCAAGATTTTACAATTAGAAGTTGACACTGCCGATCCTGTCCACTTTCACTCCTTTGGCCAATGTTGCAAATTTAGGTATTTTTTATTCAGTAGCAGCCACTAAATTTTAACTATTGGGTTGGCAACTAAGTTCCCGCCGATTTTAAAATTTTAACTTGACACCGGAATCTATCTATTTTGTTCGATTTAAAGACCTAAAGTCCATGTTATAGATTAGTTCTTAAAATGGAACAAAAAATAAAACATAGATTCCGGTGTCAAGTTAAAATTTTAAAATCGGCGGGAACATAGTTGCCATCCCAATATAACGATTGCCTAATCACTTCTAATGTTAATCGGTCATTATATATATGAAATATCACTCTTCACAATTATTGGTGACATCAGAATAAAAGGTACCCTAAAAATGGCAACACTGTTGAGAGCGTTTTAGAGTAATAGGAACGGCAAAGGATTAAATTTAGGCTGTATATAATGTAATATGCATAATTGATAATATTTTAATTTATTTCGGAGCATTTTTAGCCCCATCTTTATTTCGCACCACTTTATTTATAAAATAATTTTCAGCGATACATAACTACGATTAAATAAGAAATAATTACTCTTTAAATAAAAGTGGTATGAAATAAAGGGGGGGGGGGTAAAATTGCACCAGAATAAAATCAAATGTTTGCAGCTTTGAATAAGTCGCACCACCCTTCAAATGGTTAAATATAAAATAGGATGTAACCGTTAACCAAATAACAGAGCTGCCAACCTAATCCGGCAAATTGTTTGTACCGCCCCTTTTTCTACACCACTTAATTTTTAGAGTAATTCTCTTAAAATATACTTACGATGAATTAAGAAAACAAATATTCTAAAAATTAAGTGGTGTAGAAAAAGGGGCGGTAAAAACAATTTGCCGGATTAGGTTGGCAGCTCTGAAATAACGAAAATACATCACTTCCTAGGGCCGTCTACTTTTCACTACATCGTAATTTTTTTTAACTTATCCCGTTTGTTCAAAAAATTTCTGCTTTTGGAATTTTTACTTTTTAGGTAGATTCCTTATAGGAGATCTACCTATTGTAATGGTTCTCATGACACGACTTTTGAAAAATTTCTTCATATCTTCACCGATCATGACCCCTAGAACCCAAAACCACCCTCCGTTCAAAAGTTTATATATATATATATATATATATATATATATATATATGTATAACGCTTTTTCCCATGTTAAGTTGTGAACACGATAACTGGAGTAATTTTTATTTAAATTTAACCAGCTCGGGATATGTTGTCAGGACAGTAAAAATCTCGGTCGAGTTCGTAGATGGGGTATCCTGCTCAAAGGGGGTGGAAATTTTCATTTGCCCATAATTTCTTTAATATTGAAAATAGGAAAATACTTCAAATCAGGCAAATTACCGCCTTACCCTAAAGAACAACTTTTGTATTTAAACTTTTTCGATAACTTCAATTGCTTAAAAGTTACAAGTTTAAAAGTGATTTTTCTTGTGATGAAGCCGGCATTTTCTGTAGCTTTCATTGCAAAAATTTATAATCTGATGCTTATGTCACGTGCAAATGATAATAAAAAAGATCACTGAAAATATAATAAAATTTTAATAATGTTTTTAAACAATATAATAATCTGATTAAAAAAAAAAAAAAAAAAAGTTTAATTGAACAGAAAATATGACGTCACAATTATAACAATGTACTGAGAAAAACGAAATAAAATTTTATCGTGATTTTAAACAAATAAAATAAAAGTTAATAAAAAAATAAGTAAATAAAATCAACATATCTTAGGGCTAAGCAGATTTAGACTTAGCTTTATGACATAGATACTATAATGTAAAAGATAAATATTATCGTTAAAAAAAAAATCTTGTAAATCGATGCTAAACGAATTAAACTGACATATGGTAGAAAAGGTAATAAATTTGGGGACATTTAGGTATTCCTTTAACAAATGAACTAGGGGCGAATTTAATGAATTTTCCGTTCAAGTTTATTTTCATGAAAATTTAAATTTAAATTAAAGTATTTGATTACTCGAATTCCCTTATTTTGATAAATAAAATTATACCATTAAAAAAAAAAAAATAAAGAACACTCTTTTATTGAAAAAACTAATAAAGGTTTTAGAAAACTTGTGGAGTTTGCGTTCCTGCAAACTCCATCTTAACTTAAATACTTAGATTACTAAGAGAACACACAGACTTTAAATAACAATAACTAAAGTTTATTTGAGCAGATTAATGGGATGGCGGCCTGGTAAATTTATATAGCTCAGCCAGCGTTTTACTTAATCAAAATATATGAATCAACAATTTAAGTAGATAATCTTAAATATCTCACCACAGCAGATAGTCGAAAGTGTAGAGACGGTCGCACTCTTACTCCAATACTGCGGCTTCACCATGGGACAGAGGATTCCCTTCTATCCCAGCTTGAACTTCCGAAAACTAGTAGACACTCACCAACACTCAACACTACTTGCTTCACACAACTAAATCTCCTCTACGCTACTTTCGATATTCACCAAAATAAGAATCATCACATTCGGCTATAATATCCTCCAACATCCACTATACGATCCTCCAAACATCCACCACATCTACTAAAACCATCTCTATTTTTATACTTCTTCCTACACCCTCCTTTCACTACATTTCAATCCGTACTTTTAAAAATCACTTCTAATTTAACTAATATTCAAAATCTAAGTCTTTTAATGCAGCACCCTGCCGACACAAAACTATCTCGACCTCAACCGTCACCGAGCCACTGGCGACGGAGTGATTTTAACCGTCCCCACTTCCTACTTTGCTGGATCCAGCTTAATTGAAACAACTGTGGTGACGTTCTAACGTCTCAACCTCACAGTCCCCTTCCAAGAAAAAAATTTAGTCCGGAAAATCCCCAACGGATTTGAACGAGTAAATTTAAAGAGCTTCATTCCACCTCTAACTATCTCAAATCTCTGAAGTGGGAGTGCAGCCGTCAGTTAAATTTTAACCGGGTGAGAAAAACTTAAAAATTTGTTAAATCCCTGAGCGAAAACTCGGGGACGCAAAAAAAAAATTAATTTAAAATTTTAAATGAAAGGCGTACATTTACCCCGAGAACTCCGGGACTCTGACTGAGCTAAAACCAGGCTTACAGTAGGATTTACACACGTCTCCCTGTTAGGCCAGGAAGGCAATATATTAAATTCAAACTTGATGTTGCGTGTGTTTACATAGTAAGTCGCTTGGGACAAATGCGACATTTAAAGTTTGTTATAATCACAAGAATAATTGTTCTTTTTAAAGAAAAACATGAGAAAATCTTTATTAGTAGGAGTGTAGTGGCTGGACTGGTATCTGGAGCATTACGTCTGCAAGGGAGATGACTAAACGAAGAATAGGATGAACTTTCTTCATACTAGAGCAGACGTCGGAATGGGCAGGCTGTCCACATCCAGAAAAAAGAACTTTTTGACATCAAATTAAGAAATCTTTCACTTCAGAGAAAAATACTTTTAACATCAGATTAATAGGAATAGTCCATCAGAGTGTGTCTGAAATGGGAAAAACTTTTACAGTATGCATAATAAAAAAAGTGACAATTCATCTCTAGAAGAAACTAAGACATGTTCATCGCTATTAACATAATAGATAGGTTAAATACAGAAATATTTCTCCCTCCTTAGCTAAAGCATAAGCGGAAAAAACTGAGTAGTTAGTCTTTTTAATGTTATATAGTTAAACACGACTTTTATGCTTATAGCTAAAAAAAACATTTTACCCCCTCTAAAAGTACATACAGATAAAGTACTTTTAAAAGTACTTTTAGACAAATATTCAAAGGTTTTACAAATACAAATATGCAGTTTTTAAATACATCATTTATAAAAATACGAAAGAAAAAAAAAAGGGGGGAAATTTACAAAGGGGCCAAAAAAAAACAGTTTATATTACTAGCTTTCTGCAGGAGATGGCTACAAGGTAAAAGACTTAACACATACATAAAATAAATATTTAAGAGAGAACAAAAATGTTGACATTGAAGCAGAACATTAATTTTGATTTGAAAGTTCATGGCTAAGTTAAATTTTGTATTTTTTAGTTTGGGAAAGTCCATAACTTTCGTAAGAGTTCTTAAAATATAAAGTCCCAAAAAGGCTTAAAGGTACGTCGAACATTTTGTACAGCTCTGACAGAAATGCACTTGTAATAGAAAAAAAAAGAAAACGGTATCACCTGATGTGAATTTGCAGCTGTAACTTCAGCAAGGTTAGAGGTCTTGGTGGAAGTGCTCGTCAGCTAGGCCACAGGGTTGCAGGCTTTCAGAGCGGGGTCTAGGGCTATCCCAAAAGGCTTGTACAAAGGCTTGTTCGGCAGGTGATTCATATGGCTGAGCCTGTTGTCGGAGTCTGGCTTGACGCCGAGTATTGAATCGGTGGTGTGAAGAGAACTCGTCTTTGCCGATCGAGTCAGGAGCTGCTGGGAATTTCTCCATGTGCCGTCCGCTAGCTGATGAAGAGGGTGGAGGTCTTTTTCGAACCCTTGCTTTTCTCCTAGGTCGGAAAGTGTCGGTGTGCACTGAATCTGGAACTGCTAGTACCTTCTGTGGGCGATGTGTTCCAGAGGACTTTGAGGAGGGGGCTTGTGGGCGTTTTGAACCCTTGTTCCAAGCATTTTTCTTTTTAATCTGTGGTATAAAAGAGCCATTAGTAAAAGAATAGTCGCGTTTGCGACCAGTTTGCCTAGGAAATTTCACATTAGAATGGTTTGATGACCCACTACGAGCTCGCTTTTGTGCGATGGGTCTGCTAACACTGGATTGATCAGTGGAAGTGCCCTGAACAGATTGTTCGGGAGTTGTAGGAGTAGGTAGTTTATCAGCTGTACAAGAATCAGGAGCACTGGGCTGGGGAGTGAGGTTAGGCGTAAGGACGGACTGTTCGTCAGGTGGGTTTGAACCCGGCACGCTATCACTATCAAGAGTTTCAGTATATGATTGAGTGCGCTCTTTAAAAATGCGTATCTGGTCAACATTTATTGTAGTTGGGGTGCCGTTAAAATCGATTGTCAGATTATTATGTTCTACCTTTAAAACAGAGAAAGGCCCAATGAATTTTGGCCCAAATTTAGCTACTTTAGAATCTTTTTTAGAGCTAAGAAAATGTGATTCTAAGAGTATTTTATCTCCCACTTTTACTTCTAAAATTCTACGTTTTAAGTTATAATATACAGCCTGCTGCTCTTGAGCTTTTCTCAAATTTCTCTGAACTTCTGGTAGCAATTCTTCAATATTTCGCGTAATAAATTGAGATGCGTTTTGCTGTACTAATACCAGTTTTTGAAAGGGGGTCAGAATCTTTCTGCCCAAAAACAATTCAGCGGGAGTTTTTCCTGTTGCATCACTTACCACTGTACGAATCGCATAGCCAAAATGATAGAGAAACTGATCCCAATTTTCATGATTTTGACCAATGAACGTCGCAATCATATTGATTAATGTTCTATTAACACGTTCGGCCTGATTAGCTTGCGGCCGATATGGAACCGTGAAGACATGTTTAATTTCGAGTGTATCGCAAAGTGCCTTAAAAACATTACTTATAAATTGAGGACCATGGTCCGTTACAATTTGAAGGGGGGCGCCGTAACGAGAAATATAATTATTAAAGAAGGCAGTGGCCACTGCTTGTGCCGAAGCTTTACGTAAAGGCACAAATTCAACCCATTTACTAAAATAATCCACCATAACTAACACATAACGAAATCTATTTGGTTTAGAGAGGGGGTAAGGACCGATTAAGTCGAGTCCAAGAATTTGATTTGGAAAATCAACTTTAATAGGAATTAATTTACCGGCCGGCTTTACATTTTTATAATTATATTGCTGGCACAAGCGACAACTCGAAACATATTCATTAACAAACTTCCTCATTTTAGTTAAGTAACAGGCATCTTTGAGCTTTTTATACGTTTTCCTAATGCCAAAGTGCCCCGAAATTGGAGAGTCATGAAACTCAAATAGGATGGCTTGACGAAGAGATTGGGGAATTACAACTCGTAATTCGCGATAAGATGATAATAATTTTGAATAAAAAAGCAAGCCATCGATTAAAGAAAACGATTGGGACCAGTTTAAGGCAATGGCTGATTCAATCAATGAAACTGACTCAGGATCGTCTAAATACTTATAAATTAATCCAAATTCGGGATCATTTTTTTGTTCTTGGATTAATTGATCTCTCGAATTTAACACAGATGCTGGCATAAGCGCTAAAGCTACTTTTTCCTTATCAGATACGAATTTATCGTTTAAAGTAGTGACTAGATTTGTAGACGCACCTTGGTTTACTGGTTCACTTTCAATTTCCTTTACACAAGTTTCAGTCGCGTTTGCTAATACTTCGGATTGAACCGGTTCAGCCTTTAAATGCGAATGATAAATATATGAGGCTTTAACAGTAGAATTTAACTGATCATTCTTTTCATTTAAAGCAAGGGATTGATTTGTAAGATTAGATTCAATCTTATTTTCTTGAGTTTGAGTAGTACGTGAAAGAACGGCAGCTACGATATTGTCAGAACCAGGTCGGTGTTCGATGTTTATATTAAAGTTAGATAACTTAAGAGTTCGTCGAATCATGCGAGGGGAGAGATTCTTTCCAGTTGTTAACCGAGTTAATGCCGCATGATCCGTAACAACTGTTACTGGAAGTTGCGTAAAATATAAACGAAATTTTTGCCGTCCCCAAAGCACTGCTAAACATTCACGTTCAGTTACTGGATAATTTCTTTCTGCAGTGTTAAGCGTACGGGACGCATATGCTATTGGGCGGCCTTCTTGGCTTAAAACGGCACCAATGCCGTACGAAGAAGCATCAGTAGCTACTTGAAATTTAATATTATAATTAGGATGAGCTAGTACAGGAGGAGCGCTAAGTATAGTTTTTAACTTATCAAATGCTTCTTGTGCTTCATTTGACCAGTGAAATTTAACTCTTTTCCTTTTGAGTTTAAAGAGGGGCTCGCATATGTGAGCAAAATTAGCTATAAATTTCCCATACCAAGCACACATGCCTAGAAATCTCGAAACTTGTTTGGAAGTTGTAGGAGGGGGCATGTTTAAAACTGGCTGAACTTTTTCATTATCTACAGAAATACCAGCAGGCGTTATTTTGACGCCTAGGTACTTAATTTTGTGTCGTGCAAAATGGAACTTAGAGGAATTTAAAGTTAATCCTGCATTTTGCAGTAGAGTAAAGACAGTTTTTAAATGATCTAAATGCTCATTGTAAGATGAGGACGTGATTATTATATCATCGAGATAAACATGTACAAATGAATTCAAAACAGGTTTAAGGATAGTTTCCATGGCTTTTTGGAATGTCGCCACAGCCCCTGAACATCCGAAAGGCATTCGTTTAAAACCAAACGTGCCATTTTTAGTTATAAACGCTGTTTTTGATATATCAGCGGGTTTCATTGCAATTTGAAAATAACCTGATGTCAGATCGAGAGTAGACATAAAATTGGTCGTTGTGATATGAGCTAACAAATCATCAATTATAGGCAAGGGATACTGAGGATATTGTGTAATAGAATTTAGCCTACGATAATCGATTGCAAATCTCCATGCCTCAGGGTCAGTAATGGGTTTAAAATTTTTCTTACGACATAAAACAACAGGAGATGCATAAGGAGAAGTTACAGGCATAATAATATCATTTTGCAACATTTTCTCAATATGCCAATTTATAATATCTTGCTTGGCTTGATCATAACGATAAGGCTTACTACAGACTGGTTTATTAGTTCCGGTGTCGATTTCATGGCAAACAACATGGGTTAAGCCAGGTGTTGCAGAAAATAACTGTTTAAACTGATTAAGAAAATTAACAAAATCAATTTTTTCAATATGAGTGAGGGCACTTTCCTCTAAATTAACAATTAACTCTGTCGGCTCGACAGGTTTAGAATTTGACTTAGAATCATCAATATGTAAAGATTTATTGGCAAAATTAATTTCAACATTATTTGCTTTCATAAAGTCTAACCCTATAATGCAGGGATGCTGAAGATTGTCGATGACGTAAAAAGGCCAATTAACACTTAAATTATGAATTTTAACATTCAGGCTGACTTCGCCTGTATTAACACAGGACTTGCCTTGAGCCGTTGTAATATTTAAATGTGTCCGCTTTAAAGGTTTAAAGTCAAAATACTTTTTATAAGTTTCATCCGCTAGAAAGGAACGTTCAGCACCAGTGTCCCAATAAGTAGGTATGAAAGTATCATGAATTATTGCATTTAAATTAGGAAGGTTCACCGGACTGATACAAATAGTGTCTAAACATATGGAGGTGGTTGAGTTATTCAGTGGCTGTTGACCCTCCTCACAAGAGCCACTTACTCGTTTAACTGACGACTCTGGTTATTGTGAGAGTTACGAAAATTTCTGTTATTTCTATCAGCTCGAGAAAAGTTTTGAGACTGATTTTGATTAGGACGATTGTTCCGAGAATTTTGAAAGTTATTACGCCTTGGCTGCGGCGATTGACGTTCTTGTTGATAGCAATTGAAATTTTGAGGGGGGGGGGTGAAATTTTCACGCCTAGAATTTTGCATATTTCCATTACTCCGTTGACGATTAAAGGTGTTTTCCGCCCTTGGAGGGTGTCGTTCTTGATATTTAGCTAAGGTTTGAAACAGACTGTCGTAAGAGGTGACAGGTTTCAGATCAAGGTAATCTTGAATAGGAATAGTCAAAAGAGGGGTTATGATTTCCATTGCAGCGGCAAAAGATAAAACTAAATCCAGCTGCTTTATAATGTCGAATTTACGTAATAAAAATGTAGTAGGTTTGTCATAAAACGACACCTTTGTCGTATAAAGTTCTTGACGAAGCTTGGTTTTATCCACAATAGAAGAGAATGAATTTTTAATTTTGAGCTTCAAATCCTCATACGTAGGATTTTGGCCTAGAGCTCTAGAGGCAATGGTGTCATACCAGATTTTAGCATCTCCTTTTAAGGAGTATTTTAATAAATTAAATTTATCAGCCTTATCAATTTTACATATATCAAAATACTGTTCAATATTTTCGAAAAATTTAAGTACATTGTCTGAACCAGTAAAATAAACCCGAGTGGGGGGGGGGGATGTCGAACTGAGTTGGGCGCCACTGTGGAGTGTGCGTTCCTGCAAACTCCATCTTAACTTAAATACTTAGATTACTAAGAGAACACACAATCTTTAAATAACAATAACTAAAGTTTATTTGAGCAGATTAATGGGAGGGCGGCCTGGTAAATTTATATAGCTCAGCCAGCGTTTTACTTAATCAAAATATATGAATCAACAATTTAAGTAGATAATCTTAAATATCTCACCACAGCAGATAGTCGAAAGTGTAGAGACGGTCGCACTCTTACTCCAATACTACGGCTTCACTATGGGACAGAGGATTCCCTTCTATCCCAGCTTGAACTTCCGAAAACTAGTAGACACTCACCAACACTCAACACTACTTGCTTCACACAACTAAATCTCCTCTACGCTACTTTCGATATTCACCAAAATAAGAATCATCACATTCGCTATAATATCCTCCAACATCCACTATACGATCCTCCAACATCCACCACATCTACTAAAACCATCTCTATTTTTATACTTCTTCCTACACCCTCCTTTCACTACATTTCAATCCGTACTTTTAAAAATCACTTCTAATTTAACTAATATTCAAAATCTAAGTCTTTTAATGCAGCACCCTGCCGACACAAAACTATCTCGACCTCAACCGTCACCGAGCCACTGGCGACGGAGTGATTTTAACCGTCCCCACTTCCTATTTTGCTGGATCCAGCTTAATTGAAACAACTGTGGTGACGGTCTAACGTCTCAACCTCACAAACTATTACATACTTTTAAATCTTTATTAAAAAAAATTAATTGTTGCCACTCGACATTATACAAATACATCCAAATCCTGTGTCACATACGATAGTTTTGTACAAGTATAGATTTTTTGTTTGCCCTTGGAACCTGCCCCTGATGGGAAAAGTGCCTGGAAACACTTCTATCTAGTATTATCATTGATTATGAAGTTGTGTGTAAAATTTCAGGTCCTTTGGACGACAAGAAGTTACCGAAAATTGAATTGCAAAATTCCGTTACATACATTAATAGTTGCATCATTATCAAGTTAATAGAAGTGTGTTAATTAAAAACCTTGTTAAAAGCTTTAATTAATCATTTAAAAATATAAAATTAAAATAATACGTCAATCTTAATACAAATATCGTTTGTGGTGAGTAGTTTAGAATGTCAGTTTAGGCAAGAATTTAAAATTTACGATTGAGAGTAATATGTTACAGCTTCCTTTGACTTTTTATCTTGTCGAAACAAGATATTAGTCTGTGAAGAGATATGAGGTTTTCGCGTGGAACGAAAATATAATGACGCCAAAGCTGCCTTTCTCCATCTCCAAGCTCGCCAAATTTTGTCGCCAAGTCAAAAATTTCGTCGACAACTATCAACTTTTGCCACCAAATCACAAATTTCATTGCTAAGTTGCAAGTTTTGTCACCAAAATCTCGCCAAATCATACAATTTACTAAATTCATAATAATTAACATTGAAATTCAGCGGTGTCAAATGGTCAAATGTTAACTAATGTTAATGTTAATGCTCCAGCTTATGTGAACCAAAACAGTTTCACTTTACAATTTTTACTCATCTGACAATAAGAATCACAAAAACACAACACAAAACGTTCAATAATTCAATAAAAATTACAATGAAATAACTATCCAAAACCGCTACCACTTAATTGTATTTGACTTGACCATAGCAACGCCAGGCTTACCAGGGCTTGACCATAGTAAGGTCACAAGTGCATTTTCACGTTTCTATTTTTTCTTTAAAAGAAAGATATTGAACAAGAGTTATATAGATTTTAAATAAAAATTATAATTTTGATTAAGCTTGGGTAGGGAGGGGGGGGGGTAGACCAATAGCCCCCTCCGGGATTCACCATTGCTGGGATTGTATATCTTTAAGACTTCTATTTGTTGAATGATTATGAGCTTGAGTTCTAAAAAATTGAAACACTTACAGACCAATAAATCTAGCCTAAAATTTTAAGTAGATTGAATCCCTTTTGTAGTTGAAAATTAAATTTCTTGAAAACAGAATAGCGGCTTAAATAATACAATGTGTGAGAACAAAGCCAATGGTTAAGTATTAATCCATATGTAAAATTTCTTTACATTTGTAATATTAACGTAAAGGAATCTACCTTTGCCTTTAAGCTTGCCGAAAAGGGATTTTTTTACCTTACAACGTTTTAATAAAAGTATCTCATGTAGATAGATATGGTATTTACAACTAAGCCGTTCAGTGCACACATCGACTAACTCCACTTTTTGAAAAATCTTAAATTTTATGTCAAAGCACTTGGTATAATCATAACTTTTTGTATTTATAATAACTTTCCGGAATAATAAAGATTAGCACCGTTAAATGGCAATTTTTTTTTGGCCATTGAATAATAAGTAATTTATTTCAGAAGCCATTTCGATTAACTCCATACTCTAATGTAAATCGTTTCGGTAACGCTGTATCTGTTCTGGCCGTGCATCGACGCTTATTTGTTTTTAAACAGCGGAAGATGCTCTCTCCCTCTCAATAATATTCGTAACAAAATCGCATCGGTAAACAGATAAAAATAAGCGCAATGCAAACGGTAGTTAGTATAGCAGTGATCTCGCACGCTGAATGTTATTCTGTACTTCTTAGTCTTTTCAACATTACTCCCAGATTGTTTTAAAGAAATAAATATTATACCGTTATAATCAAGATGAGTGAGACTAATAATGTGAGTGAGGAAAGCAGTGATGATTCTTCAATACGATTTATCAACAGAAAGTCTGGTCCAAGACGTTTATCGTTTTCCTCGGATTCATCGGATTGCAACAGTACAAACCCAACAAACACATTGATTGGGAGGAAAAGAAGTCGTAATCCTGTTAAATGGATACGAAATTTACAAAAGCATAACAGGATAAAAGGTTTGGCATACAGGAATAGGGGAGGAAAATTAATACCTGCAAAAACATTTGTCGATATACCATGCAGATGCCGTCAAAATTGCAATCAAAAAATTATTTCGGATGAGAGAGAGGCTGCCATGAAAGCATTTTATAGTTTACATAGTCAACTTGACCAAAATATTTTCTTAAGAGGTTGTATCAAAGTTAACGAAATAAAAAGAAGGCGCCCTACGAATGAAACTAAAGAACGAAGATTACATTCGTTTACATATTACTTTCGAAAAGAGAGACTTGATATTCCCGTTTGTAAAAAATATTTTAGAGACACTTATCAGGTGAGTGACGGGCGGATATACGATTGTCAACAAATCGAAATGACGAATCCTCGCATACAGCTGATGAAGAAGACATTATTTATAATATTGCTGAATCATCCCAAAGAATAATGCCGCTGACATAAAACTGCTATGAATTAATTACAAAAATTATAATATAACAGAACTGACAACATACATTCTTATGGAAAAGCTGTGATAAAAATGTATAATAACTAACTTTTTCTGTAATAAAAAACTTAAAAATGTAAAGACTTAATTTAACTTTATTACTTTTTTCAGTTGCCAAATCGATTAACTCCACCAGTCACATAAAAACTGTAACATTACTGACGATTGTTTGTTGGCTATTCTTTCTTATTAATTTTATACACCGTTAGATGAAAGCTATATCTGCAATTATGCATTCTACATTATATATTTGAATTCATATTATCAGAGGAATTTTAAAAAACAATATACATTACATCATCGCGTTTCTCAACTTTTTGTTTTATGGAGTTAATCTATGTGTGCACTGAGCGGCTCAACTATCAAATGAAAATGTATGAAATATAAAATGTGTATAATAAATTCGCATAAAAGCGTTATATGTCAGATATAAAAGCTCACAATTTTCAAGTATCGAAATTTTACAGTTTATTACAATAAGTTATTTACATTTTTATGTTCACTATGTGTGTAACACTAAGAGCTTTTTTTACGTGGGAACTCCACCTTTTATCTTAAGTTTCAGCACTTTTTATTATGATAGACTGAATATCATCTGAAAGAATTACTTTTATTTTTTATGCTTCCATTAACAGGAAAGTATTGGAAGTTAATAATTTTAACAACTATCAAATGAAAATGTATGAAATATAAAATGTGTATAATAAATTCGCATAAAAATATAATACATATCTTGCTTAATCCTTTTAATATAAATTTATTTTACTTGGTCTACTCTTTTTAAGTATAGTAAAAAACTCTGAATATGTAATGATTACATTTTTTATTTTAGGATTACTCTTTATTTTAGGACCATATTTATTATTTTTATTGAGATATAAATTGTTTCATCTTGCATTTCAATAATTGTGAAAAGTTATTTTTCTTTCTGTATGTGGGTGTGTTCAAGGGTGCAGGAGTTTCTATTTCAAGACGGAAGTCTAACACCAATATTTTTTATCAATAATTTCTATCGCATATGTGGAGTAATTTACTGTGATTGAATACGATAGAAATTATTGATAAAAGATACTGGTGTGAATGCTCCATTTTGAGACGGAAATTCTTGCATCCTTGCGTGTGCTTGATTAAGACAGGGTTCGTATGTACTTGATTTGGTCCCCAGGACATTTTCAGGGATGCAGAATGTTTGCTTGATTTGCCACCTCTTTTATCTTAGAAATTTTTTTATCGTATTTTTTAAGTGAATAGAAATTATCGTATTAAAAAAGTGGTAGTGAAAGAGGCAAAACATTCTCTTTTCTGGAAGTCTCCTAAAGCAAAAGGCGCAGACTATGATTCCTAAAATCACAGAGTTGCCAACATTTTTTATATCATAGCAGTTCTCTTGATTTACTTGTAATACCATATTGGTGCTCTTCAAAGAAAGTGCGTAAAACAATAGGCGGGTCCATACCGTGCTACAGAATAAATTAGAAATATTGGCTGTTCTGGTAACATTAATTTTTTTAGAAGCATGCCTTAACACTTTCGCGACCGCGTGTTTTTGTCTTTTTGCAGTCTCATAGCAGTTCTCCTGATTTACTTGTAATACCATATTGGTGCTCTTCAAAGAAAGTGCGTAAAACAATAGGCGGATCCATACCGTGCTACAGAATAAATTAGAAATATTGGCTTTTCTGGTAACATTATTTTTTTTAGAAGCATGCCTTAACACTTTCGCGACCGCATGTTTTTGTCTTTTTGACAGTAAGGTCCGCCTGTAGGCGTTATTCGCCCAAATTACAACATTCCAGAACAAAGTTTTCAGTATTCACACTTATACAGGGTTCTCACGGCCTGATTTTTTTCAAGGACACTTCCTCCAGTATTACCTAAAAATAAATTTCTTCTTGAATGGGTACTGTACATTTAAGATTAAATTTATCTTAAGATTTTTCTGGTGGAAGAGTCCTTGAAAAAAGGCGGGGCTGTGGGAAACCTGTTATATTACATATGGATATACATTGTAGTTATTTTCTTTCTAATCGAAGTGTTTTTATCCATAGTATATTTCATCGTAAAAATATGGATATTGTGTATATACTTAAGAAATAAACAACATATAAATTGCGAAAGAAACGCCTACTGGTGGAGTTATATACGTTCAAATGACGTAAATCTCTGTCAGCTGTCGCGAAAGTGTTAAAAACAGAGCTGATAATTTTATAAAAGACATACTTTCACTTGACCTGCAAGTAATCTGTTAAGAAATTTGAATAGAGTTGTTCTTGAAAACGAAACGAGTAGTTCATCATACTTTATTCTTTTAAAAAAGATTTGGCGAAGTATTTCACTAGATTAAGTTTTAAAGACTTCACTTACCAGGAAATAAAGATGCTTTAACACTTATTCAACTTATCTAACATTATTCATTCTGTATTTTCTCTTGGGTTACCGGAAATTTTATTAAACTACCTGAGACAAAAAATTGGTATGACTGTTTTTTAAAATATTTGGATATAACAGTAAATTTATTGATTTTTATTTATTTATTTTATGTATCAAAATTGTAATTATTTATGTAAGTAAAAATTATTGAACCTAAGTCAGACACAAGTCTAGAAGGCGTTAAAAAAAATGGAGCAAATAGTAACAAAGTCTTTATTGAATATGTAAAAATGAGATTTTAACCCATTGCAGCGCAAGACAATTCGGTTTATTTAAATTATACTGCCACCAGAATTCATGAACTAAATTAAACTACAAGAAATTTTAAGGTTAAAAAAACCGGCCTTTTCTGTTATGTTATAAACGTACATTTTTGCTAAAAGTTTCCGGGATGCGCTTTTGCAGTTGTTTGCGTACTCGCTGCGAGGAAGCAAAATTTAAGATCCAGCTGCAAAAACTCATCCCGGAATTTTTTTAGATAAATTTACATTTATAACATATCATAAAAGGCCGTTTTTTCAACCTGAAAATTTAAAATTTCTTTTAGTTTAATTTAGTTCATGAATTTCTGTGGTAGTATAATTTAAATGATCCGAATTGTCTTGCGCCGCAAAGGGTTAAGGTTTTAAAGAAAAGCGACGCTCCGTAATAATGACTACCTACAGAAAGACCAAGTTACTTACTGATTGTCTCTAGCATTCAAACCCGATTTTTTTAATAGTATTATTTTATAATGATTATTTAAAAATAAAATTATTATTTTCTTATAGTGGTATGAAACTTATTATTATTATTATTATTATATATTTTTTTTGGTAATAGATTGGCATGTCTATACATAAATAGATTTCATACCTTATTCATTTTAAATAAATGTGATTCAAATGTATGTAACTAAATGTGCTTTATAAAAAATAAAAACGCAGTCATAAAATATAGATTTTATTTTAATTATTATTATTATTATTATTATTATTATTATATATTTTTAAATTCCCATAGGAATAAACTGTGTCAAGTTTTATTCTCATCAACTTGAACAAAATTGAGAATATATAATCTTCTTCACTCATCTTTTATATTTTCTAAGTTATCTGAATTTTTATCATATTTTCTACTCTCATTTAATTTACTCGAGAAAGAAAATCAATAAATATGTTAAAAAAATAAAAATAAAAATAAAAAAACTAACATTTAAAAAAAAAAAAAAAAAAAAAAAAAAAAAGAAAAGAAAAGAAAATTTAACGCTTCTTTATTTGGGGAATTGGGGAGTAATGGCAGCTTTATATGCCCGTAGAAATATCCGAGAAAGTATTCTAATAAACACAAAGAAGTATTTTATTAAAATTTAAGCTTGTAATATTTAAAGAATTTCTTTGACATCATTAGAAAACATAATTTTTTTATTGAATTTTTATTTTTATTTTTATTTTTTTATTGAGGTTGTAATATATAAGAATTTCCTAGACATCATTAGAAAACATATATTTTTATTGACTTTATATTTTATTGTCTATTACTTTATTACAATTTAATTTTGTATTACTATTTACATTTATATACATTTATATACATTTATAATAGTATTTATATACATTTATAATAGTATTTATATACATTTCCTTTGCTATTACTTTCCCAAATATTAAATACATCATTTTGAATGAAAGTTCAGTTTGAATGAATCAGTTTTTCACTATCATTCTATTATTTAGATTCATAATTTTTCTTAAGACAGTTTTTTGCTTTAAGATGCATTCACGTTCAAACTCATTGGATAGAAAAATAAAATCGTCAAATATATTTTTTTATTGAAAATGTATTTAGTAAATCATAAAAATATTTGTTTTAGATGAATTATTAGTATGATAGAGTATTGCTAAATTGGACGTATCTTTTGATATCGGAAATAAATAATAATAAAAATTCTTATAATAATAAGTGTTTTAGGAGTTTTTTGCGATAAAACACAATAAAAGTTTTTACAAAAAATAGCGGTGTTAAAAAGAAAACGTACAAGTTGACACCAAGACATTGTAAATAAACTACCGTATTTTCTCACGTATAACCCGTAGGTCAGATAAATCGGTTTTTCGCCAGAAAGTTTATTTACAGACAATGATATATTTGTAAGAGACAAAACATATCCAGTCTGCTACTAGGGATAAATGCCAAATTTGCCTCGGTGCCACCCCCTGCCCTACCGTGGTCACTGTAAATACCATAGACCTTATAAGATAGACCACGCATCCGCCTCATTATCTGTCCGCGAGATGAGCTAGCTTCCCCAGCTAAATTATTACGTGATGCGGATCTGAAGAGAGAGACGAAAATGAACATTATGCGATTTTTCCTTAGGAAAGAAAGTAGTTTTGAGTTTTTAAAATTTCTGTATGGTACACACGCTTTTCATTTAAGCCTTTAGATTTACGCATCGTTGGAAAGCTAAAATGTCCTAGATTAATTATAAAAAAGTTTCTTTTGTGAAAAACCATTTTGAAGGGGAGCATTTTTTGTTTTATTCTTACAAATATAAGTGCTTTCTTATAGAAGAATCTCCCTCAAGTCTATGTCACGTGACATGCGGAGCTGACCGCAAAGGATGAAGGTATCGGATGTTGAAGACATTCACTATAATGGGAAGTCCTATTGGTGGTGTAGTCTATATATATAAGGTCTATGGTAGATACCTTGGTGTTATTCTAGATCTAGCTCTCACATTTAAACAACACGCCTCACCATAACGCGTAAAATATTATGTGCTGCTAAATGTAAAATAATGCCCATTTAGCCCGGAAGAGATGTAGCCAGGAAGAATTTAACAATAATAAATACTTTATATCTCAGAAATACCAGAATAAAATGCAATGGCTGTACAAAAAGAAGTCTCGAACCTTTTCAATTTATTCGAGGTAATACTGAAATAGAATTTCAATTATCTAGTATTACTGCAATGACATAGTCAAGGCGTAATTTCTCGTCTAATGCTATATGTGTGTTCCAGAGGTGCCCGCATGTCTGCGACAAAATGGACGGATGTATTTCGAGAAGGTATTGAACAGGCCAGTGAATCTATTCTGGCCTGTTCGTTTCGTCAAGTTCTGTCGTAATCGGACAATCTTAGGAATATAATAATTTGGTATTCTTTTCCGAATGAAATTCTAGCCAAAGTTTTCTTTGGAATTTTTCGAAAGCAATAATGCTGTCGTTGAATGGTTCTTTTGTTCGTTACAATACAGTATGGCGCGCCTATCTGGTACGATAAAGATGTTTAACACTTTTTTTTTTTTTCTTTAAGAAATAATTTATTTTTGAAATAAGAAAGCTTAAAAAAATTTTTCGAGAAGAAAAATAAAGCTTAGTAAATTCGATTTAGTAAAAGCTAAGTAAATTTGCTATTAGAAAGCATTTAATAATTTAAAATACAAGTTAAAATTAAACGATAATACTAAAAGTTATTTTTTTTTTTTATTACACTAAACTTTCAAAGGTTCGGCTAATAGTTCATGGAAAGAAGAAATCTAATTAGCTTCAAATTTCTAAATTTTCTTTTTATATTACCTCTAGGTAAAAAGACATGGATTACATTTCAACTTTTCCTTTTCTTTAAAGATGAGTAGCGTCTTTTTTCAAATATTTTTTTGATTTATTGTAAAATTTTCTTGCTGAGAAATTTGCATTCCCATATCAAATTCTATTTTTTGTACAAATATATATAAGCATAAACATTACTTTCATCTCAGCTTCTATAATTTTATCTGATTGTAATATTTCTATCATTATAGTGTTATTTTTCCAATTTGAATCATTGAGTTTTGCTTAATTTTTTAAATGTAAACATCAGTTAGATAAAAAAAAAAAAAAAAAAGTTTTAAAATCGATATGTAATCTTTTAGAAATATTTCATTAATTATGCATAAATAAGATAAAATAATTTATATCTGTCTATCTATATACATATACATATAGATATATAAACACCTGCATGATATTGTTCGAGAGTTAAAAAAAATAAATAAATTTATGCACTTTTTGGGTTTCTATAAACGATATTATAAAAGAAACTAGGTCATCCATCAAAATTGATCCGTGCTTTAAACTTTTCAACATCTAATAGTAAGGATAAAAGTTCAAAGACTTCATTTTCAGGGAAATTTAGAAAGTTTTATTATTATTATTTTTATTATTTTCTTATTTAGCTCATTTTCGAAGCGATTTTCCTGTTCATAGAACTATACATTTCGAAATAATTTAGTTATTTTATATAATTTAAAAAATGCAAGTTTACTTTATAATCTGTACAAATTTAGTCCACAGCCTACAAATATTAAATAGATTTTTGACTTGTTATGCTAGGCTTTTTTATAAGATAATTGAAATACAACATTAGCGGTAGACAAAATCAAACACATCCAAAATTACATGAATTATGTGTTGCAAATTGAATTGTCTTTGCATCCTCTCAGGCAGCGCTACTAGTCGTCATTTTCGACGCGCCGATGTATGATTACTGAGTAGTTGAGAATGTGATCTGAAAGGATTCGGTCATGTTTGACCGTTTAAAAATATAGCGTTGATTAAATGTTTATTTATGTTTTTATTGTGAATCCGTGTTATGTTATATGTTTTTTGTGAAGTGAATAAATAAAATGGAAAAGAACGATTACTTTCATCATTTATGGAAATGGATAATTACAAAATGTGTGTGAGTTTATGGAACATTGAAAGATTAATGAACATTCTGGTGACCCAAGATCGTGATGAACTGCATTTTTTGGATTAATGATGTAAAAAATCATCTAAGCATGCATCGGATATGGGAGGTAGGCTTTTTCCCTTATTATTTCATTATTTTGGTTTGAATTTGGGGGTTAAAAGTTATGGTTTCGGTTTTAAAAGAAAAGCGTAGTTTTTGTTATGAAATAGTTGCAGTCTGTGAGGACATCGAATTCATTTGGTTTATATATAATATTATTTATAATTTATAAAATTTTGCTGATATATGAAATAAATGGTTTCAAAATTTGAATAATTAAAAAATAGTTTGGGTTTTTGAATATAAATGGTTTCATTCAACATTTAAATAATTGAAAAATTACTTTCGTTTCATAAAACGTTGTTTAAATGGTGTTTCTTTTTGTTTCTTTGAAAAGGAAATTTTTTTTTTAATGGAATATTATTTAATTATTTTTGTTCTTGCAATGCTATTAAAATTGAGTTACTTCTGGTTTAATACAAAATTATTTATTTAGTTTTTGTTTCATTAAAAATGCTATTTTAAATTGATTTACTTCTGTTTTAACGATATTTATTTTTTTGTTCTTAAATGATATTTAAAGATGATGTTTACATTTTTTGATATATAGACAATACATGTTTATTTTTATTTAATAAATATATGGATAGGGGTTATTATTAAGCAATTAGAAGGTTTCATAATTTTTATTTTTGTTCTCTTGTTATGATATTGGGTTTAAAATGGATATAGAAAGATTGAAGGAAAAAAGAAGAGGTTTAAGAACCTCATTTACGAAATATTTGGGGAAAATTGAAACAGTTCTGAACTCCGAAATTACGGAGGAGTACACGAAATTAATGAAAATTGAGGAGCTTCTTAGATTAAAGGCTCAGCTCCTGGACAAACAAGCAGAACTCGTAAACATCGATTATGAAATACAAATAAAAATTAAAGTTAAGGATATAGCTGAAGATGTAGCAGGCTGTGAGGAATACAGGGAAAAAGGGATCGATGTAAGAACAAAACTAGAAAGGCTAGTGGATAATTTAAATGACAGGCCGTTGCCTGGTGTTACTCAGATCGCTAGATCAAGTGATCAAACAGGAATTGGTTCAGAAAACCTAACAGTTAGAACTGAAACCAGAAGTACAGTTAAACTTCCGAAATTACAAGTTGTACATTTTCTTGGTGACTGTAGTTCATGGTTGGACTTCTGGAACTCTTACGAGGTAGCGATACATAATAATAATTCTTTAAGCAAAATTGAGAAATTTACGTATTTGAAATCTTTCTTAGGAGGTATCGCCTTGAGCGCTGTATCTGGGTTTTCAATGACAGAATCGCATTACGATGCATCAGTACAATTACTTAAGGAACGTTTTGGACGAAGTGACGTAATTATATCGTCCCACATGCATAAGTTACTATTAATAGAACCGGTGAAATCATGCGCGAATGTTACTGAATTAAGGAGAATGTACGACGCGATTGAGGTACAAATTCGTTCGCTACAATCATTAAATGTAGCAACAGGCACTTACAGTAATCTGTTATGTCCTGTAATATTACAAAAACTACCAGAAGAATTAAATTTAAGTTATAATAGACAGCGTAATTCAGATGAATTGTTTGATATTTCTAAATTAGTTGATTTTATACGTAAAGAACTAGAAATACGAGAAGCATCGATAATTTTAGCGAATCCCAGAAATAATAGCGCAAATGAAAATAATTTTCGGAACAAAATGACAGGCCACAATAAACCTTACTTAAATTCTAAAAGGAGCGAATATCATCCCCCTAAATCATCAACTTCCGTTTTAGCGACTCAGGCGGAAAGAAATTTATCTGGTTATCATAATAGGTATTCTTATGATAATAATAGGCCTAAATTTAATAACAAAAGAAATACGAGTTCGTTTTCTCAAAAAACTGGAGTTCAGGGCGGTTTGTTTTGTTTCTCGGCACATATGAATCATGATTGTTCTTTAAATGTTTATGATAAGAAAAGGGCTCTAATGGCCAAGGGATTACGTTTTATATGTTTTTCAAATCATTTGAGTAAATTTTGTTCTCGTAAAGATCATAAGTGCAAGTATTGCGCGTCTCCCTGGCATAACTCATTAATATGTAATACAGAAAGAAATGAATCCCGCTCAGTTGAGGATAAAAAACAAATACAGTCAGAAAGTTCTTTAAATTTGGTTTGTAATAAGAATAAAGAGCTTGAGGACACGCCGAGTGATTCGGTGTTGTTGCAGACTGTAACGGCAAGTGTATTTAATATTCGGGCCAAATGCCATTTATTGAGGTGTCTTATTGACAATGGAAGTTCTAGGACATTTGTATTGCGTGAAGTGTGCAATTTATTGGGATTAAGGGGGTATTCTGGTCTAGAAGCCTGAATTTTAGGCATTTTTTAAAGTAAGATAAAAAAAAAAAATGAAAAACATTTTTACGATCCATTTTTTTATATGTTTTTTATTGACATTTTGAGAATGTAAAAAAAAATCACAAAAAAAAAAAAAAAAAAATATCGCCGAGATACAGGCCGATGGAGTGGGGGCTTAAAAAAAAACGGTGCGTCCTGGTTGACATGATTTCAACTCTTGTAGTGATCTAAAACAAAAAAATCAAACAAATTCTTCATTAATAAAGATGTCGCTATCGGGTTGACCATTTTCAAAAAAAAAAAAATAATAATAAATAAATGACAAAATGGCGTGGACTTGAAAAAAAAAAAAAAAAATTACCCGACTTTTTTCGACCTTTTCGAATTTTTTAAAAATATTGAAAATCAAAATTTTTTAAAATCCAAGGCAGACGCGATAGAGAGTTGTATAAACAAGATATATACCAAATTTCAAAGCAATCGGTTCAGTAGAACTTGAAATATCATGTCAACCACCTCAAAAAAAGTAGTTTCGAGAAAAACGCGTTTAAAGTTTAGGAAGCAATTCAGTGATTCATTATTATTTTGTGTTTCGGACCCCAAACATCGATGTAATAAATCATCAGATGATAAGCTGATATAAATAGGCTTTATTACATCCAAAACTTTTACATCCCAACTATATTACTTAACATAAACTATTACATCCCAAACGGCCGGCTCGGACGCCACGTCACAAAATCGGCTGTATCTCCGAAAATAATTCGAATTTTGAAAAATCCTTTTAGGATCATATTTTTGAAAGTCTAAACTTTCAAAATATGCAAAAAAAAAAAAAAAAAAAAAAAAAAAATCGATTTTTTTAAATTTCTAGACCAGAATACCCCCTTAAAAACAATCGGAAGGGAAACCCTTTTAATTTATACTTTTGGCAATGAAAATACTGAAAGGAAAACTTATGATATTGTAGAAATAGTATTACATAATGTAAGAGAAACTAATAAGAAAATTAAATTAAGGTCTGTGGTTATTGATTCAATTACATTTGGGGAAATTAAAATTCCTTCACAATGGGTGCGTAATATCGCACTAGAAAAGGGCATCGAATTGGCAGATAAGGGTAATTTAAGTAAAATTCATGTACTTATTGGATCGGATTACATTGGGGAAATTCTCGGAGAAAGGAACGTGAGAATTTCTAAACGATTAATGGCAACAGATACCTTATTTGGATTTGTGATACAAGGAAAGGAAAGGGACCCTAAAGCACTTAAGAATTGTCAGAAAGTGCGCTTTAATCATTTACATGTTGTTAAGGAGGAATTGGACTATCAAAGGGTTAAAAATTTATGGGAATTAGAGGCAATTGGAATTAATCCAGACAAAGAACATTCTAAATCAGATGACGAAATTTTAGATTTATTTAGGCAAACCATACTTATAGAAATAAAAGATATGAAACGCGATTGTTGTGGAAAAACAATGTTAAAAAATTGGACAGTAATTATGAGATAGCAAGACGACGCTTGTCTCATTTGAACACTGTTTTTCGTAGGAATCCGGACTTATATTTTAAATATAAGGAAATTATTGAGGAACATTTTAAGGAGGGCATCGTAGAGGAAGTAGCGTCGGATTTAAATGAAAATACGGGTACAGGCTATTACATGCCACATCATGCAGTATTACGCGAACAAAAGAAAAGTTCTAAGGTTAGGATAGTTTTTGGCGGTTCATGTAAGGGCAGGGATGAATTATCTCTTAACGATTGTTTAGAGAGCGGTCCTAATTTAAATCCAGATTTACTCAGGATAATTTTGAGGTTTAGGTTACACCCTGTTGCGTTTTGCGCAGACATTCAACGAGCTTTTCTAGAAGTAGGAATCGCGGATGAGGATAGGAATTTTTTGAAATTTTTATGGAATGATGGGGAGGGGCCCGATCTCCATTCCGATGCTGCTAAACGAATTAGGACATTACAATTCTGCAGAGTTCCCTTTGGGGTGAAATGTTCCCCATTTCTATTATCGGCAACAATCAGGCTTCATTTGAAAACATTTGAGAATGACTACCCGGAAGCAACAGAAATGTTACGATCTCTCTACGTGGATGATCTCATCTCTGGCACTGATGATGTGAACAAGGCATTACAATTGTCTAAAGAAATGATGTATATTTTAGGTGAAGCTAGCACGAATCTCAGGGCTTGGATTTCTAATTCTTCTAAGCTTAATCAGTTATGGAAGACAGACAATTTCGAATGTCGAGAAGATCCGGAGGAATCCAATGTTGAACTAAAAATATTAGGAATTATTTGGGACAATACGAATGACGTATTACGGATTGACACTTCACAATTTAACAAATTACCGGAGGACAGATTTATAACAAAGCGATATATTTTGGCTGTTTGCGGAATGTTATTTGATCCATTAGGGATCATGAATCCATTTTTGATTCGCATAAAAATTATATTACAATCAGTATGGGAAAATGGTAACCAGTGGGACGAACCTGTTCCACATGAAATTGAAATGTTGTTTTTAGAATGGTTAAATGAAGCTAAAAATTTGAAGTTCACTGGAATTCCTAGGCTGTATTTTAATGAACTCTGCTGGAACTCAGTAGAGGTACACATATTTTCCGATGCTAGCCCAAAATGCTATGGTTCAGTGGCTTATTTTCGATTTACGAATTCTGAAGAATGCAAAACAAGTTTTATAATTTCTAAGTCTCGACTAGCCCCTTTGAAGAAGATTACATTACCGAGACTTGAATTACTTGGCACTTTAGTCTCAGCAAGATTGGGATCATATCTCAAATCTGTTTTTCCTATGCTCGATCCCAGAAATATTTTTTATTGGACTTATTCTCAGATTTGCCTTCATTGGATAAAAAATTCAGCTAACGATTATAAGCAGTTTGTGAAAAACCGAGTGATAGAAATCAGGGAAAAAACTGATCCTGAAAAATGGCACTTTTGCAAAGGCAAGGTCAATCCGGCGGATAAATTGACGAGAGGTGTGAAAGCAAATTCCTTAATGAGTGACAAAGTATGGAGTCAAGGACCAGTTTGGTTGTCAGAATTAAGTATACCGTATGACTCTCTAATGGAATTTTCCTGTGACATGGACAGTGTGGTTGAAGAAAGACATGGAGTTACAACACTTCAGGTTAACGTAGAAGTTCCAATGCCATTATTAAATCTGGAGAATTACAGTAGTTTGAATAGAGTTTTAAGAACACCCGCCTATGTTTTTAGATTTCTAAATAATATCAAATCTAGGTCTGAAAAACGTTCAGGACCGCTGACAGCAAATGAAATATCTGCAGCAGAAAATTATTGGCTTCTATTTGTGCAGCAAAGTGAATTTAACAAAGAATATACTACATTAAAGGCAAAAAATTCAGTTTCTCCTGATTCTAAGTTATATAATTTGAATCCCATTTTGACAACAAAAGGTCTAATAGTATTAAAGGGAAGAATTCAAGGCTCTAATTTTTCTGATGAATCTAAGCATCCAATTATTTTGCCGAACAAGGCTCGATTTACTAACCTTTTGATCATGAAGGAACACGAAAATTTAGGTCATTCTGGTATATCTGACACACTCACTCAATTAAGAGAACGCTTTTGGATCATTAAGGGCAAGCTGTGAAATCCTGCTTGAACAAATGTTTTCTATGCAGACAGTTTAAGGCCAAACAAGGACAGCAAGTAACAGCTCCGCTTCCCTTATCAAGAACGAGTGAGGCTCAACCTTTTGAAGTCGTCGGAATCGATTTTGCTGGACCCTTATTTACAAGAGACAACAACAAATCTTACATTGCATTATTCACGTGTGCAGTCACTCGAGCAGTGCACTTGGAAATAGTCTCCAGTCTCAGTTCTGAACATTTTCTACTTGCATTCAGACGTTTCATCTCCAGAAGAGGTGTGTGCAAGGTTGTGAATTCCGATAACGCTCTGACTTTTAAAAGTAGTGAAAAGGAACTAAAGAAACTTTATATGAACATTAAGAACTTTGAAATACAGAACTATTTTGGTAATAAGGGTATCAAATGGAATTATATAGTAGAAAGAGCCTCATGGTGGGGGAGTTATTGGGAGCGAATGGTTCGTATGACAAAGGTCATTTTGAGGAAAATTCTTGGTAGGGCATTGGTTACATCTGAAGAACTGCAAACTATATTTGCAGAAATTGAATCTATTATTAACTCTAGACCTTTAACTTATGTATATAATGACCCTGTGGAGCCATTCCCTCTCACCCAGCTCATTTCTTAATAGGAAAAAATGTCAACTGCATTGCCACCACAAAGTGGCCGTTTAGTGATTGCAAGTCAATCTAGTTCTCAAAAACTTTTAATTAAACGATACTTGTATCGTGAGAGACTTCTTAACGAATTCTGGAAGCGCTGGAAATTTGAATATATTTTGCAGTTGAGAAATGCTAATCTTGTAAAACCTGTTAATCCAATTTCTAATTTTAATGTAGGTGATATAGTCCTAATAGGTGATGACAAAGCCCCAAGACAAATTTGGAGGTTAGGAAAGGTAATCAAGACACATGTAGGACGTGACAATAAGGTAAGAGCTGTAACCTTAAAAACTTCATCAGGAATGTTAAAGAGACCCATTCAACTTCTTTGTAACTTGGAAGTCCAAGGGGACTTACCTTAATTAAACCAACTGTTCACCTGTAAGGTAATATTAATATTGTTTTCATTTTTCAATTGTATCCAGGTAACATTGATTTTTGTATTTGATATAATTTCTATTTTCAGTATTATGTGGTTGTGAAATTTATTATTATGTACTGTGATTTTTTATTGGTTGTAATTCTTGAATTGTATTTGATTTGGATTTGTCAAAATTTTGTATTGAACTTAACTTACCTTTCGGGGCGGGAGGATGTTGCAAATTGAATTGTCTTTGCATCCTCTCAGGCGGCGCTACTAGTCGTCATTTTCGACGCGCCGATGTATGATTACTGAGTAGTTGAGAATGTGATCTGAAAGGATTCGGTCATGTTTGACCGTTTAAAAATATAGCGTTGATTAAATGTTTATTTATGTTTTTATTGTGAATCCGTGTTATGTTATATGTTTTTTGTGAAGTGAATAAATAAAATGGAAAAGAACGATTACTTTCATCATTTATGGAAATGGATAATTACAAAATGTGTGTGAGTTTATGGAACATTGAAAGATTAATGAACATTATGTTCTAAAAATAACAGCCCATAGCCTAAGTTTTTATTCAAGCCACTTTTAGGTATTTTTGAAAAAAGATATATAGATATTGAGTATTTTTATTGCACCTTACAAATGCTGTCAGCTTATATGCATGCCAATAGTATTTACTGCATCGATTTCTAAGGATAAAAAAATAATAATTTAAATTCGAGTACTTAAAATAATTTTGTTAAATATAGTTAAGAAGTTTTAAATGGAATGCGCAAAGATGAGGCTATCTGTTCGAAATAGAAAAATCGGCTGCCAGCAAAGGGTTAGTTTCATTATCTGATTTTGGGTTTGACAGCTGTTTATCCTTCAGATTAAAAATTACAATGAATATAGATGCCAACATGTATGGTTTTTTGACACCACTTATTCTTTGAAAAAAAAAAAAATCATCATGTTCAATTTAAGAAAACTCCTAAAAAGTTAATAAAAAATCCTGTTAAAAATTCTCGGTAGCAAACAAAACGTACAGATTGGCAGGTATGAATGAACGTTTAACCCTTATCACTCATAGATTAGAACTGAAGCTTTAAATCTTTGAAGCCCGACAATATATATTACAGTGTTGCTAAACTTATCATTTTTTCCGGAGCATTATTAGCACCGCCCGTTTTTCACATCATATATTTTTAGATTAATTTTCATGAACATGTAAATACGATTCTATAAGAAAAACATTACCCCCCCCCCTTAAAAAAAAAAAAAAAAAAAAAAAAAAAAAAAAAAAAAAAAAATGCATGAAAATAAGATAGAGCTGACAATACTCCGCAAAAAAATTACAAAACTAAGCAATTGTGATAATATATGCCATCTAGATTTAATAGACGTGATTTCCTCGATTAATATAAGAAAAGAATAACAAAAATAATATATATATATATATTTAATGAGCATCTTGGTAATTTCTTTTTAGTAATATGCATACGTTGTAGAATTTTTAATTTATCCTGGAGAATTGTTAGTTTTTGTCTTTCTTTTTACACCAGCATTTTTTTTTTTTTTTCATCGTGATTACAGGGCGCCATAATCAAACTTGGTCTATTTAAAGCTGCAACTAAAAAGGAGATTGAGTCGAAATTTTGTATATAGACATTTCAAAGGATGCATTCAAAGGTTCTGTAAAAATAAAAAATAAATAAAAATTAAATTAAATTAAATTAAATTAAAGAAAAAAAATCCGCTCTGATCAAATTGCAAACAATCATTACAGTCAAAATGCTTTCAAAGTTATGTAATAAATAACTGTGGTCTATTTTAACATTTTCAAACCACACCACATTAAAAACCGTTATTCTTACATTTTGCAAAGGCTTTTGTTGCAAAATTTTACAGATGACAGATTACCCGTTTATTTTCCACTCCTTGTCCAGCTCGTTCCCCCCCTCCCCCGATCTTAATCTGTGGGATTTTTGGTTATGAGGCCATTTAACCCTCCGCGTACGGGGAGATTATTTTACATTTACTGTGTTTACACACACAGGTTGCAAATACTCTTTAACTACATTTCTTGCGACCATGGAAGCCTCTGGGCAAGTTCGGATTTAACGAGTCCACTAGTAAAATAGGGGAGACAAGCTTTTCGTTGAGAGAAAATAAGCGATAAGGGAATACTGAATGCCTGGATGTTTACTAAATTCAAACCTGTTGGTCAACTTGGAAACCCTCCAAGATTTTCGACTCGTCCTCACTGCTAGGCGAAGGAAACGTGGTTACACTATAGTCTTATTTTTTAATAAAAACACGTTTCATTAGTTTTCAGGATTTATAAATATCAAACATTGCATCTTATAATTAGTGGTGGAAATGTAATTCAGTGGGTTAATAATTTTCAATAATTTATCTGTTAAAAATAGTATTTTAGAAATTGTGGTGTAAATGAAATTTAATGTAAAAGTTGTTTTGCCTGTCGAAATCACGGGCATCGTACGCGGGGGGTGAAAGAGTTTGGTTTAAAAAAAAAAAAAAAAAATTGTAACTTTGGCTGACTTGAAGGACCGTTTAACTTTGCATGTATAAAGGATCACTGGCGACCAGCTGCGATCAGTTGTTGATCACACTGTTCATCGGCTGCAAATTTTACAACATAATTATAGGACCCACATTGAACAATACGATCTCCATCGATAAACAGTCTGTGAATTTTAACAAATAACAACTAAATCTGTAATAAATAAAGTTGTTTGTACTAAAATTTGTAGCTTGTTTGTATTTTGCTGTATCCCCACAGAGTGGAAAATTTTAAAATTTTATTTTTAAGCGCATCCTTTAAAATGTCCATATACAAAATTTTTGACTCGATTCAAATTTAAGTTACAGTTGCAAAGTGCTCTGAATAGGAGAAGTTTAATTGTAGCCTCCCTGTATATAGTAGAAAATATTTCTCAGGAAACAAAATCGTGTGGAAAAAAAAAAAAAAAAAGTGGTTACTAACAAATCTCTGGATTTTATAATGGATTTTATATTAAAGAAATGGATTTTATATTACCCTGTATAAATATGTAGGTACGACACAATTTCTGGTTTCGCTCAAAAAGTTAAATTCTTGTTCTTTAACACGTTAATGTTTGTTCTTACGACATTTTTTAAACAGTAATTTTCTCTAATATGTAATTACTGTTAAAAAAGAAAATTACTTATGAAAAAATATTATGTTGAAAAATATATAGCAGAAACTATGAAAGCTCCAGAGAAATCCGAAATGTGAGCTTATCAGAATATACACGCACTATACCCACCGAATAATAAAATTATCTTTCTATGTAATTACATAAATAAATTTAAAAAACATTATGCTTGTGCCTGCAAAATACTCTAATTTTTTTTTTAGAATTTAATTTTGTTGAAAATAAGTGCCAACAAGAAAGCAATAGATTCCAGTAAATAAGAGTAATATTTCATGAAACTAACATTTTTTAGTTATTTTCCAAGAATAAGAAAATATTACAAAATTCATTTTCAAGACAACACAGAGAGCTCATTTTTTATTTCATGCATTTCTCAAGTGTATTTGCATTTTTATCAATCTATCCTTTTGCCTATTTTTTCCCTTTAGGGATAGTGATAAAGGTTAAATTATACATATTTTTTATGATGGTGATTTGCTTAAAAAAAATGTTTTATAAACAATATAAGTTTCTAGAATTTTGTAAAAGAAAATTTAAAATATGATTACCTAACAGTGAGTATTGCTTATAAAGTATTATAATTGCAAATGCAATTCATCATTTTCTGCATCCAACTCAATTTGCTTAGTTTTTTATTTCTCTCTAAAAAAATAAATAAATAAATGAATAATAAATTAATCAATTAAAAAAAAAAAAATGTATGAAAGTGAAAAATGCATTTCAGTAAAAACAAACTGTTTGAAATTTCAATTATATACGTTCATAATATAAGTCAAAAAAAAACAAAATTAGAAAAATGAGGTATAAAATTAACACATAAAAAACAAACAAGTTTAATTAAGAAATACAAATATATCACATTTATATGAGGATGTATATGAGCTAAAAAGCGTAAAAAAAATTGGTAACTACGGTAATGGTGTTACAATGGCCACTACAGGCCAGGACTGATTTACAGAAGTGGAAGCACAATGCAAAATAATTAATTGGGGGCCCCTTATAAAATGCTCAAAGTGAATTTTCTATACATGTAAAATGCCTTTACTTTCAAAAGGCAAATGACATAGGGTGAGGCCTATTATGAATAGGGGCTCGGGGACTTGCTCCATTTGCCCCTTGGAAAATCAGGCCTTGACAACAGGAACGGTTATCTTATATAGTGCTATGTTCATGATGAATATCCTATATAATATTAAGCAAGAGGCCTCTGGAAACGTATTAGGTAAAGTAGAGGAGAGTATTATGGAATAGACGGGAAATATGGAACACCGAGGTTTAAACTCTGATTGGCGCTGTTATTTCGTGGAAATACAATGAATTACTCAAGAAGGATTCCCATGATGCAACACAGTAAGAAGCGACCACTTGTTGTTGCCGTAACGTTCTCTATAGAACAAAGTGTGTTTTGTGATTTTCAAGAGTTTGTGCATATAAGTTTTCAAACATTTAAGCTGACTAATACACATAAGGTTTGAACAATGTGTTACGCTTAATTTATACTCAAACTCAAAGAATTGTAGTTTGTTGTACTTTGGTCGTTTTTTAGCTGAAAGTATATTGTTCATTAATTTATAAGTTCATTTTCCAAGATGGCGTTTTGAGTATTATATAATACTAGGTAAATTGACTTCATATATTCAAATAAAGAACCAGAAAATAAAAACGCTGAATGTATCTTCTTCAACGGACGTATCTTTTCCGAAGACGAACGACGGGAAATTTGGATTATGTGTTTCTGCTCTTCTCTGTGGGCCCATCTTGACTGTACCGTAGCAGAGAACGAATATTATATCTGTGACTTTTATAAATACATTTTTTATTAAAATCACACAATCAACTGTGGAAGAAAATCATATTTATGAAATTTTATTTTTCCAACTGAGTGAAAATAATGCGTGGACCGGGAGTCAAACCCCGGATCTTTGATTTACAAGGTCAAGGGTCTATTCAAGAGCCTTGACCTTGTTAAGTCAAAGATCCGGGGTTCGACTCCAGGCATTATTTTCACTCAGTCGGAAAAATAAAATTTCATAAATATGATTTTATAAATACACTCGAAGCAGAAGTGGCTTTCACATAATCTTAAAAAAAAAAAAAAAAAAAAAAAAAAAAAAAAAAATGGTTTTTACAGTTAAAAATTATTATATTTTATGAACCCTATTTAATTTTTCTATTGTTTAAACCACCTATTCCATTTTACCCGACAATTTCATATTAACCACCATTTGTAACTCTTTTTTCAAGTAAACTTTTTGTATCAGTAAAATATTTTTTTTTCTGTGTTTCTTTTTCAGTGACAATTCATTACAATTCATTACATTATGATTTTAGGGATTTTTATTAAAAACAAGTAAAGTTATTTTAAGAAATATAAATTGTATTCCATAATACCCTCTTCTCCTCTACGTAATATATTTGATGTATAAGTTATTGTGGTCTTTCTTATGAGTTATTGTGTGACCTATTATAAAAATAGAAATTGTATATAAAATAAAGCTCCATTCAGCTTAAATTTCAAATAATGTCATTTATATTTATACTGTCTATTTTAGTTACAAATTATCTATTTTTGATTTGGAGAATTTTTTTCTTATATTATAGAAATCGAATTATTTCGGATAAAAATCAGGGAATTTTTCAGTTACTCTTCAGCTGGAACCTTTTTTTATTACATTATCTTCTTTTAAAGGAACATTGCAACTTGAAAACTGATAAATATTCAAAGTTCCTCAAAAAAAAAAAAAAAAAAAATTAAATAAATTAAATAACGCTTTAAAAACGACGTTGAATAGAGAGTTGTGCATATTTTAGTTGTAAATTATCTATTTTTGATTTGGCGATATCTTTTCTTATATTATGGAAATCGAATTATTTTGGATAAAAATCATGGAATTTTCCAGGTATTCTTTAGCTGGAACCTTCTTTTATTACATTATCTTCTTTCAAATAAACATTACTACATGAAAATTGATGAATATTCAAAGTTTTTCAAGAAAAATAAATAAATGAAACAACGCTTTAAAAACGACGTTGAATAGATTGTTATGCATATTTTTAGTTATAAATAATCTACTTTTGATTTGAAGAATTATTTTCTTATATTGTGGAAATCGAATTAGTTCGGATAAAATTCAGGGAATTTTCCAGGTATTATGAAGCTGAAACCTTTCTTTATTACATTATCTTCCATTAAAGGAACATTGCTATATGAAAATTGATGAATATTCAAAGATTTTCAAGATAAATAAAATAAATGAAATAACGCTTTAAAACGATGTTGACTAGATAGTTGTGGCAGAGTTCCAATGAATCAAAAGATGTTATTAGTTTTTAAAGAATCTAAGTCTTTAAAATTAATGCAGATTACATATGTTAGCTTTAGATAAATGTTTACATGAGAGGTTTTATATAGATTAGATAAAGTTATATATTTTTTAATATAAATCTTTCGCAACTAAATTATTTATTACATTAAAATCAAATTACTTTAAAAGATTTTTAAAATATGGTATATTGTTTATATTATAAAGTATATTTCTTATATAGTTACATTTGTTGTAGGCATTTGAAGAAATATTTAACTTGTTTCAACTAATGAAGCAGTATTGAAAAAAAAATAATAATGATAATAATAATAATAAAATAAAATACAAATCTGAAATAAAACGCACAGGATTTCAATATGCGCCTACTTTAATCGCACGTAGACAAACACACACACATATGTATACAGGGTGTTCCAAAAGTCCTCCCCCCCCCTTCCTAACTCGAAAATGAGTCGAAGTTTTGAAAAATGGCGAAACACATATTTAATGAATTCGAAAGGTGCCTCTTTTGGCGAAAAAAGTTTGGGCTCAGGAAAGGGGGAGGGAGGGGGGCTAGGGGTCCGCTAGGGAGGATAACTTTAAACTTTCAACAGGTATGTTTAAACAGATATTTTGCATGTGGTATATCTTGTATTACATCCCTGGAAACGTCTCTTCAAGACAATGAACTTGATATAAATAGTTTGATCACGATGATTACTACTACGATGATTATTAGTGAAGATACATGAGCTTATAGACATTTGAAATGTGGATTTTATACTTGTGTATCCCCTAAAATAATCACTTCAAGACCAAACTATTTATACTAAATCCATTGTCTTGAAGAGACGTTTCCCGGGATGTATCACAAGACATACCTTTCCATTAGAAATTTTAAAGTTGCATTCCCTAGCGACACTCCAACCACCTCCTCGCCCGGTCCCAAACATTTTGGGACAAAGTATGTCTTGTGATACATTCCTTGAAAACATCTCTTCAAGACAATGAATTTGGTATAAATAGCTTTGTCCTGTAGTGATTATTAAAGGGCATACATAAGTATAAAATCCACATTTCAAAAACCTAGACACTCATGTATCTCATTTAGTAATCATCGTAGGTCAAAACTATTCATATCAAATTCAATGTTTTGAAGAGACGTTTCCAAGGATGTATCCCAAGCCATACCTTTCAATTTAAAATTTTAAAGTTGCCCTCCCTAGCGGAACCCCTATCCCGCCCCCTCCGGTCCAAAAATTTTTCCCCCATAAGATTTCCCTATCGAATTCATTAAATACGTGTTTCGCCATTTTTCAAAACTCCGACTCATTTTCGAGTTAGGAGGGGATGAGAGACTTTTGGAACACCCTGTATATATATATATATATATATATATATATATATTAGCAGTGGTCGTACTTCCCGGCTTTTTTCACAACTTCTTCAAGGATGAGAAACTTTCGCTATTTAGGCCACCACTGTTTTTATGCAGAAATCTTTATTTTATTTATTTATTTATTTATTACAGTAATAAGTGGAAAATAAACAGGAATGTATAAAAATAGTGGTAGCAAAAAGGCTGAAATTTTTCATCCTTGAAAGAGCGGTAAAAAAATGGATTAGAAATTATAAAAATTACTTTGGAATTAAACTATAAATAATTTTTTAATTGTTTTTGCCATATTTGTGAGAAAAATAATATTTTTTATAACTGAATGTTGAACCTGAGGTACTGTATAAACACTGGGAAATAAAAAATACCTCCTTTATCTAGAATGAATAAGTATTCATTTTCTAATTCCCTAAATTAGAAATATAGATTTCAGAGTTAGACGTATCTGACAAAGAAATAAACTGGATAGTTGAAATCATCGCGAATTTCAAGTCTGTACTTTTCTAGATGGTAAAACAATATTATGAATATTATGAATCCTTTGAAATATGTGATATTCTCATTTGATTTCCTCGAAGTGGGTCATAAACCAAAATTATAGTTTCTAAAACTCACCTGTTGTTTTTGCATATACTTGCAGAAATTTCTAATTAAGTTTGACCATGATAATGTAGAAAAGCGTTCTAGAATTCTATTGGAGGTTTCTAGAATTCGCTGTCAAAGGAAACTAGAATTTATAAGGATGACATGCAACTATTTTTACCAGAGCCACAAATTATTTTTAGACTTTAGTTATAGATTTTTTATTTATTTATTTATTTATTTTGTGAAACGTTCTGTCTTTTTCATTTTAACAACATTATATAAACTCATTGCCGGAAAATTTTGCGCACCAAGAAAGAGTTGACAGAATGAAACGAAATTTTACATACGTAAGTGCAACGTTAATATAGGTAATTTATTACAACATCAAAGCGAAATAACCTTTTTATTAGGAAAAAATACGTAAGAAAGGAAGTTCTTGTACCCGGTGGTGTCACCTCTAGCGTGCATGCACGATGAGATACGAGCGGGCATTGAGGCAAACATGTCCCGCATGATGTCATGCGGCATCTCGTTCCACATTTGTTGTGAAAGCGTCTCTAATTCGTCCAAACTGGTAGGGTGCTCAACTTGCCATCCCAAGTGATCTCAGCTATACTCGATTGTAGACAAACCTGGGGATCGAAAAGGCCAGAGAATGGTAGCATTGTGGTGGACAGTCCGGTGACACACTTGGTGTGTGTGGCTGAGCATTCTACTTTAGAAAAATGGTTTCTGGGAGTCCTAGCATGAGTGGCAACATCTATGGCTGAAGGATGTCACGATGGGCTGTCATCGTGCCGTGAATCAATATTAGGAATGACCGTGCGTCGTATGCAATCTCATCCCATACCATTACACCAGCTGTGGGTGCGGTGTACAGCTGTAAAGCAAAGTCAGGATTTGAGGCGTCCAACACGGTGCCACCATGCACGTATATGAGTGTCATCACAGCCCAGATTGAATCTGGATTCTTCGCTGAAGACGACCTGGTTTCATTCGGTTCCAATCCATCTCCGTCGAGCGCGACACCATTCTAAACGGAGGAGAGGGGATAGGTATTATTGGCAGCATACCTATTGGGCGCCACGATAGCAAATGTCCTTCATCCAGACGCCTTACTGTGGTACGTGCAAAGGCATGGACAGGTCATGTAGGGGTTGTATATGTATATGTCCTGATAGCGGACAACGAGAAAGTTGGCGTAATGCTTATGTTTCGTATGATGTGACGGATTTTTCTATTATTGATCTGTCGAGCGCGTCCTGAGTCTGGCCTCCATGCAAGCGACCCTTTTCTTGTCCGCTGGTCCCGGCATTTCCTCACCGTAAAATCGGAACGTCCTAAGTGGCTGGCTACTCGCCAAGCTGATCACCCAGATTCCATCATGACGGAGATTCTTACCCTTTCGGACATCGACAGCCGCTCATATTGTCTTCGATGGTGGCGTAGCGGCATCTCTTTTTGAAAACGATAGTATGCAACATATTATGGACACCAAAAAATCCCTGCTTATCTGCTTTATGCTCCAAGAAGAACGAAGTTCAACGCCCTCTGGCAGCATTACGCAGTGCCGAATCACACTGAATTTCTAATCCTTTCCATATCTTCCTGGCACGTACCTTCAAGCCAAGATTCGTTGCGGTCCAACAGTTATTCTTGATGCGGAAAATTTTATGTCAATGAATGTATATAAATGGCGGCCAATTTGTTATAATTTATTCCGTAACGTTGTTAATACCCGCTCTTTTTTACACCACTTTATTTTAGAGTAAAGTTCTCCTATATAAAGAACATTATTGTTCAAGAAAAGCTGTGTGGTAAAAAAAAAAAACGGGTACTAAAAATTTTACGGAATAAACAAAAAAATTAGGAAGCTATGTATGTATCAGGGTTCTTTGATTTCCTGACTCTTGACCAGAACATTTGTATAGCAGTTTGCATCTTAATTTTTCGAAGAAACATTGAAAATTATTGTTAAGTAAGAAAAATAAATAAGGCGAAAAATGTTGTCTGTGGAAAGCCCTTATATATGTACGCGTCTTATATACTATACATATTTTAAGGGAATATATTTTATTTTTTTTCTGTTCTAATTTCTCCAGGGTGTGTGTTTTAATATCACTACATTCTCTATCAGGAAAGGACGAAAAATTAAAAGAACCAGTATATACTGATTTTATGAGTTGGAATTTATACTTTTCTTCAGTTAACCACATCCTCGCAGCTTTTAGAAAGAAGAAACGGAAATGCTCTACTGGAACTGTGCTGCCTTTAAATAAATTCCATTTCACTAGATTAATAAGAGTAAGAATTTACCACCCCAAGACTCGAACCCGAGTCATTGACAAAACGCGTCGCCGTTTTGCTAACAAGTTAATACGATTCGCATCTTACTGACGCCATTTGCTATATATGATTTTATTTTTTTGAATGATGGATATATTTACCTTATCTCTGTCTTACGAATTAACTTACCAATTCTATTGCATCAGGCTATTTTTAACATAATTTTCAATTAAAATAGATAATTCAGAGTTATAAAGGTCAAAGGCTGCCTTAGAAATTAGACCATTATTAAGCCCCATTAAGCAGTAGACCATTAAGCCCCTATTTTCAGTCTGTAAAAAATTTTTGCAATTTCATATAAAAAAAATCTATTAACTTTAAATAATGATGCCAGATGTAGTTAATCATGAATTCCCAACATGCAAAACGTAAATTTATGTGTCTCCATGCGAATGTCTTAATATTGCCAAACTCCAATTTTTCCATATACATTAGACGTACTGGAGAGTTCTAGCGTTCGAAATTAAAATACTGACATCGGGAATTTATCTTGGATAGTACTTAAAATTTCACTTAAGAAGATGTGTGAGGAGCGTAACTAGGAAGTAACTGGGACCAAAATGTCCCGCACCTTCAGATACCAGATGTTGAAGAGCAGATAGAAACTTAGGTACCAGGCGCTAAAAAAAAGGAAAGGAGCAAGGGCTAGAAAAGGCTACCAGTTGTTAAAGAGGCAATTTGGTCAATGCATTTAAAGGAGAGACAAGACAGACTTCCAATTAAGGAAGTGCCTGTTCCCCGAGAACTTCCCACAAGATGGTAATTCTAGCCAAGACATTTCTAGCATTTTTCATTTTAATAAGAACGGAGTTTAGCTTAGAGATAAGTTCGGCGAAATTTTGAACGTTCAATTCCTTAGCAATATTATTAAGTACATTATTTAAGTATAGAAGTTTCCTGGGGTTATTATGCAGAGTTCTCACAGAGGCGGGGGTGGCAATCCTGGCATTGGTAAATTCGGGTTGGTCGGGAGGCGTGGCCTGAGTCGGGAGCTCCGAGAAATTTGTATTAATGATCTTAGTGCGTTTTTTGTTTTCCGGAATATTTGTACAGCCACGGTAATTTGCGGGATGATCACCCCCGTAATTACAACATTTTAGGTTTTCGTTTTTTTCCTGACCAAGGTGACGATCTTTAGTCAGATGTTCGCCAGAGCATTTTATGCATCTTGGTTTCATATGGCAATTTTTAGCCGAATGATAGTATAGTTGACATCTACATTGCTCGGTCTTAGAAAGATTGCAGTCATCTTCAATGCCGTTTCTGAAATATGGGAATTTGAATTTTGAACATATTTTTGCTATGTTTGTTATTATTAAGATGGATATGAACCAATGGCAATGACATTTTAGTTTTGAAACTCGTTAGGCAGTTAATTTTTAAAACTTTGAAATTAAACTGACTAAGGAAGTCCTCAATATCCAATTCAGTCGTTTCGATGGGCAGTCCACGAACGACGGCTTTAAGGGGCGCAATAGTTCTTTCGTTTTTAATATAATATTATATATTCATTTCGTCAAGTCTAGAAGTAATAAGATCATGATCTTCAGGCGAGTCTGGGTAAATTTTAAGGAATTTACCCGCAGGGGCAGCAGTAAAATTGCAGTGATAAATATTTTTAGTTAAATTTTTAAGAAGTTGGTTATTATTGCCGCAACTTGCTGTAATAAAACGGCCTTTAGGAAAAGGAACTTTATTAATTTTCCTATCAGATTTAGTTTCAGATTTAGTTTGAGTATCATTTTTCTTGGCTCCATCTATGGGCACCGAATGATCAAAAAGCATTTTTTTGTCTAGACTATCAAATTTGATATTGACAGGAACGTTAAAGAGAAACTCTAATTTGCTATTTTTTGGTTTAGGGCTATTGCTATCCATCTTACGTTTAGTAGCTTTCAGAATGTTAGTGTTATTATTAGGAGGAATTGAAATATTAATGTTTGTTAGTGGAATTTTAGTTGCATCTGATACCTGAGATTAAGCATCCATCTCTTCAGTGACGTCATCCACTCTCGTCCAATCTGACGTTTCGACCTTTCCGAATCCGATTCGGAATTCAGGGAAGTTGGGGATGACTGTACGGATTTCGGTGGTGGTGATATCTTGAATACGTTTTGTAGTGGCTTGACCAGAAGTCGACATAGGTGAAGTCGAGATTTATGAATAACTCATATTCTTCATCTTTAAGTTTGGAGAGGGATCATTTGTTAATGGCTTGACACTCTTTTTCTTTGTAAGCATCGGCAAGGAAATCAACGACAGCAAATGTCAGACCGTTGAAAGTCATTGTAGTATTTTTAAAGGCATCATTTTTGGTCAATTGTTCCGTACCAGCCTTCGGATTCTGGCCCCGAAAAGGGCCCCTAAGAACTGTGGGATCATCATTGCCCTTGTCATTTTCCATATTAGTAGAGCTGATCCTCACTAGTTTTCGAATTATATCTCCGAAAAGAGGCTCTAAAACTAGTAAACGTTAGCGTCGGAAGCTGAGACAGATGGCATGTTTTGGTGCTACTCAGAAAGCCTCTTCACTTAAGAAGACGATTGAACATGTCTTGCTGGGTAGCTCCTTGTTCATTTAAGCACGGATCTACCACCGGTGTTAAACAAAAATACCGGCGTCAGTATATTAATTCAAAGTGACAGGACTTTCTAGCATACCTAATACTATGTTATTAATAATATGTCTACTGGAATGGTCTATGCCTTTGAATTAATAAAATGACACCGGGAATTTTTATTTAACAAACTTTACCTCATATTTTATCTATCGTCATCTCCAGAGTGTGCCAAAAATATCTCAAATGTTATGCAGATTAAATTTCCTACACATTTTAATTCACAGAATTTTCCGGTAGACCTAATAGTTAGAATTTATCGTTAAAAAAAATAAATAAATAAAAATAAAAAATAAATAAATAAATAATATTATTTAAAAAGTCCATGTGAACATTACGCCAGAAAAAAAAAAAATAATGCCAAGACAAGGATGTAAACTCGATTCATTTCCAAATACTTACTTGTTTATTTATTTATTTATTTATTTGTTAAAACTGATTCAATTTTTCCAGAAAATATATTGTAATGAAGTGTAGAAGGCAAGGTTAAAAAATGATGATGATCGAAATTTTCGAAAATCAACCATTTTCGAAAATCAACCTTATTCTCGAATACACAACACGAACAGTACAAACACACATGAATAACATAAAAAAATGATGAAAAATAAATTAAATATATTTGAATTATAATACTCTTTTAGTCAACATTTTAGACTTTAAAATTTAACTTTTCTCTGGTTCGGCGGGCGATCATCCAACTCCTAGCCAGTATTCCCAGATTGCGTGACTTTTTTATTCAACAGTCACCAATAATTTCGAGAAGTGATATTTAATGTACTACATAATCGATTATTAATCGTATATAATACATGTCAAACATCATTTCTCAAAATTATTGGCTACTATTAAATAAAAAATGCGTGCTATCTGGCAACACTGCTCCTAGCCAATCTCTACCTCAGAGAATAACATCTTCTTAAAACAAAAATTCTTTTTTTTTTTTTCAGTGGCACGTCCTCTCTTATCATTCTGGAAAATTATTAATAGTCTCACGCCATTACATATTATTTATAGCTGAGGAAAATTACAAGGTAAAAAAAAAATAATAAAGTAGATAAATATTATTTTTTATATTTTCAATATTCGATATATTGTTTACAACTATTATCCATTTTATATTAAAGAGGTTTTTTTTTTTTTTTTTTTTTTTATGTATGAGGTATCATTATTGCAACAAAAAGGATATGTTAAATTAAAGAATTCCGTTATTGAAATTTTAATGGAAAGAAATCCATGAAATATGAATTTTCAACCAGAAGTACTCCTCTTCAGATAAAACAATTTTCAAATATTGATCAATAAGTCTATAATATCGTTTTTAAATCTTCAATTTATTTAATCAATTTGTAAACATTTTTAAAAGGGAAAATACAATCCCTTCAAAATTGCCAGTTTTCTATTTTAAGGTCTATTGGACACAATATATTTGTAATCAATATTTCTTTTTATAAACTTATCAATATATGTATTGTAAGTTGAAATAAAAAAGCTTTATAAGATTTTTTCTTTTTATTTGATTATGAACAATAGGTTTTGGATATTTCATATCCGCCATCATTTGTAAAAAATGTCGTTTTTAACTGGTCATTGTGGTCTTTAGGTTTTCAATAATAAAATCAAATGATTTTTTACATCAATATATGTATTATAAATAAAATATCATATATAAAATCCATTTTAGTATACAAATAACGAATGAAGAATTTTGATAATAATATTTTTTTAACGTTCATATTAATTAATAGTTTATGTCATGAAAATACCAAGCAATTTAAAAAGTGTATAGAACTTAATTGATATGGATTGCATATATTATTGTTTAAAAATATGTGCATGTAAATGAGAAGTATCTGGAAAATTTTTCAACTAAATTTCAGTTAAAAATTCATAGCTGCATTTCGTTACAATTCCTTGATACTGAAATTTTTAGCAGAGATTTTATACTTGTTAATTCTAGCTACAAAATCTGCTACAAAATCATAAAAATTTCTAAAACCCCTAAATGTTGGCAGCTAAAAGTATGAGTACACACTTTTCTCAAAATTAAATTCCTTTATTTGCATAAGGAATTACATTATTAAAGGAAATAACATTTTATTTTTAAATAAAATATTATTTGCCTTAATAATGTAATATATGATAATAATAATAATAATATGAAAACTAAAAAAAAAATAACCATTTATAGACCAACGTTATTACTGTTTATAATATAGAATTGTTTATATATATATATATATATATATATTTAGGCATTGTTAATTTAATTAAAGATAAAGATCTATTTTGGCGTCAAAATGATTCAACGATTTCATCAGTTTTTAGCTATGTGATATCACAAACTTATGTGACAAATTAGCAATTAAAAACTGTTGCCTTTGTCAAGCGATAAAGAGTTTACCGAATAGTTTGTAGATCCCTAGTACGATTCCGTCTATTATTTCGACGCAAGTTTGAGTGCGCAACGACATCACCTCTATTCTGGAACAGCACACGGCAGCACCTGGTGTCGTTGTCATTTGATTTAATGCCGTCTAAAAAATAAGGAATAAATGATTAAATTGATTTCTTGTTACCGAATTCTAGTTTATTTTTATTTTAGTAAAAAAAAAAAAAAAAAAAAAAAAGTGTCCAGATAGCGCATAAGTATCAGAAACATTATATTCTGGCATCAGAAGTATCCGAATTGTCAGGTAAGTCAATTTTTGGGCAACATTTAGGTATCTTTTTCGTGAAAAATAAAGTCATATCGCATACGCTGTGTCTGAACAGGGGACAGTCCCCGCTCATCGCTCTTGGAGCGATGTTGAGCGCTTCAGTGTCTCGGGCAACAAGTGTCCGAGACAGAGGGAACTGCTCCGAACGTTTATTGAGAATTCAACAAGCGTTTACAAAATTCGCCAGGCAATGAGCCTCAACCGACAGAGGGCGATAATTTATTTATAGCAGGTGTGCCGGGATTAAACACCACGCGACAGAGGGCACAAGGAGGAATAAATAGTTTTTTTTTTTTTTTTTTTTTTTTTTTTAAGACTTTGCAATGAGAATTTTAATCTATGATTTCATTAGCTGAGTCCATAAATAAGTATTACAGTTCATTCGTTTTTGTCTTTGAGTTGGTTTAGGAGCATTGATAAAAGTCTTTTTGACATTTGCATGTTGTTGCCGGGCTTTCACCCCACGCGACAAGGGGCAACAGTGGTTAATTTGGTAACGTTGCTATACCAGTTTGGAGTCGTGCTGCAGAACTGAGTGACTTGGGATGATCACAATTGTAGGTTGCAACCTGAGCCAGTAGGAAGAAGCTTGAAGGTTAATCTGTTAAATTAGTAATATCTTCTAAAAGTGCGTAGATTTTATTTAGTTTTTGGATTAGGGAGGGTCTGGTGATAATATTATCTAACCAGATTACTGGTCTTGGGGATGGGTTTCGTAGGTGAAAACTGGAGGTAAGGGAACAGTTGAAGTAGTAATGGGAAGCAGTGCCTTCCTCACCACAAGGGCACAGGGGTGAGCGTCGTCGGTTGAACCTATAAAGGTATGCTTGAAATGGGCCATGACCCGTGAGAAAGGCCGTGATAGGGGGAGTAAGGGTCCAAGTGTTTGAAGTAAGATTTGGGATCAGGTTATAAGTATATCTGCCTTTGATGGAGTTATCCCATAAGGATTGCCAATTTTGTTTTAATTTGTCCTTGAGTCTAGATTTTACATAAGAAGGGGGGGCGGGTAAGTGAAAATCAATCGTTGCATGTTCTGTGGCAGTTTTTGCTAAATGATCTGCCATTTCGTTCCCGACGACACCCCTGTGGGCAGAAACGTGTGCCAGGGAGATGATGGATTTTAGGTTATAGAGTTTATGTTTTATTTTCAATATTATGGGGTGCCTGCTCCTGTAGCGGGCAATGGCTTGCAGGGCCGAAAGGCTGTCGCTAAAGATGTTAATACTTGGGTAAGAGTGAGCATTTTCCTCAGCCCATTCGACAGCCTTAAGGATGGCAAATAATTCCGCCTGAAAGACTGAATTGTGGTTTTCGAGCCTGCAGGACCACTGGAAGATGGTTTCATTGTTGTTAAGGACACAGAGTGCAGCTGCTACTCCGTGTTCAGTCTTGGAGCCATCTGTGAAGATCGCCACAGGAGCTAGGGGAGAAAAGCTATTAATATTACAGTTGATGAGAGAAGATGCAACATCCTTTGCCGGATGGATATTCCAGCTGTTTGTAAGGGATTGTATATTTAGATTAGGTAAAAGAGAGTTTGCAATCTGAGTATTATTTAATTGAAGAATATTAGTTTTTTGATAGCAGTATTGAAGTTGTAGGTGGGCATGAGGAATTCCTGTGACAACGGTCAGGGCGTCAGTGGAGATAGTTTTATAACCTCGGGTGATTTGAAGGATAAAAGGTCTTTGTACTGAGTCGAGTTTGGTTTTGTTTGCCGCCGACAGGTGACCTCCCCAGACGCCCGCGCCATATGTCAAGATCTTGTCTATGATGGAATAGTACCATATTTTGAGGAAGGAGGTAGAGATTCCCCACCTCTTTCCTACCATTTTTGTGGCGTTATGATAGTGGGACATAGTTTTCAGTTTTAGGTCGTTTATATGAGCCGTCCAGTTGAGGTTCCTGTCGACGGTTATGCCTAAGATTTTGAGGTTTTGGACGTGGCGAACACTGACGCCGTTGATCCTCATCACAGGAGATCGTTTGAGAGCTTTGGGGAACGCGAAGGTCAGAGCTTGTGTTTTTGAGGTAGATAAAGTTAGGTCGAGTTCGTTGAGAATATTACTGAAGAGGAAAAGTGCGCCCTTGGCTTGGTTCTCCAGGTCAGTCCTCACCCTTCCCGAGAGAATTACCGAGAAGTCATCAGCGTAAGCACATGTGTCATATCCTTCTGTATTCATTCTTGTTAAGATATCATTTGCTATTAGATTCCACAGAACCGGACCCAGGCAGGAACCCTGAGGGCAGCCCTTTGTCTGAGGCAGTTCTGTGGAGCCATCACCCCAGTTGACCTGGATCTTTCTCTTAGAGAGGTACGAGCTGATGACCCCCGCGATATTTCTCGGGCAGTTAAGTTTTATTAATGTGTGTAGAATGTGTGGCCATTCAATGTTGTCGAACGCTCCTTTAATATCTAGGGAGACCAAAGTAGTGTATTTTCTTAACTCTGAGTTTACGGCGCAGGAGCTTTTAATATGTTGCAAAGCATGTTCGCAGGATCTGCCCTCTCTGAACCCGTACTGATTAGGATGGAGAAGGTTGTTAGATTCGAGATGGTAATTTAGTCGAGATACTATTAGTTTTTCTAATAATTTGCCAAGAGTAGGTAGGAGGCAGATCGGTCTGTACGAGGATGGTTCAGAGGGAAGCTTCCCTTGCTTTAGGAAATACACCACTTCCCCCTTTCTTAAGGTCTCCGGAAAGTACTCCAAGTTAAGGCATGAGTTGGTCCAGCTGTGTAAAACGTGAGGGATTGTGTAATAGGTATGTCTAAGAATTTTGAAATCTATATGGTCTGGACCAGGAGCTTTGTTAACATTAAAACTATGCAGAATGGCTTTGACTTCTGCCTCCGTGAAGGGATCATCCAAGGGAGACGAGAAGGTTGGTGCGTTGAAGTTTGCGTATTTACTTGTTGGGAATAAAGCTTCAGTAAGGTGCTCTAGGTTGTTACGTTTGGAGGACTGGGCTGGAGGACGTTCCAGTTTCAGCTCAGTGGGTGTGAAAAACTTATTGCTGTAAAATTTTTGAGCTGTGCCGTAAGCGTTTGTTTGTGTTGAACAGAACTTTCTCCATGCGGTGTTTTTAGCCGTGTTGATTTGTTTTTTGAATTCAGCTGAGAGTTGTTTTATTTTCTGTTTGTGAAGGGGGATGGATTCTGGAGCAAGGTATTTTTGTTGTCTCCTGAGGGCTGTAAGCTTGTTCCGCATGGATCTGAGTTGGGGGGACCAGAAGTTGTAGGTGAACCGCCGACCCGATTTCTTCAGTTTAAATGCCGAGGAGGCTGCTGAGTGGATTGTGTTGATTAAGTTGACTGTGAATTGTTCGAGTTCATTTGTGTTGGTTACCGTTGTTATATGTTGTTCTAGGTTTGAGGCGGATTCTTGAAGAATTTTGCAAAATTTCTTAAAGTTGCCATTTTGTGTTTTTCTGATGTAGTTTTTGGTGCTGATTAAAGAAAAATATTCAAAAGTCTCTATCACTTACAGTTTTTTTTTTTTTTTTTTTTTTTTTTTTAATGGGATATTTTTGAAAGATTGGCAAATTTCATACATTTAATTATAACTACACAAGAATATTCATATAAATGTTTTGAATGTATCTAATATCAAGGTTTAGAAGTTGAACTTAAAATTATTAAAATAATTAAATTTCTAAAATATTTCTGAATAAAATTATTAAAAATTAAATCTAAATACTTTTTTAATTTCGTTCTGTCCCCCCCCCCTTAATTTCATATGTCAAACTATTTTTTGTCTTTCTCTTCTATTTTTTTTTATTTTTTATTTTTTTAGCCTACTTCTGAGTTTCACTCCTCTTAGTTTTCATCCTGCTCTCGGAGGTAGGTGCGTGCTTTGTGCACAGGTGCTACCCAGTAAAAATATTCAATCGTAGAAGTTGAACTTGCTATATAGCCACCGGTATATGTAAGTAATGTTTTAAAGTGAATATTTAAATATTTATTTTTTTTTTTTTCCTGTCAAGTTATGATGAATCATTTGAAATATACATCTATGACTAATTTAATGATGTTTAGGGCTTCAAAAGTTTGTGTAAACTCTCTCGATAGCTTCTGCTATATATGTGGTGAAAATGTGGTAAAAAAGCAACAGCGAATAATCACGGACCTTGTTCGAAAAGTATATTTTGCGTACTTTTGTGTAAAAATGTAACACCAAGACGAGTCATGGTACCGCATCGAGTATGTTTAAGTTGCGTAGAAGTGCTATGCATATAGTCTAAACGTGAGTTAAAATCTTTTCGTTTTGGTGTGTCTATGGTATGGAGAAAAACTGGAAATCACAGAGATGATTGTAGCTTTTGTTCGTTCAACACACATGGATATATTTTTAAAAACAGAAAAGAGATATTTTATCAGAACATGGAATCTGTGGTACGCTGTGTTTCTTGTGGTACCAGTATTCCTTTCCTGTGCCTCCGAAACGTGTTGATGACATGCCTTCTTTTTCAGGGGACGAATCAGAAGACAATTCTGAGGACGAGTTTCAAGTGGAAAGCTGTAATGATTCTCAACAATTTTCACAATTAAACGATTTTATAAGAGATCTCACTCTCACAAAAGATGCTGCGCAGTTGTTAGGATCTAGACGTCAAGAAAAGAACTTGTTGTTCACCGAAACTTTTTTATTAGTTCCGAAATCGAGAAAAAAGGTTTTTTCCTTGCTTTTCCCAAGCCGACGAATTTGTGTACTACTCCGATATTCCATACTTTATAAAAAAGTTCAAAATTCAACATCCGTCAAAAGGTTGGAGACATTTTATTGATTCTTCTAAAAGAAGCCTGAAAGCTGCTCTTCTTCACAATGGCAATAAATACATCTCAATACCAGTTGGACATTCAACTCATTTAAAAGAGAGATATGAGAATTTAACCTTGATTCTCACGAAGATTAAGCACAGTGAATACAAATGGACAATCTGTGGTGACCTGAAAGTTAATCCTATAATTCTTGGTCAACAAGGGGGTTACACAAAATGCTATGGGAAAAACTATAACATTAAATTACTGGAAGAATTTAGGAATAAGATAAATCAGAGAGAGATTCGTTTTGTAATATGCCTGATTATGCTAGAGCCGTCGAAGTTGCAGCGTTCCTTTTGGCAACCGGACATGGTTTTCTTGCTAAACATTTACACAGCATTGGAATATATATTTGTCCCTTGTGCACTTTGTGCAACTGTAACCTTCCGATGGACAAAGATCCTTACTTAGCTGTTCTGCATTGAATGAAGAAAGCCTATATAAAGCTGCCCTGGCGCTTTTCTCTAAATTCTTTTCGTACTGCTATTTTAAAAATTAAAATTTGTAATACATTTTCATAGGTATATTTGCAATGTGTCTGCATAAATTTATTATAAATCTTATATTATGGAAATACTAGTACGAATATGTATATATATATATATAAAGTTGGCTTTGGCAGCCCCGCCCATGCAGTCGATACTGGCAGGCCAGATACCATGCAGTTGACATTTAGCAACATAAATGTATTTTGTGTTTATGTTACATTCTTTTTATTATGCTTCATTCTCTTGTATCCTTAAACATGGGGGCTAATGATGTTAAATCATGTGCTTTTACAATACAATAATATGTTGCATGATACGTGTTTCAATATATGACGTAAACATATTTGGATAATTTTAAAATTAAAATATATCTTTCTAAGATTTCTGGAATGTTTATGTAGATATTTTCTTTTTTATGCAATTAATCTTACTTAAAATACAAATTGTTATTTATATGTTATATTTTTAATAAACACTGTCCATTTACCACTTGCTAATCTAAACACATTTTTATTAGTTTACTTTCTTTGAGTGAATTTCAGAAATTTGTAATTTAAGCTGAACAATGTATGTATTGAAGAATAATTGACTGTTTGCCGTTTTATCATTAAAGTTTGTCTCATTTGCACTTAATTTAAGTACGAGATTTCGTTTCAATAGTAGTTCACAAATAATGCAAATATACGGGAACATCGATGTCGCAAAATTATTTCGATGTAAAAGTTTACACATATTTGATATCATAAGAATATCATAGTATATTTTATAATTAAAGTTATATATCTATTAAAATGCGATATATACCAACTTCAGGTAATATATTTAAATATATATATATATATATATATATATATATATATATTCTATGTCTGAACTTTAAGTAATTTAAAGGCAGGACTGCCACAGACAACTTTTTATCAATAGTGTTATTCTTATTACTATTTTCGTATTATTATTTACATAATATAAAACTTATAATAAATTTATGCAGGCAAAGTACAAATTTAACTAAAAAATATATTATAAATTTTATTTTTTGAAGGCTGGTACTAAGAATGTTACTGAATAAATTAAAAAGTTGGCCTTTCTGCAATTGTTTGTAACACCACATTTTGTAACGGATATGAACAATTTTCAGAATCAGATTATTTTATTTTTATTTTATTTATTATTATTAAATTTTCCTGGAATATAAACGACAAATAAAGAGTTTTGACACACAGCATGCGGAAAACATAATTTTATGTTTTTTGCAGTCTTTCACTCGAGCCTGAGTCAGATAAATTTCGGTTTTGATTATTGAATCCCGTCCTCTCACGCTTCTCATAAATAAGGATTGTTGCGAGATAACTACAATAGATATGACAACATTTTTTTTTTTTACAATTTTAATAAATTTTCCTTCATTATATTCTTTAATCATAAAAATTTGAAAATATCAAATTTAGAAATAGAGATAAAAAGATAAAATTACAAACAACTTAAAAATTGCATTATTTTGTTGCAATTTGACAAGTCATATGACCAAAAAAAAAAAAAAAAAAAAACACTAAAATGAAGAAGAGCAAATTTTGACATATATCTCGTTCTATCGGTTGAAAGTAAGACAGCTTAAACCTACAAATAACGCTAATCTTGAAATATTAATTCTTCTAAATCACAAACTGAATACCTCGTTAAAATACGTTACTTCCATGTTGTCGCATTATTTATTGAAAATGACATTTAGCTGTTTAATTTGTAAACAGTGCTAAAGAGGATTAACTTTACAAAATATTCGTCTAACTTAATAATTTGTGTACCAAAAATGTCATCCTAAAGGGAAAGTATTTTGTTTTGCAGCATTTAAATATATTATTTGTTTCAGTGAATACACGAAAACATTTTATTTATTTGGTATGGTACGAATTTAAACACATATTTTGTTATCTGATTTATGTATATTATTGATTTTCCTTTATTGATTTAATGGTTTACTTATTTTGCTTATGTTAGATAATTCGTTATCTATACAGGATTATTATATTCTTAATCGATAGCTAAAATGTAAATTTGAAAGTCGAAAGAGGCGAATTTAATGTCACATTTGTTAAATCTTGCTTTAAATTATATATACACACGCAAATATAAAAATACCTAATTTTGTAGATATTTTTAAAGGGTATTTCTTAGTTATAAATAAAATTTCTTAGACTAGTATTATGTTCAGATAAAAAGTGCCCATTCATAAAATTCCGACTAAAAGACAGATCATAGACGAATTCAAACGATAATCGCCCAATAACATCATTAGAAAGGATTAGAGACGATTACTTCAAAAATGAAAATGCAGTTTTAGCAACTTACAATTATAGCCATTAATGTAACTGAATATTTTTGCGTGACCCTGTAAATATTAATACTAATCATACTATATACTATAGAAAACATTTTCTTGCGCATATGTATTATTCTTATAAATTTAATTGTGATATGTGCAAAATAAAAATAATTTAAATGGAACTTAAAGAAATCCTCCCATAACGCAGTGTTTTGGAATTTTTTAGGTTGTCCCTGTAGACAAACCAGTGGTGGTATTTATCGCATTTTCAACAGGGAATATCACCTAGTGAACCTGAATAGCATATGTCAGTTTCAATGGATTCCATTAATATTTACGAGAGTTGGAGTGCGGACAGACAGATACCCTAAACGCATATCTGCCAATATCTTAATTAATATTCCGTAATATTAATCATTATGTTACATGAATACTATAATTAGGATATTGACAGGTATGTATGGACTTTTCAACTTTATTGGAAAGTGTTAAAAAGAGTTGGTTAGAAGATCTCAAATGTTAGGCCTTAATTATCTTGTTTTGCAAAGTAAAATCTTAAATTGCAGAAAATATCTACATATTGAAAACAAAATTTGAGCATGGAGATTCGATAAACACAATATGTTTATGGATAAAAGGATAATTTTAAATGTCAATGTAGAATCTAGGACATTAATAGACATTAGATATAGACATTAATAATCTAAGACAAAATGTCTATAACTTCGAAAAAAATATATTATATTTTTTCTTCAATAAATTCAAATACTGAGATATTTCTAAATTCTTTTTTTAGAAAATTTATTGAATTTTAGATATTTTTTAATTAAGTATATCATGGCTGGAGTTATATTGATCCTCATTTTTCTTAAAGTTTTGGATACTGAATATCAATATCAAATCAATTTTATTATTCAGGTAATTCCAAACAATATATTGGAAAATAATATAAAAAGACTAAAACGAACAGCATTATACGAACAAATATATATATATATATTATATATATATATATATATATATATACTTATACATACATGCATATATGTTTTATGCTTTTTATAACAATATTTTACATTTTAGAAGTTTGCTAAAAAGGATTTTATTTCATGGTGATAAATTTAATTATCTATTTCTTTCGATTTAACTTTTTTTAGTATATCGAATAAATATTTAAATAAATATACACATACACTGCATAAAAAAAGTAGACGGACACTTACTTGTAATACCTTAAGGGGGTCCAGGGCTCAAAAATCTTCAAAAATTCGATTTTTTTTTTTTTTTATTAAAAAATTCTATGATCTTTTCTGCTTAAAATGCCGTTTAGATCATGTTTCTATCTTCATTAGAACGGAAGATATAATTATTTTGCTTTGAGCTGTTTTTCCAACTCCAGTTTCAAAGAGCTGTTGCTATGGTAACACCCACCTTCTGTTTGAAAACAAACGCCGCGCTAAACATAAACAAACATTTTTAACCGCATTTTTTCGAGAAATATATTTCAATTATTAATTAAATTGAACGCTGATTAATTTCATATGTTTATATTTTAAATTTATACACTTCTACTTCTACTTTGAGAAGAAGTGAAGTGAAATAACTTCGTAGTTTAGTGCCGGCGTGGGTTTGTTTACAACGTGCTGGGATTTGATTATCGTAATGATTTTTACTTTGAAATATTTTTTTTACCATTGACATGATTTATTACTATTGATTATACACTTTTTTACATTGATTTATTATTATTTTAAAGTGATTGCTTGATTATTGTGATTCTGGCTTGTTCAAAAGTTATATTTCGTTTTGATATGATATGAATACGATACAAATATATTGATAATGCTTTGTTTACAAGAGTAAGGAATTTTGTACTTATTTCGAAATTAATTCGGAGTGTATTTTAAGTTTTTATATCTTTTTTTCTTGAGAAATTTTGAAAGAACATTTGTAATATGGGCAGAAAACGAAAATCTGCTCTTCAGAAGTCTGAAGCAATGAAAAAAAAGAGAAGCAATCCATCAGTTTCATCCCCTGAAAAAGTAAATCTGGAAATAATAAAGCGTTTAGATGGAAGAAAAATGCCCTCGCCTGTAAAAAATAACTTGGAAGGTCAGGAAGAAAATTACATCATCATAAAACAAGCTATTTTTCAATCAGTAATATCAAAGTGCTGTTGTCAAAAATGTTATCAACTAACATTAATTGTACAGGTTGGTAAATGCAATGGATTTGCTCAAAATCTCAAAGTTATTTGCAAAAATTGCAGTTTTGAGTTCTTATTTTGTTCTTCAGATAAAGTTTCAGGAAACGAAAATTCTTTTGATATTAACCGCAGAGCTGTAGTTGCAGTTACAGAGATGGGGAAAGGACACGCAGCATTAGAAAAGTTAACTTATAACATGAACTTACCGTGTATGGATTCAAAAGTTTTTACTAAACATTTAAAATATTTGCATTCTTCAACCGTAAAAAGTACATGTGAACAGTTAAAAAGCATTCGAGAAAAAGTAAAACAATTTCACCTTGGTTCGAATAGTACATGTATTTCAGATATTGCAGTCAGCTATGATGCAACATGGCATAAGCGCGGCCATACTTCAAATTATGCAGTTGGTTGTGTGATTGATGTCCTCTCTGGTTTTGTAATTGATTATGAAGTTTTATCTAAAATCTGCTACCACTGTATCCAGGCAGCAAAAAGTCTCGGAAAAGAGTCTCCAGAATTTCATATATGGTATGAAGGACATGCTCGAATTTGTGATAAAAATTACGACGGAACATCTGGTGGAATGGAAAGCGAGATGGCAAAACGGATGTGGCTTCGTTCCGAAAGTCTTGGGTTCCGCTACACAGAATTAATAGCAGATGGCGATTCGAAAACTTTCAAAGACCTGCAAGATTTGAATGTATACGGAAAAGAAACTCTCATTACTAAAACAGAATGCATAAATCATGTTGGCAAAAGAATGGGAGCTGCACTGCGTAAACTTGTTGAGGTTGAGAAAGCAAAGGGTGTTACACTCGGAGGGAAAAAACATGGAAGCTTGTCAGAAAGCACAATAAAAAAAATTACGCGCTATTATCGTAACTCGATAGTACGCAATAAAGGCAACATAATTGCCATGAAAAAAGATATTTATGCCATCTTACAGCACTGCAGTTCAACAGATAAAAAGCCGAAGCATTCGACCTGTCCTCCTGGAGAAAATTCATGGTGCTTTTATAATCGTGCGATTTCGATGAAGCTAAAGCCTCCAGCACACAAAACCAGTGTTAAAACCCCTCTAAGAGAAGAAATTGTTGCCAAAATGATGCCAATTTTTCAAAGATTGGCTTCAGAAGTATTATTGCAAAAATGTGCAAAAGGGGAAACACAAAATAGGAACGAGTCTTTGCACAACATGATTTGGAGTCGTTGCCCCAAAGTGTTTAACACTTCTAAAACTCGAGTAGATATTGCTGCAGCTAGGGGCATATCAGATTTCAATTATGGAATGAGGGTATCTTCAATAAATGCCTTAAAAACATGCCATTTATCACCTGGCAATTCATCCTTAACTTCCTTGAAACGCATAAGGACTCGCCATGTTAGAAAGGCGTTGTTCAAGTCAACAGAAGCTTTTAAATCTTATAGAAAAAAAGTTGAATTAGCAAAAATTACAATCAACCAAAAAAATAAGCTGAAGGAAGGCGTTACTTATGCATCTGGAGGTTTTTAAGAGGTATTTAAACATATATTAATATTGTTTTTTCATTTATAATGTGTTTTTATCTATACCGCTTCTTTTCAACAATTTTAATTTTCGCATTCATGCTATTCAAAAATCAAAAGTTGATAAATGCATTTAGCAAGGGTTTAGTTTCCATGATGCGTTTTTTCACCATTTTTCATTTTCAAATTGATATACAGTCAACTCTCATTAATCCGCAAAAGTTTTGTCCAAAGGTGCGGATTATAGGATTTTGCGGATTACAGGTTATTTTCTTTGTTTACATTTTTCTTTTCCAAATTTAGAGTGAGTTATGATTAATTTAATCATATATGAATAGACATTAAAATGAAAAGATATCTAATAAGTTTTAAAATAAAATATTTTTTCAATATTAACTCAACTTATCAATTATAATGAAGCTAAATAATTTAGGCATACTCAAATAATGTATAGCAATAAAATATAAGCATACATATTTGGTTAAAAAATACAAAAAAACTATATTTCAAGTGCAGAAATGGAAATTCCTTATTGATTACTTTTTAAATTTGTTAAACATTGATGTAATAGTACTGGAAATATATATATATATATATATATATAATTTTTTTTCAGAAACTTTCGCTTGCTAATTGTGTAAAAATGCAATTTCTTTTTCAGAAATAGAATGTTTTGAAAGAAAACTCATGCAATTCTCCCCAATTTTAAACCCTTAAAAAATTTAAATTTGCAGATTAATTTCCGAAAGCAAAGATTAATTTAAAATTTGAATTAAAAAAAGAGAAAAGTTTCTAGTTCGTTCAGAATCTTAGCTGTAAATTTGTTTGTTTACATTAAAAAATCCATTGCGGATTAGAGGTATTTGCGGATTAACGGGAGTTGACTGTAACTCAAAAACCAATAAAGATAGAGCCTTGAAATTTTAAACTTGGCATTTTCAAATATTTTACTTTAATTTGTCTTTGGTAAATTTAAAAAAAATTATTATTTTTGAAAATATGCGACTAAAAAAAATTACGTTGAAAATTTGTCAATTTTTTGTTAAAAAATTTTTATCTTTTTTTTTTTAAGAAAATTTTTTTTAATGCCGAAGACAAATTAAAAATAATATATTTCTCTTCAACTACATGAAAAAATTTTTTAATTCCGTTTATAATATTTTGAGTTATATCAATTTTAAAATACCTCACTTTTTTTAAAAAAATTTAAATTTTAAATTTTTTTTAAAGTTTGAGAAAATTTTTATGTGGTTTTTTGTTTAGTCATTGCATGGTTAATTACCAAAAAAAATTTCAAATCAGTGGGTTAATTAGTAAAAAGTTTATTAGTAATTTAAAAAAATCATTCTTCGCTAAGTCGTATAACGACTCGTCAGGTTCGAAAAACATTATTTGAGTCTATGGAAACATTCAAATGCACATTAAAAAAATAGTAAAAATAGCTAAAATTAAGCTAAAATTAAAGGATAGAGTTCTAAATTGTGTTATTTATGCATCAGGGAGTTTCTAAGAGGTATTTAAAGATTTTATAAGCAGTGATTATGTTGTTGTAACTTTAAATACATTTTTCTCCATGATGCGTTTTTTCACCATTTTTCATTTTCAAATTGATATAACTTAAAAACCAATAAAGATAGAGCCTTTAAATTTTAAACTTGGCATTTTCAAATATTTTACTTTAATTTGTCTTCGATAAATTTAAAAAAAATTATTATTATTGAAAATATGCGACTTTAAAAAAAAATTACGTTGAAAATTTGTCAATTTTTTTAAAAAAATTTTTTTATCTTTTTTTTTTAAGAAAATTTTTTTTAATGCCGAAGACAAATTAAAGATAATATATTTCTCTTCAACTACGTGAAAATTTTTTTTAATTCCGTTTATAATATTTTGAGTTATATCGATTTAAAAATACCTCACTTTTTTTAAAAAAATTTAAATTTTAAATTTTTTTTAAAGTTTGAGAAAAATTTTATGTGGTTTTTTTGTGTAGTCATTGCATGGTTAATTACCAAAAAAAATTTCAAATCAGTGGGTTAATTAGTAAAAATTTTTTTAAAATGGGCCCCGGACCCCCTTAAAGCCGTTTATTTGTTTAATTAAAGATATGAGGTTTATTTCTCTAAAATAATTATATTCTTGAGACATCATATATTATCATTTTTTGGATATAGATGCAATCCTTTTGAATTATGTAGTGGAAAAATTCAGGAAACAAAAATGGTGCATATTTGCACTGTAATTTTTCTTAAAAAAAGTAGACGGACACATCTAGTATCTCTTAAATAAGACGTTTTTAGTAAGGAGTTCGTCTCCCATTTGCTTTAATAAGTTCATATACTCTGTTAGGCATAGAATCAAAGAGATTCTGAATCTTTTTTTTTTGTCAGAAAATTTCCAAAATGTTTGTAAGAGCTTTTTTGAGCATGGGAATTGATTCATACTGGCGTCCGCCCTGATAAATTTTATAAACAAGTATAGCCCAAATGTTTTCTACAGGATTCATATCCGGAATCTTGGCTGGCGAGGGTAAAACATTGAAGTTGTTCTCATGAAACAATTTTTTAACGCTGTTAACAGTGTGTAATTGGCGCTCCATCTTGTTGGAAAATCCAGTTTTCTCCTCCAAGATCACACGCAAATGGCAAAAGCTCACTGCTTAGTGTTTCAATATAATCTTTGCGAGCCTGTTTCTTACTTAGGGACACTAAATTTTTCCTTCCACCATAGCCAACAGCTAGCCACACCATCAGGCCACCACCACCAACTTGCCGAGTAGAGTACACTTCGTCTTCTTTCTCCATACTGTGCTAATAATATTGATGTCCATCTGGGACGTCTAAATTAAATTTTTTCTCATCTGAAAAAACTACAGATATCCATTCTGTAGTCCAAGGCATATGGATTTGAGCCCTCTGTAGGCGTTCTGTCACGTGGTGATCCTTCCAGCATGGATGATGTTTTCTCTTCTTATATTGAAAGAGCTCTGAGTGCTTAATATAGTTTTAAATTGTCTGAGAAGTTACGTTAGTAATTCCTGTGCTTATTCAAAGTCTCGGAATTGATGCTCCAGTTTTTTTCAGCTCAGTAAAAATTTTTCTTTGGTCTCTAAGCGAAAGTTTCTTTGGCCGGCCACTCTTTTTCTTTACGCCATGGGCTTCAGGAGCACGTAGAAAATCGCTGATGCTACTTTTGCTTATTAGAAGTAGCCTACTAATTTCTCTGACTCCTTTATTAACATTTTTCAGTGCTATAATCTGTCCTTTCTGGTAATCAGTCAGAGGAATTCCTCGTGGCAAGGCGCATTCATCGCCAAGAAATTTAACTACGTAAAACCATCTTGTCAAGCACGTTAGCAATTGGCAAAATGCCAAATGTACATGTACATGCAAAAGTGGTATTCCGCAAGAAACACCCTCTTAGATAATTGCAGTTTTTGACCAGTGTCCGTCTACTTAAAAAAAAAAATATTGTGCAATTGTATATGTTTTTTTTTTTCTGCATTTCCCTACATTAAAATTATAAATAATTGAATATTTTAATTTGTCTATCAAAAATATGAAGATTGATAAGTATAAACATGTAAAAAAATTTTAATTGACATTTCTTATTAAACAAAGACGGGGTTTTAAAAAATTGTAAAGAAGTGTCCGTCTACTTTTGTTTATGCAGTGTATTTTAGATTTTAAGGTTGTAAAAATTTTTGCTCGAAAAACGTAACATTGTTATAACAAAAGTACAACAATAAAATTATAAAAAGTCCAGTTTTGTAAGAGAGTGAGTGTATGTTCAATTGCTAACTTGTTAGGCTTCATTTCTGACAGATTTGAGTGGAAGGCTGATCTTTTATACTAACAATGCGAAAAATACGAAAATTAGGCTTTTTTAAAATACAGTATTTAAAACTAATTTTTCATTGTAGTACTTACCTAATGTAATTTACGATCGAGTTCAAGTAGGCAAACATGATCCTATTAAGCGTTTTAACTTAATGTAAATGGGAGTAATATGGGTGCTACCTTGATAAAAGATCGCATGGTGGCTGCGGTGAAAACGAATGAGTCTAAGAAACTTATACTGGTAAAAATAACTGGAAAGAAATTATATAGTTACAAACGTATACAATGTCATTCTTTTTATTTAGCTCTATAACTTCAAACGGTCCATATCATGAAGTTGTTGCACAGACCGGTCCCTAGGCAATTCACGACTCATATTTTTTGCTTGCATTTAGTTTATCTCTTCTATTTAAGCAGCCGACACGTGCACTGAAAACTGAAAACTTGAGTATCACACTTGAAAGTATTGCAAAACTAAATAGATATACAAAAACATTTAAATGCTTTGCGATAAATTTCTCGTAGGCTAACAGCATTCTAGAGGTAAATCGCATCAGAGGTGAGGCTTTTGTCGATTGTGCCACTCCAGAATTATGTTCAATTTCAGAATATGTGGATAGTCTCCATAAAGGTAGTACCCTGTCTCGAATGGTTTGAATTAGTCCAATCACTTATCGAATTTAGGTTTTGGTACAGCCCCAGGCATTGAACAAACTCATCATCATTGTCTTGATATCACCAATACGCTGGAAAATATCTGTTAGTATAGAATTTTAAATGCGCAATCTCTTCTAAACAGCAAAAGTGCAAACTCTCCTATTTTGGTAGGAGAGATTCCGCAGTGTTTTAGTAAAAAAATACTTACTTTTAGAGGAAATTTTGGTGCTGGTACCGTTAATTTAAGTCAGTAGGTGATGAGCAATTGTTAAATTTTAAAATATTTTGTACTACTAGGAATGTATTGAAATTCTTAGATAGGGTTATGAAAATTCAAGTATTTATTTTTAAGAACGAGACAAAATAAGCACGTTTTGTCTTAAATTCGTAAAGCAATCAGTATACAAATTCAAGTCGGCACTTCACTATTGATGTTGTAGAACCACCTAAAGTTTCAATTCGCCCACTCTACTCTTTCCTTCCGATAAACTATGTGCGCAATCTCTCCTAGCTTTACCTTACACAGATTATATACTTTTACTTACTAATGTTTTTCTGAAAAAGTAGCGATAATAAAAAAGAAAAGAAAAAAGAAAGAAAGAAAGAAAAATAAAGCAAAAAAAACCATGAACAATACAAGAGAAATGCATCTGCAAGTACCGTCGCTTAAGCAGCTATCACATGTACTCTCATACGATCAGCAGTATCAGATACTTTCTCCTGAAACCACCTGAAACAGGTTTTTCGAGAGACAAACGCTCGAAAACGCATCGTATGATAGTATCCCTCTCCTACCTTTGTCAATGACGAACTTATGACTGACTAAATCTCCTACGCTAGATGTTAGCTCGTATTCAACCAATCGGAGTGCGAGAAAATCAGAATGCGTTTAAAACATGAACTAGCGTGAGATTAGTCGCCAATTGTTAACGCCTTTTTGAATTCATTTCAGTCTTCAAAATAACCCTACTACCTGATGCTCGATTATTCGGAGAGGTTTTAGCGTATAGTTCAGAGGGTAGGATCATCCGTGTGATAACTGCTTTAGAGTGACGTCATCGCAACAGAGTCCAGGCAACACCACCTGTAATAATGCCTCCGATCTGAGCTCTACGTCACCGAAGATCGACCGATTTCATCCAATCCCCACGATCCAACAGGTATCATAGGAATTGTTGATTGGATAAAATCGGCCGATCTTCCATGACGTAAAGCTCAGCTCGGAGGCATTATTACAGAAGGTGTTGGCCCAGGCCCTTCAAGCAACTTGCCCAAACGCTCTGAATAGCTCTGAATGTAAATGTCACCTGCCGGGCTAAACGCTCTAAAAAGCTCATGCTGCGGTCTCAGTGAATCTGAAATTTAAATAAGGAGTTTATTCTGGTGTGAATACTGGATATCGCTATAGGTAAAAAAACAGCAAAACTTCATTGTTAGAAAAAAATTAGACTTTTTAAACTAGCGATGTGAAATTAAATAGCTTCGGCGAAGGGTTAAGAACATATATTAAAATTTTAACCTTTTTTAATTCATCATATATTTTCTCCATTTAATGTAACTGCTGGTATTTACTCATTTATGCAACAAATCACGTAAATAAAAGTATTCATAAAATTATTAATTATATTTATTTAGACAAATCCTTAAATATATATTAAAAAAATTATAAATTAATTGCCATAATTAGTTCAATTTAGAGAAACGATTATACGACATATTTTGAATAGTGATGGAGAAGATAATTTCTTAATTAAAATATACAATATCAATAATCTAATTTATTTATAGTAGATTAATATAACTATTCAGTTAATTAAATGAGGAATTATCTTTCGATTTGCACTCACTGCTTACCAGTCGCCTCAGGCTATATTTCGTACATTCATTGCATTTGAATTTATATGTCCCATGGAATAATTCGGATTTAGTTGGAGTTAGAAGGCATTGTTCATTTTTTTTTTTTATTGTTGGCAGTATGTATATATTTATCGGGTTTAAGAGCTTTATTATATATATATGTCATTTAATAATTCGAAATATTTTACCAAAACAAATATGTAAATCTGTTTTGAATGCATTTTCTAGATAATACATTGAGCTAATTATCAGAATTAAGAAATCAAAAATAAATCTTTCGCATTACTTAAGCTGTTTCAAGTATTACTCATTTAACATTAAAAAAAAAAAAAAAAAAAACTGCATCCTATATATATATATATATATTCTTAGTTGTTGTTTTTATTTTTATTTTTATTTTTATTTTTTAACTTTTGATAGAAAAAAAAATGTATATACGACAATGCTTATTAATCTACCGTAATTTTTTTTTTTGCCTGTTTTCTTTTTTCTAGTGCATACTTTATTATGTATTCTATTTTTTAAAAAATTACTTGTGCCGGTTATGTTTAAATGAGGTTTATATCACAAATTTAAATAAATGGTTATAGTGACACATTTTCATTTTAAAAAGTATAATAATCTCGAAAAAGTAAAAAATAATTACAGGACATTTTTCTTTAATTTTCTAAAACTAAAATAGATTAAACTGACAACAACACTGAAATGACAGCTATCTGAAAAGCGAAAAATTAATTATCTTCTTCACGTGTAACTCTGTTTATTAATTTTTAAAACTGACGCTAAAGTGTGAAACTGGCAAAAGAACAAATTAAAGCGGTTTGACACAAATGTTTCATTCCAAATATTTGTAATTTGAATAAAATTTCTACATTTGTTATGAAATTCTTGCGAAAAGTTTGTACTAATTTCAGAGCTGTCGACTTTTTAATTTAATCTGTAGCATTATGCGTACCCACCATTTCTCATAACACTTTTTTGAAAAATAATATTTTTCTCAATTTATTATCTTTTATATTATTTATTATATCATTTTTAATTACCCAATGAATAATTTAACTTTTACACATTTTGCCTATTAGAAACACTATATATATATATATATATATATATATATATATATATATATTGTCTGTTATTGGTTCTTAATCTGTATCGCAACATTTTTGTGTCAGTCTTACCTATAAGTTAAAATCAGTTCTAGTTTTGTTGCGTTGGTATTGTTTTGAATCTATTAATTGCTAAATTTTAAAGTTCAATTTTATTACGATACGTATCGTTTATATTTATGTACAGTAGTGGACAAAATTGTGGAAACCTTTTGAAAAAAGTTGATTTTAGTGGTTTGATGTCTAATAACACCACTTTATTTTGTACCAATACTACAAAATTATATATCATTGGAAAGGTAATTTAATCAAGATTGTAAAGCAATATTATTTAAGAATAGTTTTTTAATAGAACAGTATTTATAAAGAAGAAAGGTGATATACATAAAAAAATGAGATATACAAAAATTTTCACCATGCCAGTTAATACTTAGTTGAGTAACCTTTAGCCTTAATTACGGCCTTACATCGATTTCTCATGGAGTGAACCAACTTCTTTAGTTCTGCTGCTGTTGTAACATGAAACCAAGATTGAATTATTGCTTCTGTTAATTGGGTTTTATTGCTGGGTTGCTTTTGTCTAACAAGTTCCTTTAGCCGAATCCATAGATTTTCGACTGGGTTAAGGTCTTGGCTATTTCCAGGCCATTCCAGCAGTTGAATATGATTATCTTGAAACCACTTCTTGTACACACCAGCAACATGACATGGAGCCGAATCCTGTTGAAATATAAATGCTTCATTATCTTGGAAAAGATCAGGTGCAGAAGGCAGCAGCTTGGGCCCAAGTACTTCATTTATGTATCTTTGGGCATTTATATTCCCATCGATCACGCCAATTCTACCCACACCTCTTGATGTCATACCATGCCAAATCATGATACTAACTGGGTGTTTCACGGTAGGTGTAATGCACTCAGGATGGACATCTTCTCCAATTCTTCTCCATACGCATTTTATGCCATCACTACCAAACAGGGAGATTTTGGTCTCATCACTCAAAATTGCATAGTCCCATTGTTCTGTTGTCCAGTTAACATGAGCTTTAGCCCAGTTTAATCTTTCCAAACATTGTTTAAGAGACAAAAATGGCTTTTTTCGTGGAATTCTAGCGTTTAGACCAAATTTATGCAGTCTGTGCCGAACAGTCCTTGCACTTACCGTCACATTGCATTGTAACATTCCCCTTGTATACACCGAGATGATTTTTTTCTGTCACCTAGGCAGAGTCTTTTAATTCTTCTATCATCACTTGCTGTTGTGCACCTTTTTCTACCTTTACAGTCTGGTTTTCTAATGACTGAGTCTCCTTCTATCTCTTCAAAAATGTAGAAATGCCACCTTTGGTTAAGTTTCCCCCAATATTTCTTCTAATTTCATCATAACTCTAGCCTTGTTCACTTAATGTTACTATTTTATATCGCTTCCCAGGTGACCAGTCAACTTTTTGCGCCATTTCTTTAATTTTATATTGATTATTTTTTTTATTACGTTTCACAAGCTCACTAGTAAATCAAAAAACACAAAATGAAAAACCAACTTGATAGCAATTAAAATACAAGCTGATAAATGTCCTGTGACCTGTTGGCTTATTGCCAAAACATTGCCAGAACAAGATGACATCTGATTGGCTCTGTTAACACTCATGCTCATTGGCTACATTCAAATGAAGGACAGCTACTTCCTATAAACGCAAACAAGCTGCGCTTCTTTTTTCTGGTTATTTGGCTATAACTTTTAATATAATACAGATAATTGAACAAATGTTATTGCTTTACAGTCTTGATTAAATTACCTTTCCAATAATATATAATTTTATAGTATTGATACAAAAAGAAGTGGTGTTATTAGACATCAAACCACTAAAATCAACTTTTTTCAAAGGGTTTCCACAATTTTGTCCACTACTGTATATATATAGTTTTATCAATGAAAACGGTTTTAGCTATATATAAAAAAATTCTTTAAAAAAATTTTCGGTAGCCTGGAATCGTAATATTCGGTTGGACACTATACTAATCAGTGTTGCCAGATCTGGCGGATTTTTTAATCAATAATCACCAACATTTTTTAATTGTTACGTTTGCCTAATCACTTCGAAGATTGATAGTCTATAATGTATACCAAATATCACTTCTCAAAATTATTAGTTATTATTAAATAAAAAATCCGCCAAATCTGGCAACACTGATACTAATGCTTACCTATTAATATTTCAATTTCATAGCATAGTTAGTAACCTGATTTATTCTACATCAATTTGTTTTGTAGAGTGATTATAGGGGAATTTACTCAAAAATAGGTCGAAAAAAATGTGGCGTTTACTGATCTTGCGGAATAAATTAAAATGTTGGCAACTATGTCTAATGAAGAAAAATACTGACAAAAATGTTGTGAGAAAAATTTGGGTAGATAATACTATGGGTAAATAAAATATTTTTTTTTTTATAGAGATTTCACATTTTACCATGTTTTCACAGCTGCCAAGTATAGTTGCCAACTTAACACGTTTTGATTACGGGAAAAAATTAATAGAAATATTGATTTTATTTAATCAGTGAAAAGTAACGAATTTCAGTGACTAATTAAAATAAAAAAATAAAACAGATAAATAGATAAAAATAAAATTTTCCGGTATCTAAAAATATCTAAAGTTGGTAACTATTCTGTCAAATGGATCAAATATGTTTCAATACATTCGAGACGACGTTTTGTCTTATTTTGAACAGAAAACCCAACTTTGGGCGTTACTTCAAAATGCTCCATTACAAATCGAATACACTTCATGCGTTCGTGTTATTATTAAAAATAAATGTATTTATTAATTATACTGCTTCTTGTAAAATTATTTATATGCAGTGCATACTATCCTGATTGTACAAATACGAATTCTGGGCATACTTTACAGAATGAACGTAGTAGTTTATAATTTATATATAAGAATTGTATGTAGGTGGGATTACTTGTATATACATTACTCACACGGTGTACAATCCCTAAAAAATAGGTTATGTAATTGGTGAATTTGAATAAAGATTTAAGAAACAGTGGGGGAATTAACACTAGACGATCAGTATAATCCATGATACTTGTATTATTCATCTTAAATTGCATGCTTACTTAAAACCCGAATAAACTACTAGGCCAATAACGCCAAAAGCAAAATATTTGCGATGCATACAGCTGTTTCAGTAGCCTTAAGCGTACCGTCTTCAGAGCAAAAAGTTCTTTTTGCACTGAAAACGGTACGCTTAAGGCTGCCGAAACAGCTGTATGCATCGCAAATATATTTTTTTTTTTTGGCGTTTCTGACGTAGTAGTTCATTCGAGTTTTAATATTCCAACGCCAAGTCTCCTGTTATTACATGCTTACTTAGTTTAAAAGTTATATTCTATCACTGTATCGTAGTTGCCAAGTTCTTATTTTATTCCGGAGCACTTTTAAGAAAGCTTTTATTTCAGACCACCTAATCTATAGAATAATTTTCTATAGTATATGAAAATGATAAAACAACAAAAAATATAGACTATACACAATTAAAACGCAAAACGCACCTCCTCCCCTGCTACATGCACACAAAATGTCTTTCATCATTTTTTGAATGAAAATGGCGTGATAAGATAATTTACCAAGCTTATTATTTTTTACTCTATTAATAATTCAGTTGTAAATGTAGTGACAGTCAACCTGAAGAATATTTCATCTTTTACCACTATTTTCTAACAATATTTACTAATTATTTTAATCTATTAAGTGTCTATTAAATAATTACTTAATTAAATTGTCTATTAAATAATTACTCTATTAATTAATTACTTAATTTGTAACAACTTTAAAAGGCAGAGCTTGTTGTTTAAATTAGGAAAATAGGCGTATCGCTTATTGACGACTGCCGGTGTTAAATGGTTAGATAGTGCTTAATACCATTTTTTTTTTTATTCAAATAGAAACATTTAAAATTAATTTTAGATTATTTAAGTGTTTGTATTTCACTATTATAAAATTTTGATAAAAATTCCTTCCAAAAATCGCGAAGATTTGAACCTAACTAATTATATGGGTAACAGACAATATTTCTACTGTGATAAACTTAAACTCACAGCTACTACTGAGAAGAGCTGACAAATAAAAGGAAATTAATAATTCATTATCTGTTCTATTCAGGTCTAGCTGCCAACATCCAAATTAATATTCCATCCTATTGTTAATTTCTGTTTTTTTTTTTTTTTTTTTTTTAAGAGTATTTTCTATCTAAATTAATCGTAATTGCATTTGGAGAGATTTACTCTAAAAATTATGTGATGTAGGAAAAAGCGAGTGTACTAACACATATATGCCAACATTTTAATTTATTCTGGATTATTTTTAGCCCCGCCTCTATTTCGCGCCACTTTATTTGTAGAAAAATTTTCTTGAATATATAACTTCGATAAAATAAGAAAAATTTACTCTTAAAAATAAGTGGTATGAAATAAAGGCGGGGCTAAAAATACTCAGGAATAAATTAAAATTTTGGCATCTATGACTAACAGTACTACGGAATATTAATTATAATGTTGGCAGCTATGATTCAAGTATGCCAAGATTGTTATTTATTCCGGGGCATTGTTAGTATTCGCCCCCTTTTTACGCCACTTTTCGTACAGAATATATTTCTTCTTTTATAATCGTAATTAAATATTGGAGAGAATTTATTTACAAATAAAGTGGTGTCAAAGGTAGGCTTATACTAATAAAGCTCCAAATTAACATTTCAGCATGACTGGTTTTATTATCTCTCAATCAATTCGTATTTTGATACACAATATTAACTTTCTCGAGTTTTTTTTTTTTTTTTTTTTTGAACAGCCAATGTATTAGTGTACCGATTAACATTAAACTGATTCAAGTTGATTTGCGCATCTGCATAGCTGCCAATATTTTAATTTATTCCGTAGTACTTTTATCCCCTCCCATATTTCGCACCACTTTATTTGTCGAAAATATTTTTTCAATATATAACTTTGATAAAATTAGAAAAAAATTACTTTAAAAAAATAAGTGGTACGAAATAGATGCAGGGCTAAAATTACTCCGGAATAAATTAAAATATTGGAACTATGCACCTGTATTCATCTTTGTACCTCAAACTGCAAATACTCTCTCTCACACATCTTAAAATATAAATACGAACGCGAAGTGTTGTGTAAGTATGTGGGAGGAGAGGATTGTATATTCTGATTTTCACATTTCAAAAATTAATAAACAAATAAGTAAAAATATATGAGATGCATTATTCTACATTTCTTTTAAAAGAAGAACAAGACGTATGGATTATAACTGATAAAAACAATCCGCTTTTGTATATAAAAAAAATATTAAAGCAAAAAAAAAAAACTATTCATTCTACAGTTTATCAGCATACTTACTCGTAAAAAATCAATTATGCTCATTCTCAAATTAACTTTACTTGTTAAACTAATTATTACACAAATCAGAATGAAGTTTTTTTTTTATGTCGTTACTTAATCAGAATGAGCAAAACTGCTAAAGAAAATTGTCTTTTAGAAATATATTGATTAAATCTATATTCTGTTTGTTGTTGAAAAAAAAATTCATGAAGGTTTTTTTTTTTTTTCTTTTTTCTTTTTTTTTTTTTTTTTTTTTTTTTTTTGAGATTGTAAGATTATTTATTATTATTTTTTTTTCTTTTAAGAAATTGGAGAAATGGAAAACCATTTACGTTTGTGATTTAATTACAACTTTGAGTTTGTCATTACACGCAATTATACTGTAAGTCACGTTCATTTAAAGGGATTAAATTTAAATATCTTTGATCTTTCCTTTAAAGTATGTTGTTTGAGAGAGTCTCTTATTTTAAAGAAAAAAATAATGACATAGTTTATTAGAGTAAGGATATCTGTTAATATTTTCTGAACTTTCAAATTATAAACTAATGTTTTCGTGATTTTTTAAAATTTAATTAATATAATTATCCTTAATTATAACAATATGCTTCCAGTTTAAGAAATTAAACACAGGTATTACTTATTTAAGAGGTTTTAAACAATTGAGGAAGGTAATTACAAAATATATATTTATAAAATTTGCTGAACATATTGTAAATTTATTTAAGAAAATATTTATTCTCATTTATTATTTTGAAAAAATATTTTTTTTTTATTTCTTTTTAATTATAGTACAAAACTGATTGCTATCTATCAAATAAGCTATTAAATTGAAAGAAATTATAGTTTAATCTTTATATATATAATACATATCTCATAATTATATAAATAAAGTTTAAAATGCTTATACAAGGCACCCATTAAAGTTCTTTCCAACACTCTTAACTGCTGAATAGCTTCATATATCGGCATGAAGTCGTGTCTACTTATAGTATAGTGGGTATGCGCTAGTAAGTGCGACCTACTTACAGCCCAATATATTGGTAAATGACGGATTTAGCATTTCTATCTCTAAAACGGTTAAAAAAAAAAAAAAAAAAGTTAAATACTAAATTATAGAGGTGAATCGTCGATTTAGTACGAAAAGACATTTTGTAGACATGAGTATTAATAACAGATATCTTAACCCGTGCATTTGTTTGCTTATAATTTCCTACACAGTGACGCACGAAACGAATTCAAAAAGTAAAAGAAAACTATTCATCACCAAATACCTTTACCTTCAACATTCGAATTTCTCTCCGGTAGCAGCAATGCACATTAGGATCTTTGTTTAACTTAATATTGCTTACAATGCAGCGCAACTGACAAATACGTAACAGATTTCTATGGATGTGATTGTATTTTGTATTTTGATTGTAGTAAGTGATGTGAGATACCAATTTATGAAGATAATAATATTTATGCAACAAATAACGTATTTCAGGAAGAATATTATTGGTACTTAAATAGTTTTCAAAATTTACAATGTAAATAAAGAAATATCACATGTATGGCATAGTCCTTTTTTTTACGTGTCCAGCTGATAAGTTGTAAACACAGTTCTATAATTGAATATACACAGTTACGAATTTTTTTCGTTAGGAGATATTAATATCAGTGTTGTCCAATGTTGCCAGATCTGGTGGATTTTTTATTCAATAATCATAGACAATTTTGTGAAGTAATACTTGATATAGATAATAGACTATCACTCTTCGAAGTGATTAGGCAAATGGTACAACTAAAAATTACTGGTGTATATTGAAAAAAGAAAAAAATATATATCCACCAGATCCAGCAACACTGTCCCACTATACTAAGACAAATGTTGAAGTAGTTTTCTCAATGTATTATAACTTATTTTTGGCATGATGTGTTGTCGCATATGCTTATTTACGCCTGAACCTTGTTTTTAGTTCTAACCTATACTACTTCTTAGAGACTATCCTAAAACCCTATCTTTAGTCTGGATTTATTTTGAGATAAATATTTGCATGCTTATACTATCCATATTGTTACTCAGAATCTTCCACAACCAATTTTAAATATCAGTTTTGGCTACAAACAGGCTTAAAATTTTTAAAGGAATTTTATTGGTTTTACATATCAGTAAAAGATTTTGAGATGAAAGGAAGGTCCATATGAGCCCTGAATCTATCAATGCAGTTTGGATTAAATTTAATATTTTTTGTCTACCCCATCGAAAAAAATATATATGTTTAATGCAGAGCTTCCACTTTTTAAATTTATACCATAGCATTTTTAGTACCCGATTTTTTTTTTTTTCATATCATGCTTTTTTTGCAATTTTCTTCTTATATGACCGTAATTTCATATCGGACAAAATTTCTGTACGAAAAAAGGGATGTCCAAAAAAGGCAGATACAAACAATGATCTGGAATAAATAAAAAAAATTGGCAGATGTGATAATGTACAAAACCTTCGTACGCTTATGTTTATTATGTATTCGATTTAATTTAAAATTAACGACATTTTTTATTCAATATTTTTTTAATATAACAACACGAATACGTATTAAAGTAATGTATATATATATATATATATATATATATATATATATATAAGCTTGAGAGTAGAAGAAGAAAAATTGTAATTAATGATGTACCACTTTATGACTAAGAACTGAAAAAAAAAGTTTCCATTAAAAAAAAAAAAATCAAAGGAGAAAATTCAAATTAAAGTCATTCATTTTATTTCTCGTTTCAAAGTTTTTATTTTAATAAACTATTCAGATCCTTTACTAAAAGTGACCACGCCTGCTCATTAAAAGTCAGCATAGGACATTTAAATACATATCATAATGATAGAAAATCATTAAAACTTCTAAACTGATATAACGTTTTTAAAAGGTTATCTCCATAGATGGAAACAAGTGTGTAATTTTCCTAATTGACAGTATCATTTATAATCAGACTAAAGTTTTGACATTATATATCAATTAGTGAAATGAATTTAGTTTTACTTTCTACGATATTTACAAGAAATAATCTGGTGTATCACTCACACGACTTTCTCTTACCCTGAAATATAATACAATAAATACAGGTTGGAGATTAAGATTCAGTGCTGCCAGATTGGGGATTTTTTTGTTCTACTCTCATCAATAACTTTGAAACGTGATATTTGATAATCATTATTGACGATTAATCTTCGAAGTGATTACACAACCTTTGCAAATAAAATTTAGTGGTGGATGTTGACTAAAAAAAATCCCCACAAAACTTAAGTATTCTTGAAATACTTGCAAAACTAAACGGAATTGCAATAATATTAAATAATTTGCGGTCGATTGCTGCCACATAGTAACTTTGCAAACTCATAATATGTGGGATATTATAATTTACAATAAATAGCAACACATTACAGTGTTGAATTAAATTCACCTAAAATGTCGCTTGGCGCTGTTTTGCCTCGACCCCCCTCAATTAAAAATACGGACTGTACACGGACTCAAACTAATGTTACATTACATATTAAAAAATATTTATGTAATTTGTAATAATATGATTGTAATTAAAAAACTAATTTGTAATCATTACATATTTTTACGATGCAATTTCAAGAAAAACACTTGACAATCTTTGAAAAATTTCTTATTATGATGCAATACTACATGTATTGCGGCAGTGCGTAATGTGATATGTGTGAAACAAATTTAGTTCTAGTTTAAATCAAGAGCATACATTACAGAATTAAAGGCTTAAATAATACTTAGTAATCAGTATTATTTAAGTCAGTATTATTATCTGGAAATGGTATCAAGGTAAGATATGCCTTATGATATGCGCAGGTAAGATATGCCTTATAGCACAAAAATATATCAGTCAGTAAATAAGTCCAATTGAAAAAAATTATATATATAAATATCAAGAAACGTATTTTAAAAAGTATCCAGTATAGTAAATTTTATAAGCATAACAAATTATTTCTTTTTCTTTTCTTTTATTCCTTTCTTTTATTCTTTTTAAATTTAAAACACCTTATCAGTTGAATGTTTATAACCTATCCTTTGTTTACCTTAAAAATAAAGCAACATTTACAGTCACATTGTTAAAAAAAAATTACGTTCATACTTTGAAATATGTAAAGTAATAATGCAGCTAAAATATAATACTTCAATAATCTACACATATTCTGCTAAATAAGGTAAAAAAAAAAAATAGTTATTAAATATTTGTATTAAACATCAAACTTGATAGTCTCCCATTTCAGAAGAGAGAGAGAGATAATATTGAGTAATTGAGTACATCCTGGGATGGTCTAACTCTAGACCCATCGTGCATTGAAAAGGAGGATTATCAATGTAATCCGGAAGTGAGTAATAAGAAATAGTAGTTCGAATATCAAATTATTCTATTTTCTCCCTCCTGAATCAAATTTCCACTTCATATACGTCACCCCGAGGATAGAGAAGAAATAAGAGATTTAATTTCGAAATCACGTACACTTTTCGCAGCCATCTAAATCTTAACATTATAAAATTTTTCGGCTTCAACCAATTCAAACACTCGGTATACTTAGGCATTAAATACATACACCCCGCGACAAAAAGATAGGTACAAAAGGTTTTTCTTTGTTTTTTCATTAAATAACATTATCAAAATTGTGCTTATCATTTATTATTATCATAAAAATAACACTATTCCCGGACTAAATTTTGTTTTAAGACTAATTTAGAAAAATTTTAAGACTAAAATTTTTCTAATTTAAGACTACACACCGCGACAAAAAGATAGGATTTTTTTTTTTTTTTTTTTTTTTTTTTTTTAATATGATTATTTTTAATATGAATATTTTGAATATGATTAAAATATTTAATATGTTTTTGATATGATAATATTTTGTTATGATAATAAATGATCACCACAATTTAGATAATGTTATTTTATGAAAAAAAAAAAAAAAAAAAAAAAAAAAAAAAAAAAAAAAAAAAAAACTTTGTTCCTATCGTTTTGTCGCGGAGCGTAGTCTTAAATTACAAAAATGTTAGTCTTAAATCTTTCCTAAAGTAGTCTTAAAACAAAAATTAGTCCGGGAATAGTGTTATTTTATGATAATAATGAATGATAAGCACAATTTAGATAATGTTATTTTATGAAAAATCAAAGAAAAAACACTTTGTACCTATCTTTTTGTCGCGGGGTGTATGTATATACATATATATATATATATATATATTAGAAAAGTGCATTAAATAGAACCAAATAGAAAAACTGAATTTTGAAGATTTAAATTTTATGTTTAGAATCAGTCTTTCGTAAAATTTCTCTCGTATGTATGTTGCGATCATTGCACTTTCTCAGCATAAAAAACAATTAAATTTTTTACTTCTCACTTAAGAAACAAAGTGGCGGAAGGGAGACTAAAAAAAAAAAAAAAAAAAACGAAAAGGGTATTTTTTTGCGTTTTAATGTTATAAAGTGCTCTGAGCAATATTTGACGCAATTCAGGAACATATTAAATGTAAAAATGTAAAATGTAAAATCTTGCCGTACAAACACTAAAATATTTCTGAAAGAAGGTAAAATTCAAACTTTTATAAAAGGCTAGAGAAATATAATTGAGAGTGGGGGGGGGGGGGCTTCGTTAAGTATTTTTATTAATCTAGCATAAATATTTAAAGAAATAAGACCGGGGTTTTCATGTATTTACACTGTTTAAAAATTATTTATACCAAATGTTTTATAATACTCATTTTCGATTATTTAGAAACAGAAAAATAATCGATTATTGTTTGAAGTAAAAGTTATTCAGAATGGAAGAAAATTAAGTAATTGGGATATATATATATATACAAGTGATATGCGTTTGCGTGTGTATGCACATGTAACCAGAGATGACAAAAATCATGTTTTTTTTTTTTATCGTATCGTTTCCTTAAAAATGTATAAATGTATAGCTAAAAAAATGTATAAACGCAGAAACGTATATCTAAAAAATACATCATAATGAAAAATATATTATAGTGTTTTACTTGTAGAAAAGAAAATTTTTAAACACTTTATTTCCTTCTTTAGTTGTTCTTATGAATTTATATATATATAAGCTCTCTTGTTTACAATAACTTGAATTTTTGGATACAGAATGACTTTTTTTTTTTTGAAATATTGATTAAATACTTAAGATATATAGTTTTATAAAAATAAAGAAATATAAAACCGTTAACTTTAACATAATTACAACATTAAATTTCCTGCTTACACGATTATACTTCTGGCTGAGTATCCTTTAGAAACATTTAATTTAAAATATCTTTAATTTTTTCGTTTGTGAGAGACACTTGAAAATTCTTTTCCCTCCTCTTCAAAAGCTGTTCATTTAGTTTTTAAAATTATTTTACAAAACGTTAGTATTTCTTTTTATTATTTTTCTTTGAATTTAAGAAAAAAGTAAAATAATATTTTGCTTTGTTGTTATTGTAAATTATGTAAGGTCATTAATTCTCCTAAAACTTAAATGAATATTAATTTTGTTAACAATACTTTATTTTCTTCTGTATACTTGAGGAGAGACAATTGGATTCGGTAAAAATTATTGACCTTCAGTCCCCTTATAGTACAGTTCTGCGTAGAACTTCCAGAAATTGTCCCATGCATGTCTTATGCTCTACAAGGCATACCTCAAGAGGGTGAGTATTTTTAGTCCGCCTTTATTTTGCACCACTTTATTTTTAATATAAATTTCTCCAACATATAACCACGGTAACAGAAGAAAAAATCAATCTTTAAAAAAAGAGGTATGAAATAAATGTGAGGCTAAAACTACTATAAATTAAAATATTGGCAGCTTTGTCTACGTGTTTTAAATGTACACGTTTTGACAGGTTCTGTACACGATTTGACTAAATTTATAAACTGTCTGTGCGTGACTTTTTAAAAATTTGTTCGCTATTGATAGAGCATGAATTATTATACTGACTAGCTGGCTTCGCCCGCTAGCGGGTCAGTATTTTCAAATGAATCACTAAAATTAATGAATGACTAACAGTAACTTTTAGTGTTAAGAAAAGAAATAAAAAAAAAAAATAATTTGTGATTGGGTAAAAAGTCGGCCCGGGTCCCCACTGCCTTAGGCAGCGCACTCCCGTGCGCGCTGCGCCTGCGATAAATTCTCTGTCCGACGGTACCTGTTCGAAGTCCGTGTGACCTTTAGCGGCGGAGCCTTAGCTGCGTCAAGCCGTTTCTCACAGACAGACAGACAGACAGACACACACACGCGTACAGATTTTAATAATATAGGAGATAGTTAATACCACTAGGATATGTTGCCTGATAGTTGGCGATACTATAGTGCAGTTTTCCTTATTTATTTTAATGCAATATCTCAACTTTAGTAATGTAAAAGTGCATCAAACCTGATATTTTAGAAAACAATTATGAAAAATGAAACTGATCTAGTTTGTTCAAATATCAGTTGAGAGGTGGCGCTGTTGTTTTGCAATGCTTTCTGTTTGAGAGAAGGTTATATCTCAGTTTCTATGTTATATAAATGCACCAAATTTGATTAATGAGATGGATATCATAAAAAATAAATAAATAAATAAATAAATAAATAAATGTACTCATTCAATTTGTGTGTCCAACTATGACAACTAGTTTTATATTCATTTTATTACATCTTTAAAGTATACGCTTACATATATACATTTGAATATATACTCAGAGCATTTAGCAGTCCATTAATTGAATACCATTTGCTATTAGAAAGATTTAGTAATCTGTTGCACTGAAAATAATATTTTTTTGAAAAAACTAAAGTGTTATACGATATAAGGACCACTAAATGACCTGTGCATTTTATGAAATTTAATTGAGTATATTTTTACAACTGAAAATATAAGAACAATTTCTTTCAAAAGTCGAATAGAAACTACCATTAATAAAGTAATTCATTTTAAATAATATCTCCTAATAAAAATTTTTGCGTAATTCATTCAAGTAATGTAATTATTTGAAAATTTCTATCAAGTTTTTTTCTTCGTCAATTTTCTAAGAAATAACATAAATATGAATACTGTTCATTAATTTACAGTAATTAAAAATACTTTAGTCTAATCGTTTCTAAAATATTTCAAAAGTATTACAATACAGTGTAAACACACTTGATAATAAAAGTGTTTAAGTACACTATTACACATTAAATGCGCATTAGATACAGTTGATAACAAAAAAAAAAAAAAAAAAAAAAAAAAAAAGTTATTGGATATAAGGACAAGTAAATGTTCTATGTATTTTATGATTTTTTAAATACACTTTTGAACACTAAATACACGTTAAATCTCAGAGTGCATGTAGGGGAAGCCGGGGTAATAAGAGACAAAAGAGGTAATAAGAGACAAAAAATATTAATAAAATCTATACTATTAATCTAAATAACTTGAAATAAATGTCTCGTATTAATTTCATTAAATGGACTCCTCTTGATTTTTTAGGTGATGTTTGAACTTAATTTTTTTGTTCAATTCTTTTCTTTAATTTTCATTAAATCCTTGTCTCTAATAACCCCACTCGGGGTAATAAGAGACCAGGCTTGTAACTGTCCATATATAGCAATGTAAAATCATATGAGATAATTAAAGATATCTGGAAACAATTCATAATCGGCCAATAGTTTTAAATTTTTATTATTTACATCCATTCAAAAAATATGTTTGCTCAAAAATTAACTGTCATAAATGTGTTTGTGAAATTCATATCTTTTAATATTAGGTCCTAAATTATATAATATTGTACTTAATGATAGTTCTACATAATCAACATAACTTAGGGATTAACCAAAAACATCAATATAATTTCTAAAATGGGCAGAAAATATTTTACCCATTTTCTAAAGTGTAGTCGAAAATAGGCAAAAAATACGTATCTTTGAAGTGTATACAAGCGAACAAAATGTTATAAAATATTTTTCTAGTAATTATAAATGAACTTCTTTATTATGTAATGAAGTATTAATGACTAAATACTAACTTATACACATTCTAAAAATAAATTTACATAATCATATCAACTAAATATGGTCTAGCCTAATGAGTGAAACTGCTTTTTGATTTAATGTGAAAAAAAAAATGTTCTCTTGGTAAACTTAGACTGGGCCTAACACTAGGTACACTCTTCGTAAACTAGTCAGGCAGAATTAACAGGAACTACAATTGGGGGGGGGGGGGGGGCACAGGAATTAGCAGTGGGGGTAATCAGAGATTCATGTCTCTTATTACCCCCACAAAAAATAAAAATGGGGTAATAAGAAACATGCCTAGAACATGTAAACAAAGAATGTTTTCAAGGTTTAAAAAAATTTTACATCAAAAGTCATAGTCTTGGTCAAAACGTTACACATTAATAAATCCCAAACATCTTACTTACAAAAAAAAAAAAAAAAAAAAAAAAGAAAAGAAAAATTTAGAAAAATTTAGAAAAAGTCACGAACTTTCAGGGTAAGTTCAAAGTGAAGGTTTTCTTTCGTCGTATAAAAATAATTCAAAATATGTTATAAACTTTTCAATAAGTGTATTGTAGTAAAGAATACACATGATACTTAATATTACTTATTTTTAATGCTGTCTAAGTATATATTTTAGTGGGTTTTTTGACTGCGTCTCTTATAACCCCTGTCTCTTATTACCCCGGCTTCCCCTATACATTTATTATCACAAAGTCTGTGTATTTTATGAAAATTTCTAAATAGACTTTTGCATATTAAATACACGTTAACTATCACAATGTCACAATTTTGTACAAATAAGCTTTTTAAATACAATTTGTGCATTAAATACACATTAAATACACTTGATAAAAAAAATAAAAGTTTTATTCAATAGAAAGACCACTCATTGTCTTGCGCATTTTGTGATTTTTTTTTTAGTATACTTTTACAGCTGAATGTACAGTTATAATTTAATTCAAAAGTCGAATAAAATCCCCATTAATAATGAACCTATACTTAAAGAGTATTTCATAATAAAAGTTGTCATGTAATTTTATTCATATAATATAATTATTTTAAAATTTCAGATAAATTATTTTCTCCGTTAAAAATGTCTAAGTAATAATATAAATATGAAATATGTATACTATTCTTTACACCAATTAAATAAAAGTTCTATCTAATTGCTTTTATAGTATTTAAAAAGTATTAGAATATACTATAAATACACTTAATATCGCTTGAATACTTAAGATATACACTTTTACAGAATTAAAGAAATATAAAACCGTGTACATTAATTAAATTACTACTTTAAACTTCATGCTTAGATAATTATACTTCAGTATATATTCTAAGAAGATTTAATTAAAAATATCTTTAATCTTTCTTTTGAGAAAGATACTTGAGAATGTGTTTTCTTCCCTCTCAGAAAGATGTCTGTTTAGATTTTAAACTTATTTAAGGAAAAATGTCATTTGTTAGTTTTTTTTTTTTTTTTAATATGGTAATTCTGTTAAAATACCATACTTTATTTTTAAACTATGTTCCTTTATTCAAATTAATTTCTATTTAAACATTTTTTGATGAAATGAAAAGAAATATTTTTATTTTATTCACATGCTTTTTTATGCAGATATATAAGTTGTTAATTTAAAATAATACATTTAAAGAAGTGTTTTGAATTATTTTTATTCGAAATATAGCACGAAAAACTTTTATAAGAGCAGAAGCAACTTATGTTTTTACTCCATAATCACCAATAATTTAAAGAAGTGATATTTGATTTTCATAATAGACGATTAAACTTAGAAGTGATTAAATAACGGTTACTATTATAATTTAGAGGAGGATATTGAATAAAAAGTCCCTAAATTTTGAAAAAAAAAAAAGATTTTGATGAAATTCTGGCAAAAGCAGAATTTAGTTTAGGACGGAGGACTATTAGTTTTTTTTTTTTTTTTTCTTTTTTCAAATTATAACATCACTTTCAAATTATTCAATTATATTTTCGATAAATTTTAGATTTCGACAAATGTTCAACTATCGAAATCGACAACGCAAAAATCCCAGATTGAGACTAATAGCCCCTCAATCCTAAAAAAAAAAAAAAAAAAAGAATTAGCGGTTTCTGTAAGATATGATCAATTGAAGATATTTATTTCCAAATTTCTGAAAATTTATTGTATGTGCACATTTACCGAAATTTTAATTTATTACGGAGCACAATTACTACCCGCTCTTTTTCCGCACCATTTATCTTGAAGCGTATCAGGTTAATTTCTTTAGAAATCGACCTGTTGCAATCACTTCGTTTATATATCTATCTGTCTGTCTATCTAATGAAAGTTTTGTTATCACGATAACTCCCGAAATAATACATGAAATCGAACCAAATTTGGAGAGCGAACTTATCTTATATCTTAGATGAGTTCGTGAACCAAATTGCTCTACTTTTTTTTTGTTTTCAAGTGGCGACCTCTTGAAAATTTCAAGTCCACATTGTAAAAAGCCTATTTAAGGCTAGATTTGCTTGAATTTTTATGGAAATATAAATCACATAAGGGTCTCAACAAAGTTCATTAATGAATTTTATCTGACATTTTTAACAATGTGGTGGATATCTTAAATTAAGCGGAGCCACTTGAAATCGGGCTACCACTTGAAAATTTATAATTACGATAGATTACGGAATAATATTCCAAATCGAACCAAATTTGGACAGTGATCTTATCATACAAATATCTTGGATGGGTTTATTAACCAAGTTGCTCCGTCATTTTTTTTTTCAAGTGGAAACCATTTGAAAATTTCAAATTCACAGAGTAAAAAAAGTATTTAAACCCATTAGTAGTCGCTAGTTGGTCGATTTGCCGCCCATCCTTCAGTGTTACGAGATTTTTTTTATTTAATAGCCACCAAAAAATTTTAGAAGTGGCATTTGATGTACATAAAACGCGAATAAAACCGAAGAAACGTCGATCACATCACTTCTTAAAATTATTGGTGACAGTTAAATAAAAAGTGCGCAATTTGTAATAGGTGGCGCTGTCTATAGCGACTACTAACGGGTTAAGACCGGATTTGCTTGAAATTTTATATATACATAGTCCATATAAGGGTCTCAACCAAATTCATCAAGAAATTTTATTCACCATTTTTAACAATGTGCGGATGTTTAACACTAAGCTGAACAAATTGAAATCAGGCTACAACTTGAAAATTTATAATCCTGATAACTTTTTAAATTCTGATTGAATTCGAACCAAAGTTAGACAGTGAACTTATCATACATATATATCAGATGTTAGTTAGGGTGGTGGGAGTCACTACTCTGAATTAAAAAAAAAAATGAGGAATAAAAAGCTAAAAATCCATAGAAAAACGCATGGGATGAAAACGAAAAAATCTCACAATTTTAAGTGTGTAAAAAAGAAAAAAAAGGCTAACACCGGAAGAATCAAAAGGCCGAAATTGACTAGAAAAAAGTCATCGATGAGCGGGAAGGAAATTGGGTTGGGGACCTAAAGCTATCGTCGAGGGTTTAATACGTTTCGCTTATTACGTGATTAATATAAGACTGGGCAATTAGTTCCGACACTTTGTTTCTAAGTTTCGGACATTTAAAATCAGACTGCCACTTGAAAATGTGCCATAACAATAACTTTTAAAATACTAAACTGATTCAAATTAAAGTAGATAGTGAACTTACTGTTGAAATATCTTGGATAATTTCGAATGATAACTGCTTCGCCATTTTATTTCCAAGTGGCGATCACTTGAATATTTGCCATAATGATAACTTTTGTAAAACTGAACCAATTTTGTAATAATGAATCAATTCGTATGAAAATTTGGTAGGGGATTTTTCATTCAAGTATCTCAGATAAATTCGCTGGACATCTCATTCTGCATTTTTCTTTCCAAGAGGTTACCACTTGAAAACACAGTGCGACATGAAAATTTCTTATCCTGATAACTTTTGAAATACTGAATTAGTTTGAACCTACATTGGACAGTGAGCTTATCATGCAAATATCTCGGTTGATTTCGCTAGGGAAGTTCCTCCTCTTTTTGCTTCCAAGTTGCAGCCTTCTATACTGCCACTTGAAAATTTGCTATCACAATAAATTTTGAAATAATGTACTGATTGGAACGAAAGTTAGACAGTGAACTTATTCTAAAGATATTTTGGATGAGTTTGCTGGGCAACTTGCTCCATCATATTGCTTCTAAGTGGTGGGCACTTCAAAAGTTGTTATTTCTATAGCTTTTTAAATATTTAATTAATTCGAATCAAAATTGAAAAATAGATTTATCATTCAAATATCTATATATTTGGTATTTGGTTAGCAAGTTTCGATTGCTTAAAAAATCAAATTACCTTGCCAAGAATGGATAAAAACTAGTGTTGCCAAATAGTATTATACATGCAAAATTATTTGAGAGAATTCCTTTTCAAATAGGATTTTAGCAAAAATATCGATATCGATCTTGCAAAAAAATCCTGATGTGATGGAAAATAAAAAAGTGGAGGTCATTTTCGAAGTCAGCACACCAAATAACATAAAAATCAGTAAAAACTTCTCCTGTATTTTTCAAAAACTTCAGTTTCGCTGGACAGTGTTATTTGTACTCAGTGAATCCATATAGGAAAATGTAGAAGAGAATGTTGTGATAGTCACAACGAACTAGTTTGTTTTAAATAAGCAAACTGTAATAAGTAAATACGAAAGTTTGAACACCTTTAAGAACACAAAATTTAACCCTACAAGGCACCCAGTTCCATATGTGGAACACCGACTTTAATCCTTCCTGTAGCTATAAAACTATTAGTAGCGACATCTCTTGACATCTTGATAGAAGCTACTGACATTTAGCAATGTGGTAATACGAATCTTTACCTAAAAATGTAGTTCGTGTTTTTGTTATAGTGTACTTAGTGTGAAATTTGAATGAAACTGATACGTTAGTCGTTTGTCTGAATAAAAAAAAAAAGAATAATTATTGAACAGTTTTGACTCGAAAAAAATAATGTGTTGTTCTATGTATGTGTGTCCAATATACAATACTATTTCCAAAACAATTCAATTGTACTAGTTTAATACCAAAAAGTATAGTTAAGGCTCAGTGTACCGTATGTGGAACTGAAATAAAAAGTTGACTTTTCCGTAAAATATGGTTTTATTTTTATAAGTTTTCCCTATCTTTTGATCACTAATTACAACCTATATATTTTTGTCGTGCACTAAAAAAAAAAAAAAAAAAAATTGAGCCTTGTAGGGTTAAATTATCCGAAGTTTGGAATTTAACACTATGTCAAAGTGCTGCTAAAATATTAATCTTTTAAATTATTTCTTATTTTTTTTCATTTCAGCCATTATGATCTGAAAATAAAATCATCTAATACGATGCAGAAAGTTTGTTTCTTATTCCTTTCAATTGCATATCATTTCTAATGTTCTTGAACTAAAATATTAAACGATGATTAAAACCTGCAGCGTATGACACTTACAAAAATGTATTGGAATCGGATGGAACATTTAAGATTTGGAAGCAATTTATGTAATGTAGCGTAAAGAAAATGTTTCTGTTAGAGAATATCGTTTGGTGTTTTAAATTTCACAAGATGTCGTCTATGAATGAAATGAAAGTGTTTTATTGCATTCCATTAGATCCGAACGTGAGTGCGTCGAATCTTTTTAGATTAAAAATGAAATATTATATTTCAAACACTAAAATGTAATGTTCTATTACAGTTATGATTATTATTATTATTATTTTTTTTTTTTTATGGAATGTTTCGTATCTTTTTAAGATAAACTAAATATAAATTGAAAAAAAAAAAAGATCATTCACGGATAAAATACTAAAATAAATAATTTTCGTGGTGTCTAGAGTGAAAATTAAAAGAAAAAAAAAAAAAGAAAAGAAAGAAAGAAAAAGAAAGAAAGAAAGTAAAATACTGTGAATAACTATTTATTTAGTGATGCTTATAAGAAAAAAAAAAAAAAAAAAAAAGCATTTATTAACTACATAAATATTTTCGTTTTTTCACTGGTATAGAATATTTTATCAGAAAACTTAATTCTTAATTTAAAAAAAAAAGAAGAAGAAGAAGAAGAAAGAAAACATTGAATTTTATGAATAAACTGTAAACTAGTAAATAGTACTTTTTCTACATCTGAGTTTTAGATTTGCATAGTTCTACGTCGAAAAAAAAAAGTTGTTAAAGTAGCGCCCATTTTCATTTAACAGCTTATTCTGAACGACTTAATTAACGAGGATTCTTATTTTTAACATCTTTAATTCCAAAAATTAAGCATTTTTGTCACTGCTTTGCAACAGAGGAGAAAAAGATATATATACATTATTTTTGTAAACATAAACACCAATATGAACGTTTTTAAATGTTATATTTGGATAAAAATTTCTGCTTTATTGAAAACTAAAATTATACGTTTAAATATCCTACATGTTCTGCTCTTCAAGATGATAAATGAAATGTGCTGGTTTCGAATCCAGGTCACCCTAAGAATTTTGCGTTTTTCGTGGTTTCCTTGGAAACGCGCATCATTACGTTCTAGATTCCTTTAGAATGACCCCACATGGAAGATATTTCACTTAGAACGCGGACTTATGCGTAGTCGAAAGGCCTGAATCCCAAACACTAATTACCTTCTATAATAAAATAAGACAAAAGTAAAACTCTAAATTACTTGGGTTAAAAAATCTAGTGAGTTAGAAATTATATATGTCAAACATTTCATTATATACTTAGTTTTTACTTTTTCTTTTCTTTTTCCTTTCTTTCTTTCTTTCCTTTCTTTCCTTTTCTTTCTTTCTTTTTCTTTCTTTTTTTTTTTTTTTAATTCATGTGAGTGTGATAATTTTTACATAGTTTGGAACCCTAAATTTTTTTTTTTTTTTTTTTTACCGAATTTTAACAATTATGATTTTCTACTATGTTCTGGCAAATATACTTGCTAATGTGTGGGTCAAATATTTGTTTTTTTTAAACTTAAAAAATAACAGATTTCTTAAACAGGTTGCGAAACACGCCAGTATGCAAATGTTTATGTTTATAAGCTGGTAGACGTTACGTGTCAGTTTTAAATATCGCTCACGATCGTCATCTTAGTCTTTAGGAATTTTCCGTGGCTTTCTCAGAAACGTGCATAAATACATCACAGGATTTTTTCAAACGAATTCCACGGATGCTGAGTTATTATCTGGTTTATAATTTGTAAACATCAACACATGTTTGACTAATTATGTTTGTTTATAACACATGTTTGATATGTTTGAAATTTAACATGAATCTAAAAAAAAAAAAAAAAAAAAAAAAAAAAAAACTGTTGCAAAAGGGAGTTCTTTAATTAATAACTTGTAAACTAATTACGCAAATCCACATGAATTTTCAAAATAAAAATTCCGTTTTATGCATTTTATTATTATTATTATTATTATTATTATTATTATTATTATTGCACATATAGTTTCTTTCTATCTTATGATAATTTAAATGACATTTAAGAAGGCTAAAATATGTATTATTTATGTATTTATTAAACTAACATTTGTTGAATGTAAATTGCATTTCATATTTCTATGCCATTCTGCCATTTCGCTTTTTCTTTAAATTTAATGTGGTAATACAGAGCAAAATTTCTTATAAATATACACAATAAGAGAACTACTCTTTGTGAGAGAGAAAAAAAAAGTTTATTTATAATAGCACTAGTCCCCCACACACACACCAATATATATATATATATATATATATATATATATATATATATATATATACAGGGTGTTTATAAAGTCCCGGACCCATTTTGAAATTTAATAACTCATAAAATAATGAAGATATAGACAAACTTATGGCATTTATTGATGGAATAACTCATATATTTTCTTTTCAGGTTTGAATATCTTTACTTTTGTAAATATCGTCTTCGCGTGTGGTTAATTTCAGATAATTTCATTTTCCAGTCTAAATATCTGTACTTTTCTAGATATCGTCTGCCTATTAATTGCATTTTTTTCTCTTTTGTTTTTGGCAACTATTTCAATGTTATGTTTACTTTTGATGTGTTTGTTCTATGTAGGACTTTTGTATGTGATGTTTTATTCGATCGGATATTAAGGAGAATGCATACACCACAAGAGAAAGCACAGATTTTATGGTGGTACATAGAAACGAAATCGATAGTGCAAGCACGGAGAAATTGCAGTAGAATTTACCAAAAAGATCCTCCATCCAAAAGTAGCATCTTGCGGTGGAAAAATAATTTTCTAAAAACTGGAAGTATCGCAGATAAGATACGTCCCGGACGTCCCTACACAGGTGATTTTGATGTTGACCTTGTCAGAGAGACATTTGCACACAATCCTAGAAGATCTGTGAGATCAGCGGCAAGAGAATTGGATATGCCAATTTCGACGGTGTACAAGGTTATTAAGAAAACATTAGACTGCATGCATACAAAGTTAAAATAGTTCAAGTTTTGGAACCAGGCGATAGGCCTAGGAGGATGGCCTTTGCACCAGATATGATAAGGAGGATAGAAGATGATGCTGATTTTCTGAAGCGCATAATGTTCTCCGACGAAGCATCCTTTTTATGTTTCTGGCATTGTTAGTCGCCATATTGTGCGCATATGGGGATCTGAAAACCCCATGAATACCGCGAGGCACAAAGGGATTCCCTAAAGGTTAATGTGTGTTGTGGACTAATGCACGATCGAGTCATTGGGCCTTTCTTTTTTACGGAAAAGACGGTCTCATCAGTCGTACACTTAGACATGTTGGAAAACTCGTATTTCCACAACTAGAAGAGCTCCAGCCACATGTCTTTTTGCAACAAGATGGTGCACCACCTCATTGGGGTACCATCGTTCGTAGTTCTTTGAATGACCATTTTCCAGGAAGATGGATTGGGCGAGGATGTCCAATTCCTTGGCCACCAAGATCACCTGATATAACGCCGCTGCACTGTTTCCTTTGGGGATTTGTAAAGTAGAGTGTTTACAGGAGGAGAGTGTCGAACATTGATGATCTTAAAGTCAGAATTACAACCGCAATAGCCTCTGTGGATGCCGACATGCTTGCCGCTACCTGGCGTGAAATTGACTATCGACTTGATATTCTCCGTGCGACGAAGGAGGCACACGTGGAAGTACATTGACAAGGGTCATGAAACTTTTTGAGCCTATCTAACCATTTATGTTATTAATTTTAATCTATATTTATTATTTTATGAGTTATTAAACATCAAAATGGGTCCGGGACTTTATAAACACCCTGTATATTGTGCTTATGCAATGCTTACCCCCCCCCCCCGTTTTTTTATGTACATTTTCAATTTGAGTATTTTTTAAAAGAATTCGTTAATACTTTTAAAATAAAAGGTTTAACAATCGGTATGTTTTAGACCTATAACATGAGACATATTACAAACCTATTACTATACCATAGACCTATAACAAAAGTGGAAGGAGCAGTCCATCATTACGGGTATATAAGAATGTATGGCAAATATGGAACCGCTGACTACAGGTAAAAGGCTGTCTTTTTTAGCATCTATCGCATTATTGGCGATTTTTTGCTTTGAATATAAAAATTATTATTATTATTATTAAAAGAAACAGCAAGCAAATCTTGCGTAAAACACTGCAGCTGCTGAAATGTCCAGAGGTAAGTATGATTTCCACGAGTTATTATTATTATTATTATTAAAACAAGTTTACATTTGATTTGAAATAGTGCATGTAATTGATAATTTTTAATTTTAAAAATTAAATAAAGCTGTTATAGACATTTTACAGATACAATTACTTAAAAAGTATGAAATAATAAACTATAAAATATCCTACTTGTGAAATAATACCGTTCCTCCCTTTACAAAAAACTCTTTGTTGCTTTTTACACAATGTTTAACAACCATTGCTTGCGATAAAATTTCTTTCAGATTCAGATTCAAACAATCTAACATTTAAAAGGAAATAAAATTAAAAAAAAAAAAAAAAAAAAAAAAAAGAAAAAAAAAAAAAAAATAGAAAAATAGAAAAATTAGGAAAAAAAAAAAAAAAAATGAAAAAGAAAAAGAAAAAGAAAGATTTCGTCTGCGCAAGAGAAAGCAGATTTAACCATAAATTATTTTACTTGTGAAATGTTACCGTTTCTCCCTTTACTAAATATTCCTTGTAGCGTTTTACACAATATTTTAACAACCATTGCTTGGGATAAAATTTATTTCAGATTCAAACAATATAACTTTTAAAAGGATTTTTTTTTTTCAAAAAGAAAAAAAAAAAGAAAGAAAGATATCGCCTGCGTAAGAGAAAGCAGAGTTAACTATAAAATATCTGACTTGTGAAATGTTACCGTTCCTCCCTTTACAAAATATTCCTTGTAGCATTTTACAAAAGATTTAACAATCATTGCTTGCAATAAAATTTTTCTTTCAGATTCAAATCTTAACTTTTAAAGAGAAATAAAAATTTTCAAAAAGAAAAAAAAAAGAGAAAGAAAGATATCGTCTGCGTAAGAGAAAGAAAAGTCAACCATAAAATAACTTAATTGTGAAATGTTACCGTTCCTCCCTTTACAAAATATTCCTTGTAGCTTTTTACACAAGATTTGTCAGGTATAGCAAAGTGCTACAATTAAAACTCGCACTTTGCGGGTAAAACGTGAATCTGCTGTTTTAGGATTCGATTTGAGTAATAGAGTTAGTGCCGATCCTAAGCTAAAATTGTAAATTGAAATACGCTAATATTTTGGAAACTGAATAGTATAAAAGGAGAAAGAAGATTGCTTTTGGAGTCAGTTGGAGGGGAGTCAGTTGGAGGGGAGTCAGTTGGAGAGGAGTTAAAGTTAGTGGGAAGGAAGATTGTTTTGGAGAGTTAGGAGCGGATATAAGTGGATAGAATTCGAGTAGATAGCAGTGTCAGGGAATCCTCCCGCTAATCGAAAGCTTACTTGACCTCATGAGTTAATGAAAGTGATTAAAAGTGGTTGGGATCATTTGTGAGTAATTAAGTAAAGTAACGGAGGTTATTTATTAATATCAAAGTATTTAAGAGGGCTGCCCATTTTAAGTCGTAAGTTACTAGATGTTATTATAGTCCAGCGTCCCCCTTCTTATTTAAGCTCAATTAAAGCTCATTTATGTTATATATTTGGACTCTGTCATTTCTTCATAAATTAAGTATTTCATTTACAGCTTCAAGTAGAAAGTTAGATAAGCATGGAGAAGTTACGTTCTCCACAGATTTAACAATCATTGCTTGCGATAAAATTTATTTCAGATTCAAACAATCTAACTTTTAAAAAGAAATTAAAAAAGAAAAAAAAAAAGATAGAAAGATATTTTCTGCGTAAGAGAAAGCAGAGTTTAGAGCTTAGCAAGAAAATTTCAGTATTGGACAGTTTGAATTACTATAGTTCATAATCTCACATGACATTTTTACTTTCCGAACACTATAGTGAGGAAAGTATTGTAATCATGTCAAAAATCCGAATTTGAGATTTTGATGTTTCTATACGTTTCGAGGTCCAATGAGTCCGTTTTCACTATTTTTGCGATGATGTATGTATTTGTGTGTGTATGTATGTGTGTATGTTTGTGTGTGTATGTATATGTGTATGTCTGTGAGTGAACACGCTAGCGTCTAAACGCTTTGTTCGAATAACCTGAAAGTTGGTAGGTATATTGTAAGTCACCATAGTACGAACCCTATAGATTTTGGTGAATCTAGCACTTATAGTTTTTTTTACAGGGACACAAAGAAAAAATCTTAAAATTCTTTATCATTATGGCCTATGGGAGCAAAATCTTAAAAGTGCGATAGCATCTAAACGCCTTATTCAATTGAGCAAAAAATTTATACACTTATTATAGGTCACAAATACTCAATCTGTATAGATTCTGGAGAATCTAGCACTTATAGTTTTTTCACAGGGACACAAAGAAAAATTCTTTATCCTTATGCCTATGGGGCCAAATTTTTAAAAGTGTGATAGCGTCTAAACGCCTTATTAATCTGAGCAAAAAATTTGTACACATGTTATAGGTCACAGTTGCACCACTTGTAAAGATTTTGGTGAATCTAGTACATACAGTGTTTTTACAGGGACACAAAGAAAAATTCTTTATGATTATGGCCTATGGGACCAAATTTTTAAAAGTACAATAGCATCTAAACGCCTTATTCAATTGAGATGAAAATTTATATGAGTATTATAAATCACTGTTGCACTAACTAGAAGCATTTTGGTGAATCTAGCATTTATAGGTTTTTACAGGGGCACAACGAAAAATTCTTTATCATTATGATCTATGGGCTCAAAGTTCAGTAGCGTTAAATAAAACATCGTGTAATATATGGAGAAAAATACTCAAACACTCTATTATGGTTTTCTCTCTTTTGTTTGTTTAACAACTCCCCTTTCTTTACTTTATCTACAAAACTGTTAATGACTCAATGTTCGGAAAGTCGAGTGGAGTCACTCCAGAATTTTTTTTATGAGTGATCTTTGCCACACAAAAATGTTTCCATTGTCCCGTCCACTGTTATTGTGTATGTTTGAAACAAACATATCGATTAAAAAAAAAAAAAATGTAGTTTTTTTTAGATGTCTGCATAGCAAAAATTACCTTTCTTTCGACATAGGGTTATACTTCTTTGAGTTAAAAATCTTCTGCTTTCATCACAGAAAATTATTTTAATAAAATGTATTTTTAACAAAATTTTTGCTCTGCGTGAATTTTTTCTAGGAATATACAGAAGAAAATTTGTGACAGCTGCAACATAGTAGCTTTAAATTCGCGTGTAAAAATGAAAAAAAAAAATAATAATAATAATAAAATAAAAATAACGACTAAAGTTCTAAAAGGTTTCAAGTTTCATGCCGTGTTCTAACACCATTAACTTTAAATATACTTTTTTCTTAGTGACAAGAAAAAAGTAAAATTTTTGATACACCCCTCTATTTATAAGCATGTTTACTAGCATGTGTAGAGTGAAATTCATACGGAATTTCAGGACAATTTACGTTTAAAAAATGTGAAACTTAAAACTGCTTTCATATTGTTATATTTTTAAAGTAGAACAAGAAGGAAGTACTTAATTAGGAATTCCGCTTTAGAGTTCGCTTTATAAAATCATGTTAAAGGCGATATAGGAAGAGCTATAGAATGGATTTACTTTCTTGGAAGAACATTTTTCTAGTGCTTAATATATATTATTATCTACCAAAAAAAATTTTTTTAAATGTAATATTATGAATAAAATAAGTAAAAGTTAGATAGTGAAAGATAATTCTACACAAATGTTTCATGACAACAATGTATTAGACGTATGTATTTACAACAATGTATTTTCAAATTATATTGAAAAATCTGTTTAAAGCATAGATTTAAAATAAAAGAAAGAAAAATAATGATTATCATTTTTTAAATTATATATATATATATATTTTATTTTCTAAGAAATTGTGTTATTTCACAAAATTAAAATAACAATATCAATAATAATAATAATAATACTTATTTTTCTTTCTACTATTACTTTCTAGCTAAATTGAAAAATATTTATGAATTACATATTTTTGATTCGTAAAAAATTATATATTGTTTGAAAATTATTATGTTTATGAGGCTGACATAAGCATGTTTACATTTTGAGGAACAGTGGGAAATATGAAATAGTCAGGTAACATGGAATACTGTCGCATCTCACCTGTATGTGCTGCAACCTATTCGAAGCGCATCAGATGTCTGCAATGTGCCTGAAATATGAACTCTAGTTCACTTTGTGTCAACGAGAAGAGCCCTTTTTCGTCATGCAACATTTTGGTTAATCCAGATTCAAACTTTTTTGGATATATGTATTGCGAATAATGGAATCTGATTATGAAGAAGTAAAATGAGGGAAAACCTAGTGTTATTTCTGGATATTTGACAGTTTTTGCATTCTGATTACAGTATGCTGTGCGTAATGAATACGCCAAAATTTCTGAAAATGTCCACTTTAAAAAAGTGGAATTTTCTTTTCCCAATGTTTAAAAAGGAAACCATTATATCTCCATTAATATATTTGGTAGCCTCTTAAATATTTATACAGTGTTAATGATAAAGCCAATGCTACACATGCGTCACATGCTACAGCCAAAATGCATTTCAAGCATTACATTTTACAGGGTGATCCAAAATATTTTGATTTTTCTTTAATTTTTTACTAGTCTCTTTTTGCTTTTCCGGACACAAAATTTGCTGAAATATATGAGGTATAACACGTTCTTTTCGCTTCCAAAGTTTCAAGATGAATCCAAAAGTAATTTTCTAGATATTTGACAAAATGTCTAAATTCAAAATAATCCAAATGCTTATTGGTAGGTAGTGTATAAATCAACCTCAACTACATAAAACTACTACCACATAAATCTACAAAATAGCGATTTGGACAAAATTTAATACCAACTGACCCATAGTCTTTCGATTTTTGCAAATCTTGGATGTTGATATTTTTTTTTTCTATGGAGCACACTGTCCAAAAAAATAAATAAATAAATAAATAAATAACATGTTAAAAATTTTCCTAATTATTTTTATCTTACTGTTTATAATAAGAAAGAAGTTATTAAAATATATATATATATATATATATATATATATAAAGACAAAAAAAAAAATATATATATATACAGACACGACATTATTTCATTATTTAAAACATGAAAATCTGACATTGACAGATTTTAATTTAGTGCCAGAGGCCTACTGCTAAACTTGTTAATATCGACAAATTCTTCTTTAGTTAATTCGTGACGATCTAAATTCCATGATAAAGTTTTCATTAAATCAAACCAATGTGTTTCAGCTGCAGATACTGTAACAAAAAACGTTGGAAGTCCAAGCTGTCTTTTAGCCGCAAAACAACGTTTTTTCTCTTTTTCCCATTGAGGGGGAGGTGTGCCTTGGGAGGGACTCATGTCAAAGGTGTGCCTTGGGGGGGGACTCATGTCAAAGTTGTACCTTGGGGGGGACTCATGTCAAAGTTGGGCCTTGGGGGGACTTCATTCAATAAATCCCCATTCAATAAACCGACTGAAATAGGCCCTTAGCACTATTAAGAGTGACGTATAAAAATTCGACAACGCTGTACCGACTGAAATAGGCCTCTAGCACTAAAAAAAAAAAAAAAAGAAAAAAAAAAAAAAAAAAAAAAAGGTCCTGTTTGCCGCAATTTGCTGCCAGAAATTTTCTATAATTCAGAAAAATAAGTTCTATCAACGTAATTTTTTCGTTGATAGAACATACTTTTCAGAACTATAGAAAATTTCTGGCAGCAAACAGGACTTTTTTTTGACAGTGTATTTTTTTCAATAATAGTTTCAAAATGAAACATTTATGTTGTAATTATTCACTATTTTCTCTAAAAATGCTACTATATTCCATATTAATCCTTAAGGAGAAGGTTATTACATATTTCTATTCACAACTACTCCATTGTATGCTCTTTGTCCATAGTTCATAAAAATAGTTTTTTTTTTTTTTTTTTTTTTTTTTTTTAAACTAAACTTTTTCATGTAAACTGTATTTTTTGTAACATAAAATCGTCAAACACATTAACAACACACGAAAAATTGTAATAATTAATTCCTTAATGATCCAAAACACTACGATTTATTATGGTGAAAAATATAAATAATATTCCACACTCAATTGCATTCCTCAAAAAAAAAAAAAAAAAAAAAAAAACTTTGAAATAATAGGGGAAGGTGGTCTAAAACGACCACCTTAAGGTAAAAACTTCTCTAAAATGACATTAGTGTTGAAATAAAACTTTGGCTATTTGTTAGTACGTTTTACACTATATTTTGCATTATAAACATATTTCAATAATATTTTGAACCTAAATTGAGTAATGAAATAAATATATTTTTAGAAAAGTGTTCAAAGGATCATTTTACCCTCACAATGGCAAGATAATCATTTATTTAAAAATAAGTTATTTTTATTATTTATTTATTTATTTATTTATTTTTATCTGAAAAATAAAGGATATAAAAGTAATAATGACGATCCATAAGGAAATAGAATAAGTAAACGAGGTCATATTTCTGTGCATGGAAGACTGTATATCTAAATAAATAGGAAAATCCGTGCTTACCTTATGACAGATGTTATAAAATTAAATATGCACATTTTGAGATATTGAAGGTCGAAGGACAAAATACCAGACCTTAAAATAAAATTAAAACATATATATATGTGTGTGATGTATCATTAAAAGCTTAAATAATAAGCTTTTTAACGGTATTATCCTTATATCTTTAAGTTTATTACAGAACAAAATATGGGTAAAACTTACGTTTTGTTAATATGGAAATACTGAAGGAGGGTTGGACTTTAATTTATAACTCAGCATCCCACTGCCGTCCCATGTGAAATTTACAATAATTATAGATAATAAAAGTAAATATAACACACATAATTTTAAAAGAAAATTGAATATGTATTTTTTGAGTTATGGAAGCAGAAAGAGAACAAAATATTTGATTTAAAAATGAAAATAAAAAAAAAACATGTATATATGTGACATATCATTTGAAAGCCTATATTATAAGCTTTCTATTGATATCAATCTTATATAACTTTAGTTAATTGAAAAACAATATGGGTACATTTGTATTTTGAACGAATGTACATATGGGACGAATTTTGAAAATTTGCATTTTTTACCCATTTTTGCAGTCCTGTATATAAAAAACTAAAAGAGGTAGGGACTTATTAATTGGTATATTCATTCTTCTGTAGAACAAATTAATGAGTCCAGTTTCATAAAAATCTGAGGGGGTCAGGTTTTTACTGTGTTCATTTGTCATGTAATGACCCTAAGTTAAAAAAAGAGAAATATATAATATTATTAGAGTATTTAAATTTCTATATCAAAAATTAAGGCGTGAATCCCAGGTCAAAAGTTTTTAAGACACTGTAAGTGTATTTGTTAACTTAGTACCTTTTGTATACCGGAAAATTCTGATATACTTTTTTTTTAAATTTTACTTTACCAGTGAAAACCGTTATAGTTCACTGACTGAATAAAATAAATTTTTCTATTAAATTTTTCCGGTATCCAAAAGTGCTAAGTTGACAACTACGACTGTAAGGTGTAAAGGACTCCAAGTATATAGTGTAGTGTTCGCCATGTAGATGGTATTGTGTTTGTGAAGCACATTTACCGAATATATGCAGCAACTATTGGCAGCATAATTCGGAAAACACGTGCTATTCAATTTCGCTTATAAGCGGGATTATTTTGTTTTGTTTCATTAAGTTCTTTTGTAAATAATTTAATTTTAATGAGCTTGAATTTTTGTTTGCGTTAAATATTTTTAACACCTTACAATAATGTTTAAGTATGATTATGACTTCAATGAGTCCATCTGCTTTGTACTTTCCGAACGTTATAGTGAGGAAAGTATTGTAATCATGTCAAAAATCCGAATTTGAGATTTTATGTTTCTATACGTTTCGAGGTCCCCTGAGTCCGTTTTCACTATTTTTACGATGATATATGATATGTGTCGCATATGTATGATATATGTGCAGTCGGTAACAAAAGTGTCCGAACACTAGCAAAAAATTCCTATGTAAAAGAAGTACACTTTACAAGGTTTTGTCGAATCCTGTTCTTAGTCAGCGTAAGTACATGACTCGATAAAGATTTATTTAACAAAACCGTATGAAGTGTACTTTTTTTACATAGGAATTTTTTCTAGTGTTCGGACACTTCTGTTACCGACTGTATGTGTGTATGTATGTGTGTATGTCTGTGAGTGAACACGCTAGCATCTAAACGCTTTGTTCGAAAGAGCTGAAAGTTGGAACGTATATTGTAAGTCACAATAGTACGAACCCTATTGATTTTGGTAAATCTAGCACTTATAGTTTCTTTGCAGGGCCACAAAGAAAAATTCTTTATCATTATGGCCTATGGGACCAAAATCTTAAAAGTGCGATAGCATCTAAATGCCTTATTAATTTGAGCAAAACTTTTATACACATACTATAGGTCACAGAACTCAATCTGTATAGATTTTGGAGAATCTCGCAAATATAGTTTTTTTTACAGGGACAGAAATAAACTTTTTTATCATTATGGCCTATGGGGCCAAATTTTTAAAAGTTTGATAGCATCTAAACACCTTATTGAATTGAGCTGAAAATTTATATGAATATTATAAATCACTGTTGCACTAACTAAAAAAGTTTTACGCCTTATAAGTAAACGCCTTATTAATCTGAGCAAAAAATTTGTACACATGTTATTGGTCGGTCACAGTTGCACCAACTGCATTGATTTTGATGAACTTACTAGCACTTACAGTTTTTTTACAGGGACACAAAGAAAAATCCTTCATCATTATGGCCTATGGGACCAAATTTTAAAAGTGCGATAGCATCTAAACACCTTATTCAATTGAGCTGAAAATTTATATGAATATTATAAATCACTGTTTCACTAACTATAAAAAGTTTGGTGAATCCAGCATTTATAGGTTTTTACAGGGACACAACGAAAAATTCTTCATCGTTATGATCTATGGGCTCAAAGTTCAGTAGAGTTAAATAAAACATTGTGTAATATATGGAGAAAAATACTCAAACACTCTATTATTGTTTTCTCTTATTTGTTTGCCTAAAAATTCCTCTTTCTTTACTTTATATACAAAACTGTTAATTACTCAATGTTCGAAAAGTCGAGTGGAGTCACTCCATATTTTTTTTTCCGTTTGTCTACCTGTCCGCTATATAATATCCGTTAGTATTTGTAGAATGCCTAAGAAATAATTTATGCTATTAAAGTTTATCATGGCATGTTCTCTATTGAAAATGGTATAAATACTACAAGTACTTTGAATACAAGAACTTGCAAAAGATTTCAGATATATTGCGGTTTGTCTGAGGTCAAACCGGTTTTAATATCTCAATGTTACATATAACATAACTAAATTAATGCATCATTTTCAGATAAACAAAATTATTTTTCCTATTAAAAAAGGTGTATTTAACATAACTTATTGGTTTTATAGAGCCTTACAAAGTTATATTGATTCACAATGCTATAGAAAGGGGAAATTGTTCAGTTTAAATTTTCAGTGTTGTGAATAATTTTTATACACTAATAAAAAATTGGTGTAGTTTGAACCAAATCTTGGTGCTGAAGTAGTTGCAACCACCTGATGGTTTAACCTTTTACTATGATTTGGTAATTTTATGTTTAAACAAATATTGATATTATTTTTTAAAAAAGATCGCCAACTTGGGGATCGAACTGAAGAACTTCTTGCCTCACCTCTAAAACTCTGGCACTTAGCCACTATTTCTTGCCCACTAATTCTGTGTTTCGTTGATTTTAAAAAAAGAGGCTAAATATTCTAGGATCATACCTTGACCTATGGATGAATTGTTGCACAGAATTTTCATTTTACCCTACGATTTCGACCACGATCTTTAATTTAAGCTTGGTTTGGTTTCAAAAAGAATTTTTTTGATTCATACTTCCTTCAGTGTATAATAGTTTTTTCTGTCTTCTTAAGAGGATATACTTCAATAAATTTTCCTATAGTAACATCTGGTTAGTGACCAATTGAATAAGTAACTTTTTTTTTTTTTTTTTTTTTTTTTGTAATGAATGTTGGCTTTGAATGACATAATGACACGCGATCTCACTGTACAGATTTAAATTACACTTTTCCGTTTACAGGCGGTGAAAATTTACACTCTCTTTCCAGCGCGCTAGTGGTACTCATGAAGATGTACCATATCCTGAATACGAAGGGAATTACAATTGCATGTACACTGAAACACTTCCTTTGTAAGTGAATGTATGATATCTCCAAGTGCAATTAGAAATCAATCGCATGAAGTAGAAAACTTAAAAGTGACGTTTAACCATGCTATGGTATTGCTTATAACATTACCCCATATAGTGGTTAAAGTTTGAACTGAAATATGTATCAGCGGATGCATGGTTTTCTGGAAAGTTTAGCAATGTACACAACTACATAAAGTATTCTTTTTAATGCTTTATCTCTAAGAATTGAGCTACAAAAATTCTATTGCTATACACTTCACTAAATTGTAAAAAAAAAAAAAAAAAAAAAAAAAAACTGAGTTAGAAAACAAAATATAATTTTCCATGCTTTCTTTTCTTTCTAGTTTAAAAACAAATTATTATTTTTAAATTTTCATTATAGAGATAATATACTTTCAACATTAAACGCTACAATATGTGTAGAAGGAATGTGTAATAATTTAATCGAGCGGCATATATTATTATTTTTTTTTCCTTATTTTTCACTTTTTTTTAAATTTAAGGTCCAGAATTCTTTGTTATATTAACTCGATTACAACAAAAGACAGAGAATTAAAATAAAATAACATTCGTATATTCTTTGGTAAAATATTTCTTTATACAACGTACAAATTAATCGAATTATAATCCCAGATTCTTTTCATTGTTTTGGAAATATTTTAAATCTTCAAAAGGAAATATTTTGAATCAATATAATAAAAAAAAAATGCGTTTTTATCCTTTAATTAAAAAAAAAAATGAATTAAATGAACTCGTTATGATCTGGAATTATTCTAAAACTGTTTTCTTAAATTTATGTTACCGAAAAAGGAAAAAAAAAAGAAACGTAAAAATAAAGTAAATAAATTAAAAAAGAAAAAAAGCAACAACAAATGCTACTAAAACAAGAAAGTCAAAATAGCATAAGTTAAAAGAAGTGAAAAACAAAACAAACAAATAAACATAAAAACACAGAACAATGAAAACACCATATTTATAAATCTTTTTTAAAAGCGATTTTATCAGCAAATGCAATTTTTAAAATATAGGCTTTCTTTTTCGGAAGCCATAATAAATATAAAAAGCAATATATATATATATATATATATATATATATATATATGTTTTAAGGCTTTGTTTACTGAACCACAAAATGAGGATTCTTTTTCTTTTTTTAAAATTTTCTAAAAATCTTGTTTATTCCCCATCAATTATTTTTTTTTATATTTAAGGTAATAAGCTTATAGCAGAAAAAGCAAGCACAATATTGGAAAACTAAGCACATTGGAAAATAAATATTTATTGTTATTTTTTTTTCTTAACTCCATTATTTGAAAGTAAACTTTGGTTTATTTGTAATTTGTTATTTCTTTTTAAACGTCAGCATATGAATATTATCTTTTACTTTTTAAAGTAAAATAATAGTTCCTTTTATTAAACTTGAAATGTCAACTCCTAACTTTTTTTTCAGTATATAAAACTTTTTTTATTGTTGTTTATTTATTTGTTTATTTTTACAGGAAAATGAATAATAAATTTACGTTGAATTGCTTTATGGTCCATAACACATTTTTATTTATATTATTAAATACAAACTATATTTATTTTTTCACAACTGAGTTATCAAGATTGCTTAAATATCTAACTCCATTTTTAAAATTTCTGCAATAATGGTTAAAAAAAAAAAAAAAAAAAAAAAAAAAAAGTTTGAAAGACATAAAAAAAAAAGAATTCATTGTACCATAAATTACACAAGTTTCACAAAATGATGAAATTTATTTTTGTAGGCAATATACCCTTGCTTCATATCTTTTCTAATCCATATATGATTAAAAATAAAGTATTGTATTAGGTGCAAATTTTAAAATCTGGCATTTCACTATAGCTCTATGTTTTCAGACCTACTGAATAATGAGGTTATTAATCTTTGGTCTTTATGTCTGTTTATGGATACACGTGTGCGTTCATACTTTTTATCAGCATGACAGAATAACAGATAGTAGCACTAAGTTTAAATTCGGTATTCCAAGTCTATATCATACAGGTATCACTGAAATGTTTTTACTGAGATTGAAAAAATGGTCTGCGTCCAGACACAGAAAAATAAGTTAAAATTCGCGATATAAGTTAAAATTCATGTTTGAATCACCTCTTTCTTTTATTTATTTATTTATTTAACATTGCAAAATTAATATGTATTTTTAGGTGCACAAGGGTCGCAGAATGATAACTGTCAACATCTTAAATAATATTCCGTAGTGTTGTTAGTCCCGCTATTTTTTTCACACTACTAATTTTGAAGAGTAATTTTCTCAAAATTTAACTATGATAAATTAAGAAGAAAAATACTTTCCGAAAATTTTAGAGTAAAGGAAAACATGGGACTAACAATATAACGGATAATAATAAGAGGTAGGCAGAATACCTATATGTTTATGCTCATTTTATTCTTTAGTCACTGCTATTTTAGAATACCATATTTTTAAATAATAACTTAGTCCTGAAATGTTTAAAGATAATTTCTTTCTATAGTCCTAGGACCCTAGTGCAATCAATCAGCCTTAAGCCACACAATAATCCAACAACCATCCTTGTGTACAATATAGCCTGTAGAATATGGATTCCTGTAGAATATAGGAAAAAAAAAATACTAACTATTTATTTACAGGGACAAAATAACAAAGATGGACGAAATAGAGTCTACGATTGGAAATTTTTCGAGCTGTATTTTTATGTATTGTTTTTATTCTACTAAATTAAAGAAAACCGTGTGGCGTGATTTCAATTTACAGCAAACATTCAGATCTACAAAAAATTAACGGAATACATTCTTTTCTATTAGATTTAATTAATGGAAATATGATATAGTAATTTATGTTAAGTACTGGGAAACTATCAATTAAAATGATTTATAATGTTCCTATCTTTTTGTCGCGGTGTGTATCTTAAATTAGAAAAAAATTTAGTCTTAAAATTTTTCTAAATTAGTTTAAAAACAAAAAAGAGTCTGGGAATAGTGTTATTTTATAATAATAATAAATGATAAGCACAATTTAGATAATGTTATTTTATGAAAAGTCAAAGAAAAAACCCTTTGTACCTACCTTTTTGTCGCGGGGTGTATGTATATTAAAAGAAAATGAATACATATATTTAATATAAGAACTAAAAAATGTGTCAATCTTGTATTACCATATATATATATATATATATATATATATATATATATATATATATATATATATATATATATATATATATATATATATATATATATAAGCTTTTCGTTATAAACTTGAATGCATATGCATATATTTTTACAGAATCTAAGTAAAATATAATACATAGTAAAATATTATAATAGTAAAATATATTTGAAATAAAATTGAATTTTTCATAAATGTTTTTGTTCTATATTCCTGAAAAAATGTGAAAGGATGCTAAAAAAGAATTTTAAGCAGTCATGTAAAACCTCAATTTACAGAGTGTTAACTTTCGGTTTTTCGTGACAGCACGTGAATATCAACTTATCTTCAACAAATGCTTTATAGGTTATTCACTGTTTTTTTTTTTTTTTTTTTTTTTTTCCTAAACTTTTGCACGATTAGAGTTGTGGAAACAAGAATGTTTTGCTACACTGAAGAGGTTTTATACTACCTTGAAATCAATTTAAAAAAATAATAGTAAAATGAGACTTTTATGGAGTATATAACGGTAATTAAGGAAAATAAAAAAAATAAGAGAGAGGAAAAAAAAATATAATATATATATATATATATATATATATATATATGTATTAATGTTAGGGAAAGAAATTTAAAAACTATATTTCTCTATTATTTCAGTTTTAAAAAAAAGCATTATATGAAATATTGTTTTAAATTTTTGGTATATGAAGGAATTTCATGAGAACATATACCGCCGAGTTAAAACATTTTAAGTTGGAAGGATTACTGTTAACATTTATATTTACTTTTTTTCGATTGCTTAATTCTTTAAATCTTTAAATTTGTAAATTTTTATTTTTATCAAAATTTTCTTATATAACTTATTGGTAGAAATGTAACGCAGAACTCAATCCACTATTTATATAAACAAATATTCTTGTTATTCAATATGAGATTTATAAAGAATAAAACTGTTTTTTCGTAAAGAGTTTGGCGCAGTTTCTCATCCCCATAACTTAATACATTAAATTTAATTGCTTTTGTAGAATTGTCTTTTTTACATAATATTATCTTATAAAGTATAATTAAATAGGGACAAAAAATAACTGCTTATGATTTAAAATTATTTTTTTTAAGTTTAACAGTGTTAAATGCTTAAACTTTTATTCTTATTCTTAATTTTAATTTATAATTTTTCTTTGTGTTTAAAATTTAGTACTAACCAAATAAATGTATTCCAGCTGCCGGGCATTTTTATCTTTCATCAATATTTACACATCATATGAATTTCAAGTATTCTTTTTCACGATGTTATCAAAATGTTGTCAATTTTGAAAATAAATCTTTGTAAGCATTCCCGCGAGAAGTTATTTTGTGTAAAAGATAGTCTGTGTAAATACCATTAAAAACATTCCGAAGCACCTATATGATATTTATCGATAAAATGTCATTCAATAAGGGGGGAGGGGGAAGGCACGAAGAAGAATTTTTCATAAATACATTTCAAAATCTTTTTCATAAATTAAACATTAAAAATATACATATTACGCGAATCATCCTTTTTTTTTTTCATGTGATATTAGATGGAAGCGTTTGAAAACTTTAAATATTGATTTTCTTTTCCGGAAAAAAGAAATGAAGAATAAATTTTACAGTATCTGATGGGGCGTAAAATTAACTTATGGTGTGCAAAAAGTTATCAAACTGTATATAAGATTCAGATAGATTTCCTTAATCTAAAATAGAAAATATATATATATATGCTTTGTCTTGGCATATATGATTAAAAGTTATTGTGATTACGTATGAATCATGCATTCTTTCTAAATCAGTAAATATGTGTCTTGTACTAACAATGCTAATAAATTAAAAAGATGTCAGCTCTGTTTATGTTTATTCATAAGTAAATTTATTATATTTAACATTAATATAAATAAACCCATTCATGGTCATGCCATTTTTTTTTTCGTTTTGAAGCCATTTTAGTGGGATGTGTTTTATATATTTTTAAGTCATTAAGTACTAATAATATTACAAATTTATCAGGAATTCTGAGAAACTGATAATTTTCTATTCAGCAAATTCGTAGCAATGAATAAATGATTCAGAAGTAAAAAACTCTGACCACGTATACGCGGTCATGACCATGAAAGGGTAAAATAAACTGGTGTGTCACTCACACGACATTCTCTTACCTTGAAATTTAATACTATATATACAGATTGGAGATAAAGGGTAAGATAACGAGTTATGTTATGTAAACCTATGTTAAAGCTATTCAGATTAGGCTTTGGAACAGCTTTATGTGACAAATAATGTGAGGTGGGTTACCGCCTCCCCCTTCTCAACCCGCCGTTTCGTTAATGTATCTACATTTATATAGAATTCAAATCTATTATTAAATTCGAAAGATTTTTAAATTATTCAGACAACTTTCAAACGCAATATTCCATGAAACGTATCATTCTTGATCACATTTTTCTAGTAACAAACGTATTAACTTCAAAATACAACATTTGGATCGCCTGAAATTAGTTGTTTTTAATTTATTCTAAGAGCTACAAAGATTAAACGTTAAAAACCTGATTTCGGTATTCAAGAAAACTCAAAACGTGTAAATATACAAAAACCCAAACGATGAATATTTAGCTTAAATATATTAGTTACCATATACTAGGATTTACCATACACCAAGCTATGGGGGATTAATTTAATTTTCTGAGCAGCTTTTTTGACATAGTAAAATATTATGGTAAATCACTTCCACTAGCAATAAAAAAGAAAATTGTGGCTTAAATATTGGCAGGCCTGAATATCTTCTGATAGTTATGTACACACCGCACGGGGCAAATAAATATAATCTTGTATTAGTAACACAGTTCACAACCTGAAATACACTTCCATGGCTTTTCAAGTATTGTCGCACTAATCTAGTTCTTTTGTGTAGCCCTGTAAACGAATTGTAAATGATTTCCGTACCATATGGTACATGAAACATGTGTTTACGCATGAAAAAATATATATTCGTTTCAATTACTTTAGTGCAGTCTACAGATGTTTAAACTCTACTCTACTCTATTCTAAGGTGAGTTTAATGGAAGGTAAATCTGATTCAGCTAAAATATACCTTTCAACAAACTCACTTTTTCTCAATATATTTATCAATATATATATCTCAATTATAATTCTTGGGTTATCTGTAGTATTTCCTGCCAGTGTAATTTATCATACATTTGCCAAACTAAACGCAGTCTTAAATTCCGCCATAACCCCTTAACGCGCGCTGTCCTCACTGCGAGGACGCAAAATTTAAGAACCAGCTGTAAAAATTCATCCCGGAAAATTTTTAGCAAAAATTTACGTTTATAACATAGCAGAAACGGCCGGGTTTTTTAACCTTGAAATTTAAATTTTCTTTTAGTTTAATTCAGTTCATGAATTCCGGTGGAAGTATAATTTAAATGATCCGAATTGTCTTGCGCCGCAAGGGGTTTAAAAAACATATTAAATGCGTCCATAAACAAGAAACCAATATGCTATTTCTAAGCATTGCTGGGAGGAAAACCATAATTTTAAATTTGATTCAGCTAGAGTAATTTAGAATCCCCAATCCACTGACGAACTCGACTTCTTTGAAGCTTTTCATATTTAAAAAAATCTTTAAAATATTTTTAATTGTGATTTCACTGTGCCCGTTTGTCTGATTATTGGAAATTTTACATTCACTTCACATTTTCTTAATTTATTCCATATTTTTACTACTTGAGTTTAGTATTTTCCTATTAATCAATTCCGAAAATTTCGCATAATTATACTGGCTGATCATCCTAAGCTGAATCCCCGCCCTTTTCTATATATTAGAGCACTTCACTCACAATTCTTTATGCACGGATGACGGTACGTTAAAGACTACCGAAATAGCAGTTTGCTTTACTGTTATTTATTTTTGGCGTTATAAACGTTGTTATTTGCCTTGTTTATAATTCCACACCAAGTCTTTCATCAATATTAAATTATACATTTTTTTAACATTAATACATATAAAAACATGTAACTTAGATTATTAATGAAGAAATATTTCTAAGAAAAAAATAATAATTATGGAAAAAAAATCTTTAAATTGCCTTGATTAACGTGATTCTTAAGCAATGCACATGGATATATATATTTTTTTTTCAATAAGAAAAAAAATGTGAAAAATTTGTTCACATAAAAAAGTACCAATGTATACACAGTTCTCGATTTTACTGGCTTTTTTAGGTACATTATCAGAATTGTTGATCACCTTCATCAATTTAGCAAGGGAAAAAAAAATCATATGGATAAAAAAAAACCTTTAAAAAATAAAATATAAACTCCAATTTACTCGAAAACAGATAAGTAACATATTTATTGAAATGAGTTGCAAAAATTTCAAAATGGTTGAATACCATAGCTCGCCAATTATTATCAAAATTTCCAGCTATTGTATAGAAATGTTGTATAAATTATAAAAAGTTAGTTTTAGTCCTTTGTAATTAATGCATAATACAGCGTTCAAAAAGTTTTTCATTGAAGAATTATACTTTTTTGTACGAATTGACGGATTTAAACTGTACTCGATTATGTAGCTTTTTAAGAAAACTGTGACAGTATGAAGATGTTAAATGAAGCTGTGATCCACACCAGTTCAACCGGCCAAATATGACCATTAATTAGTTAATTATTATTTTTCTAATGTAATCAGATTTTAAGAAAATTAAGAGATTTTTTAAACTCATAATTACTGATCAAAGACTTTTTTTTTTTTTTTTTTTTTTTTTTTTTGTTAAAGCAATTTAAAATTCCCTTTGTTAAAAAAAAAAAAAAAGAAACTATTATATATTTTAATGCTGAAAGCAAATAGGTTATAGTCTGAAATAAGTTGGGAGATAGTCAATAGTAACTGAAAAACGTCAAAGTGAAAACAGCCTGAAAAATAATATTTTAATTTAATTTTTGAAGTTCCATTAAATGGATTTTCCCTAAACATAAGTAAGAACTGTGTTAATTAAACTAGTATTCTTAAAAAAAAAAAAAAAAAAAAAAAAAGCAAAAATGCAAAACACACACACACACACACACAAAAAAAAAAAAAAAAAAAAAAAAAAAAAAAAGAAAGAAAGAAACACAAATATACAGACGATTACACGCTTCGAAATTATAACATACTTCATTTTATGGTGCGATTTCAAAACAATAAATTAGGATCAAAGTATATCATTTAATACTGAAAATTGATAGTATCCGTCTCACAGTTCATTAATGTTAAAGAAAAAAAAAAAAAAAAAAGAAAAGGGTTCCAACGTTAATCTTGACAAATTTGAAAATATTTAGCAAATATTTGATGTGCTATTATATTTATGTACTGGATGCCGCATCAGTCTGTATGCATTTTAAAAAGTCATAAAATTTAAAGCAATTGGTAGAATTGTACGCGCGGTTACCAAAAAAGTTATTTTTGTGAAGTTATTATTATTATTATTATTATTTTCGTAAAGAAAATGATAAAAGTTCAAATTTTCTTCAATTGAGGCCGAACAAATCATACATTTTCTTAAAAAAAAAAAAAAAAAAATATCTTAATATATATAAATCTCGTGTCACAATGTTTGTCCTCAATGGACTCCTAAACCACTTAACCGATTATAATAAAATTCGCACACCATGTGCAGTTCGATCCAACTTGAGAGATAGGATAGTTTAAATCTCAAATTATAGTCGCAATTTTAATTTATTGCTAATTATTTGTCTGTTATTATTTGACAGTCACAATTATCTGTTAACTCCAAATGATTCTAACAGATGTCGATACCTTTCGACTGGGTTGAAATGAAAGCTGAAATATATTTGGTGCTGCCATCTACACAAAGAATCTTCAACTTTTTAACCTATTAATAAATTTCGTATAATTCAATTATTTCCACTTTTTAAATTTTTGGTGTTAGCATAGCCGGCCACGTGTTACTTAGACTGAAGTGTAAATTGAATTCATATTATAATGAAGATAATACAGTGAAATTAATCCTGTGTTTTACTTATTTGTGCTTCATTGATCAAAACTTTATAATTTAATCTGTATATATATATAAATTACGTGTCACGATGTTTGTCCGGGGTAAACTCCTAAACTAAGGAACTGATTTTGATAAAATTTTGCACACTGTGTGCAGTTTGATCCAACTTGAGAGATAGGATAGTTTTTATCTCAATTTATTGTCACAATATTGTTTTAGTGCAATTATTTGTTAATTATAGACCTTTATTAAAGTTGCTCCAAAATATCTGTGAGTTCCATTAATTTAATTGTTGCCAAAAAAAAAAAAAAAAAAAAAATACGAGTTCATTTTCTTTCGACATAAAAATAAATACATTTAATCAAACGTAAACGTTAAAAAATTATAAAAAGTTAAATTATGCATCTCACGAAAATTGACGTCATAATCAATTTAAAGATTTTATACACATTGATAAAGTGCTAATGTAGTTCTATCATAGATATAGTAATATATATAGATCTCTCATCCCCATGTTATCGTAGAAAGATTTTTGATGCCGAAAAAAGATAAAAAATAAAAGCTTTGGAAACAGCCATTAAGTGGTATTGAAAAAAAAAAAAAAAAAAAAAAAAAAAAAAGAAAAAGAAAAGAAAGAAAGAAATATGAATTTGAAACTGTATCTGGAGTCTTCCATTCCCCTTTAGCAAATAAATTATTCATAAATTTTATTTGCTAAAATATTAGTATGTATTCCCGTGTGTATTCACACGGGGAAAGACGGCCATATTTTGGTAAAAACGTCGTCTTTTCCCAAATGAAAAGGAATAACTTTTTTCTCCCCAATGATCACTCTATTCTATATATGCTATACTATATCTATGAGTTCTATACGCAAGCGAAGTGTGACTCACTGACCGTCTGTGCAGCCAAGAAAAAGATTTCCTATGTTAATTGCCCACTGGATTTTTTGTAAGAAATTATTAAAAATCGAGGAAATTTATTTCCCGATTTTAATCCTTATATTTGGGTATAGATATGTATTAGTTATCGCGGGTGTTAGATTGAATTATTTTGCTGTCAAATTGACAAAATTTTAATTTTAAATTTTAAAACTCTGTCGCCCTTGGCTTTTTATTATTATTATTATTATTATTTGGCGATCAAAAGCGTAACACGAAAATATACATGCCAGATGTATGCATTGTACGAAATGTAATATGTATTATTCATTGTACGTATGTATGACATGTAATATGTATTGTACGAAATATTGTTTCATATTATTCATTACTCTTTTAATATAAGTTGTTAAAATAACCATGATTTTTGAAAGGAATTAAATATTTTCGCCAGATAATTTGGCGATATTCTTTTTTTTTCGCCAAGGATGACAGAAATGAAATCTATTCCGCTGCAAAATATTAGTATCTTACATCAGATATTTTATTTAGACATTTGAAAACAAATTTGACTTCAAACTATGATAGAATATTTATCATTTTCCTTTTAATTTGTATATTATTAGTATATTAAAATTTAAAAGCATGGTATATAAAAAGATTTTTTTTTTTTTTTTTTTTTTTAAATCTTATAATTATTCTTATCTTAATCCTCAATGTTTCCCATCTTTATTGACTTGAATTTACTATTAAAATTTTAACATACTCAAAAACTTCTCATCACTTCGTTAAAATACACTAAACTTTTCCAAAATCTTTTTGTATTTAAAATGATACATGTATTTACTTTAAATGTCCAATATTTCATAAGATTTCCAATTTTAAAGTTTTAAAATATTTATCAAATTTACTTATTTTTCTGGTTTAGCCTTATTGTTTTCCCTTTTATAACTACAGCTGTTGCCCTCTTTAAAATATTTAAAATGATGAGGTCATTTAATAGTAAAATTATCCATTATAGCATATATTATATTTCACTCCTCCATAAAAATTGATTTTAAAATCGTCTGTTTCTTTTATACTTTTATTTTAATAGAATTTTAATAGAATTTAATTTATATGTTAGTCATTTTAGCAATTTTATCCAAAGTAGCATTAGAAATAATATATATCACTTCTCCATTAAAATTTATAGGACCCTACAATAAAATTAATTTGTGCTTAATATCAACACTACGAAAATTTTTATAAATCGCTTCCAAATTTTGACTTAAGTTTCAAATCTCAACCCTGTGGGTTTTTACATCGGCTACAACGTTTTCGTCTTTGTTCGTAAATAATAATTTAACTGTACTAAATAGTTTACAGCCGTATAATTCAACGTATAACTTAGTCACAGCAACGCGTGGCCGGGTCTGCTAGTATATATATATATATATATTTTTTTTCATGCAAATGTTTCTAGGCATACATATCCTGTTAAAACAGGAATGAACTACTACGTCAGAAACGCCAAAGAAAAATTAATAATTTATAAAAATATAATAATATATAATTTAGAATATAAAAATATAATATAAAAATAATATAATATAATATATATATATAATATAATATTAATGTAATATTAATATAATATAATATAATATAAAAATATATAATTTAGAAAAATTATAAATTAATAATTTATAATTTTTCTTTGGCGTTTCTGACGTAGTAGTTCATTCCTGTTTTAATATTCCAACGCCAAGTCTCCTGTTATTATACATATCCTGTCTTAAGTGGCCATTATCCCTATAAATTATAGTTTGCAAACGTGTTACAATACAATTACCTGCAGTTTCAGTCGCAGATTCTTACTTCAGGAAAAGCATTTTCACAAATAACGTTTTATCCGCCAAATCAGCATCGAAGTTGTAATTTCATGTATGCACAAAGAGGAGGAAAAATTAAATCGTTATCTGTGTCACCCGTACAGCGCCCTCTATCGATGAAAAAGTTTCTTTTTTTTTTCATTGCATTAAAAAAAAAAAAAAAAAAAAATCACACGAGAATAACTTTTTTTGCAAATCGCGTTCAATTCTACCAATTCCTTCATTTTTTGGACACCATGTATATAGACTGCTCAAACAAATTAAGGGAGCAAGCAAAAAAGTGAAAAAATAGTTGTGCAATAGTCATATATGGGCAAAAAATGGAAAATACACATGTAATAAAATACAATACAGAAAAAAAGAAGCAAAAAGTAGTTGTATGGGATCTTTACGTTTTTGGAATGGTAGAAAAAACATGGAATTATGCTTTAGGGCAACGATTTGGTACCATGTAAAGGACAAAATATCTAATGTTTGAAAAGGATACAGGATGTTTATTATGGCGTTTGGTCCTCCCGAACTGCTAAGACTGCCCACACCTGCTTGGCATGGACGCGATGAGGTTATCGATAAGAATTCGGGGAATACTCTTCCACTCTTGAAGAAGTGCAATATCCAAGTCTTGGTAAAAGGAGGCCTTGATCTTACAGAAAAGCGTCATCTAAGTGTATCCCAAACGTGCTCAATCTGATTTAGATCAGGAAAGCATACTGACTCCATACTCTGTATTGTTTCAACATCAAGAAAATCCTCCACAAGACGAAGTATATGAGGTGTGCCCTTAGCACGTATTAAAATAAAGAAATCGCCAATTTCTGCTGCGTAAGTTACAATATGAAGTCTCAGAATCTCATCTGCATACCTTTGAGCCATGAAATTGCCATTCCGAATGATATACAGGTCGTATGTCCGTCTATGCTGATTCCAGCTAATACTATCAATCTCGTCTGTAATGCGATCTTTTTCTAATGAATATAGTGTTATTTCGAGTGCCCCTTTCCCATACCAAAACGCGTCTTGTATCACACTCTAAACTGAATCGGGACTCGCGTGTATACATCAATTGACCCCAATCACTTTGCATCCAGTCTCAATGTTCAGAAGCCCACCTTCTTTCATCGATACGGTTTTTTACTATCAACGGAATACACACCATTGTCCTGTGTGCACAGAGACCACCCTGATGAGGTCTATTTCGATTGTTTACCTTCAGACCATTCATTCTGCTGCCAAAAGGAATTGTCTTTGCGCAGCTGACTGGCATTAGTTGTTCTGTCTCAACGAGCTGTTAACAGGATATATCGGCCATTATTTTCTATGATGGCGCGTGGACAACCTTGTCTCCTTGTCGTGGTTGACGTCTAACATTCCCTGTTTCTTGAAATCAATTCCACACTCTTTAAATGACTCTTCTGGCCACTTCAGTAGCGTCTGCTACACTTCTTTGAGTTTGGCCGGATTCAAGTCTCCCGATAATATGCCAAGCAAGCCATGGAATCCGGTAGATCGCGTTGTCGTAGCATTTTCAAGTCGCATTTTCCCAAAACAGAAACCGGACGGTTAAATTTTACAAACTTTCAATTTAAAGTTTTCTTCTTATGTTTTCTGCCGCGCTTTAAATTATGGATGTTTGATATTAGTTATTATATTAGTTTGACATTAGTTATCAGTATAAGTATTTGCGTAATTTCATTAAAACAATGTGCTCTCATAATTTTTTTGAGCAGTGTAAATATAAACAGAAGCCCTAAGTTACTACCAAATAAAAGTAAATTTAATACCACTATTTAGGATTAGTAATATTCATCTATTGCCATTGCTGATAATTGTTTAAATTAATACTATTATTACAGGATGAGAACCACGAAATTTCCGTTGTAACTTGACATAATTGTAAATCAGGGGTAAAAATGTTCAACATCTTCGACACAACTATTTTTATTTAGAAAAAAATGTGTATTGCTACACAAATATTATTGGATAAATAGAATAGATATCATTGTGAAAAATTACTGGTGGGAGATTTCCATCAAAAGACACAAAATTTTCACCTCAAATACACATTTCTGCCAATTGTAGCTGTTAAATGTACCGATTTTTGGATACCGGTATTTTGTTGAAATATACAATAAAAGCTTATAGAATTTGTGTGTATATATATATATATATATATATATATATATATATATATATACAAAAATTGCAATGGTTTCCACATCCACAAATGTATTCGAAATATAATCTAAGCAAATTAAAAGTACCAAATTTTTGTTTTTTAACATCTTTAGCGTGTGGTCCTTTCTCTGGTGCATTTTTGCCTAACAATAGAAAATTCTGTAAAAAGTTTGGAATATATATGTTCAACGTTAATTTCTACACAAATATGAATCTTGCAAAGTCGTGATTATACAGTGTTAATAATTTATGGTCATTTAAAAATGAAATGCATTTTCAAAGGTCTTCAGTTTATTAATATCAACTTTCAATTAACCATTCGTATTCAAATTTTTAAAATTACAATTTTTTTAAATAATTAAGTTTTAGTAAGCAATTCTGACGATCACTTATGCACATTCTCTACAGTGTTGCCACATTTAGGGACTTTTTCTATTCAATACACACCAATAATTTTAAAGAGTGATATTTGATATTCATAATAGCCGATTAGGTGTGAGTAGGCTTTTTGCGACTCCTCAAAAAATGAAAATAAGTAATTTAAAAATTGCTCTTAAACTATCTTAATCCTTTCAAAAGCACTAGGGCATATTCCAGTACAGTTAATTATTTTTATTATTTTGGTAAAATACTGCTATTTCTATTTTATTTGAGCAGGTAAAGCCCCAGTTTACCATACTTTTGGAAAAGAAAAAACTGGTTGATAAAGAATTTATTTATTACTTCGTGCTTCCTTTTCTGATTAGTTCCAAAATTATTGTGTTGTTATTCTTTTTATGTTTTTCTCCCCAATTTTCAGAGAATTTAAATTTAGGACACGTCACCCCGTCAGTCTTTACTTTTAGGCAATAGAAGATGCCTGACACAGCCACATGTACTTCCGTTCCAAATCCTTCAAAAGTCTACGGACTAATTAGATAATCATTACAATTAAAATTTAGTGGTAGATATTAAATAAAAGTGTCTCTAGTGTGGTACCTCCGATTTTCCATTATATTAGCCTCGCTAAAGATCACGAATGTGTCCGAATAATACTTTTTTTTTTTCCCACTGTCGGATTAAACTGGTTTCTTTCTTGATTCTTATAATATGTACGCTCACACATAAAATAAAAATAAATAAATAAAAAAATAAATAAATAAATAAATACAGTCTATATCATGAAGCATGAAAAGAAAAAAAATTCTAATAAACAGATGTAAATAAAACAAATCTAATATATGTATGTGTTTTCAAATATTTTCAATAGATTGGAATTTTTGAATAACATAGAGTTAAAAAATATTACATAATTCATAAAACAATATTATCAGTTTTAGTTCTTAGCTACCAGGACTTCATTAAATTCTTTGACTTTCATAATAATAAAAAAAAAAGTGTCATAAATATAATAAAGCTCTCTTTATCTTCCGGGATACAGAAATTCAATATCTGCTTTATGAATTTTTATTTTTTATCTTTATGAAAAGAAAGTAGATAATCTGGAACTCAATATCTTGTAACTATGCCAAAAGATTTTTTTAAATTTATTTATTTAAGCTATCTTAAGGTTTTGAATTGTATAAGATTGATTTGGTTTTTGGAATGTATATATATTAATATAAGACAGCATTACTATATAAAAAATTGCTTTAATTTTATTTATGTGTTGTAATCTATAATAATAGTAAATAGATATGCAAAAGAAACACGAATTTTTTCAATTATTTAATTTTACATGCAAAACGAAGAAATTAAATCAAGCAAAATCCCTATTTTTTCATTATAAATACAATAAATTATCATGTACTATAATATTATGGTTTATAGAAGAATCATTTTTTTATTAAATATTTTAATAAATACTTTACTAAACTTTTAATTTCTATATTTTAATAATATATACATATTTTTTCTTGCGTTAAAAAAATAGTGTGTTTTGATATTTACATACACATGAATTTTCTTACATGTAAAACATGTATACACAGAAAAACAAAATCACTCCGAGGCTAAATTATCTGAAAATCCTCGTATAGATATGCGGATCGATTAGATATATGATATCTATATGATACCTCGTATAGATATATGATCGATTAGTAATAATGTCTAACGTAAGAGTCGGTAAGTAATTTTTGGTGTGGTCCAGATAGTTTTGAAATTTTCAATCAAAGTCCAAAGAAAGATAGAAAGGAAAAAAAAAAAGAACATATTCCTTACATATTTTTATTTTAATTTTCACTCAAAATATATTATGAAATATATAACAGATAGGCATATTTGTATTTAAATATCAATGGAAAAATTATATTTGCGGTTTTGAACCAATTGTTTAGTTAGATTCACGCAGAAAGCAGCCAATGCATAGCATAGCAACTGTGTATTTAATTTATCTATAACATTAATTTAACCAAACTTGATTTTTCGTTTGATTATAACTTAAATTGGTGCTAATTAACGTTTGTATCAACCAAAAAATGCCGCTTCTATTCTACGATTGAACTCATTTATTCAAAAATAGCTCAGATTCTAGGGTTTCAAGAGGTAAAATGTATATTTATCATGACTATTTTGACTTAAAAAATAGGGTAATAGCGCCACCTGTTTAACGATTGATACCCAAATCTAATCTGCACCAGTTTAGGTCAAGGTCAAGGTAAAATAAAGTTTGATGAAATTACGTTCACTGGTTCTTGAGATACAGTGCCCATAAAATTTGTGATACGGGTACATACAATCAAATATTTTCTAAAGACAGTCAAATCGTGTTCAGGAATCCCAAAACGTGTAAATACATCGAAAACTGGAATCAGAAAATTATCACGAATTCAGTACTTTCTTCTTATATACATAGAAGAAAGTAAAACATATTAAGGATTTAGAAATATTTGTAATAAAAAATATTATGTCTGTAGATATTTTATAGGTTAATTTCGTTTTATACTGTCAGGTTTAAGAAAATTTTTGTTTTCAGTTATCTCATAAAACAGAAAATTTGAAGTATTTTCTTAAATTTTGAGGAACACATATAAGTGTATGCCAAATTGTTTTAAATTCTATATATTTCTAGAAAGAAAGATTGTATTTTAATACTGATAATAAGTTCTTTATAAATAAAATTATAATTAAAGTATAATATTATTATTAAGTTATTATGAAAGTAAGTTCTTTAGATATAGAATTATGTCCATATACTTAAAATATATTGTTCAAATGTTCAAATGTAGAACTATTTTGCAAAGTACAGAAAAAAAATCATATTCCGTTTATAAAGTAGTATTTTGTGCCACTACATGACTTTCTTTTCTATTTTACTATACAAATTCACTCAATAAAAATTATTTAATAGAATTATCTTGCATGGTGCATGCAGACGTATTCATTTCAGAGAAATACAGCACATAATGTCTAAAGAAAATCAAAATTATTCTGTATATGACTCTTTAAGCAATCCATGTTTTATTTCATTATTTATTAGTTTATTATTATTATTTATTATTTTTTTTTAAGTGTCCCCCCCCCCCTTTTTTTTTTTTTTTTTTTTCGGTTAAAAATGAAAAATCGATAACTTTATTTTAAATTATCGCATATAGATGGTTCAACCATTCGTTTTAAACGTGTTGATAAAACTTTTTGAAAGATATCAATAATAAATATTTGTACTAGGGTAAAGACACCAGTGCTCGTCACCCCTAAAATCTATACCAGAGTAGTCGTCACCCTCTTTAAAAAATTGTTAAAATAAGCATTTTATAACCTCTATGGATTTTAATCTATCCGTACAAAATTCTCCAAAGCCTTCTGCTTCTTATAACATAAAAAGTTCGATTTCAAGTAATGGGGAACACTAGAGAGAAGCAAAATAAGGGAAGTATACGCTAAATTACAATTGGATTGAGTCAACGTAAAGCAAATGATTAAGGGAAGATATATGCATTTCTTGATATATTTTGTTGTTTGCTGCATTTGACATTGCTCATAAATAATTGTATGTAATGTTTATGAAATGCAGAATACGATTTATGTGCAACTTTTTAAAATTTGGCACAATATAAAGTTTTTTAAGGTATGACGACTACTGGTGCATATTTTGCACGTTTTACCAGTGCTCGTCACCCCTGACGAACACTGGTGTTTTAACATTTTTAATAACTGGGTAAATTTTTTGATGAAAAATACTATATTTTCGTTTAGAATTATGATGGTATAATTTTTACTTTAATTAGACTATCGGCACCAGTAGTCATCAGGGGTATTCGTAAATGTAAACAAATGTATTTTAACCTCAAGAACGTGAACTTTATTGCACTTGTAACTTTTGTATAGCTTGTTTAAATAAAGTCAGTCATGGTACCTTTAATTCACTATGACTGACTTTAAACCACCTAAAATTTTCCATATTATTTTGCTGGAAAAATTGAACAATGGCACATAAACATATCTAGTTATAAAGAGCTTTTCTAGTTTTCTGTTGTATATTTTAGAAAAGCAGACATGATTACTCCATACATCTGTCTAATGTATTTAAAATTTTTATGATCTCATGCTTTTGCGAAGATGTATTTAAGTGATGTTTTAAAGTTGCTTCGTACTAATTAGTTATAAACTATAAGTGCCATTTAAGCACTTTTTTATGCATTTTATATAAGTTTTTTATTGGCCGTGATAATTTAATTTTAATTCATATGCATTTCGAAAATAATAAAATACAAAGGCTTAATTTCATAGTTAGCATGACTGTGAGTCGGTTCAAAATTATGTTAAGGCTTTTTTGTTATGTTAGATGGAGGTGAATAAAAATTTATACAGAAAATATTAAACATTAAAAACATTTCTTAAGCAAGTTTTCTGTTTATACATTATATTAATTATGTAAGATAAACAAATGGTTAAAATGTTGATCAAAATTACCCTGTTGACTGATGTTCTTAAATAATTAAATTTGTAAGATACAGATCCATAATATTTATTAACATTAGCTTGATGTGTAGAATAATACTAGCAAGCTTTGCCACTTTCGCTGGTCCCTATATTTAAGTAGTAAAAAATCCATATCATTATTAAAAAAAAAAAAAAAAAAAAAAAAAAAATTGAAATAAGTCGAAACGGCAGTTAATGTTCCCTCTGGCTTCTGTAATATCTTTCCGTCCCGCAATATGATGATTGGCTTCTACTGCCTTCGGCATAGATTTAACCGCTTTTTATCCCCCCCCCCCCTCCGCCCACTCTCCCACGTATAAATTTAGAATTTTAACGAAATATTATCAAATTACATATTGCGTACTTTTAACCAATACGCACACATGAAAACTTGCCTTTCTGAGTCAATTTGGAGTAGAGCTAAGGTTAAAAACGTGTTTTTTGTCCGCCCGCCCGAGGGAAGAGGGGAGGGGTAATTTTGCAAAATCGCCTTATAATGCGTGTTGGGTACACACAACCAACGCATAAAAAAAATCCCCTCTCGAAAATAATTTGCAGCAGAGTTAAGCTTGAAAACATATTTTTTTTCCACCCTTACATAGACGAAAGATCTCCGCAAAATTTCTTTATACTAGGTGTTGGATGCATATGACCAACTCACACATCAGAAATCGCCTTTGTAAGATTATTTTGAGCAGAATTATGCGTAGAAATATGTTTTTGCCCCCCTTTCTCAAAATTTGGCCGGAAAGAATTTCGCAAAATTCCTTTACAGTATTTTTGGGTACGCATAACCAATCAACGCATCAAAAAATTGCTTTCCTGATATAATTTGGAGAATAATTACTCTTGAAAACATGTTTTTGCCTCCACCCCGCACTTAATGAGGAAGGAGAAGCGAAGGATTTCTCAAAATTCCTTTATAGTGTGTGTTAGGTACGCATAATCAAACCATACGTTAAAAAAAAATGATTGCAATATAAAAAGAAGTTTTTATATACCGTGTTTTAAAATTTTCTGTTGAATCATATAAATGCTATTGAAGACAGCGAGAACCCGAAACAATTGGCTAAAAGTAATTTAAAAATGCATCGTCATTGTGTTCTGAGTTATTCTGAAAATTTCAAATGTCTAGGTAGTCGGGAAGATTGATGATCGGAATGAGTATATGATTGCTGAATCATATAAACTCTACCGAAGGCAGCGAGGACCCGAAACAATTGGCTAAAAGTATTAAAAAATGCATTGTTATCGTGTTTTGAGCTATTTTAAAAGTTTCAGATGTCTAGCTAGTCGAGAAGTTAGTTAAATAAATGTTCTGTTGAATCATATGAACACTACCGAAGGCAGCGGGGACCCGAAGCAGTTTGCTAAAAGTATTTAAAATATGCATTGTCACCGTGTTTTGAGCTATTCTGAAAGTTTCAAATGTCTAGCTAGTCGGGAAAAAAGTTAAATAAATTTTCTGTTGAACCATATAAACGCTGCCAAAGGTAGCAGTGACCCGAAACAATAGGCTAAAAATATTTTAAAAAATTCATTGTTACCGTCTTCTGAGCTTTTCTGAAAGTTTCAAAAGTCTAGCTAGTAAGGAAGTTAGTTAAAAATCGATTGCAAAATTTGTACTGATAACGCTGCCGAACACTGCAGGGACTCGGAGGAGTTGGCTAAAAGTATTTAAAAAATGCATTTGCATCGTGTTCTGAACTATTCTGAAAGTTTCAAATATCTAGGTATTCGGGAAGTTAGTTAAAAATCAATTGTAAGATTTGTACTGGACAAACAAACAAGAACTCTAGTTAATAAAAAGCATGGTAAAATCAATCTTACTGCGATAATTTGGAACAAAGTCACTCTTAAAAACGAGATTTTTACCCCCTCCCCTGCTACTTACCCTCTGTTTTAATTAAAGATATTTTTCAGAACGAATAAAATTTTGAGAACTTTTTCTTAAAAGCAAAGAATTTTCAAATTATTTCACATATAAATTTGTTTTATTCGCAACATTTTGAATTTTACCATTTAATGTTTTGTGTTTTAAACCCTAAGAATGTATTTAGGTTCTAAGTATGTGCCAAAGATGTTTTGTTTCATTAATTTTTGTAAAATCGCAATTAAAATCAAACTAGGCTGCAAATTCTTGCGTTTTATTTAAATGACGACCACTGGTGCAAACACCTGACGACTACTGGTGAAACTCATTTTTCAAGTGACGAGCACTGGTGCATTTTTATAGGTTCAATTTTTATTATTTCTTTAAATTTGGCTTAATGTATTGAAAAATTGAAAGTGTCTAACAACAACTAGAAGAATCAGTGTATAAAATAGACCAAAGTATAATAGTGATACATGAATACCACGCGAATGCCAAGCGAAAAAAACAAACATTTTAAAAATAAAGCCTTAAGAGTGACGAGCACTGGTGTCGTTACCCTACTCTAGTCGACTTCATTTATGCCAACGTAAACGCTAACCCTATATGGGATAAAGCCAAAATTATTACAGCACCATCTACTATCCAAGAACTTTACATTTCCGAAGCTATTAATATAATTAAATTTAAAAATGCAATAAATTCCAAAGATGCTGCAATTTTGCCAATAATTTGGCCCAATATTATAAAATAGTTAATAGTTTATTTCTGTTAATTCATGATGGTTTTTATCCTACAATAGCCTCGTGTGATATTTTAGTAGTTCCAGCTTCTCTTATTTCTCTTAGCTCCTTGATCCAACCTCTACCGGACTTCAAATTGCCTTTGCTGATATTCACGTTTTTAAAAGACTTAACTGTTGACTGTGAAAAGAGAACATATTTAAAACTGCTCATTAGAAACGAATAATAAAAATCCCTGATGATGCTTTACTACTAAAGCGAAAAGCTTTGGATACATTTTTTTTTAACATCTTGTAAATAAAATTTAAATTTACGTGTGTTTAAAATGTTTTTAATATATTTAACGAATGTCACGTGTTCAATTTAACTCTTTTTTTTAGAGATTATTTATAATAAAAATCTCTCTACCCACAGTGGGGTAGCAATACTCATACATAAAGAAATAAATTCCTTCAGTTGGTTATCAGTATTCTTTTTAACTTCTTAATAAATATTTAAATAATAATAATAATAATAATTCTATTTATGCACATTTATACGATATTTTTCCTATACTGCCATGTTAAAATTTTAGAAAAAGTAGCACGGCAACGACAACTCGGTTGAACGATTATTACGAAATGTACACAATGAGAGTTATTTTTAACGCATGATTGAAAAACTAAATGAACTAGTGGCAATAGTAGTAGCAAACTAGTAAAAAAAAATGTGTGTGCATCTAAAAGTATCGCTCTCCACCCCCCGTCCCCCGGTTTGAAGTACCCCTCGCTCTCCTGGGGTGTGTAAAATTTCAGTATGGGTATTTATCGAAAGAATGGAAAGAAATTTCGAAAGAAATTTTTCAGTATGGGTATTTTTCGATCACAGATCTTTCTATAAAAATGTTTATATTAGTTTTGTATCTTAATTTCTAATTAACATAATTTCATAAATAATCTATCATTTTAAAACTCATTTCATATGGAATTAAAAAGTAGAGATCGCAAATCTCTGCTGCCAGATGACATTTTAATATTTTAAAATGTCAATATCTCCAATTATAATTACACTGCTCTGAATGAAAATCGACCCCAACACTATTTATGGAAATTCTTATGTAAAATGATCGCCTGAATCCGAATATGACGCCCTTTTTGCACTACCACCCGCAGTTTTTTGGGGACACCCCCCTATTTTTATCACTTTTCGATTATTTTATGGTAATAAATTTGATTTATAGGGGAGGAAAGGATTATTTTTACTGTTAAATATCTTCTGGGGAGATACAGATGTGAAAATTTCTAAAATATGAACATTTGCAGCAAGAGGAGAATTTAAGGGGAATTTACCAATGAAATTATAAATTACGTTTAGTATATTTTATTAATCAATTAATATTATTATTTATGATACATTAATATATTTTTTCTGTTTTTAAGTGTTAAGATGATACTTTCGCATTCTCCAAATTAAATTCGTGGCCATAAAGTTACCTAACAGTGATAAAAATTGTGGGAGGGATTGCAATCCTCCGAAAACGGTGGGTGATTGGGCAAAATGGAGGTTACACTTGGAATTAGGAGGTCATTTTACATAAAAATTTGCAGGAATTGTATCAGGGTTCGAAAAAAAAATGTGCAAGGCAGTGTTATGATTAAATTACTACTTATAATACATCATTTTAAATATATTTTATTGCACGCTTTTAAACTGATAAAAGCCGTTAAATTTCGTGCAGGAGTTTCAGCGAAAACGACGGAAAACCTAGTACACCATTATTTCAATATATATCCAATTCTAATTCTAATTAAACTACTTTTGATATATCATTCGAAATATATCTTACAGTAATTTTATTGCGAAATTTTAAACTGATATGAGCCATTAAATTTAGTATGGGAGTTTCAGAGAAATTCACGTAAAACCCGAAACACTTTTATTTATTTTTATTTTGCAGACTTTCGAATTCTAATACTCCGCTCACATTTCTTATTAAGGATTTTTAACATTATTTAGCCCTCAATTGCGCCATTTTTTGGAGAAAACGGCGGAAAAGTAATGCACAAATATTTTTATAACAATGTTTATATTACTTTTGTATCTCAGATTCTAATTAACATCATTTCCTAAATAAAATGTCATTTTAAAAGTTATTTCAATCGGAATTGAAGAGTACATGTAGCAAATCTGAGGCTGTTTCAGATCATGAAACGCAAAGGGGCGTAGCAGTCGCCACAGAGCGGAAATTTGCTACAGTTAAAATTTTCTTAGTTATTTGCATTAATGGCGATTCAAGCTGTTAAGTTTTAAAATGGTGATAATGCACTGCAGGCGCTACCTTAGCGGAACTTTGCTACAGTTAGTATTTCCAAAGATCATGACTTGGTGACCGAACAGGCTGTTTCAGATACTAGAACGGGAAGAGGGCGCCGCCGGCACTACTGAGCGGATATTTATTACAATTAAAATTTTCAACAAAGATATTTTCACCATATGTCAATAATCTGTTGTAAGTCCTGAAACGGAAAAAAAAAAGGCGTCGCAGGTGTCACAGAGAGGGAGTTTCTTATGGTCGGATTTTTCAACGATAGCGAACCAGTTGGCCGCCGAAGGCGTCTAGTCTATAATAAAAAAGAAAAATAAATCGCAAATATTGTATTAAGTTTCACTGCGTAACATAGTTTTTTCTGATACAAATTTACAGTTGTGAGGGATTCGTAAAGACCTTTTTAGAAAAAAAAACTGAAAAAAATCACATTTGATCACCGATATATCTATAATTTTTTGTGATATTCAACTGGATTTTTTTATAACATGCTCTACATACTTGAGTATTAAACTAAAGCATTTATTGCACACATGCGCAGTAATAAATGATTTATTAAAACTGTCCATATATATATATATATTAATATGAAACATATTTTTTTGAAATATAGTATAATAATTTAGGCATATGTTGTCATGTTTTCTGAAGGTTTCATGAAATTTGAAGAAAAACTTTTGGCGTTAGTAAGCAAAAATTTGCGAAAAAGTTTTGCATTTTTTAATAGAATATTTATAACCCCTTAAATATTCGAAATATCCCCACAAAACTCTACACGCCTATAAATATAACAATTATAACCGTGTTTAAAATTTGCAGAACGATCGACGATTTTCCATATACAGGATAATCACAAATACTTTATATATTATTGGATTTGTGGTTCGTCCCCTAAAGACCTTCGTGACAAAATCTTTACTGAAAAATATGAGGAAAGACATGTTTTCCTTTTTCCAAAATTTAAGAGAAACGCAGTAAATATTTTTCAAGATATTTGACAGAACGTAAAAGCGAAAGTGTTTCTATAATTTTGTCCAACAACTATACATTAGAAATAAAAAAATTTCAACACTTTATTTTTCCCTTTCTAATTTAAAAATTTCTAAAATATATGTTTTCTAATAAATCTTAGAAAAGCTCAAACATTAAATATCGTTTTTTGTTACAAATAATTCAATTTTCTTTAATGTTTATGAAATCATTTTACTAATTAACAGATTTTACATATTTTATCTTAAGTGGAAATTATTTTTGAAATATCATAAAGTAACGTGTTGATATAAAAATCATATTTCTCTAGAAAAATAAAACAAAATTGTTAGTCACTAACCCCCCCCCCCCACCCCATTCTAAAAAATATAAATAAATAAAATAAAATAAGGAAAAGGCAAAATTACATTATTAAATATCTAGAAATTTTTGCGACTGGCAGAAGATGCCTAGTAAAATGAATTCTACATTTATATTAGTATGTTAGTTATACAAGTATGATATACAAGTAAGTTAGTTATACAAGTATGATATATAGATATTTACATATTCTTTAAAAATATCTTCATTTGTTTAATAATATTTGGAATATATCCATTAACTCATAAACTTAATTCATGGAGAATATCTAAAAAAAAAAAAAAAAAAAAAAAAACGAAAACGGCAAGACAAAATATAAATACGCATGTAAATAATTCCTAATGCTATTTCTTGCATTATTAAATCAGAAAAAGTGCTTTTTTCATTCGTAATCATTACTTTCTGTACAATATATATACGTTTATTAAAAATAAATGAAATGCGTATGCATATAACTTCTCATGATATTTCTATAAAACAAGTATATATGTGTTATTAATAACATACTTGGGATCTTATGATCATTAATTTTAATAAAAACTTATTATTTTGTTCTTTTCAGCGACTGAACAATTATGATGATGTTTTTACCATATATATATTCCAAAGTAATGTCATAAAAGTAATAAATGTTATTTACTTTAATTTGATTGTAAGACTTTTTTTTTTTTTAAGATGTGCCGTTTATGGTTGTTTTTGAATAAATTAGAGATAAAAGTATATTCTAAGAATATTTTAATTTATGATCAAATAAAAAAATCTGGACTGACTTCCCTCAACCTTCCGAAATTTGTGTAATTATCCGGTATTTAAGTTAGTTGATCTACGGATCAGGAGCCTGAACGCCCTAATTGCATCACTCATTACACAGAAAATAATTTTTATTTATTCCATATTATTTAAAATAGTTATCTCTCTTTCTCTCTCTCTTTATATGTATATATATATATATATATATATATATATATATATATATATAGGAATAAATTAAGAAATGAATAAAATGAAATACCGCCCCATTCCCCCCCCCCCCTCAACAGAGGTGTTCATTTTTCGTTTAAAAGATAAATTTGTTTTAAAAGTTTCCTATTTCCATATATATATATATATATTAAAACTTGAAAATCAATTAGGAAATACCTGAATTTTTGTTTTTACAGTTGTTAAATCGGAAATAATTTTGATATTCTGAGTATTTTTTTTTTTTTTTAATAAAATGTTAATTGTAAAGGAAATCTTTAGTAATAGCTGTTACAAAAAGAAAAAATGATTCTCCCTCAATTACAAGTACAAAACATTCTGTTACATAATATGCATGAGGTTTAACACAGTATAAATATCTTAAAATGCGCGTAGACCTTTTTTATTCTTAGAAATGAATTGCATTTGGTGTAGGATCGGGTAATCGGTGGTAAAATTTATTAAAAAAAAAAAAAAAAAATGTTAAACCCTGTTTTAACATTTATTGAATAAATTTTAATAATTCCAAAATATTGATTAATGATAAAGTTATTTATGTTAAAATAACATTTACTTACAAAAATGGAAAATATGAAAAGTTTGTATCCGTTTATTTTTATTATTATGAACTTTAAATTCTCTTCCTTTTTTTAAAACAAAACATATTGTAGACCACACAAATTTAAAAAAAAAAAAAAAAAAAAGGAAAATATGTTGGTACAAGGAAAATGATATCTTAAGCTATGATAACCTACATGCAGCTATTTTTTTTTTTTTTTTTTTTTTTTTTTTTTTTTTAAGGGGTACATGGGGGTGGGGAAGTGAAAAATTTATTTTTAAATTTTACCGATGTGGGTAAATTGGTGGAAAAAAAATTTTCCCATCTATTTATATTTAGAAGTATTTCAAAACGTTATAAAAAATTTGCTTAAGGAGACTCTATGTTTATCGTCTCCGAAAGTAGCAACCAATGTTATTAATGGAGAATTTTACTCCGTTATTACTCATTAACCAGTACATATTTTTAAATTTCGATTCCACATTCAAAAAATTCACAACTGTTAAGCAATTTATAGCTTTCTAAAAATTCATTTTCTTAATTTTTAAGATTTCATTTTTAAGCTTCAAAATGCAAAATTTCACATTGTGGAAATTCGCTTTATAGGACCTCAAAATAAAAAATTAAAAGTTAAAAAAATCAATTGTTAGAAAGCGAAAACTTGTTAAATTGTTGTGAATTTTCTGAATGTGAAAACGGAATTTAAAAATATACATCCATTAATGAGTTATAACGGGGCAAAATTTTCCATAGAATAACATTGGCTTTGGCTTTCGGGGACAATAAGTAGAGAGTCCTCTTAAGGCATTTCCCTTGATCCCTTAGCTTAATTTGGATAGTTATCAAATCGATTCTAGACACATTGGTCTTACTGAAGCGGACTACAGTAAAGTAAAAACATTATTTCATAATAAACGTGAAAGGCTTAGATGTTTGTTTTAGAGATTATATAGGTTTAAATTGGCTTATACCGCCCTACCATTCTGTTTTTTTTTTTATTATTATTATTCATTTCTTATAAGCACATTTCCTAATTTTAAGTGAATGGGTTTAAATTGGCTTATACCGCCCTACCATTCTGTTTTTTTTTATTATTATTATTCATTTCTTATAAGCACATTTCCTAATTTTAAGTGAATGTTTTTAACAAATGAGTGGTTGATTAGGTTTAACGTTGCACTAGTAGTGCGCTATGAAATTATAACTTGGAATTAGAATCTGGAATAACTAGAACTACTAAACTTATATATTTTGGCTTTACAAAATTACCTTTGTGCAAACATATTTTAGCTTAATATGCTGGTTATTTACATGTGTGGTTCAAATCTAAGAACTTTATATTTATCAATTTACTATCATTTGACTGAGCTGAAATTTTGGCAATACGTGCTCAAGCAATAGCGAACAGGCGGGGCTAAGTGGCTACCCCACCTCCCCCTATAAATCTAGTTAAAAATTTGTTTTTGAATTTCAACCAAATTCCAATTATCCGGGTGAGCTGAAGTTTTGCATACATGAATATTCTCGATATATGCTGAATTGGAGTTTATAACACATTTGGAAATAACAGTGTTTATTATATTTTGAATTCATGCATTTTTTATCACATTATTTAAAGCGATTGAATGCATTAATTTAATTACATTTCCGTACGTTAATAAAATATTTAAGTTTAAAATTTTTGTTACTTATCTCTGATCAACTGGTAATATCCTTTTAAACATTAGTTAGGCGTTATGCATATATATAATCCTCAGTATTTGACTTTAAAGCATCAATCTTACTCATGTATCTCTATCACATCATTATAATGATGGAACCGCAAATTACACTACTGATTTGTAATGATGCAAACAGGTATGATGTTCAGTAATTGACATAGTATATAATGATCAGTAATGAGTGTGCCAAAATTCACACGAGAGAAGGGTGAGTGATTATCAGCCATTTGTCATCGTGGAAGCCTGTTGAAGGGTAAACATTGATGTACAAACTACACATCTATAAAATAATAATTCAAACATATTAAATGAATGTGAGAGATTTTATTTGAATCATTTTTCTATAACCTTCTATTTACCACATTCACATTCATTACTTTTACTTGAAAGAAAGAAAAATATATTTATATATGAATTTCAAATGTAATTGCTTTTAGTTACTTAAGACGAATTTGAAAAGTTATAAATAAATAAAAAGATATGCTTATCAGTTACCGTCGTAACTTTAGATTTTAAAAATTGGAGGGGTGGGGAAGTGAAAGACCAAAAATTCCGTAGAAAAATCGTACTTTAGAAGGCACAAATGAGGAAAAGGAGTCAAAAATTCATAGAAAAAAGCATGGGATGAAAACGAAAAACTGTGAGAAAGTTTATGAATGATATCGTTTTTCACCATGCATATCATTTGTTGATTAATAACAAAAGCGTGCTTTCATTAATTTCTTGTATATATATATATATATATATATATATATATACATATATATATATACATATAAAGTAAACTGGAAACTTTTTCGACTTCCAGTTTTTTATGAATTTGCACGTTTTTAGATTTTGTGAACGATATTTGTTTATTTTTAGAAAATGTCTGTCTATTTATCCATGTTTATCACAAATTTATAGACACAATATCTCTTGAACCAAGAAACGAAATTCAGCGAAACTTCGCCCTTAGTTGCACTTTTATACAAATTGTTGCTGATTATATTTGAGGACCAATCGCTCAACTGGTGGCACTATCATCACAGATAAAATTTCGTATAAATGTATATAATGCGAATACTTTTAAAGAATGGTTTTAAACGTATAAGAATTATTGATAATAGTAATAGTAAAAAGTAAACTAGAAAATGTGTGCGTGTAAGAATGTCGCTCTCAATCTAAGGGGGGGGGGGCGGAATCCAACCCTGGGGAATGAAACTTTTCAGTGTGAATATATTTCAAATGCATTACTCAATACATTTAAAACGAATGTTTGGTCATAGATCTGAGGTGATTGAAAACAAAGATATCGAATTTTCATTTTTAAGAAGAAGAAGAAGTAGGAAATGCATTTCCTAAGATATTTTTTAAACTCAATAATATATATAATCATTTAGTGTTGTATTTTTCTGTGTTAAAATTGCCTGCGTTCATCTTAGAGAATAATTCTGAGAAATAATAATTTTAATAAATATTACGTACTACCTGAATTCGCATATTAAAATATAGAAAAAAAGTTTCACAGTGACAACAACATACAATTATTTTTGCAACCTTTCAAATGGGACCTTAATACTTACGCTTGTATGTCAAATCATCACTATTCCTTTTCGAAAAAAAATCATATTTATATTCTTAGTGGTGTTCCTTTATTTCAGTACCGTAACAGATAATCGTAAATTTGTTATTAAATTTACGATTTCATGAATTTTTATGTGTAGATATTTGTTCATTTGTCTTCAGAAAATTATAACTTTGTAGTAAATTTTAATAGGACAGACTTGTTTCTATTATGCCAAAATGTAGTTTATTTTCTTTTTTTTCCATTTACATAAAGTTTTTACTCTCTAAATTTAGTTTCACATAAGATTTTATTATGTACTATAGAATTACAAAAAAAAAAAAAAAAAAAAAAAAAAAAAAAATGTTTAAATTGAAAAAATTAAGTAGCTAAAAAATGTAATTTAATTTTTAGGAAACAGCTGGTTGGTTAGGTTTGACGTCGCACTAGTGCTACGCAATGGATAATTGGCAACGGTCAAAGTGTGGTTCCTAGACATGCCATCACATTTTTGATTATGAAACGGGGTCAACTTGTTTGTGTACTACTTCCTTTTATTTCTCTTTGCAAACACATTTTTAGCGTATGTGTCATATATTTATTTGGAAAATAGTACCACTATTTTTTTCAGAGTTAATTTAAACTTATTTAACTTTTTATTATTCACTGCATTATGAAACGGACAAAAAAAAAAAAAAAGAAAGAAAGAAAGAAAAAAAGAAACAGATTTTTTTTTTTTTTTTTTTCTTACATAGGAATAATTTTTAACCCTTAATTGCATGATTTTTTATTTTTTCAAAATTTTAAATCAAGCAAGAAATTGGGTGCAGTTAATGAGCAAAAAATAAAGACATAGAATTTAGTCTTGGATTAGTGAACTTATGTAGAACCGATTTTGCATATTGATGTATTTTTACATCACGAAAATAAGCTACATTTTTCTTGCATAAATTTATAAATAGACCATTATTTCGGCATATTTTGTAAAATTTTACCCTTAAATGCATGATATTTTTATTTTTTATAAATAATAATTGAAATCAGCCCGAAAATGTATGTAGTTAATGGAAATAATACAAAAGAAAATCCACATAACGTTTTTGTCAATATATATATATATATATATATATATATATATATTGATGTATTTCTATATCATCAACATTAAAAAAAAGAACAAAAGCTGCATTTTTCTTGCATAAACTTATCAGTATATGCAAAAATATAAATATTATTCGTTGTCCTTACCTTGTATCTATCCTGAAACATTTTTTCTTGCATGTATTTATTATATTTTATATAAATAATCGTAATTCGTAGCACCCACTGAAATGAGATCGTACTCATATTGTGCGCTAACAATGAAAATTGTCACAAACAAAGGAATAATCTGTCAAAGCTTCTAGTTGAGTTTGGAATCGAAAAAATAGTTTTTGTAAAATAAAAACAATTAATTAATTAATTAATTAATTAAAAAAACAGTATGCAAAGGTTATCTACATAAAGAGGTATAAGGTTTTATACATACAATGCAGATCTGCATCTCTATGCATTTAAAGGTTAAATATGTATCTGATAAAATCTCTGCATAGCACCTCATCATGGTAAATAATGAGAATTAATGAAATGACACATATTGTATCATTGGTTCACAAAAGTCGAAAAAAATATCATAACTTCAAAAATTATTAAAAAAGTTTGTATATTATATATTCTGTACTTATTTTCTAATATTGGTGATCGATTCTTGAGGTGATATATAAATTAATTATAACAATGTATGTAGAATATTAAACATATAAAGTAACATGAGACAATATAAGTTAGTAACAAAGAGCGAAACTCTGTTTAAAAAAAAATTACTAACAAACATTAACACAGACAAAATATTTTCTTATTTATTTCTTCAGAAATTTACTTCTCACAAAAAGCGCAGTAAGAGCAAATAATGATAAATCAAAATGATGGATTGATATATTTTCCGATTTCAGTTAATGTTACAGACCAAGACACTTCGCCAATATCTGTTGTGAAATTTTGTTGTCGCATTCTCAATTTCGCAGATGGTTCTCAAATCAATCGAGTGTTGAAGTTAAAATATGGATAACCAATAATGCCATTTTAGAAGATTTATGGATTTATCCCAGGGATAAATGACCAATTTTAGTTTATTAAGAAGAATTAAATATAAATTTAGGTTAAAAATTTTTCAAATATGCATATAATTCATATAGTGTAAAATTCTGTTATTATATACATGTATTTATCTGAGTTTCTTAAGAAATTATTGAATTTTTCTAAGCATTGCACGCAAGTTATTCGCAAGATATAACTATTTAAAAGTTTCATAATTTTTTTAAGGTAAGAGTTACCAGAGAAACTCTATAAAGAAGAAATTCGGCTTATTTAAATTTTCCTGCATCTTACTGGAAATCTATTTAAAATGCGGTAGCACACATCTATCTTCACTGAAATATATGATAATTCTTTTTCTTTTCTTTTTTTTCTTTTTTATATTTAGTGAATAGTTGTGGAGAAACGAAAGCGAAAGAAGTATAGACGATAAATTTGTGTGAGGAATGTTTCCTTTTAAGGAATTCTGTTAATGTTTCAAGAAATGACATTTCGCCAATACCTGTTGATACATTTTGTTGCTGCTTTTTCAATTTTCGAGGAAAATTTGCTTCAATATGTGTAGTATTGCGTTTAACATATTGGAATTCAATAAAACCATTGTGTATGACTTTGCTATAAAAAATGGAACATGAAAACGCATTATGGTTATTTGAAATAATTCAACAGAAAACGAAATTAAAAACATTTCAATGCTTATATAGCATATACAGGGTGATTCAAAAGAACGTGGACAAAATGATATGGCAGATAAGTCATACAACAAGGATCAAAAATCGCATAGGAACAGAGGGTCGCAAATGCCTGTAGAGGGCGCTAGAGCCACGAGAGGACGTTGCGATACAAACACGAGCTGAGCAAATGGAGATTGTCTTCATTCGAGCCGTGGATGCGTTGGGTGTAACATGGCTAGTTACACGCACCGCGAAATGGCCGACATGCATTTAATTTACGGCATGGCCAACTGTAATGGACGAGAAGCCTTGCGAATGTATCGTGCGAAATATCCTGGTAGATAGGGGCCTAGCCGCTCATTCTTTGCTACTCTGCATCGACGATTGTGTGAAACCGGCTCGGTCGACATGCACAAGTCGGATGCTGGTCACCAAAGAATAACTCAGACAGTTGATGCTGAAGAAAGAGTTTTCCAAGAACTCCAGCGTAATACTTCAACGAGTACACGAGTTGTATCCCGAAAGACCCATATCCCCCAAGTTACCGTCTGGCGTACACGACGAAGGACTACATCCTTATCATTTACAATGCGTCCAGGCACTGGAACCGGGAGACTACAACAATCGTATGGGTTTTGCACAGTGGTTTTTGCAAAAAAGTGCTGCAGACCGAAACTTCGCAGCAGGTGTTCTCTTCACTGATGAGGCTGCGTTCTCATTAGAGGGTGTGATGAACTTTCACAACCTGCATACGTGGGCGGATGAAAACACGCATGATAAACGTCCGCACGGCGCATAATGCAAATTGTCCGTTAACGTGTGGGCTGGCATTGCAGGAGACTGTTTACTTGGTCCATACATTCTCCCAGAAGGACTTAACGATCCCGTTTATCTAACATTCTTGCAAGAGGTTCTGCCAGAAATGCTGAATGATCTTCCGATTACTACTTGTCAACACATTCGATTTCAACACGACGGAGCTCCTGCACATTTCAGCTCAGACGTCAGAGCACATCTGCAGACTATTTCACCTGGCTGCAGGATTGGTCGCGGTGGACCAATCGCATGGCCACCACGATCATCAGACCTGTCTCTCTTGGATTTTTTCTTATGGGGATTTTTAAAAGGACTTGCTTATGAAACACCTGTCGCAACGCCGGAAGACTTGGTAGGTAGAATCGTTGTGGCAGCAGGATGTGTTCGAGATACATCTGGTATCTTTGAGAAGGTGCGGCGTTCCATGAAACGTAGATGCCTGTCGTGTCTGCATGCATCTGGCAAAAACTTTGATCATCTCCTGTAGTCTCAACATTTTGCTTGCATTAGTCGCATGTTATTGAGTAATTATCAATAAAATGATCTGTAATGGTTTTCTTTCTTCTCTTTGTGTTATGTATTATTTTAGACGCCCTGTAGCGACTCCGGATTGCAGTTGTGACCCCCTGTTCCTATGCGATTTTTGATCCTTGTTGTATGACTGATCTACCATGTCATTATTTTGAATCACCCTGTATATATTATGAAATATGCTACTAAATCGGTTTCATGTTCATATTTGAAATTAAATTAATTTTCCTTTTCATTCAATTTTGTTTATTCGTGATTGTAATGAAATGCTCTCTCTCTGGTGGGCTAATGTGAAATTACAATTAACAGGAATAGCTTTCGTCTTTCGTGGAGATGCCATTGCTTGCTGTATATTCGATGTTTAGTTTCACATATATTTATTGAATAAAAATGAATAAATCCGGTAAAAAAGTTAACACATACTGTTGTGTGCCACAGTGTAACTCCAAAGGGACAAGAAATCCATAATTAAGCTTCCATTTATTTGCAAATGACTAATTTAAAATTTTAGTTACTTACACTAATGTAAGTAAAGAATTAATTAGATGATTTGAACTAATATTTGTTCAGCTTCAGTTAAACATCTACTTCCGATCGAACTTTGAATAAACTGAAATATTTTTTTTCCAAAATCAATCGATTTTCCATGATGTAATGGAGGAGAAGTTATAGCATGAATATTAAGTAGTAACACAAATAGAACAATAATAAATACACGTGGCTATTGTATTTACTAACAACAAAAGTTGGAAAAGCGCCATCTATCGATCATTATAAACGCAGATTGCGATACAAAGTATACATTGCAATTACATAATATATGCCAATAATTGTATAGTATATTTAGATATGCAAAATGCAGAATACATAGATTGTTGTTTTTTAAATGTAAAATTTTCGCGTTTTTAAAATTACTAATTTACTTTTTTTTTTAAACTTCTCCCTTTTATAATATTTCATAATAAAGATACTATACTGTAGTTTTATAACATTGTAAAGCACCCAGATCCATTTCAGTATAGCCGTACCGACGTGGTTAAAAATATGTAGGTAAATCTTTGTAGGTAAAGTAAGCAAAAGCAATCAAATAAACAGGTGTTTTATTAATAGTCTCATGTAAACAGTCATTTTCAAAAGTCTATTACATCTCGTTAAATACTGATCAAAAGATGAGTCTCATACGGTAAATGGGACGGGAGGAGAGGAGGAGACGAATAAATATCACGTCTTACACCAACGGAATGAAAAGCGAAAAACTTCATTAGATCTGCCAGTCTCAGAGAACGTAAAGTACAACCCCAAAAGGTTGGCTTCGTTAAAATTCAGCCAAAAGAATGCCAAGCTGTTTCTTTGTCCTCCTAACATTTTAATACAAAATTTTGAATATAAAAATGTCGTTATAATATAAAAAATCGTTTGAATATAAAAATTTCGATCGACTTGGCATTAAAAAGGATCGCCAGCTGTCAATCATCTTCAACGTACTTAAACCGTCAGTTTTAATAGACGCCACTTAGGCGGTGAAAATCCATCCCATAGAAATCTATTTTTAGAACTATAATGACCTACTTGAATTAATAATAGCTTTTAATGTAAACACAAGGGTAATAAATATGAACTGAAATGACTATTTATATTTTATTAATAGTTACTTATGCTAGAAATACGCTGATAACGACTTTTTAAATTACATTCTCAAAATAAATAATTATAGCTAAAATGATTTAATTCATTCGGGGAATAAGTATAAACACAATTACTTTTCAAAAACCCCGATGTAAAAATTGCTTTATTTTATTCCGAGAGCAATGTGTTTGTAACTATTAAAGGACAAAGAAACTCTATTAAATGAAAGATTTTGATTTGTAAAGAAAACGGGAAATTCTATATAATTAATTAATTGATTTACATAAATTTAAAAAGATTTTTTTATATTATCTATATTAATCCCTCCTTTTTGTTATATATTAAATTTGAATAAATAAATAAACTTTTAAAGAAAATATGTGTGAACACTCACACAGATACCATAAGGGTGATAAAGAGTTTTATTATGGGCTTTAAAAGAAGTTAACAAAAAAATAAATTAAAGGCCTTTCGATATATATTAGATATAAAAAAGAATTTAATACAATATGTTATTACATCATTGTTTATCACATTTGAACTAGTTATTGTTCTTTCCTCGATTTTCATTGTATGGGGCGAAATATGTGTCTATCGTAATTTCGTAATATATGTAAACATCGTATTCGAACATCGATTCTGCAGAATAAATAGGTTACCATTGATTAAATGTAACAGTTTTGCTTTTCATGTGTTTCAAACACCATATTCTTGATTTTTATTTTTTTTTATTGGCTCATCAGTGGCCGAGTGGTTGTGCGCTCGAATCTGGTTGACGTGAATTATCGCGTTTGAACTTCAAGACACGCGCGTCCGCCTAGCCGTGTTTCCCGTGGTTTTCTCCGAAACTTGTGTATTACGGGATAGAACTCCTTAGAAAGACCTCCGTGGAGGGTACTCCCTCATTAAAAGAGAGTGTCACGTTCATTTTTCGCCAAATATCGACAAATTGTCAAATTTTAATTGGTCACTTTTTCTCGAAAAATGAGTTTTGCAAAACACTGATTACATATTCTGAATCAGCATTAAAAATTATATATAATGCACTTAGCGTCCATTCGAAGTACAACAAATACTTTAAAAGTTTTCCTTGTAAGTACTTTCATATATAAGCATAATACAATTAATATTAGTGCATATGTATACATGCGTACACTATTTTATTATTATTTTTTTTTATTTTATTTTTTTATTTTTCTTATTTTAAGTTTACGACTAAAGTATTGTATTTTTAAATATATAAATTTTCATTTAATAACTTTAAAAAATTTTTACTGAATATTTCAGCATGAATTTTAATCTACTCTGCCTATTAAAAATCTTTAAATATTGTACGCAACATTTTATTTCAAACAAATTTTTAATTAGAATTTGTTTAAAGAAGACCTCTTTTAAAATGCCTCTATTTGCTGCATTTTTTTTTCTTTTTTTATAGTTTACCAACATTATCAATAAAAAGGAAGTAGGAAGAAGATATTAAATTCAACATGATATTTATACTAACTGATAACAAGATCAAAAAGAAATGAAAAAAAAAAATAATAATAAAAATAGAATTTCGTTATAAATTATTTTCAGGAAACTGAGACTAAAAATGCTAAAATAAATATGAAAGTTTGTGTTTCTTCATACATATAGAAAACTGATACTACAATAATTAGATTTATGGCACTGCTTGCATCTTATTTTATGTACGGAAATTATATGAAGGATTTTCCTTTTTATATTTATTTATTTATTTATTTATTTATTTTGAAAAAAAAAATAAATTGTTTGCTTTCTTTAATAATGTATACTGTTATTATTATTTTTTTTCTTCAAGTAAATTAATTTAAAATTTCTTAAGGGTATTTCATATTCCATTATAAAATTTCCTGAAATTGGTTCTTGTATTAAATTTTACAGAGATTCATGACATGAAATTCTAAATGCCATTATATTTTTTATTTAAAAATTTATTAAAAATATAATGATTTAAGAAAATATAACAAATAAAGTTTTCTTTTTTTTTTTTCTGACGCATCCATCATTAAAACAAAAATACAGAAAAATAAATCACAACTAGAAAAAAGAAAATTCTTATCACCATAAAAAAAAAAGTAAAATAAACAAATAAATAAATAATGTAAAATCTTAAAAATTAAAATCTACTGGAAAGCGTCTATGTATTCTTCGAATAAAGCAATTGTTTATTTTTATCAGCAAGAAACTTTAGTCTTAGGTTTTTAAGTTATAGATTTTATTTCTGCTAGTGTCTCTTTTTGATGATTCCATTAACAGTTGTGAATGCATTTGCAGCTGAATTTGATTTTAAATAATAAAAGAAAGAAAAGAAAAACAAAATTCAGATATTTATTTTGCTATGTAAGCTGCACTGACAAAAAAAAAAAAAAAAAAAAAAAATTCTGTGACTGGCAACTAGAAACTAAATTGTGGTTCTAGTAAATAGAGTTGAATGCCATTTTTATAATTTATAGTTCGCTTTACTAGCGTTTTCTAAGAAACCTTATAAGAATTCTCAAGCGTTTTCCTATATTATCGTGATCAAACTTATTTAAAAAATCTGCAAATAAATGCGAACACAAGAGTCCTGTTTTAGTAAATATATTCTTGATTTATGACTCAATTATAGAAAACCAAGTGAGGTTTTTCGGAATAAAAATGTTTCCTAATATTCCTTATATTTATAATACTGTTTTGTGGGGTTTGCGTGGTTGCAAACTCCATCTTACTAACTAATTACATAACTAAATAGATAATTAAAGAGCACGAGACTTGAATATGAATTACAAATAAGGCTTCTATTTGAATTTAAATCATGGGGGATTATTTGTTCCCGGAACTCAATCAAATAATTAAGTAAATGTACAATTTAGAAAAATATAGAACTTAAGTCTCACCCAGCAGAAGTAGTGGAAACTCAGAGAACACTGCTCTCAGTTGACTCGCTGAACTATGCTCACGGCAGAATTGACGGCAGGATTCCCTTGCCCGGCAATTCCTTTCACGCGACTTCCAATTTATCTACACACCGTAGCACTCGTAAACTTAGAAAACTCCACTTTCGAATAATTTCGCACTAGCATAAGAATCAATCCTCATCAACACTACACTCTCTACCACAATACTTTTATATTTATCCTTAATCACCTCCAATCACTTCACTTAGCAAAACTTCAAAAACCTGTTCGTATTCATTTCACACTCCGAAAGTTACTTTCTCCGTTGCAGCGCTATGTCGACGCAAAATCATCCCGAATTTATCTGAAACTTCTCAGACCGTTTGCGTCGACCTTCCTAATCTCCCAACTATTGCGTTGCCGGGAGTAGCTGGATCCAGCTCACTTTTAAAACTGTGGTGACCTTCCATGGTCTCAACCTTACAGTTTCACCATCTAGAAAAGTTTAGACTAGAAATTCTCAATCGTTTCATCTATTCCGGTTATTTCCTTTCCACGCATAACTCAGAAATATATACTGCTAGTTTAGGGATTTAAAAAATGACTATTCATTCATTCTAGATAAACGCAGCAGACATTTTTTTATCAGTGTATTTTTACATTATTTCCGCATATCGCAACTGGACATATACTGCATACCTTGGTAGAAAACAGAAGACACGTAATTTTCCTACCAACATTATCCGAAGAGACAAATTTTTAGGATACTGTAAATTTTGGAAGGAACAGTATAATGCTTCATATTAATATAGTTTCATATTTAATAAATGATGCTACTTATTATACGGAGTTTCTTATGCATCACGTGGATTTGTCAGTGAGAGCTCTAAAACCAAACTTACATTTCATAAATGACACTGATCATTGTTCAGCAGCAGAGCAGAGCAATTTAGTATGAACTTAGCAAATAAATATTCGTCTTTATGAGTATCTGTCTTGTAGTTCCTTTATAGAAACACAAATGAAATTTCTTTATGACCAATAAACTTAAATTGAAAAACGATACCATCAGAACTGAATATACTAAAAGTTGGCATCGATACACTACATGTATACAACTTATAGTTTTTTTTTTTTTTTTACAGTGACACAAGGATTTTTTTTTTAATTACTGTCTTTGAGATCAAATCAATTGTAGCCAGTGCTGCCAGATTTGAGGGAAATTTTTATTCAATATCTACCGTTAAATTTACTTTGTAACGGTTAGCTAATTACTTCAACGATTTCTGTGAAAGATGTTTCGAAACAATTAGCAAACCGTTTCAATTAAAATTTCGTGGTGGGTGTTAAATAAAAATTTCCCTCAATCTGCCAGCACTGATTGTAGCGCATTAATGTATAAACTTGTCATTCTGTTACAACAGAATTAATTAGGGATGTAAGTATATATATAAGACACAAAATTTTATAAACTTTTATGGGTGTAGAACCATAGCCTCCTAAACTAGATGCCTGTCGCGTGGCTCGGAAACTTGGCAACAGTTGAGGTGGTAGACAGCGCCACCTGGTACAGATTGCTTGACTTTTTTATTCAACAGCCACCAAAAACTTTTAAATTGGGATATGATATATATAAAAGACGAATAGAATCAAAGAAACGTCGATTATATATATAATATATCACTTCTTAAAATTATTGGTTACAGTTGAAAAAAAAAAAAAAAGTCAAGCAATCTGTACTAGTTGGCGCTGTCTACCGCTTCAGCTGTTGCCAAGTTTCCGAGCCACGTGACAGGCATCTAGCTTAGAAGGCTATACAGTGTTTTTAGAGAAATTCAAAACAAAATTAATATTATTATGACCTATTGCCTCAAAATAATTAAATTTTGTTTTAATAAGGTGAATCTTTTATTTTTAACAAGAGTTATGTTACAATGCTTTGTTAACGTGTATGGGCATTATGTAAAGTGATGTCTGTTTTACTGATAATCATTTTATAAGAATGTATGAAAAAAATTTACAGATGTCACGTCGAATTGGAGTTAATTATAGAAAGTTCGTTAAAATATTTAAAATATATATATTTAAAAGCTTCTATATGCTATTGTTTTTTAATTTTGCCATATAAAAAATTATGATACCAATAAATAGCAACGCTATTTCTCAATATTTCAAATCATATTTCCTTAGCACTAATGTACATCAAGATCATAATACATATAAATTTAGGTAACGCTTGGTGCGTTAATTGTTAATGTGTATGTGACGAAAAATCTGACGCACGCAGACAGATTGAAATTTTTTATAAATGGAAAAATATGTTACAGAACTCACAAAACGTTTAAATTCGTTGAAAACTATAATTTGAAAACTTTTATAGAACCAATACTTTCTTCTCTCTCTCTCTCTCTCTATATATATATATATATATATATTATAGAATAAAGTAATAATTTTTATATCCAAATCTCCCGTTTATCCCATAAGATGTTTTGCCTGAATTTTTAAAGAAAATTTTCGAATTTATTTAATCGTTGAAACTAAATGAGTTAGTTTTGCATTTAAAAATTAGCATGTTTGTGCGAACCCAAGACTTTATTCTACATAATCTTACACAAATTAATGCAGTAAAAATTAATTATTAAATTATTATTTATTAAAATAATTTTCCATGATGAATGCAAATGATTTTTGTCACACAGAATTATAAATCAGTTGTGTGCCAACATCACAAGAAATGTGATCTTTTTTTTTTCGTTATTACTATTTTTTCCCCGTTAAAAATGAAAAACAAATTGGTAACTTTGTTGTAAGTTTGCACAGATCTGTTTTTCAAATATTTGTTTTAAAGGTATTGACGAGTTCTTTCGAAAGACATCCATATTAAAAATATGGATGGAAATATACTTGCCCCAGTAAAAAAGCGGTGCTCCTACATGCACAAACATTGTTTCTTACTTTATTACTACTATTGTCAATAATTCATATTAATTTTACAACCACACATTTAAAACAACATTCATTATGTACATTTATACGAAATTTTGTCCTATACTGCAGTGTTAAAAATTTAGCAAAAAGCGGATCACAAAGTCAAAAGTGGCCAAAGAGCTTTTATTACTTTTTTTTTTTTTTTTAAGTAGGCTGGTGAATGGTCACTGCTCACTCTGGAATAAATAAATTGATCTATGAAGGAAATAAGAATTTATAAGTTTGTTTATGTGCTTTAGAGTTTACAATTTTTGAATAAATTGTAATCATTTGAAAAGTAGTTTGATGATTGTCGTGACAACTCAGGAATTATGTTTGGTAAGTAAGTTAATGTTTTAATCGTTTAGTTTTCAGAGTATACAAGTTTTGTTTATTTAATTATTTTTCAAGATTTTAATTTGCTCTAAATGTTAAATTTTGAATTTTTATAAACATTATCTTTAATACAAGGAATAATTTGATTACAAATCTGGTTTGTGAACTCTGATAATGTTTAAATTTTCAATTATAGATTTTTCTTTGTAAATCTTAAGCAGTTTTTTTTTTTTTTTTTTTTTTTTTTTTTTTTTTTTTGTATGTCTGTGTGTATTTTTATTTATTTTTTTTTTTTTTTAAGTTTCGCCATCTCTTAGAATTACCGTAATTCGTAAACAAATAATAGAATTACATTGATTATGAAATCAATTATCAATAGTATTATCTATTTTCAAAATTCAATTTCACCTGCAAAGCAGGGTTAAAGTTATTATAAACAAATCAATAAAGAGCCAAAATATCAATAATAGACAAAACATCAAAACATAATGTTGTAGTCAATGCTCACTCCGAAATAAATAAATTGTTCTATGAGGGAAATAAGAATTTATAAATTCGTTTATAAAATTATAGTCGTATGTAGATCACATTATAACAGCAATAACCAATGACAGTAAATACTGTAAAATCCAATATTTTTGACAGGATATTTCTAATGTCTTTTTTTCTTTTTCTTTCTTCTTTTTTTTTTTTTCTTTTTATAAGAGCTTACAAATAATTATGCATTTTCCAATCAATGCTTTACGGCAAAAGTAATGATAAAAAATGGAGACTGTAAATACCGTTAAAAAAATAAATGAGTTAATTTAAGATGAAAAGTTCAAAATGGATTAATTTCCTGTTTTCTTTTATTCCAGATAATGGGATGAAAAAAAAAAAAAAAAAAAAAAAAAAAAAACAGCGTACCTATTAACTCCATTATTGATTTTCTGCGACAGAGTAAATTGAAAATTGAAATTATTGGGAAAGTCTGATGAAAGCATTTGTTCTTAAAGCTATCTATTCTTTCTTAAAGAAAGTGAATTTATACTATATTTTTCTGTAATGAAATTTATATCCTTCTAACACAACTGGGTAAGAAGCAAATTTTTATCAAAAAGCTTTACTTTGTTTTATCATTAAATTTATCATTAATAATAACAACGCAATATTATTTAGATTTAAAATGACATCATACCTTTGTTAAACATGCAGCATTCTTATAAATGAAGTTACATTCGGATAGTTATAAAATAAATATTTTAAGTCGTTACGTTGTTTTAAACTCATGATAATAGATCATATATATATATATATATATATATATATATATATATATATATATATATATATATTTATATGAAATTATAATATATGTTTTCAGTCATATAAGAGTTGAAAATATATAACAAAAATAACTAAAGAAAAATTTACAGGAAAATTAATAAAAGTGAAACAATTCATAAGTGAAACTTACTGCAAAAACGTAAAATGAATGATTAAAATTGGCAAAAAAGACCCCTTATGACTTGAGACATACGTGTGGGGTTAAAGCATGCTTTTAATTGATCAAACTCTCCCCCTAAGCAGACAGTTTAATATAAAGGCACAAATATGGCTAAATTCAATATGGATAAAACAAAATGAATAAAATAATATGGAACAGACAAAAAACTTATATGGAATAGACAGAAAATTGATCAAACATTTACAAAAACAGCAGCAAGTATTTCATAAGATCTCAATAATATAAATATATATATATATATATATATATATATATATATAAATTTCAACATCTGAAATAGTAATGTAATATTTAATGCCCTTTTTTTAATTTTTAATAAATAATTTTATAATTATTTTTCGTATTTCACTAAATAAATTTTGGTTGCTTTTCCAATACTGTGAAAAAAGAGAAAAAAAAAGAAAAAGAAAAAGAATTGCGTGGTCATTTTCTTAATCCCTAAACAAGAAATATAGATTTCCGAGCTAAGCATATACGATGAAAAACATTCTTGATAGACAAAATGATCGAGAATTTCTACTGAATCCTTTGTATTGCGAGATATTCTCGCTTGTTTTTCTGGAAATGTGTCATAAAACAATATTATAGTAGCTAAAACCCGCCTCTGGTATTCACATTTATTTGCAGAGATTTTTAAATATGTTTGACGTCGATAATATAGACAAATGCTCTAGATTTCTAATACGGGTTTCTAGAAATCACTTACAATGGACACAAGAATTTATAAAGATGACATGGAATAATTTTTACTATAACTACAATTTAGATTCTAGATTACAGCTACAGAATTTTTTCTTCATGTAATTATGTTCATATATTTTAGATTCTGGTGATGATCAAGATTTTTATGTTTTAAATTCATTTCTCACTATAGTACTGAGGAAGAAACTTGGCAAGTTCCGATGTGTCCTTATTTACAAGTTAATATTTTTTTCCTTCAGTTGTGTTCTTTTTACTTTTTTATATATTCAATAGAAGAAAGAATAAGTTTCATTAGACATTTCGATTTCCGGTTTTCGATGTATTTGCATGTTTTGAGAGCTCCAGAACACGATTTGATTATTTTGGAAAATGTCTGTCTGTGTGTGTGCGACAAAATTTTGCAATTATTCCCGATATAGGAAAGGCTATATATCAACTTCTATGGTGCATAGCTGCACAAAACATAATATGTGATTTAACCACCATAAAAAGGAAAACGTATTATTTTTTAAAATGTTATTTATTGAAAGTGAAATATACCTTTCTTTAGATATTTAGCGTTAGATTTTTCTAAGTCAAAATCGTCTGCATTCATCATGGTATATAATTTTAATAAATAATAGCTTTAAAAAAATATTTGTATTGAATGAATTTGAATAGAAAAATATAGAAAAATGTCTTGTCAACATACTCATTTTACTTTCTTCAATTTTTTTTATTACTTATACTATTAAAATATTTCATAAATTGGCTTAATATACTTCTGGCATTAATAAATATTTTTAAAGTTAAACTTAAATTTGAACTTAATATATTATTATGTATGCTATTGTATTATTAATCACTTTAAGAGAAAATATCAGAAATTATGGAACCATACATAAAAGAATGATAATAAAAGAGATTTTATATAAAAAAAAAATATTGGAATATGTTAGCTTGCCATAACTTCTGAAATCCCTTAGAAGTTTCCTTTTTTAAAGCAATATCCCTAAATTTTGATGAGAAAAATATTACCTTTATTAGATTATTATTATTATTATTATTATTATTATTATTATTATTATTATTATCCGTGCTATTGAAACTTAATATTATTATTATAATCCAATATTGTAATATAAAAGTGCTTGATATTAAAGTATTTTGTAGTTATTTTTGTATTGTTTATGCACTCGACTGTCATTTTTTTCATAACTATCATTCTATACATTAAGTCATTATTTTATATAAAAACTCGACCTTCTTTCAAGTATATTTTATAAAATATTATTTTAACTTAATGACTTAAAATTGCATTTAATTTTATGTATAAGTATTTATATAATAATGATCAAAGATATATGTGTTTATATTTAAATGGATTTCGTACTTAAATTTTAAAATATTTTAAATAAACTTGCTATAAAACTTCAGGATCTTCTCTTTGTAAAGAACACATAACACATTTTTGTTTTAAATTAAACTCATGAATAACATTCATTTTTAAATTAAGAAAAAATAATACATAAAAGTTGTAGGTTTAAATTTCTAAGATTTCTTATTAAAATTTTTCATGAAAAATGTTTTTTTTTTTTTCACTGCATGCTGTTCAATTAAAACTGCAAATAGTTTGGATGAAACATCATAAGTACTGATAAAACAAAATAAAATAAATAAAACTAAATAAATAATCGATTTTAAATTCACTCTCAAACAAGTCTACATACATATATACATATATATATATATATATATATATATCATATAAAAAATATATGTGGTAACATTTAAATAGAATTGCAGTTACTTTAAGTGACTTTATGCTATTTGTTGGTATTATCATGTATCATTAATTGTTAAATTTTATAATATTATTAAATATTTCACTATATCTATAGGTCAAACGCTAGAATTTTCTCCTCTTCAACGAAATTTGGTAATCATTTAAAAAAGTATTGTGTTAGAATAAAAAATATATGTCCTTAATTTAACCGAAATATTTAGAATATCTTTCTTTACTGTCTTCTTCTTCGTTTATCTCTCAATATAATATCTCTTAAAAATACACACATATATATATATAAGCATTTTTGGAATACGGTGATTACGTTTATGCACTCAGACTACTTAACACAAATATACTAAATAAAAATATTAAAAAAAATTTTTTTTTACTTAACTATAAACTTTTTTCATTACAAATAATGGGGGTGGAGGGATATACTTTTAAGAAACAGAATAATGTGCCATTAATTCAATTACTGCTGTTGTATGCCACAGAAAAGTGAAAAAAGAGAGAAAAAAAATAATGTTTGATGAATAAGTCTTTTTTAAGAAGTATGAAATGAAAAAATAATTTCATTCGTGCATTATTTAAAAAGGAAGTTTTAAATGTCAAAGAATATCGAAATCTATTTGTTCAATATTTTCTAAACAAATACGCTCCATTAAAATCATTTTACATAACAAAAAAAAAAAAAAAAAAAAAAAAGAGAGAGATCGTAATCTTTAGATTTAAATGTATATATTTTTCTTTAATTAATTTGTAAGAAACATGTTTTTCTTTACATCCGGTTGTCTTATCCCTTAAGCAAAAATTACTTGTTGAAATAATTATGAAATGAATAAAAGATTTAAATATTTATAGCTTGTTTTTGAAAATTTTCATGCATATTTTTATAATATATGCAAATTATGTAGTACATAATTACGTGTTATAAGCACGAATAAGTACATAGGTACTGTAATTGCAGGATAATTATTTAGGTAACAACGGAATAATAAATAGTTTTTACAACTTTTTTTTTTTTTTTTTAAATCTTATTTTTAAATATTTATTTATTTATTGATAATTTTTCACAATGGGATGGGTTCATAATATTCATAATATTGTTTCATCATCTAGAAAAGTATAGGCAAGAAATTTTATATCATTTTGTCTATAAAGGCTATTTTTAGTTTACATGCATAACTGGGAAATCTATATTTTTAGTTTAGGTATTCGGAAAATGGCAAAAATACTCTGTTTTAACAAACAAAATTCAGTGAAAAATATTTTTTCTATTATTTTAAATAAACTAGTAATTTTTAGATAAAATACATCATATGTTATATTGGGGGAACTAAAAAATAATGTCATTTTTATGCATACTGATATTCGATTGTCATTTGCTAGCTTATTGTCTTCTTAAACTTATACCAAAGATATTTCAGAATTAGAGTGACCTGTTTACCCGTGGATAGTTTAAACTTAGCTGTTTTATTTATTTATTTGTTTATTTATTACAGTTTACAATGGAGCCAAATACCTGAAAATGCACCTATCCCTCATTTAAGGGATTTTACTTTTCAAAAGATAATTAACGCAAAAATTACTACCAAAATCATTTGCAATGATCATCCAAGAACGTTAAACATCCATAAGTGCCAACGGTAGTTCTGTAAGTTGAAATTCGTTAATTTTGATCTTTCCGACTTGCACTGATCAGGAAGATCATCAACTTTAGGCAATGACATTTAAAGGTCGGAAGTGAAAGGAAATCCGTTTCAGGCAATCGTGGAACTATCAGACAATCTTAATCAACCTCGTTCGAACATCAAAGAAGATTTACAGTGCTTTGGTAAAAAAAAAAAAAAAAAAAAAAAAAAAAAACAGAGCAGTTGTTTGGGTCCCACATGGTTTATCCGAAGAAAAGGGTGTTATTAACGAGGATGATTACATCATTTTATTTTGCATGCAATATTTTATTTTGCATATAAAACAATAACCACAAAAAATCATTCATTTGTAATATTTTGATGTATTAACGTTACACAAGACAAAAGAGATCAGGAACCATAATTTGGAATAAAAACATTTTTCAATATGCAAATAGCATGAGTTGTCTATGCATACTGGAAAATCATTGAAATTCCACTTCGATTTCTGATAAACTACATCATGTCCCACAATGAAATAGATTAATACTTCTGCCACACTGATTAAAAAAAAATTAAACATAAAAAGAAAAGTGTTTTTAAATGTTTTCCAATTGTTTCAGTTCATTTTCTCTTTTCCCGTGACAGGCGTTATTTCTCATTATGCATTCAGTGTTTTAAAAGTATTTTTCACGTTCATATATTTTCTTTGTATATCGATTGTTATCATTCTTTTCCTATCTCTTCATCAGTTATATACAAAATATTACAAGAATGAAAAATAATTCGGTTTACATAGATTTTTAAAACTTTCCAAGTATACGATCTCGTTGCATCGTTTAACCTTCAAAACACAGGGTGCGTCATAAATCTAAAGGCAATTTAAAAACTCACAAAAGATGACGGAATTGGTAGAATTAACCACGGTTTGCGAAAAAGTTTATTCTCGTTAAAGAACATATATAATATACAGTTAAATTTTTCGTCGATAGAGTGCGATGTACGTAAACAAATCAGACATTTTCATGAAAAACTATGTTTATTTGCATGGAAATGTTTAAGTTTAAAAGAATAACTCCTATTCAATAAGTCCACCATCAACACAAATTGCGGTTTTCGAACGAGTTGCAACAGTGCAAATTGCAGCTTCAATCCGAGATTCTAAGCTGAGGTAAAAATTCTTCGCACAAATAACGCTTTATCCACCAATTCAGCATCACGATTAAAACTTAAATTATGCACAAGTAGGAGGAAAAATAAGAATTGAGCTAGTAATTTTAAAACCACGCAATTGATAGGGTTTTGATTTGCATATTTCTCATTACTTGTCTGTGCAGCGCCCTCTGTCGACGATAGATTTAAAAAAAATTATCCCCGTCCCCATTAAAAAATAAAATAAAAATAAAAATAAAATAACAAATCCTTTTCACGGTAATAATTTTTTTTTTCACAAATTTCATTCTATTCTAATAATTCTTTCACATTTTATTAAGTCTTAAAAGGTCTACAGTCTTACGTATTTTGTCTATGGGAATGCCAGAAAGATAGACAGAGTAACTGAATTCTTAATCACCCTGAAACTTTGTTGAAAAGTATTTATAACGATTTAACACAAACAAAAATGAATTCCCAACAGTTTCAAATTGCAGATCTTAATTTATCTGAACAGTTGAACGTGATTTGTAAATCTTAACGCTAGAAACACAGGATTAATAAATATCAAATTTATTATAGTTTAAACTGTACAAAGGTTTTGATATATAATATATAAAATAGCGTTTTACAGAACGCAATGCATTGGTATTATTTTGGATATCCCCGTATGCAAAACATCTGTGTTTTTTAAGCCATTTCAAATAGAAAGCCCCCAAAGGGAAATAAAAAACATACAACAGTTATTGAAATTATGAAAACCTTACGGGTGCTCAAGCACAGTAAAATTTAAAATCAGATAGACAGACAAGTAGACTAAGTGTATACAATCACTCTTTAGCATTGTCAGAAAGCGTTTAAATGTTTAATACAAACGAAAAATGTAATTGCAGCAATTTCTCTTAATATATGCGAATATGTTTTGTGCGCCTCTGTAAATCCTAATGCTAATCACATTGTATTCTATAGAAATAATTATTTTGTGTATATCAATAATAAATATAAATTTCATTATGATTTGGGAAAAAGAAAGATATTAAAATGTGCTTTATGTAAATACTATTCATAGAAAGCAATGATTTATAATTTCATTTGGGTGCCCCTGTATACAAACGCACAAACCAATGGAGATATGTAACCCATTTTCAGCAGGAAATATTCCATATTGAACTTGAATATCTTATATGAATTTTAAGGAATGCCATGAATATTAAAGGCCGTTAGAGACAGACAGGCAGACAGGCGGATAGAAGGACGTAGAGATGGACAGACAGACAATCAAACCAGAGCTATAAACACTTTCCAATTTTGGTGCAAAGAATTAAAAAAATGATTATAAATAAGAGTAAATACTTTTAAAAATGCATCTTGTTTTATTAGGATTATATATATATATATATATGCGTTATAGGTGCGTTACCTTTTGAGAAATCAAGTTTACACATGTTCAAACGTAAAAAATTCAAAGAATATGCTATTTTAATCATAATATTTATGTTAATTAATAATTATATATTATATATTATTTGTTTGTTAAAAAAAATAGACATTAACTAACTGAAAAAATATTTTTTTTTTTTTTTTTTTTTTTGAAATTTTACACACTTTTATTTTTAAAATTGACTAATCTTTCAAAAAAGGCTTTTTATTATTTCGATTACAAATAATTTTACAAGGCTAAACATGGGATAAAACGTAGCGAAAATTATACTGTTTTTTGCTCTAAACTCTGCCTTTTGTTAAAACTCTGCCAAAAATTTAATTTAAGATGTTTGTTAAATCCTTTTTTCAAGCATTTGACAATTCTATTTTGAAAAAGAATGTGCAAAATTTCAATAATTTTGGTGCGTTACCTTTTGAGAAATCAAGTTTACACATGTTCAAACGTAAAAATAGTAAGAATATGCTATTTTAATCATAATATTTATGTTAATAACCATAAATTAATTAAAGTGCTAACAACTGTACGTTTGAGTTTTGGCGAAATTTTCTGAGGTCGCCAAACTTGTTTCATTTTCGTGTCGTAATTACATTTATTTTAAGTTTCGTTTTTTTAAATGAATAGTATATGCTAGAAATAGCTGAAAAAGTAAGGAAATAAATAAAGAGTTTTCACTTTAAAACAGTAAGCTCATTTTTTAGTTTCAAAAAGTTATGATTTGTATTTGAAACAGACAGAAATAGTCCGAACAATACGTCTCATTTCCAGTACATCCACAAAATATCATGAGGATGAAAAACATGCCAAGAACGTACTCTGTATAAATGCGTCGTTAGGTATATTACTTGTTGCTTATTGCTCTTGACCGATCGCAGCTTCAGATCAAGATTTCTTAAAATCGCTAGTTAGGCGATAAGGACGCCAAGCGGGAATGCTGCCCTCATCCGAGGCAACAAAATGGCGACGATTCGTTGGCCTATATATTTTATTTAAGGGGCTCTAGGTGATACATGTACCTGTTCTTGTGACGTGATTATACTTATAGCAATAGGCTCACACGTGGGCAACGAACGTGCAGATGACTTGGCCAAGGCTGGTACAGAGGAACACACTCCTCATTACTCTCTACCAGTCCCACCTTCCTATGTCAAAAGAAAACTAAAATCTCTCCTTTTCTGGGAATGGCAGACTTGGTGGGAAGATTCCCTCAACGGCAGAATTACTTTCTCTCTAATACCAAATGTTTCTCTCAATGATTGGGTACTTACCCCAGAAATTACAGCGTTTTTAACTGGGCATGGCCCATTTCCGGCTTATCTGCACAGATTTCGTCGTCGACGTTCGCCCCTATGTTCTTGTGGAGAGGAGGGTTCTTCCTTTCATTACTATTTCCATTGTCCGCTTACAATAACCTATCACTTAAGAAATCCGAATAATAGACCAGCCAACAGGCTGACAAATATTTTAACAAGACCTTCACTTGCCATAAAACTAAAAAGAATTTTTGAATTACTCTTAGATATTTCAAATAGAACAAATTAAATTCTTCTTAAGTCATTAAAAATTATCTAATTCCTAAACAGTTAAATAAATTAAAAGTATTTAATAATCTGATATGTTAAATAATCCTTTTCACTTACCCACTAGCCCAAAGATATGTATTCGTTCCTCATGCGTTTGTAAATGTCGTAAAACAACCAACTTCGCCCTATGTCGCGTGGGAACCTTGTTCTGGCGAACTGATTTACTTGTAAACAATTCTCCCTCCTTCCTGTTCAATTCTAGCTCATTGTGCTTTTGAGTTTTCAAGATTATTTTATAATCTTATTTCGTAATTTATTTTAATTTTTAAGTTTGTTAATAATCAATACATATTTGTAATACTTCGCCCTATGTCACGCGGGAATATTGTTCTGGCAAACCTTGTAATTTTTTTTTTTTTTTTTTTTTAAATAACCGTTCCGGGGTAGGGGGCCTAGCATAGCTAGAAGCGCTCGACACCACTCTTAGTGCGGTGAGCGGCACCTCCTCCTTGTTAAATCCTGTTAAATAGGCTCACACTTGAAGAATAATTTTGATGTAAAATTTCTACAGTTTCTTTGCATTTTGTTCATTTAAAATCATGAATAAATTTTATTTTGACATTTTTTAAAGCATTTTTTAGATAAAAGATAATTTTTTACTGTTAAATACCTCTCCCCCTCCTTCTTTAAAAAATATTTTATTCGCTTAAAATAAGGAATGATATTTTATTTTTATTTATCTCAGTACATTGTTATGTGCATATTGCATATAGCATCAAATTCTTAAGCCTAAAGGTTTACATCATAATTAAGAGTGCTGTGAAATAAAGGCTACTTTCGTTAAGAACGTAATTTATGCGTAAATGACGAACACATCAGACAAATCTTATTAAAAATTTCTATTATACATTCGGTGGATTAAAATTCGTAGAGTAAAATCCATTATCTCTCTTTGAAACATAAGGAAATAAATTTGAATATTAATTATTATCACATAACATAAAAGGATTTCAAACATGTATTATTACACATCATTAGAAACTCGCCTTTTTTCTAAATTAATATAAATAAAAGATTTGAAACCACTTTAAAAATCATTAATCCTCATAATTATGGAATGGAGTATGTATTCCTAAGAGTAAATTATCCGCAAAGAATTAAAATGTGAATGTGTGGCTTTCAAATTCACTGAAGCTTGATTGTCTTAAATGCAAGGATTTTCAGTTTAAACAATTCAGTTAACTAATATCCAAAAAACGTTTCTTTATTTAAAACTATTTAAATGGAATTTCTCAAGTATGTTTTTAACAGAAGTTCAGTCAAATGAACAATTTGCGTTCTTTCGTCTGTGTAATAGATAGTAGGAGGCTTAATAGAAAATGGTCCTTTGTTAAAATTAATAATAAATCGTCATAATAACAATAAACAGTAATCGAAAATGGTAAGAAATAATATTAATGTAGTTTACGACTTAAATATTTTTATAAATTTATTAGATAAATAAATACACATTTTCTGTTTTAATTTATTTAAACTAAATACCGAATAATTTATTTGAAAGAATTAGTGCATAATTAATATTACTTTACTGTATTATTAGTTGCTAATTAGAACTAATTTACAGATCAGTTTACTTGAACTTGATTATATAATAATTTAATTCATTTGAAGAAAAATTTTGATGGTTTGTTGACTTTGGTGAAAACTGACAAGAATTGGCTATTTTCAGAAAATGTCCAAACGCGTTTGTGGAAAGATAAAAAAAAAAGGTGTATATATATATATATCTTTTCCGCAATACTTTAAAATAAATTGACGTCTACACTATCTAACAATAAGTATTTGGACACTTTCGTTTTGTCAAATATCTAGAAAAAATTCTTTAGGAATTATATCTTGAAACTTTAATAGCGTAAATAACACGTTTTACCTAATATATCTCAGCAAAAGTTGTGTCCTGAAGAGTGAAAGGGGACCAATGAAAAATTAACTGAAATCAGAATGTTTTGGATCACTCTATAAAAAGTAATGCCTTAAATGCGTTTTGACTGTAGCATGTGACTTTGATGAATGTTTTCATTATCTGTATAATTTTTTACGAGACTACCACATATATTCATGGAGATATAATATTTAAAAAAAAATTATAATAATAACTTCTTTGATTATAGCGCACAGGGTATTAGACGCTGAGAAAAACCATTTTTAGGGAATTAACCAAGTAGCCCATAAAATATATAAGCAAATAAATCATAAAATTTTGAGGGGGAAAAAATAAGAAAGAAACATAAACAATAAACTCATAAATTATGTATTATTTTTTTTTTTTTTTTTTAATGATGACAAATGTTCAAAACTCACTAAGGGGAGCTATAATAAGCCTGTACCACGATCAGGTTAAATATTTATTTTTCTGTATACCAACCACTATTAACTAACCATGAAATACATACAGAAACAAAAATTTAGTTGTCTCATAGCATATTGTAATATTATATTTCACGTGAAATTGCAGTCATTTATGGTTGATCGGAAAAATCGAATAAATATAGGAAATAACGTGAAAATAAATCTTATATACAGTACCTGTAGTGTTGGTCAAATGTAAATAAAATACAAATATAAAAGGACTACTTCAATTTTTTCGATACTGGCTGTTTCAAAATTGTTATCTGATAAGCACCAAAGTGGATGCCCACTGGCATGACATTATCGCATGCAATAGCAAAATACACCCGAAGCGAGCTCTTGAGCAATTTCAATGGACTTTATTTTTATTTTTTTCTATAAAGCGATGTAGATAAGAGTTTCCTTTAAATATAGTGACCAGCCAAGCGGGTAAAATTTGTCCGGAGAAATCTATAGGAGTTGAGGCCACGAATTTTAGTGCGTGGCTTCTTTACGTGTACACAGCACCCATTATAACATGATTTTGTGAATTCCCCCCCCCCCCTTAAGGAAGGGGGAGCAATAAACGCGTTTCAAAGTATATATAACTTTGCTTCAAATTATCTCAGTAAGATTAACGTTTATGTGTAGGCTGGTTATGTGTTCCAAACAGGCACTATCAAGGGATTTTATGAAATTACCCTCTCACTCCCCCCTTTAAGGGCAGAGTGGGGCAAAAACACATTTTTAACAGTAACTCTGCTCCAAGTTACCTCAAGAAAGCAATTTTTTGATAAATCGGTTGGTTATGCGCACTCAAAACTCACACTGCAAAGGGATTTTGTGAAATCCCCCCCTACCGTTTTCGGCAGGTAGGGACAAAAACCATGTATCCATGTGTAACTCTGCACAAAATTATCTTAGTAATGAGATTTTTAATGTGTGCTTCGGTTATATCTATCTAACACAGAGTACAAAGAGATTTTACAAAATTCTCTTCCCTGTCCTCCTTTAAGAGGAGGGGTAAAAAACACGTATAAAAACATAATTCTGCTTCAAATAATCTCATTATCTCTTTTTTTTTTTTTTTTTTTTTTTTTTTTTTAAGTCTGATTAGGTATGTGTATGCAAGATGCACTATCAAGAGAATTCGTGAAATTACCCACTCCCCTCAACATCTGTGGCGGGAAGGGGGCAAAAAATACGTTTCCAGCTTAAATATACCCCAGATTACCTTAGAATAGTGAATTTTGATGTGTGGGTGTTAATTAAGTGTACGCAATATGGACTTTGATAGGAAGGAATTTTGCAAAGCTTTCAACGTTATCCGTGAGGGAGGAGGAGTAAAAGGTAGGTAAGATACTACAGAAAGCATTGGGGCTCCAGATTCGACGTGTGGCGAGCGGTAAAACGCTACTGAAGGTCGTGGGAACTTCAACTTATATTTTGACTGATTTCTTTCTTTCTTTCTTCTTTTTTTTAGATTTATTTTTAATTATTCATGATATGAAATTTTAATAATTCATTTTATTATAATGACCAGAGAAACGAACAAAGTCTGCTAGTTATATGTATATATATATATATAAAGATTTCGTTTACATTTGTCACATATATAAATGCATATTTATTGAAAAGGCATATGGACCATTTAATTTGGAAAAGGCAGTGAAAGATTTTAATATTTAAAACTGATATATTTAATTAAATCTCCATAGATCAGTACATAAATATTCAATAGAAATTCAATTTATCCATATTATTGCGATATAGAGTTAAGCAAATTTCATTTCCTTAAATAGGTTTAAATAAATCAGATTGAATTTATATTTGACTAGCAATCCATATTCACTGAGTAAGTGTTAATACGGAGTTATGTTTATTAGATTTATAAATCAATGGCGTATATTCTGAGCTTTATTCATAATATAAATATTGATTGATTAGATTTGCATTGAACTAAAAGTACATAAATTTTTTATCATAACTTAATTTATTAAAGCTATAACCGCCTTTCAGATAGCGTATTTAGGCATAGTATTAGGGATCATTATTTTCATTTGTATTTATTACTATTGAAAAGCGTATTTTTTTTTTATAGATATATTGTTTATTTAAATTTGCAAGTAACTAATTTGCTGCGACTACAACATGAATTTGCTTTATATTTTCTTATACAAATTCAGACAGTAAAAATAATTTTTTAAAATTATTATTTATTAAAATGATCTTCCATGACTAATTCAGACGATTTCCTTTCTAGAGAAGTAGTATAGCACTAAATATCCCAAGAAAGTCAATTTTATTCTCTATATGTCATCTTAAAAAAAGAAAAAAACTGTGTTATTTTTATTATTTTTTTTTCTTGTTAAAAATGAAAAAAAAAAAATTTTTTTCATTACTTATACCTCCATGAAAAAAAAAGAAGAAGAAAAAAAAAAAAAAAAATAGAGAAAGCAGGATGGCAACGCCACCTGCGAGACGGCTTTCACTAAAAGTTGAAAAGCACTAATTTATGTCAAGGTACTACTACATGTAAAATTTTATACAAATCTCTGCAGTAGTTCCCGAGATACAGCAGCCACAATTTTTTTCACACACAGACAGATATTTTCTAGAAATGGTCAAATCCTGTTCTAGGCCTCCAAACACGTATAAATTCTCTGAAAATTTGAAGGCAAAAATTTTTATGAATGAAATACTTTCGTCAATTGAATACAGAAGAAAATAAAAATTACAATTTTTTCCTCCTCAAAATTAAACGTGGGTATAATTTAATTCATATAAAAATCATTATTATTATCTGTATATATATAAAAATTACATGTCACGATGTTTGTCCGCGATAAACTCCTAAACTTATCATCCGATTTTAACAAAATTTTGCACATTGTGTGCAGTTTGGTCCAGCTTGAGCGATAGGATAATTTTTATCTCAATTTATATTCACAATCTTCTTTTTATTGCAAATTATATTTTATATAGATATGTATTAGTTATCATGGGCATATATTAGATTGAGTTATTTTGCTACCAAATTGACAAAAAATTATTTTTAAATTTCAAACCTCTGTCGTCGTTGGACTTTTTTTGTATTTGGCGATCAAAAATGTAACACGGAAATATACAAGCCAGATGTATATTTTCGTAATATGTATTGTTCGAAATATTGTTTCATATTATTCATTACTCTCTCAATAGAAGTTGTTAAAATAACCATGATTTTTGAAAGGAATTAAATATGTTCGCCAGAAAATTTGGCGATATTTTTTTTTTCCTCCAAGGATTATAGATAAGAAATTTATTCCGTTGCAACATGTTAATATCTTATAGGAGATACATTATGTATATGTTACAATTTACGATGAAAATATCTCTCAAAATTGACGTTTATGTGAAATTTTGCCCTATACTGCAATGTTAAGAAATTCGTAAATTTCCAATATCTTGCGAAAATTTCAAAGTAGCATATTTATAGTTACTGATGTTCATTCCGGCATCAAAACTGATATTTTAAAACTGGTCTGATATTTTTACAGTAAAAAGTTTCCATTTAATGCACGTTTAAGTGAAATTTTGTCCTATTCTCCCATGTTAAGAAAATCGTAAATTTCTCATAACTTGCGAAGTTTTTTAATTCGAATTTTGCAAATGTATAGGGTTCTTGCCAGTATCGAAAGTCATATTTTAAAACTGATCTGACCTCTCTGCGATCATTTGTTCGTGAGATATCGTGTTAACAGACTAACAAACTAACGGACTAACACACTAACATACACCCTACAGACAGACACCATACAAATTTTGTCATTTTCGGATTCCTCACACCTGAAAACGTATAAAAATGTCAAAAAACCGAGGTCGAAATTTTTCCCGATTACCTAAGTTCCCCATACCTATAGTAACGTGGGGAACTAATAAAACTTCAAACCTTGCCTAGCATGGTCCAAGACCTGAGACAGGAATGGAAGTTGTGAAAAGTGTCAAAAGTTTAAATACACAAATTTGAAGTAACTCAATTAAAGTGTGGATCAACCTTAAGCGTAGTATACAAACCACTTCAAAATGAGGGGTGGAATGAGTAAAATGGGAGTTGTATTTCTAAATAAATTGTGACTGAATTTCAGCGAGGTTCGGTTTACCTTATGGTTCATTTACATGCAAGTTAGAGCTTTTCTAAATATGGAAAAGCTTCCGAAATATGCAGATCGTACACTGAAATTAAAACTACGGAAAAACATCAAATAAAGGTTATTGAGATAACAAGTTTGGCTATGGCTGAACTTTCTATGTCCCCATGTTTAACTCGAGTTTTGTGCTCAATGAAACGAAATTTAAAAGCGCGTTTTGTTTGGCCGGTATACATTAGGCCACATTCAAAGTCATTTTGTAATTAATTCATTTGAATCATTTATCAATTGGGTCTTTGAGATTACTAAAAGTTATTTTGTTAAAAATAGTATACGCAGTATTAAATTGAATTTCTTGAGGATATTACACTGAGAAAAAATATAAGGTTCTTGGTGTTTCGCATATTTTAAATAGTTTGTTCCTCGTACCACCAAAACTCCAAAGAAAAGTTTCATATTATGTAATTACAATTAGAATATAATATAAAATGCTGAAAATACTCTCTAATTGTGTAACTCTTAAATTGGAATGCACTCAGCACAAAAATTCTGTGATATGGGAAGGTGGAAGAAACCTACTTTGGTGGAAGTGGAATATAGGTTTAGCGGTAGAAAAACCAGTTTTGCTAATGAATTGGTGAAATGGTGGGGATGCGATGTTTGGGAACAAATAGGTTATTAGTTCCAGATCTATTCTAATATGGGGCCGCGGCAGCCCATTAGGTAGAGCACCGGCCTCGTAATTGGAAGATTGCGGGTTCTTAACTCGAGCCGGTCAAAGACCGTCGTGTACACTAATGGTGTCTGGTGCACGTAAAATCTGTCGTGGCTGCAATGTCCTCCATGTTCCCATCAAAAATTACACCTCTGGGGGTCACCGAAGCGGGAGAGCCATCCCTTCCGTGAAGGATCAAAATTGTGAGGGCATGTCTCCGGACCAAATCTAGGGGTGTGTCCCAGACCGTCGCTAATTACCCATCTGCGCAGCAATAGCGCGACGTTATACACAATCATCCATCTATTCTAATATGTAATCAATGATTTATACTCGTAACACTTTTCACAACTTCCGTTTTTCGTCCATGCTTATCTGGCAAGCATTGGAGTTTTAATGTTTTAGTTTCCTCATTCTTTTCATCATGTTTAAATATAGCCATTAATATTATGAAAGAAACTTAAGAAGTTCCAAAACGACCATATTAGTTTCTAATTTTTCTTCTCCCATTTATGCTTTAACATTACTTTTACTTTTTAATTTTATATTCCTGTACAAACTATCTCTACATATATTTAATTACGCCAACAGATATATTAAAAAAAATCTCAATTTAAGTTATAATTTTTGAATTAAATTTACATTAACAATGATGTTTGTCATGTTGCATATTTAAACCATAATGGTAAAAATATTTATTACACGAAAAATATCAATTTCTTTTATCAAAAATATTACAGAATGAATACAAATTATGAAGTTAAATCAAAAAATAAACAGCCAGTGCAAACAAATATTAATTAATTTTCTGGTATGTCAAAAATAAATACACACAGCCAAGTATTTATGTTATTTGTAAACATGTTAACTATTTAAAAGCGCCAATGTTTTGTTTTATTGCAGTGTTTTTCCGTATATTTTATTCATTTTATATTAGGAATAGGAAAATGTAATAAAACCTCGAAAACAAAATGTTTTTGGTAAACAAATACATAAAAACATATTATTGTATTGCATACAATGTATTTATACCAAATATATACGTATAGAATAGATACGTATACATACAACTGAAAAAAAAAGAAAAAAAAAAAAAAAAACACTACGGTTAAAATAAAATTCTAACTTCCAGCTTGTTTATAATTACCGTTGAACAAACATCTTTTTGAAAGAATTGCAGATGTTTTATATACTAATGTTTTATATACTTACTTATATATGTTTCAAGTAGAGCTTTTGTTTCCTTGAAATAAAAATGATTTACCTTTTATTTTTTATTCTTAGGAACTGTTTTCTAATAAAAAACAATATTAAGGCTTTTCAAACATAACATTTTAGAAATAAATATAAGTGTAATTGAAGCCTTTTGTTTAAATTTGTTTAACACAAATTCAAGAATTAACTTCAGAACCAAAGAAAGAATAATCTAATTTTAAGAATATATTCAAAAGAAAAACAAATAAATAATAGAGGGAACATAACTTTTAAAGTTTGTTTTATGTTTCAAATAGAATAAACAAATGTCACATTTATATTTAAAAGAGTGTTACTTTAAAAAGTAAGTTCGATTACAATAACAAATTTTATCTTTTAAATGTACGAAAGAATTTTCCAGTGTAAAGAAATAACGAAAATTTATTTTAAACATTCAATGTTCTAACACCAAAAGTAATAACAAAATTAACGTAAGTTTAAAAATTCTGGATTAAAAAAAAAAAAAAAAAAAAGAAAGAAAGAAATGTTCTAGATTTTTTCCTTCAGAATTTTCAACCTGAATAAGCATTGCTAAACTACTAAATATATATTAAAAAAAAAAAGAAAGAAAGAAAGAAAGAAAATCAGCGCATATTGCCGAACATGTTTTGTTGTAATTAAACTTTAGTATTATTTTTCTAATTTTGTATAACAACATGATTTTCTATTTTTGCTACAGTTCAACAAACGTAGTTAATGGAGAGTTGTGGCGTTCTAGCCGCTTTCAAGGATTGGCCAGACTTTTCCAAATGATGCGAGATCATAAGAAACATTATCCAGAGAAACAATCGAACATATTCTCTATGAAAGAAGGTTCGTAAAGCACGAACAACATGCGGTCGTGCATTGTCCTGCTTAAACGGTGCTTTACGGAGGCCTTGAACATAGGGCAGATACACGGACCTTACCTCGTCAGAAATGCAATGGCCACTATTCAGAGTGTCTGCAATGTGAACAAGAGGCGATCGAGATGTGTAACCAATGGCACCACATTCGGCGACCATGACTTCGATTACCCTAGAAGCTGCATCACACACAGGCACACCTTCAATATGTGATCAATGACGAACTTGGATGAAGGAAAAGCATGACGTCATCTTTAACACGAATCGCAATTCTGTTTAACAACAACAATAAGCCGCATCCGTATTTAACGGCATCATCGAAAATGCACATTCCAAGCTGGCATTCGACACCATCGTACTGTCCCATCATCTAGAGCGCTGATATGAAATTTCATTACCGGCTCGATCACCTCTTGTTTGCCTTTCCAGGAAACTGAATAGCGGCTGTTACATTTATGATTAGTTAAGGTTCGAGGAAATGCCCTGTATTGAATTGTATAGTTACGTGTTTTAAGGTTCTCTGAATACTCTGAAGTCAAGTTTTTAATCATTTTTCTTATCAGTCAAACGGGAAAACAGCAATAATGGTGATGCAAAATGTGTTGTGACTCCGTAAAATCACAACGAGTGCTAGATTCACCAAGATCAATAGGGTTCTTACAACAGTGACCTATAACATACGTACCAAATTTCAGCTCGTTCGGACAAGGAGTTTAGAAGCTCCCGTTCACTCATATACATACACACGCATACATACATACACCACAAAAAATCGTGTAAAATCGTAGATGTCTCTAAAAAGGGGAGCTTGTGTCAAAAGCGAATTAGAAGGTGTAATATTATTAGACATGATGACAATCACAAATGTAAATTTGCAAATTCTACGACATTTTTTTTTTCCTTTTTTCTTATTTTGTCTTTTGGTATTTGCAAGATACAAAATCCATTTCACAAATCACGACTATAATTCTTTCTATACATATAATGTACGGAAAGTAAAAATGTAACTAAGAAATATAAATTATCTTATGTTTTTAGCTTTCATTATAAAAATAAGTCACATACTCATTTAGAAGAGGGTCATCGTCACACAGAGTGTTAACAATAATCATGAAAAGCCTTCTGAAATACAAAAAGGTATTTCAGGTTAAAATAAATTTATCTATTTTTTTTATTTATTTTTTACACTAGATAAGTACTTTTTAACTACATTTCTTGAGACCATGGAAGCCTCTGCGCAAGTGCGAATTCAACGAGTCTACTAGAAAAATAGGGGAGACAAGTTTTTCGTTGAGAGAAAACAAGCGATAAGGCAATACCGAATGACTGGATGCTTACTAAATTCAAACCTGTTGGTCAACTTGGATACCCTCCAAAATTTTCGACTCGTCCTCACTGCTAGGCGTAGGTAACGTGGTTACACTATACAAAATAAATGACTGAAAATGGGTAAAACGAGCATAAATTATCTATATATTAATAGGCAAGCATAAAATTTGTCCCATTTTAACATAATAATTATGGGAGTAGAGGGTTTAAAAGGGTATAATTCGAAAAGTATGGTTAGCCAGATGGTGCGAAAATAAAAATTGTTTTCTTACGATGTCAAATAGGTACTTAAAAATACTTTTATTTTTTATGCATTTTCCCCTTTCATTCATTCCTTTACATTAAAAAATACCTAAAAGTGGAAAGTTGTTAAATCAAGCAATTTCATAAAACTCAAATAAAACCATAGACACAGTAATTTGTATAATGTAGAATATCACTATACGCAAGCAAAGTGATAACGTCGCTGGCTGTCCGTAGAGCCAGGAAAAAGATTTCCTATGTTAGTCGTATATTGGACTTTTTTGAAAAAAAAAAAATTAAAAATTAACTGAAATTATCTCCTGATTTTAATTCCCATATTTGGGTATAGTTATATATAAGTTACTATCTACATGTGTTAGACTGAGTTATTTTTGCGGAGTTTAAAATTTTAATTTAAAATTTAAAAACTGTAGGAAAAAAAATTCAAAGAAAAAAAAAATTGCAAACTTTCAGTTTTGATTGTAAACATAAACATTTCCTTTCAAAGGGTGATGTTTAAACATTAAATATCTAGCTAATATACTAAATAAAAGGAAAATGGTAAATATTCTATCCTAATTTGAAATTATATTTGTTTTCAAATGTCCAAATAAAGTATCTGATATAAGATACTAATATGTTGCAGCGGAAGATATTTGATATATGTCGTTCTTGACGAAAAAAAAAAAATCGCCAAATTATCTGGCGAACATATTTAATTCCTTTCAAAAATCACGGTTACTTTAACAACGTATATTAAGAGAGAAATCAGTAATATGAAACAATATTTCATACAACAGATATTACGAAAATGTAAATCTGACATGCGTGTTTTCGTATTATGTTTTTGATCGCCAAGTACAAAAAAAGCTAAGGACGACATAGTTTTGAAATTTAAAATTAATTTTTTGTCAATTTGACAGCTAGATTACTTAATCTAGCACATGTGCACGATAATTAATTTATAATTATATCCAAATATGAGAATTAAAATCGGGAATATAATTTTCCTGAATTTTTAATATTTTTTTAACAAAAAATCCAATGGACAATTAACATAAAAAGAAAAAAACTTTTACTTAGCCCCAACAACGGTCAGTGAAGTCACACTTCTCTTGCGTATATCATTTGCATCACTAAGAAAAAAGTAGAAGACATGGAAAAATTTTTGATTTCCGGTTTTCGATAAATTTACACGTTTTGAGATTTCCTTGCATTTCAATTAACTTAAATCGACTACTTATTTTTAAAAAAGTTGATTTATTACTAACTGCTGCATGTATAAGAAGAAAGTAGACTATACGGAAAAAAATTCGATTTCCGTTTTTCGCTGAATTCACATGTTTTGAGCTTTCCTTACGCTTCAATTTACTGGAATTGAATACTTATTTTTAAAAAAGTGGATATATTGCTAGCTTTTGCGTGTATAAGAAGAAAGTAGAAGATAGGAAAAACTTTTGATTTCCGGTTTGCGATGAATTTACACGTTTGCAGATTTCCTTGCATTTCAGTTAACTGAAATTGACTACTTATTTTTAAAAAAGCGGATTTATTATTCTTTCCTCTGCATATATAAGAAGAAAGTATAAGATTCAGAAAATTTTTAGATTTTCGGTTTTCGATAAAGTTACACGGTTTGAAATTTCCCGAACTCAATTCGACCATTTTTGCAAAATATCTTTCTTTTTGAGTTCAATCACTGTACTTTATGAACCAATGGAATTAATTTAACAGAATTTGGAATTTGGTTGGACCTTGGTTTGACATGGTACCGATTAGCTTTTGGGCTGTATCACCCAGCAAGGGGGTTTTCACGTTGCGATTTTCTCTCATTTCAGAAAATGCTCAATATCTACAGAGAGAAATAGTTATATTAAGTAAAACTCTGCTGATTCATTTAGAGCTGCTGATTCATTTAGAGCGCATATCAGCAAACAATTGCCGCAGCTATGTTGCAATTTAATTCCATTAAGAGAAGACCATTTTGCTTTTCTTTGCAAAAAAAAAAGGTTGAGTTTCGACAACTGGGCAATACTAGTACTAGTAAATGTAGAGCAATTTTATTAAGTGCACATTTTATTTTTTTATATAGATTTTTAAAAATAAACATTTAACCTTATAACACTTAACTTTTAAAACTATTGGTGCATATATATGTATTCTTTTTTTCATCTACAAAATGTATTTTCGTGTTTGGAAACATCGGAAAAAAATTAATAATAATAATATTTCTGTAGAAGATAATAATTTATACTTTTTTTCAGTCTTTTTTTTTCTGTACGTGTATAATACAGAAGAACCTCGTTAACGTGAACACTGTCAACGTGAATTACTTTTAACATGAACCGGTTCTATAATTCCCGTCAAAATGAAGATTAATTTAGTTATATGAAGATTAGTTACTGATAGCATTAACTACTGATAACATGAACAAATTTTTTATCCTCCTTGAGATTCACGTTAACGAGGTTCGACGGTATCAGTTAATATAATACTAAATTAAATAAATGATGTACAACTAATATTTAAACGTAAAAAAAAATTCTTCACACACAAAAAAAATTAATGAAAGAACTACAGTTCCTTTACATTACACATTTTTTTTTTTTTTTAATGCTACATAATATAATATTTTTTTTTATATACTACATAATACTATAATTTTTATTTTTTGTTTGTTTTAACCAATACAATGTTTTTTAAAACTTACATTTAAATAAAAATTTTAGTTGTATATTTAAATAATATTTTGTTATTAAAATAAAATTTTTTCAATCTCTTTAAGTTTTCCGTAGGAATTTTATCTTAATTGCTACAGAATTCAGAAAAAGCGATAGATTAATTTTCAAAATTTTTGATCCATCATTATAAAGTAATTTTATGCCTTAATTATAGTCAAAGTAAAAAGAGTGAGGATTTAAAACTGTGATTAATTATAATAATTACTCATTCTAGAAATAGAGTTAATGATGTTCCAGAAAAGTTTGAATATGTCATTTTTAATAACATAAAATATTTAATATTAAGAATAATGATATAAATAGTTAAAAAATATATATTTGTGGTTATAATATATAAAATAAAAAACAAGGTACTTTTTTTTAAAGAAAATTTTATGAAATTTGCATTTTAAGTGTTTATAAAGAAGCAGTAAAAACTTAAATTTAATACTATAAATACAGATTGCAGATTTAGGTGCAAGGTAACGAGTACTGATATGGTAACCTATGTTAAAAAAAATTCAAATTAGGATTTAGAACAGCTTTATTTGAGAAATGAGATGTTAGGAGGCTAACGTCCCGTCCCCTCAACCCCCTGTTTTATTATACCTACATTTACATAGAATTCAAATGCCTTATTAAATTCAAAACTTCCTTTAAAATTATTCAGACAACATTCACGCACAACATTTCTTGAAACTTTTCAATCTTGATCAAACTTTTCTAGTAACAAACGTATTAACTTCAAAATACAATATTTGGTTTTTCGGAAATTCTTTGTGTTTAATTTTACACTAAGGTACGCAGACTAACAAGGGAAGTATGAATCAGTAAAACTGCTATCGAAACCAAACCAAACTTAAATTAAAGAGCATAGACGAAAACATTGGGTACCGTACAAATTTGCTGCAACAACTCCCATGGGGGTGAGATATGCCCTCTATTAGTCTTAGTTATTTCTATAAAAGCCAACAAAACACGCAGCGCGGTGGGAACAGATGGTGCAGTGCTAGAGTGCTTGACTTCGGATGCGTAGGTCGTGAGATCGAGTCTCCGCAAGGGCGTTTTGTATTTTATTTTTTAATTTTTTCAATTTTTTTTTCTTTACGTTTTTAATTAAATTATTAATTTAAGAGAAAATATTTATTACATTAAGAAGATTTTTTTTTTTTTTTGAGTATTCCAATTAATAAAGTATTGAGAATGAATTTAAGAAATGCATTTTTTTTTTTTATTTATAAAAAAGAAGACCATGTTTAAAGCTACGAATATAGTTTCTAATTTATAACAATTATGATTAAAAGTAGAAAAATCATGGAACCATAAGTATTTTTCACAATTAGAACAAGAAATATAAAAAGATTGATCACAATTATTTGAATTTCAATTTTGTTCACCGTCAATTATTGTTCATCACGAACATTTTGTCAAATATTTGGCTTTTCGTCGAGATTACTTGATTTGTAAAATTCATATTTACCCAGATTTGGAATTTTTTTAGATGTAAATTAATTAGAATTTAGTAAAATCATTTTGATTATTTGTCATTGCCTTCAATGTTATTGTCAATTCTTCCAACACCACGAAACTTGACAGTTGTTTAATGAAATATTTGAAATAAAAGTTAAATGCGACGTCGAATAGTTAAGCAACAGCTGTTCATCATTCATGATTTTTCATGCAAAAATTAGTATTAATAAATAATACAATTGAGAGCAGACTATTAACTCTTGCTATTAATGTCGTCGTTAAAAAATAGTAATTAATAATTTATATAAAACAATCATTAACAAAATTTTATCAGAATGTAATCATTGACAAAATCTTACCTAAATATAATATAAAAGTATTTCCCGTTAAATTATTAATTTCTTTAAATTTAATAAATAATTAAATAAATTGGTTAAAAATAAAAATATATTAAATTGTCCGCGCTGAAAAAAAAAAAAAAAAAAAACTTGTAAATTAATATATTTTCTCTTACAATAATGATTTAATAAAATTAAAAATGTCAAAAATAAATATTTCAGTTGAAATAAAAAAATAAAATACAAAACGCCTTTGCGGGGACTCGATCCCAAGACCTACGTATCCGGAGTCAAACGCGCTAGCACTGCACCATCTGTTCCCACTACGCAGCGTGTTTTGTTGGCTTTTATAAAAATAACTAAAACTAATAGAGGGCATATTTCACCCCCATAGGAGTTGTTGCAGCAAATTTGTACAGTACCCAATGTTTTCGACCTTGCTCTTTAATTTAAGCGTGGTTTGGTTTCAATAGCAATTTTACTGATTCATACTTCCCTTGTAAGATCAAACTTTAAGAAGTTGACTTCGGTATTCAGGGCGCCTCAAAATATTTAAATAAAAAAAAACAAGCGATGTATATTTAAATTAAAAAATATAACATTCACTAAATGGCTAGGAGGAATTAATTTTAATTTCTGGGCAGCTTTCTTGGATATCGGAAAATATAATTGTAAAGCACTTTCACTAAATATAAAAATGATTATTGTGGCTTAATTATTGACATCCTTGTATACCTCCTGAAGTTTATGTACATTTCACATGATGCCCATAAATATAATTATATATTAATAACACATGGCAAAACCAAAAATACACTTCCATCAATTTTAAAGTATTGTCGCACTATAATCTAATTCTTTTGTGTAGCCATGCAATATTCTACAAGAAGCATGTTTTTATGCATATAAAAAATACCTATTCATTTCATTTGGTTTAGTGCAGTCTATAGATGTTTAAACTCTACTTACCTGCCATTTCCTCCATAATCGTAATGTATTTGAATTATCTTGGGTGTTCCTGTATACGAACCATTCGTTTGATCTCAACGAAAAGTTTAATGCAGCATCTCTATATGATACACAATTTGAATACCAAGTTTGGACCTCTTTGATATTATTTGTTATTGAGACATGCTGATAACAGACAGACACAGAGGCGCACATACACAGTCCAACCGCTAAAAATATGATTTTTGGATTCAGGAGACCTCAAAACGTGTAAATATAACAAAAATTCAATTTCGAGAATTTGACCCCAAAACTTTACCATATTATATACCATTCTTTACCATACATATGGGTAAGAGAAAGTGCAAATCTAAATATGAATGATTATTTTATCACCCTGCAAAAAACCTAAATAAGCAAAAATATAATTCATTATAGTTTCTGCTTTTTAGATGATTAGGGGCTCTGCCCTCTGTTCCTTCCTCTGACCAACCCATAGGGAGGCTTCCCCCAATCCCACCCTCCAAATTCGCTCTTCTTAACTCCTGCGCGGATCTACCAACCTATTCGCAGCCTTGTCTTTCAATGAATAGAAATATTAATCGTGCATATTGCAAGACAAAAACAAAATAGTATTATTCAAATCCTGATATTTTATATCAAACTAGCAGGTTTTGCCAGCTTCACTGGACACTATACTTAAGTGAGTTGTCAAAATCCCATATCATTATTGATAACCTAAGTTCCCACTGTGTTCGGTAGAGGTTTTTCTCGCTCGCAACGTGAGGAGTCTGATCCCCACTGCCTTCGACAACAGATTACCCGATTCTTACTTCCTCTTCGCCAGCGGGTAAGTTCGAAGTTTTGCGAAATCCCACCAAAGTACATAATGCGTACACATAATCAAGATCGACACACCAAATTTCGCCATAAGATAATTTAAGGCGAATTCAAACGGGAAAACGTGTTTTTTCAAGTGGTTATTGCCTTCCGACCCCAAGGGGATAAGGGGGAACTTTCAAAAAATCCTGTTACAGTAAATTTCGGATACATATAAACAATTTACGCACCAATTTTTGTGTGCACAGATCCCATAGATTTCCCAAGACAAAGTTAGCGTTAAAAAGGGGATCTCGATTTTGATCCTTCGTAATCCTCTCCCCCCCCCCCCCCCCAAAAAAAAAAAAAATAAATAAAAGAAAAGAAAAAATAAAATAAAATAAAATAAATAAATAAATAAATAAATAAATAGAAATAAAATAATGAATAAATAAATAAATAAATAAATAAATATATATATATATATATATATATATATATATATATATATATATATATTTATTTATTTATTTATTTAAATATCCTAAAGAAGACACATGGCTGTTGCACGTTTTCGATGTAGCATGTGATTATGAGTACTTTTCTCATTATCAGCAAAAAATTTTATGAGGCTATCATATATATTCATGGAGATATAACACTTTCTTTAAAAAATTGCAAAAAGAGTTTCCACTTTTTCAAATATAAAACGTAGGGTATTAGATCCCGAACAAAGTTATTTTTTAGGAAATATGGCAACCTACATTAGACACAGCATACAGCAGTCAGAATAAAAAAAAATATATTAACTATCTTACGAAATAAGAGCTCTTTTACTAAATAATGTTTGACTACGCAAGTGCAAACTTTATAAAAATTTCATTTGCATAATTTAATAGACAAAGGTATTGTGCAACTTATATGAAAACCTCAAACAAATAAAATGTACATTCAAAACGTTACGGGAGATAATATGAACATAATTTCAGTTCTCTCAAAATAAAAACTAAACTATAAAGGATTTACTCACATTTTTACTTTGATTCAATCAATACACAATGATATTACTGTGTCTTCTTTGATTGTAAATAAATATTGATAAAACCCACTAACCTGATTCTTTTTTTTTTTTCTTTTTTAGAACTTAAATTCTGCTTATTCTATCTCCCGTAACGTTTTGAATTAACATGGTATTTGTTTGGGGTTTTCATATAAGTTGCTCAATACCTTTGTCTATTAAATTATGCAAATGAATATTTTATAAAGCTTGTGCATACGTAGTTAAGAATTATTTAGTAATAGTGCTCGTATTTCGTAAGATATTAAAAAAAATTTTCATTTTGATTGCTTTATGCTTTGTCTAATGTAGTATGTCATATTTCTTGAAAATAGGGCAATTTTTTTAAAGAAACAGTTATATCTCCATGAATATATGTGGTACCCTCATAAAATTTTATACAGATAATGAGAAAAATCCTCATAACCACTCGCTACAGCCTAAACGCATTTTAAGTATTCAGTTTTACAGGGTGACTAATATATATATATATATATATATATATATATATTTTACTAGTCCTCTTTGCCTTTCCATGACACAACTGTTATTGAAAAATATGAGGTATAACATGTTTGTTTACACTACCAAAGTTTTAAGATGATTCCGAAGAAACTTTTTAAGATATTTAACAAAACGTAAAAATCTGGAGTGACTCCAATCGACTTTCTGAACATGAGTAATTAACAGTTTTGTAGCTAAAGTAAAGAAAGAGGAGTTGTTAAACAAACAAAAGAGAGAAAACCATAATAGATTGTTTGAGTATTTTTCTCCATATATTACACGATGTTTTATTTAACGCTATTCAACTATGAGCCCATAGATCATAATGATAAAGAATTTTTCGTTGCGTCCCTGTAAAAATCAATAAATGCTAGTTTCACCAAAAATGCTTATAACCAGTGCAAAAGTGATTTATAATATTCATATAAATTTTCAGCTCAATTGAATAAGGCGTTTAGATTTTAAGAATTTGGTCCCATAGGCCATAATGATAAAGAATTGTTCTTTGTGTCCCTGTAAAAAAACTATTAGTGCTAGATTCACCAAAATCAATAGGCATCGTACTATTGTGACTTACAATATACGTACCAATTTTCAGCTTATTCGAGCAAAGCGTTTAGACGCTAGCGTGTTCACTCACAGACATACACACATACATACACACATACATATATACATACATACACACGCCCATACATACATCATCTCAAAAATAGTGAAAACGGACTCAGGGGACCTCGAAACGTATAGAAACATCAAAATCTCAAATTCGGATTTTTGACATGATTACAATACTTTCCTCACTATACTGTTCGGAAAGTAATATGAGGTATAACATGTTTTTTACACTACCAAAGTTTTAAGATAATTCCTAAGGAATTTTTAAAGATATTTAACGAAACGTAAAAAAGCGAAAGTGTACAGATTATTTTTTCCAACACATGTATTTATTTAAGGGATTGGTTTGGAAATTGTGATAATATTAAAAACTTGGGGTTTTATTTTATCTGCGCTATTAATCAACATAGATAACACGAGTTTAACTACTTACAAGTTTTTACAGTAGTCTATATTTCACATAAACATTCACAAATATTTATATAGCTGCTTCATATACATTTTAAACATAATTTATATAATAAATTAATTTTTTGATAGCATTTTGAAAACAATAAAATATCTCTTGATAAAATTTCCGTTCACATAATTAAACTCTCATTTTCTCCTAAAATAAAAGTGAAAAATAAATACATCAGTTATTTAAAATGTCATTAATCACACTAATTACTCTACTGGCTTCAAAAAAAGTCACTGATACTGAAAATTTATCCTATAATATCATGAACTACTTAATGCCTTTAGAATTATGTTAAATAATTTGTGTACTTTTTAAGAAAATATATTGCTGATGAATAGAAATATAATATGTGAAAAATTGCTTCTTTCCAGATTGCAATTTAATGTTGAAAGGTTTACTTAGACAAATCATAATTAACTGTAGCTCAATGAACTAGAAATTTAATGAAAGTGATTTGGCTTTTTAACAAACTAGAAACAACAAAAAATAAATAAATAAATAAATAAAAGTGTAATATTGCTACAGACGTAAACAGATTTTTTTTTTTTTTTTTTAATAAGCAAGAACACAAATATATGTATTTACTCATATTTTACTTTAAAACGTAATTTGAATTAGTTACTTAATATCTAATAACGTAAAAACAAATAACTGGTACATTTATTTGTTCCCTACTGTGATTTATTTATTTATTTATTTATTTTTTCTATATAAATGTAGAAAGTTTTCATCACACAGAAGTTAACACAAAATGTCGAAAAAGTCCAAATTCTGCCTTATAGCCGTCTACAGAATGGATTTTTTTAAGGCATTTTTTCCATTAAAAAAAAAAAAAAAAAAAAAAAAAAAAAAAGATATATACATTTACTGAAACTTACCACAGATCTATAAATCAACCATTCGGTTTAAAGGCATTGGCAAGATATTTAAAAATATATCCATAATGAAAATCACAATCCCAGGTCTCCGAAAATGTAGAGGAGGGGGGATTGTCTTTACATATACATTTTTTTCCTTGGACAGCTACAACTATTAAAAATACATATTTTTAAAATTCTACATTTGAGACTAGTAGTGATTAATTTAGTCATATGTACATTTATACAAAATTTTGCCCTATACTTTCATATTAAAAATTAGGAAAAAATAGGATGCCAGCGCCTCTTATTGAGAGATTGATATCCATATGTAATCAGAACTAATTTATGTCAAGGTCAACTTAAATATCAATTTTGGGTAAATTTAGTTCATTAGTTCGTGAGATGCATCGTAATTTTTTTTTATATACACACACGTACAGACAAAAAGACATTTTCTGTAAGCGCCTAAATTGTGCAAAACACAAATCGAAGCGTGTAAATCTATGGAAAACCGGAGGTAAAAAAATTTCTTAAGTCCAATATTTATTCTTCTGTATATCAAACAAAGTAATTAAAAAAAGCAATATACAAATGTTAATTTTAGCAAGTATATTGTAGATATTTTTTTAAAATGTTAGGCTTTTATGAGACGCTTTAAACGAAGCAATTTACAATTCATTTAGATTTATCATATTAAGAAGATTTGTGAACCGTCTTGAGTTTAATATATTGTGTAATAATACAATGCATTTTTACAAAGGTATTGTAAACATCAAGTTCAAATATAGTTCAATAAAAATAAAATCAGTTTTAATTTAATTTTTGAAAAAAAAAAAAAAAAAAAGTAAGTAAAATATATTTTATCATTCACCCATTACAGTGCTACTATAGCCCACATCGATATTTCCACCAAGTCTATTAATAAATTGTAGCCATCATTTTGAAACAAAATTATGGCTAATAGATAAGGAAAATTGAAATCAAATGCTTTACTGAATGAGACAGGAGGACTTGTTTAATCTTGATTATATATATATATATATATTTTAAATATAACTTTAAGGATAATTGGCGCTTTTTTCTTGGCATAAATGGAAATTTTATATCGAAGTGCTACCATTTCCATCTAATGTTTATAAATTAAACTATATTAAGTCTAAATAAAAAGGAAAAAACAAAGTATAATAATAACTAAATATTAAGATAGAAAACCTAGCTTTACTTCATTGTGCCGTTTTAGATCTAAGAGCTGCTGAGAAATCAACAGAAGAGCAATCAGTGTCAAGTTTTTCCACCACAGAAGTAGGCGTTTCTGATGAGGACCGGGTACCCGGTTTCGAAAGATCTAAAACGGCACAACGAAGTAAAGCTAAGTTTTCTATCTTAATATTTAGTTATATTAAGTCTGTTTAACAAAATGTTTATTCAAGCAAGAATTCTTCTGGTTTTGATATATTTTTTACAGATTTGAAAACTTTAAATTGCGTTTTCTCAGTTTGCATTTTTAATAATTTCATGATCTCCAAAATTCAAAATCTTCACAGATATTTAAGAAAAGACTTAATATATATTTGGATGTTTTATAGATCCTACTTAAAAGACTCAGGAACGGTTTTTGCAATATTTTAAATGAAACAGTAATAAAAATAAATTCATTCGGATAAATTGAAGTGGATGGCTGACTTTTATACCAACTATGTGAAAAATACCAGAGCCGGGAATCGAACCTGGGCCCTCCGCTTAACACTCGGATGCTCGATCACTGAGCTCCCTGGCTGATAAACAGTTCGGCATTTCTCACATAATATTCGTTGGCAAGGTCACCGAGTCTGCAAACGAAGATATAACAGGTGAGAATATTAATCGTGGCACAACTCCAATGGATCACGAAATTTCAATTTGGAAATTTAATTCACCAACCTTGGATATCCATTCAGATAAATTGGTGTGGAGGTCTGATTTTTATACTACCTATGCGAAAAATGCCAGGTGGTAATCGAACCCAGGCCCTCTGCTTAAATCGCGGGTGCTCTACCACTAAGTTACCGTGGCTGAGGTATTTTTCGCATAGTTGGTATAAAAATCAGCCTTCCACCCCAAAATATCTGAATGAATTTCCAAGGTTTATGAATGAAATTTCCTAATTGAAATTTCGTGGTCTACTAGAGTTGTGCCACGTCTAATATTCTCACTTGTTATATTTGCGTTTGCAGACTCTGTGACTATGGCAACGAATATTGTGTGAGAATTGCCGAGCTGGTTATCAGCCAGGGTAGCTCAGTGGTAAAACACCCGCGTGTAAAGCGGAGGGCTGGGGTTAGAATCACGGCTCTGGTATTTTTCACATATGTAGTATAAAAATCAGCCTTCCACACTAATTTATTCGAATGGATATCCAAGGTTGATGAATAAAATTTTCAAATTAAACACAGATATTTAACAAAAATTATGTTTTTTGGAAATTTTTACATAGACATGAACATTTTAACATTTTCTGCCAAAAACAAGTTAATAAAGTTCAAAATTATTTTTTATTGTTTTAAAAGTAGATTCTATTAAATATGTATTTAAAAAATACGTTTCTTCTTAAGTATCAGTAAAAGTTTTAGCATTTTGAAGATTTTGAATTCTTGAAAAATTGCAAACTGATAAAACGCAAATTAAAGATTTCAAATTTGTAAAAAAATATATCAAAAACCGAAAGAATTATTGCCTGGATAATATTTTATTCGACAAATCTAATACTGTTTTGTTTATGAACGTTAAATGGAAACATAATTTTTATACGAAACCTACAGTGGTTCGAAGTCAAAGGTGAAATATCCCCTTACCGTTATGCTAAGCAAAATCATACACTGAGAAAAAAATATGTAACTGACATCTAGAATCTATGTTATGGCTCTAGTAGAAATAGTTCCATATCATCCTTATAATTTCTTGTTGCGAGTTCTGAAAATCCTTATGAGAATTCTAGAGCGTTTTCATGTATTGTTGAAGTCTAACTCATTTACATATCTTACTAAATGAACGTGAACACAAGAGGCTAGTTTTAGTAACTATATTTTGGTTTTATAACCCAACTGAAGGAAATAAAAAAGAATTTCTCTCAATAAAAAGATATATAATATTCATAATATTGTTTCACCATCTAAGCAAGTATAGTATAAAACTCTTGATTATTTCGTCTATCCAGGTGATTTGCTTGCTTTATACGCATAACTCAGGAATTAAAATTTCTAATTCAAAAATTCGGAAATTTTCTATTTAATCGTTCTACATGAATGCGGTACATTTTTTTTTCTCAGTGTATTGAACCAAATTATTTTAATTTAAGATTGAATAAAATTACGAAGAACCATAGATAATGGAAAAATATTCCACAAATTTGTTTGATGGGTTATTTTTCTTTCCTAATCTCGTCCAAGTAGTTTAAAACTTTTCTTGCTTTTATCACAGATTAATTTTCCTTTAGAATAATTTTCTTTTTCATTGATTTCCAATAGTTCTGTCTGTGTCTGAACATCGTAATTACGATTCTTTCATGATGACTACAATCGAGTTAAAGACTATTGTGGGTAAGCGATATTTTTAAATCACTGAAATCTAGAATATATATCTATATATCTATATATATATATATATTTCATAGGTTTTAGAAAAGTTTTCAAGTAAAGAAATTTACATGCCATTAAAATAATATGGTAGTTTCAAAAAGAAAAACCGATCTTATATCTCTTCTGATATATAATATTGTTTTTATTCTTATTTTGATTATTTCGAGGAAAAAAAAATATTCTGTTTTATGTAAAAAGAAAAGGAAAGAAAAAAATCTTTGTAAAATTTGTTGTATAATGCAATTCATATTTCATTAGTTGCGATGATTTATTTATCATCATAAATGTTTTCTAAAGTAAAAAAAAATATCAAAGAAAATTACAATTAAAAATAACAACACGAATAATTATAAATCTCGATGCTCACACAATTTTCAGTCATTTAAAAATTCCAGTTGAAATATTTTAATTGAAAATTCAATATTATTAAAAGGAAATTACTGGTGTAAATGCTGAATTTCAAATTATTTTCTCTAATCTATATTACATGACGAAACTATTCAGTAAGAGCACTTTTTCAGATAAAAATTAGAATGAGCAAAATAAATTAAATTTGTATGCCTTCAAACGGGATACACAAGTTAGATGTGTTATTTTGTAAATAAATAAAACATTTGAAAAATAGTTAATATCCGGAGATGAAGTAAAATGTACAACTATAAAATATTCTGTGGGGTATCCAAAGTACATGTTGCTTGGAAGAAATATGAAATTCGGAAACGAGATCTCGGCAAACCTTCTTAGATGACATCATATACTGGCAATTCCGTCAATCGTCAGAAAATGTAGAGTCGTGAGACAAGTCGCTTTCTTTGTGTCAAAAGCTACTTTGTAGAAAATATAATCCCTAAATAAACATACCAGTACCAAACAATGCTTTACAGCCGTGTTTATGAGTTAAAAGTTTATAGCAATGATGTAGACGATCTCGAAAGATGACTTCAAATGCTGTACTTTTGGAAATTCATGAATATGTGAGTGCACGTATCGAAAGCAGTTTAGTCGATTTGTAAGGGGAGAGCCTTTTATGACAAGCTCCGAGCTGCATGCCTATCCTCTATCTACGAAGAACTGGAAAATAAGAATCACGCAAAATTAAAATATAGCTAAAATTCTCCATGCCGTAAGAACTATTAATATTAAATTTTCCTTTTTGTTTAAAAAAATATATATATATCATTTAATTCTAATTCTTTATACTAAATATAACCCATTTTTATAATCAAAAAGCATTTTAATCTACACAGTCAAAAAATCTCATCTATTCAGTAATATATAGTAACCTCGTAAAATATTTTGAAAATACTCTCCTCGCTAATAAATATTTCGCCAACCTTTTATAAGAATAAATTGCAAATTTTCATTTATAATATTATTTTCAAACGCCAAATCAGAGGGTTTCCAATTTATCTAGTCCCATTGGCACAGAAAAATATCCCAACGGTTTTTTTTTTTTTTTTTTTTTTGGCTTTATTAATTTTCATGCGAAAAAATATGCAGTCGGACTTAGACTGACTAAGAACATGACTCGACAAGGATGTATTTAACAAAGTTGTATTATATGTATGTTTTTTACATAGGGATTATTGCTATATATATAGAGCTAAAATAATTTTGCTGCCGACTGTATTTTTTGCGCAAACTATGGATCGTACTAGCACAGTTTTTTAGGCTTTTTTTATGTACTCCCAACGAAAACTTTGGCTGTGCAGGGTTTGGGCACTATTTATGAGACAAACTGTATACCACGTTTATGCAGTTTTTTTTTTTTTTTTTTTTTTTTTTTTTATCACGATTAAATTTGATACTGGATGTCTAGAAATTTTCCACATACGCTTTGCAAATTCTGTCATTATCTGTCGCAAGTTTCTTTTCGATTAAAGGAAACCATAGGTGTATGATGGTATGAGTGGTTAGATAATGGTCGTTAATGGTTACAGTTAATGGTGACAGAGCTGTCTAAATCACTATCCGCAGAGTCATGAGTGGACATATCGGGAGTCAAGCTTTTTCCAATTGACTACATGCTTTCCAATTTCCGCACAGAATATTCTTCGGCACAGGCTTCTCCGCTTTGAGAATCCATAACCTCTTAGATTTGGTCCGATCATCGGCCTGACCTTGGGGAATAAGCAACAACAACATAGATGCTGTCTGTTTCTGTTGTTGCTGTTGCAGATCTACTTCTGAAACAGCTTTTCTATCGCTTAAAATACTTTTCAGACTCGTGAGACATATGTGCGATTCTTAAAATTACTATATTACTACCGATATTTGAATCTTTTAATATTTGAGTTTTGAAATTTCGAGTATAATCATTCAAATAACATTTTCCCGATAATTTATTGACCCCACAAGACTGTTATAATTGAAACACAATATTTTTAATGCTTTACCTTTAGAAATAAAGTTATAAATTTCATTTGTGGGATTCTTTATTTCACAGCAAAAAACATTTTGTTATTGTTACTTTCTTCTGTATATATTCGAAGAAAGTACTGGATTCGTGAATGTTTTCGATCTTCAGACCTCGATGGTTTTGTACGTTTTGAGACTTCTTGAACGCGGTTTGGCTATTTTTAGAAAATGTCTGTCTGTGTGTGTGTGTCACAAATTTTGTGAACGCTGTTTATTCCGAACGAATGAGCGAAATTTATCCAAACTTGGTATTTAGTTGTTCCCTTACATAAACTGGTGCTGATTAGATTTGGGTATCGACCGCTCAAAAGGTGGCGCTGTGATACTACTTTTACTAAATTTTTAACATGTCAGTATAGGAGAGAATTTTGTATAAATGTACATAATGAGAGTTATTTTTAACGTGTGTTGCAAAATTAATATTATTCATTGATATAATAGTAGTGGTAAACTAGGAAAAAGTTTCTATATGTGGGCGCATAAAATCTGAGGGTAAAAGTACACACACTGTGTGTGTGTGTGTAAATTTTCAATATGGGTATCTTTCGAAAGATTTTACCAATACCTTTAAAACGAATGGTTGAAATATAGATCTGAGATAATTTAAAACAAAGATGTCTTTTTTTTCTTTTTTTTTTTTTTTTTTTGAATACTTAGAAAAAAAAATAAAAAATCCCATTTCTTTTGATATTGGCACAAAATTGACTTTTTTTGAATTTTAGTGTTACAATTCTGTCAGATAAAAAATGTGTGCATTTATCATGGAAAATAATTTTCATATATAATGATTTAATAAATAATTTGAACTACATGAATTTTGTAAAATTATATAGAAGAAAGTCTTGTGGTAGCCAAATCATACTAGTATCACTTTTGTAATCTTGCTGCTTTTTCACAGTGTACACAAAATCATTCTGTCCTGTGCTTTTTTCATAAAGCTAAAATCAGAAAGAAATTTTTTGGAATTTCTCTTCCTTCATAAAAAGATAACAAACCATATCTTAAGGCGTCATTACATAATTTAACGTCCCTCTTCACTCACCGTTGCCGAAAGCCCGAGCAAATGTTATTCTATGGGGAAATTTTCTTTACAAATAACTTATTAACTAATACATGTTTTTAAATTCTGTTATTACATTTAGAAAATTCTAACTGTCAAATTGACGGACCTTTTTTAAAAATGTTTTTTTTCAGTTTTTAATATTTTATTTTGAAATTACAAAATGAAAAAAAAATCCACATATTGAAAATTCGTATTTTGCAGCTTCAAAATAAACTATAAAAAATTTAAAAAATAATTTAAAAAAAAAAAAAAAAGGTCCATCAATTTGACAGTTAGGAACTTTCAGAATGTGAAAACAGAATTTAAAAATATGTAATAGTTAAAAAGTTACTTGTAAAGAAAAAATTCCCATAGAATAACATTAGCTTCAGCTTCTCAGCTTCCTGCGACGGTGAGTGAACAGGGCCCTTAAGTATATTTAATAGCAAAACGATAGCAAAGAAGTAAGTGCAGTCAGGAAGTTTTTATAACCTATACAGACTTTATCTTTATCTTTAGATATACATATATATATTCCTTTTTTATAAATAACTTAAAAAAAAAATCAATACGATTATGCAACATGGATAGAATATTCTTTATAAATGTGTTACTGAGCATACTAGTTTTTCAAGAAATTTTAATAAGATTCCTATGGAATACTAAATATATTATATAATGCTGGTCTTTCTAATCTTTCCACAGCGAACATTTTTTATTTCTTAATTTGTCCCATCATTTTCAAAAACATTTCTTTCTTTTGTAAAAGCTTAATGTATTTTCAGAAGAGTTTTCTTTTCTTCCATTTGATTGATTTCCAATAGTTCCTTCTGTGTGTGAACGTCGTAATTACGATTCTTTCATGTTGATCACAAATGTAGCAAATAAAGTTAAAGATATATGTGGATAAGATATTCAAAAAAACAAATTCAAATTTCTAAGAAGTATTCTTGTAAATATGCAAGTGATTGTTTGCTAGAGTGGCTTTTAAAATATTTTTAAGTATGGATATTTTCATATTATAGTAAATTTTGAAATAAAATAAACTGAAACTGATGTGGTATTTACACGGATTTATGTTACCCTGAAATTTAATACATGAAGTATACAAATTGGATATAAATGGATAAGATAATGAGAACTGTTACATAAACCTCCATTAAAAACAATTCAATTTACGCTTCAGGACAGCTATTTTGTAAATAATTCTATGTGAAAGGGGTGGTAGCCCCCCACAACCCCCCCCCCCTCTTCATCTGATTATCGTGCCTACATTTATATAGAATTCAAATCCTTTATTATATTTCAAAGTTTAGTTAAATTTATTCAGACAACGTTTTCACGCACGTTTCCTTGAAACTTATCAATATTGATCAAACTTCTCAAGTAATAAACTTTTATTAACTTCAAAATACAATATTTGAATTACCTGAATTTTTTTCTTTTAATATATAGAAAATATAGAAAAACAAGGGATTAATATTTATTTTATAGGGGATTTTATTTGCGGGATGGGTATGCGAAATAAATTTTAATTCTGGATCAGTTATCCCGGACATTGTAAAATACTAAAGTAACAAACTTCCATTATTACATTCAATAAAAAATGACCTTTTCACTTAATTATTCTTAGTCCTGTGTATCTTCTGAAAAATATGTATACACCATATGGTGCTTTTAAATATAATCCTTTATAACACACTGCACAACCTGAAATACACTTCCTTTAGTTTTCAATTATTATTCCACAATATTCTGGTTCTTTTGTATAGCCCTGTAAACGAACGGTGAAGGTTTCTTGAACGATATTCTGTACGAAACCTGTTTTTACGTATATATATATATATATATATATATATATATATATATATGTAATCGTTTCATTTCGTTTAATGCATTCTGTAGATGATAAAATCTAGTTACCTGCAATATCCGCCATAGACATAATGTATTTGAATTCTCTTGGGTGCCCTGTACACGAATCATTTTTTTAATCTCGACGAAAAGTTTAGTGTAAAATCCCTATGTGATACAGATATATTATATTAAGTTTGAACTTACTGCTGTTATTAGTTTTTGAGATTTGCTGAGAACAGCCACTCAGACCAACCGTTAAAAAGCATGTATTTCGGATTCAGGATATCTTAAAACATGTAAATATAACAAAAACTAATTTCGAAAATTTGACCTAATACAATAATGTCTCTGCTATATATGTGGGTAAAATAAAAAAAAAAATTATTTAATTTATTTTTGCATAAAATATTGTCACAATTACTATTGCGCAATATCTAAAAGTAAAAAAAATAAAAATAATAATAATAATAATAATAATTCCCTTTTGTTAAATATTAAAAAAATAAATAAATAAATAAATAAAGTTACAAATATATATATAATTTTGAATATAATTAAATGTTAAAAATTAAGCGTAACTTTATTTTATTTCTTGAAACCAAAATTAAAAATATAAGAAATAAATGAACTTTTAAAGTATTTTTCATTTAATCCAAATTGTTTCTTGTTAATGTTAACTAGTTACTTTTAAATCTTTTTTTTTCTCCTACTTTAACTTTACGCCTATTTTTAGCTTTAGGATTTCATTAATTTACACAAACTGCACTTTCTAAACTATGGTAAATTAAGTTAAAGAAATAAAAAGTAATTTATTAAGTTCTTGCTCTTTGTACTGGGAAATATTTCTACACTAAATAGGCTGAATTAGGAAGTAAAACAAAAGAAAATGTTCAGATTTTTATATTATTTCATAAACTAGCGGCTTCTAAAACTGTGTTCATTTATTCTTCAATTTTAAGGAGGAAAAATCCAAAATAAAAATTTTATGTATAGTTCAACGCTACAAAGTATTTTAATAATATACACCTAATTAACTCTTTTTTGAAAATAACTGTACCGTTTCTGCAAAACATTGCTTCATTAACTGGAATTTTTCAACTGATTATACGGCGTAAATTTTGAGAAGTAATTAAAAGTATTCGATGATATTTCACAGTATTAAAAAAAAAAATGTTTTTATTTTGAATATAATTTTTAAAGGAAGATTTCAGAATTTTTGTAAAAAAAAAAATAGTAATATTATTTTTATTAATGTGGTTTTCCATGAATGCTGTAATTTTAATTTTTTATCATTTTTATTTAATTATCATTTCTACTTATGAAATCTCAAGAAACTGATTTGCACTGTTGAAAGTTTCAGTTCAAACTTGAACCACTCTATGGAGTAAAGTTATAAACAGAACCATAATATGGTTCAATTTCACCTTTAAGTTTTCTACTTTTCCTGATTGAATTTAAATGGCACCAAAACTTAGATCTACTATTTATCCTCTAACAAAGGAAGTGTTTTGGCGTACATGCAATTGTAATTATCTTTGCATTCAAGAGAAGGCGCCATTAGCGGTCCGAAAATCATCGGCCGTAAGCCGGAGCCTGAAAATAAAGTATGCGAAGTGAGATCGTGTATGATTATGTCATTCGAAACAAACATTTGTTACAAGAAAGAAAAAAAAAGTTCTTTATTCAATTGATCACAAACCAAATGTTAGTATAAGAAAATTTGTTGAAGTATATCCTTTTAAGAAGATAAAAAAATCTATTATACAGTCCAGGAAGCATGAAATCGCTTTCATAAAAGATTAGAATATATAGGGATGACATGAAACTACTTTTATTAAAACCACGATTTAGTTTCTAGATGTCAGTGACAGATTTTTTTTTCTCAGTGTTCAATATATTCATAAAAATCTTACTTATAAAAAATTAGATTATTAAAATGTTCACTATTATTCGGTGCATTGTTCAGTTATAAAAGTATGTCTTAACATATTTAAATCGCAGTGTCATCTATTTAGTACCATATGCATTGACTATTTTTACACCGAGGAAAAAAAAAAATCTTTATCTAGAAAGAATAAATGATCACTTTCTAAATTCTAAAACTATAAATATGGATTTCTGAGCTATGCGTATAAGGTACGACAATAAGCTGAATAGACAAAATGATGAAGAATTTCTAGTCTATACTTTTCTAGATGGCGAAACAATATTATGAATTCAATGTATGGCGAGAAATTCTCACTTTAGTTTCTAGAATTTGGTCAAAAACCAAAATTATAGTTGCTAAAACTCGCCTCCTGTATTCGCATTTATTTGCAGAGATTTTTAAATATGTTTGACCTTGGTAATATAGACAAATGTTCTGGAATTCTAATGGGAGTTTTTAGAGCTCGCTTTCAAAGGGGTGGTGGTGGTGGTGGTGGTTGGGTTTTACGTCGCACTAATGCTGCGCAGATGGGCTTTCAAAGGGGACTTGAATTTAAAAGAATGACTTGGAATTATTTTTACTAGAGCTACAATATTGATTCTAGATGTCAGTTACAGAATTTTTTCTCAATACATAATATAAATATCCTACTATCCGATCTCCTCTGAAATGAGAACACTCAGTGAAATGAATTTAAATCAAAATAAAATATTTTTTAGCAATCTTATAAATATATGGATTTTAAAGAGTATTATTTTCTAGTGGATTGAAATTACCAAAGATTCAAAGTCTTTGGTATTTAATTGTAAAAAATGTATATATACATAAAAAATAAAAATTATATGTGGTGCGAAAAAACGTTAAATTTATGTAACTACATTTTATAAATTTATTAATTAATTAATTAAGTTCACTTCTTTTCCTTTTGAAATAAAATAATATTTACGAAATAGTAATAAAATATACTTTCAGCATATCGCATAATTTTAAAAATCTTTATTCCGACATTTCGGTTCAAACTCATCTTTAACCATCTTCAGGGAAAAATGATGTTTAAAAACTATAAACATAGACAAATTTAAGAAATTCTATGATACAATAAATGTAATTCTCAAAGAAATTATTAGGTGATTACATAAATTATAAAAATGTATAAAAATTTTTAAAATGTATATAGTGTATTTTTTATAATTTATGTAATCACCTATTAATTTCTTTGAGAATTATATTTATTGTATCATAGAATGGCTTAAATTTGTCTATGTTTATAGTTTTTAAACATCATTTTCCCCTGAAGATGGTTAAAGATAAGTTTTAACCGAAACGTCGGAATAAAGATTTTTAAAATAATGTGATATGCTGAAAGTATATTTTATTACTATTTCATAATTATTAACAGCATATATAAAAGTGGAATAAACATTTCTGTATAAAATAATATATAGATAAACTTTATTTTTAATTAATAATATTTTAACTGTTAGATTATACAAACACCCAATAAATAAAATTTTAATAATGCCTATTTTCATACATTTATTACATTATGCATATATATATATATATATATATATATATATATGAAATATAACAATATCTGTAATTTGTTCTAACACTATAGCTATGCCTAGATTTTGTTATTAATATTTCTAGGATATTTGTGTACTAAAAGCTCAAGTTTTTTAATAAAGTAAAGAAATTAATTATCTTTTAACCAGTATGCCTTAAAACTTTTCAACTACAGATATTGGTGAAGGTCTAAACTGAAATTTTAATATTAGATGATGGATGAATTCGTAAAAAAACTTGCTCAAAGAAAAATTATTTTTTATTCTGGTAATCAAGGACTGTTGATTAGCTAATGGAAAATCCTATAATAAAACAAGATCTTTGAATCTAAATTTCATTTTGTTACTATTTTAAATGAACACAAATATAATATAAAATTCTACATAAGTATAGAAAAATAGAAATATATTTTTAGACTATTTGACTAAATCAGTAATAATGAACAATTTATTATTTATTTTCGAAAAAGATATGGCGAATTGATATTTATTTCTTGCACGTTGCTTACAGTTTGTTGTTATTATTATTATTATTATTATTATTATTATTATTTTTTTTTTTTTACAAATCTAATCCACTTTCACAGAAAATTAATTTGAAACAACAAGTAATATACGTAAAACATACTTAAAAACAAGATATTTCTTTTTATAACAAATAGTAACACTAAGCTGAAAAAAAAAAAAAAAAAAATCGAGCTCTTATATCATTTTTGCTGATTCTTATGTAAAATGAACCCCCTGAATCCAAATATGACCCCCATTTTGCCCAGTCACCCACTATTTTCTTCGGACGTCTCCTCATCCCCCAATTTTTATCACTCTTCGGTAGATTTATGGACATAAACTTGATTTGGAGAAAAGAAAATAATTATTTTAGCTCTTAAAAATATATATATATATACACACACACACACACACATATATATATATATATATAATGCATAATAATTGATTAATAAAATATAATAAATGTAACACTGTAATTTCAGGGACATATCCTCCCCCCCCCCCCCCACACACACACAAATCTTCCCTTGCTGCAAATGTTCTTGTTATAAAATTTTTTACCTCTTTAGGTGTTCAAAAGATATTTAGCAGTTAAAATATCTCTTTTCTCCTCTATAAATCAAATTTATAGCGATAAAATTACCAAAATGTGGTAAAAACAGGGGTCGTCCCCAAAAAACCGTGAGTGATAGAGCAAAACAACCGTCATATTTGGATTCATGAGGTCATTTTACATCACAACTTGCAAAAATGGTGTTGCGGGAAATTTTCATGTCGAGCAGAGTAATCTGTTTATAATGACAGACTTTTCGCAGAAGGAAAATGTTTTTATTATTATTTTTTAATATATATATATATATATAATTGTACACAATTTTATTCAATGAAACTATTAAAAAAAAAAAAAAAAAAAAAAAAAAAAAAAGATTTTTATATCTTGTTTTAATAGATAATTTTCCTTATACAGTACGACGCAAAAGTTTAGACAATGATGTTATTCATCTTTAAAATTTAGAATTATGACGTCAGAAATACAAAAACCTGTATATATATTTAAAATATATTTTAAAATGCTATAATCAAAAGACAGTCGTTTGATTTGCTATAATTTAAATTTTTTTGATAAAAATAAAAATTTGCTTCTCGTAAAAGTTTAGACACGATTATGAGTTTATGTGGATATTTGCTGGCATATGCAACTTTAAAATCGATGATGTCACAGATTTTGAGCACTTAAGTTCTGCAAACGATAACGCTTCGTAGTCGACATACCGCGAGCTAAAATATTCAAGGGAATGAGGTTTCAATGATTTGGCAGTTGAAAGCTGAAGGGAAGCGCGTTTCAGAAATTTTGGCTATTATTAATAGATCTAAGAAAGCTATTCATCGAGTTTTATCGCGTGTTTGTGAATATAAAGCAAAATGTAGATCTGGGAGGCCACGTGTAAGAAATATACAAGAGGATCGTCTGATATAAAGAATAGCGAGTACCCAACAAATGAGTGTACGTGAAATTCAAAGGTCATCGAGACCATCTGTTTCAAAGGATACGATTCGTAGACGAATTGTGGAAAAAGGAACAAGAGTTAATAGCAGAATTTAAAATAAAGCAGATCTGAATCCACATCATAAGTTACAAAGAATGTTGTGGGCTCGAAAGCATATGTCTTATGCACAGAAATGACAAGCAGTCATAATTAGTGATGAAGTAGACTCTACAGTCGGTAACAAAAGTGTCCGAACACTAGCAAAAATTCCTATGTAAGAAAAGTACACTTAATAATGTTTTGTTAAATAAATCCTTGTCGAATCCTGTTCTTAGTTAGTCAAAGAACAGGATTCGACAAGGATTTATTTAGCAAAACTGTATTAAGCGTACTTTTTTTGCATAGGAAATTTTGCTAGTGTTCGGACACTTTTGTTACCGACTGTAGATGGTCCAGATGTCAGGTCATCGTATTGGCTTGATTGCGAAAGGAACCTCAATATTTTTTCAGCGGCAGATAAGGAGGGGACTCGGAGATGATTTGGGCAGCCATTTGCTATAATGGACAAGTATCTCTGACCTTTACCAGTGATCATCAAATATCACAGCATTATACAAAGACATTAGAAAAGAACACAATGCCGTTTGCTGAGCTTCTAGGTGGCCCTCGGTGGCAATATCAACACGACAATTCACACTGCAAACAATACAACATATTGGTTTCATTCTCATAATATAAGAGTTTTAGACTGGCCAGCATATAACACAGATCTTAACCCTACAGAGAAACTTTGGGGCATCATGTCTCGCAAAGTTTATAGCAATGGTAGACAATACTTTTCTGTACAGAAATTTAAGACATCTATTGAGGATGCATAGAACGACATCCGTCCCCAAACTATGCAAAATTTAGTTTCTTCGATGGAATCTCATATTTATGAAGTATTACAGAAGCACGGATGCACAATTAGGTTTTAAAATTTGTTTATTTAGATTTTATTTAATTTTTGTCTAAACTTTTGAGATAGTATTATATTTTTGTTACCATTTAATTACTTGCAATATGTACAGTACTACTTTTCATTGTTATGAATATTGTTTATATGCACAGCACATTACATTCAAGCCATGTTAGGAAAATTTATTAAATATTTTTCGAAATCTCCATGAATTTCTTCATTGTCTAAACTTTTGCTTCGAACTGTAAAACCATCTATTAATTGATTGGTGTTTAGAATCACTGATCTATGTACAGATATTACAAAAATGTATGAAATGCTGATAACGTTCATGTTACAGAAATATTTTGTTCTATTTTCAACGTGAACACCAACAGATTTTTAAATGTGTGTTTCTGTTTTGTGAATCTGTTATACTGTAAATATTTTTTTTTCCAAATCATTCATTTGTAAAATCGTTTTTTTTTTAAATATTAAATTACACAGTGACCGGCACAAAATAATTTTATAGTACTCTTTTCATAATTGCATTACAAAGCGTGCTAGATATTTAACAGACATACTGTTTGCATATTTATAATAATTTTGTAAAATTAATTTGAGCTGATTGCATATAAAATCACATAAATATTCTATAAGGACATAAATTATTTGCATGACAATTAGTTATTTCATATTTATAATAAACCAGAAACGTTTAGAAAAAGTTCAGTTTTTGATATAAATATTTGTTTTATTTTTTGATCTGTATAAATACATTATATTTCTTAATAAATGCATGAATTGGGAGAAGTTTAAAAATTACAGCTACAATCGTTTAAAAGTATAATATAAAAATATTGACATTTACAGGAAGAAAAAGTATTAAATAAAGTATTTAATGTTTTCTTTAAGAGCAGATTTTAAAAAACATTTTAAAACGTCTACCTAACATTTTTATCTTATCATTTGTTTTTAAGAAATCGCACACACTGCGATTCAGTTGATTGTTTCCCAATATTTTAAACTTGAGATATTTCCATAATTACAATACTTTTACGAAAAATGACCATAGAATTTTTTGAAATATTGACGCCACTTTCTCGAGAAAAGGGAAAATATTTTTAAAATGTATATTTCTGTTTGTAGTAAAATCGTTGTATAATCAACCTGATATTTTTTCTGCAGAAGTGTAAAGACATATTTCAGCTAAAGCATTTTAAATACATTTCATGTGTTTAGAATAAAAAACATTTTCTTTTGAAATAAAGTTATTATCTTTTTAAATCAAACGAGAAAACTTGTGTTGCTTGGTAAAAACGCATGTTGTTTGGCTTACTTTTAAGGTCAAATGTTTAACGTTATATATTGTTTCAACAAAAGTATATAAGTGCATCATGGAACAGTTTTTATATTTTGTATTAAGGATGAATCATTTAGGGAAAAAATTAGGAGCACTTTGATTAAATCTTTAAATGTAGAGCAAAACATATATATATATATATATATATATATATATATATATATATGTATATATATATATGAATAATTGTGCAAATAATTTTCGATATAAAGGAAGAAATCAACATTGTGATTTCGATCGTAAATCATTATTGTTAGAAAAAATAATACGAATAACTATAATATAGGTTTTAGATTATAGTATAATACTGGCGAGCATCGCCCGCTAGAGAGTCACTATTTTTAAATGAATCACTATAATTAACTATAGTGAATGAATTCTCAAAATTTCATTTTATCACTCATTAACATTATTCTTATAAAAAAAATAAAAATAGAAAATAAAATAAATAAAATAAAAAATCATTTCTGATCAGGTAAAAACTCACACCGGGTCCCCACTGCCTTCGTCAGCGTAGACACGTGCGCGCGTATTCCTTCACCATCCTTAGGATTTCTCAAAATTCCATGTCTTTACTCATAAAATTTCATTCTTAAGAAAAGAAATAATAATAATAATAATAAATATGATCGTGCAAAAACTTGCACCGGGTCCACTTGATTATAGTATAATATAGAAAACATGATCTTACGTATATAATATGATAAAACGATAATAAAATTTTAAAAATATTGAAGTAATTTAACTGAAAATGTCTAAGTGGTACTGTTCGACTTATTTCAAAGCTGTGTTTCGAATTATAAATGGGGACTGAAATAGTAAGTATGCTTAACACTGTCCTATGGTATTAGTTTTAAGTAATAAATATAAAATATTTAAAAATATAAATACAGTAGATCATTATGCAATATGCGCAAAACGTGTATAATCACATAGGTATAAAATAGTATTAATATTATTCATTATTATTATTATTACTGTTATTTGTAACGTGTCAACGTACATATATATAAAATAATCCAATTAAAAAAAATGCAGATCATGTAAATCGTAATATCAGCGAATGTTGACCATTATAAAGCACATTATCATTGTATTTTACTCTAAGACTAAAAAGCCAACCTTATAAAAAAATCTGTGTGTTAATATTGAAGTAAATTATGAACTAGACTGATCTATTAACTATATACACTAAGCGACAAAAAAAACCGCACTGCAGAAAAAATGACTTATACCTTTTTTATTTGTAATAACTTTAAAATTAATGTTTGAAAGAAACAAAACTGTCTTTTTTGCATAATACCAAAGGTATGAAATGATACCTATGTATATTTTCGATTTAATAATTCGCTTTATTGCACTTTACGAAGTACTTTTTTAAAATCTTGCATGAAACTTTCTTTTTGAACATAATGCAATAGCTATACACTTTGCATTCTATTATGATTTATTATATGAAATAAACAAGTTATATTTTAATATATGAAATAAAACTATTTATTTGTTAGATCTAAGCAATTTTTTGTTAAAAATATGTATTCTGCAATGGGTTAATTCCACCTTTATATGGAATTACTGCTTTAATGCGCAATGACATAGTTTTATACCGTGTTTTAATATAAATACCTAAAATTTCAATGTGCCAAATATCACAAATAATTTTTTCTAGTTCTGGCAGAGTTATAGGCTGCAAATTTCGAATCCTCTCCCCTCTCCCCCGCCTTTTCATAGACGAAACATTTTCGAGCGGATCGCGATTTTGAGCATTTCCATGACTGGTAAAGAAGAAATTCTACTATATCCTTTCTGCTATTTAACTTAAAGTGAAAAAATGTATGATTACTTACAGAATTATAGGTTTTCATGGGAATGTATAAGAAATTTTGACAATTTGAAATGAATAAACTTCCCACAGACGCCGTGTAGTAAGGTGCCATATTATCTTCGAATGCTGTTTACGGAAATGTCTAAGATACCTCCAAAATAGTCGGTCAGGCACCACTTTTATGCAAATTGTGTTTTATATCGAGTTATTTGATCCCTTGAGCATAAAAATTTCCCCCAGTGTTTGAAAAGTTATGCACCTCCGTTCCATAATGTACGGAGAATGCGTCACTGTTTTAAAATGGCAGTTTTCATTAAGTTGGTCACATTTTCGTCTTCATTCTAGCTTTTTTCAAGTGATCGAAATAAAGAAAACTTGATTCATCAGAGAAAACCAGTTCAGCCTTATAATTAACTGATAATGTTTTTAAATTTTGGTCAACTAAAGTATTGTTTTTTCTAATTCTTTTCCTTAATAATGGCTTTTTTCGCAGATCTTCTGTTCTTTAACCCGCTTTGTTTAATTGTTCCCGCATTGTTTTTGAAGAAAGTAATTTACTATATGCTTTTTAAAAATATTTTTCAAGTTCTGAACATGATACAAATCGATTTTTTAAACATTCGCATTTTAACTTGCGGTTATCTTGCTTGGATGAGCAACATGACCGCCTAAAGCCAAATTCCCAGTTTAAACGGCCAAAAAAAATTATATTTTGCTAAAATTCATTTTACCAATATTTCGTTAACACTTAATTATTTTGCCATCTCACGTATTAAAATATGTTTTGATTTTCATTCAAAAATTAATACTTTTTGTGTCATCGTTAACTGCCTTTTTCTTACCATTTTTGAAATAAATTTTTAAATTTCAATTTTCTTTACAATTGCATTTTGTTTTTAACACTAGACTTAAAGCTAAAGTGTATGTGGAGGACAACATAGTGAAATCTGCTCGAAAATTTGCTTTTTAAAAGATAAAATTGGCGGTTGTAGAAGGCGAAAAGGAAAACATCCAAGTGCGGCTTTATTTTTTTTTTTTTTGTCGCTTAGTGTAAGTATTATCTAATTATACAAGTTGTATAAAAATATTTCTTGTTTTGCTTATAAGCAAAACTGAATAGAAGAAGGAACCTTACACACACCCACACACACACACAAAATATATAATATTATCTCTTGTAAATATTTTTGCAATACATGCGCAATGTATGTAAATAACAAAAATTCAATTTTTTTTTTTTTTTTTTTACACTTTTTTTTTTAATATGCAAAACACAAATAAAGAAAATAATAGATTTCAAGGCTATTAATAATAATAATAAATAAAAAATAAAAAATAAACGTTAATTATTGTCAAAAAAAAAAAAAAAAGTTAAGATTTGATTATGTGTTAGCATAAACGAAAATATGAGATAATGTTATATTGAAAAGCATGATAAAAAAATTTCTTGAGCTTAATTCATTTTCGATGAATTAATTATTAGCGATGAGAAAATAAAATAATAATCTTATACCGCCTTTTGAAATAGAAAGTTTCTTATCTATTTTTGACATTAATGTCATTAAATAATGATCACTTTTTTTTTTACTATTTATTCATCAGTTAAAACAATTTATCTAAAACCAAAGTATGTTTAATAAAATTGTAAGAAAACTGCTAATTGCACAAAAATATGCATTTTTAATTTCTTTCTACGAAAATTAATCATCAATATTTAAAATGTATATTATAATTAACGAAAATTTGATTTTGTATTAAAAACATGTCGTTATTTTTTATTAAAAAAAACTCTGTCTACAAACAAAAATTATTTTGAGTGTTTTGAGTGTTTATTTTGATATTTTGTTGACTTTAATTTTAATTAATTTACATCTAACAAAAAATAAACAATTTTCATTTAAATATACTTACGCTGAATGTGTTTTATTTATTTATTTATCTATTTATTTATTTTTTTATTTTTTCAAGAACATGCTTAAAAAAAAAAAAAAAAAAAAAAAAAAAAAAAGAGAGAGAGAGAGAGAGAGAGAGAGAGAGAGAGAGAGAGAGAGAGAGAGAGAGAGAACGAATTTTGTAAAATAAAATTTATATTAAAGTGCAATACATGAGGCTAATGCAGCTATATTTAGAAATAGATTCTACAATATCCCAATAGAAAATAAAATCAGTGTTATTTCATCTTTTTTGTACAGATTTCAAATCTTTATATTTTTAAAAATAAAACATATATATGCATAACATACATAACTTTGTTATATACATTTGTATTAAAAAAAAAAAAAAAAGAAAGAAAGAAAGAAAGAAAAAGAAAGATATAAATTTAAAATTTTGTTCCTACTGTAATAACTTAAATTTATGTTATTTAGCAAAATATATATCGGCAGCCTCCAGTAGAAAATACAAAATAATAATATATTGCCGGAAAAACAGATTTTAATTTATTAACTAATTTTGTAGATTTATTATGTCATTTCCATAGGAATTTTTACAGTTATTCACTTATTTCACAAGAACAAAAGAATATAGTAGTTAAAACAAATGCCTCGATTACTGCACACACACAGTCCGATAATCTATGTTGTACACCGTGTCCCAAAAGTTTAGACAATAAATAAAACTTGCATTAACGTAAAAAAGTAATAACGTACAATTAAAATTCGTAAGATAGGTAATAAATAAAAACAGTTTTGCTGATAAACAAATATAAATTATGATCAAAGGTTTGAAATTATAAAATGTACATTAAATTATATAAAAATGTGATGTCTCAAAAGTATAGACACAATACAGCATTACATGTTTTCTTTTACATTTTTGTTCACAGAATGAAATATTTTTACTGTTGTCTGCTGCTATAAATGCAGAATAATTTTTCCCTTTAATTGAAATATCGTCTGCTATATTTTCAGCATAATAATTTAATGAGTACAATGTATGAGTACAATGTACGAAAGTGTCCGGCCATTTATGAAAAGGTAATGTATATAAACAGAGTGCAATATTCAAAGATATAATTTATTTCAAAAATATATCAAGAAAAAGTTTTTCAATCCTTGAAATAATAATAATAATAATAATAATAATAATAATAATAATATATTTTATTATTCCACAAGTTTCTTATAATTTAAAAATATATTTCAATTTCTTTTTCAAATGTCTCTTAAAAATAATGATAATTATTTATGAAACTTTAGTATTTATATTTGTTTAAATATTTCGTTCTGTACGTACATTTTAGTGACTTACTCTTAATTCATAAACATGCATTATACTTTATACCATATTACAAATTATCTAAAGTATAAATTACACATAAGTGAAATTGAAAATACCACTTAAAATTAGACGGACATTTTATACTGAAGAAAATTGGCCTTCAGCGGCAGAGGTGGTAGACATAAGGTCCCGGGTTCAATCCCAGGTCACCCTCGTCGGCATGGGTGTTCGGAGTTTTCTTCGGTTTTCACCGAAACTTGCATAAATACGGGCTAGGACCACTTAAAAAGACCCCCACGGAGGGCACTCCCTTCAGGCCTAGGATCCTAGAGCAGTCAATCGACCATAATCCCAACAACACAACACAACTGTAGAACGTGTCTTTTTCAAACAAGAACACATGGAATCTTGCATTGCGCTAAAAGAAAGAAATAATAAGTAAAATATAACTTTATTATTTTATAGTTCTATTAAATTTAAATAAAATACCTATAATTTAAGTATCCGATCGTATCTAAAACTGTCTTTATTTAATAGTTTAGCTATATTGATACGTGACTGAGCGACAGTTTCTGTTTATTTTAATGATATAAGTATCCTATATAATTTTTATATTTATAGTGTAAATGTGGTTCAACTTTAACTGTTATAAATGCATTGAATTTCTCATAGACTGTGGCAGTGTTGGGCATAATTGATTAAAAAGTAATAGATTTATAACTAAATTACAATTAAATTACAATTATGATTTTTTATCGTCAATCGATTAACAAGTAATTGATTGCAAATAAATTGAATCATTACAAATAAACTGAATAACTAATTGAATTTGTTTGTAATCAATTACTTCTTAATTAATTTGTGGAGTTTGCGTTCCTGCAAACTCCATCTTAACTTACTTAGATTACTAAGAGAACACAAGACTTTAAATAACAATAACTAAAGTTTATTTGAGCAGATTAATGGGAGGGTGGCCTGGTAAATTTATATAGCTCAGCCAGCGTTTTACTTAATCAAAATATATGAATCAACAATTTAAGTAGATAATCTTAAACATCTCACTACAGCAGATAGTCGAAAGTGTAGAGACGATTGCACTCGTACTTCACTAATACGGCTTCACTATGGGACAGAGGATTCCCTTCTATCCCAGCTTGAACCTTCTGAAAACTAGTAGACACTCACCAACACTCAACGCTACTTAACTTCACGCCACTAAATCTCCTCTACTCTACTTTCGATATTCACCAAAATAAGAATCATCACATTCGCTATAAGATCCTCCAACATCCACCATACGATCTTCCAACATCCACTCTATCTACTAAAACCATCTTTATTTTTATACTTCTTCCTACACCTCCTTTCACTACATTTCAATCCGTACTTTTAAAAATCACTTCTAATTTAACTAATATTCAAAATCTAAGTCTTTTAATGCAGCACCCTGCCGACACAAAACTAGCTCGACCTCAACCGTCACCGAGTCACTGGCGACGGAGTGATTTTAACCGTCCCCACTTCCTACTTTGCTGGATCCAGCTTAATTGAAACAACTGTGGTGACGTTCTAACGTCTCAACCTCACAGTCCCCCTCCAATAAAAAAATTTAGTCGTGAAAATCCCCAACGGATTTGAACGAGTAAATTTAAAGAGCTTCATTCCACCTCTAACTATCTCAAATCTCTGAAGTGTGAGTGCAGCCGTCAGTTAAATTTTAACCGGGTGAGAAAAACTTAAAAATTTGTTAAATCCCTGAGCGAAAACTCGGGGACGCAAAAAAAAAAAAAAATTAATTTAAAATTTTAAATAAAAGGCGTACATTTACCCCGAGAACTCCGGGACTCTGACTGAGCTAAAACCAGGCTTACAGTAGGATTTACACACGTCTCCCTGTTAGGCCAGGAAGGCAATATATTAAAACTTGATGTTGCGTGTCTTTACATAGTAAGTCGCTTGGGACAAATGCGACATTTAAAGTTTGTTATAAACACAAGAATAATAGTTCTTTTTGAAGAAAAACATGAGAAAATCTTTATTAGTAGGAATGTATTGGCTGGATTTGTAGACGCACCTTGGTTTACAGGTTCACTTTCAATTTCCTTTACCCAAGTTTCAGTCACATCGGCTAATATGTCGGATTGAACCGGTTCAGCCTTTAAATGTGAATGATGAATATATGAGGCTTTAACAGTAGAATTTAACTTATCATTCCTTTCATTTAAAGGAAGGGATTGATTTGTAAAATTAGATTCAATCTTATTTTCTTGAGTTTGAATAATCCGTGAAAGAACGTCAGCTACGATATTGTCAGAACCAGGTCGGTGTTCGATGTTTATATTAAAGTTAGATAACTTAAGAGTCCATCGAATCATGCGAGGGGAGAGATTCTTTCCAGTTGTTAACCGAGTTAATGCCGCATGATCCGTAACAACTGTTACTGGAAGTTGCGTAAAATATAAACGAAATTTTTGCAGTCCCCAAAGCACTGCTAAACATTTACGTTCAGTTACTGGATAATTTCTTTCTGCAGTGTTAAGCGTACGGGACGCATATGCTATTGGGCGGCCTTCTTGGCTTAAAACGGCACCAATGCCGTACGAAGAAGCATCAGTAGCTACTTGAAATTTAATATTATAATTAGGATGAGCTAGTACAGGAGGAGCGCTAAGTATAGTTTTTAACTTATCAAATGCTTCTTGTGCTTCATTTGACCAGTGAAATTTAACTCTTTTCCTTTTGAGTTTAAAGAGGGGCTCGCATATGTGAGCAAAATTAGGTATAAATTTTCCATACCAAGCACACATGCCTAGAAATCTCGAAACTTGCTTGGACGTAGTAGGAGGGGGCATGTTTAAAACTGGCTGAACTTTTTCATTATCTACAGAAATACCAGCAGGCGTTATTTTGACGCCTAGGTACTTAATTTCTTGTCGTGCAAAATGGCACTTAGAGGAATTTAAAGTTAATCCTGCATTTTGCAGTAGAGTAAAAACAGTTTTTAAATGATCTAAATGCTCATTGTAAGATGAGGACGTGATTATTATATCATCGAGATAAACATGTACAAATTTGTTCAAAACAGGTTTCAGAATAGTTTCCATGGCTTTTTGGAATGTCGCCACAGCACCTGAACATCCGAAAGGCATTCGTTTAAAACCAAACGTGCCATTTTTAGTTATAAACACTGTTTTTGATATATCAGCGGGTTTCATTGCAATTTGAAAATAACCCGATGTCAGATCGAGAGTAGACATAAAATTCGTCGTTGTTATATGTGCTAACAAATGATCAATTATAGGCAAGGGATACTGAGGATATTGTGTAATAGAATTTAGCCTACGATAATCGATATCAAATCTCCATGCCTCAGGATCAGTTAAAGGTTTACCATTTTTCTTACGACATAAAACAACAGGAGATGCGTAAGGAGAAGTTACAGGCATAATAATATCATTTTTCAACATTTTTTCAATATGCCAATTTATAATATCTTGTTTGGCTTGATCATAACGATAAGGATTACTAAAGACTGGTTTATTAGTTCCAGTGTCAATTTCATGGCAAACAACATGGGTTAAGCCAGGTGTCTCAGAGAATAACTGTTTAAACTGATTAAGAAAATTAACAAAATCAATTTTTTCAATATGAGTGAGGGCACTTTCCTCTAAATTAACAATTAACTCTGTCGGTTCGACAGGTTTAGAGTTTGACTTAGAATCATCAATATGTAAAGATTTATTGGCAAAATTAATTTCAACATTATTTGCTTTCATAAAATCTAACCCTATAATGCAGGGATGCTGAACATTGTTGATGACATAAAAAGGCCAATTAACACTTAAATTATGAATTTTAACATTCAGGCTGACTTCGCCTCTATTAACACAGGACTTGCCTTGAGCCGTTGTAATATTTAAATTGGTCCGCTTTAAAGGTTTAAAGTCAAAATACTTTTTATAAGTTTCATACGCTACAAAGGAGCGTTCAGCACCAGTGTCCCAATAAGTAGGTATGAAAGTATCATGAATTATTGCATTTAAATTAGGAAGGTCCACCGGACTGATACAAATTGTGTCTAAACATATGGAGGTGGTTGAGTTATTCAGTGGCTGTTGACCCTCCTCACAAGAGCCACTTACTCGTTTAACTGACGACTCTGGTTATTACGAGAGTTACGGAAATTTCTGTTATTTCTATCAGCTCGAGAAAATTTTGAGACTGATTTTGATTAGAACGATCGTTCCGAGAATTTTGAAAGTTATTACGCCTTGGCTGTGGCGACTGACGTTCTTGCTGATAGCGATTGAAATTTTGAGGGGGGGGGGGGGGTGAAATTTTCACGCCTAGAATTTTGCATATTTCCATTACCCCGTTGGCGATTAAAGGTGTTTTCCGCCCTTGGAGGGTGTCGTTCTTGGTATTTGGCTAAGGTTTGAAACAGACTGTCGTAAGAGGTGACAGGTTTCAGATCAAGATAATCTTGAATAGGAATAGTCAAAAGTGGGGTTATAATTTCCATTGCAGCGGCAAAAGACAAAACTAAATCCAGCTGCTTTATAATGTCGAATTTACGTAATAAAAATGTAGTAGGTTTGCCATAAAATGACATCTTTGTCGTATAAAGTTCTTGACGGAGTTTGGTTTTATCCACAATAGAAGAGAATGAATTTTTAATTTTGAGCTTCAAATCCTCATACGTAGGATTTTGGCCTAGAGCTCTAGAGGCAATGGTGTCATACCAGATTTTAGCATCTCCTTTTAAGGAGTGTTTTAATAAATTAAATTTATCATCCTCGTCAATTTTACATATATCAAAATACTGTTCAAGATCTTCAAAAAATTTAAGTACATTGTCTGAGCCAGTAAAATAAACTCGAGTGGGGGGGGGGGGGATGTCGAAGTGAGTTGGGCGCCACTGTGGAGTTTGCGTTCCTGCAAACTCCATCTTAACTTACTTAGATTACTAAGAGAACACAAGACTTTAAATAACAATAACTAAAGTTTATTTGAGCAGATTAATGGGAGGGCGGCCTGGTAAATTTATATAGCTCAGCCAGCGTTTTACTTAATCAAAATATATGAATCAACAATTTAAGTAGATAATCTTAAATATCTCACCACAGCAGATAGTCGAAAGTGTAGAGACGATTGCACTCGTACTTCACTAATACGGCTTCACTATGGGACAGAGGATTCCCTCCTATCCCAGCTTGAACTTTCTGAAAACTAGTAGACACTCACCAACACTCAACGCTACTTAACTTCACGCCACTAAATCTCCTCTACTCTACTTTCGATATTCACCAAAATAAGAATCATCACATTCGCTATAAGATCCTCCAACATCCACCATACGATCTTCCAACATCCACTCTATCTACTAAAACCATCTTTATTTTTATACTTCTTCCTACACCTCCTTTCACTACATTTCAATCCGTACTTTTAAAAATCACTTCTAATTTAACTAATATTCAAAATCTAAGTCTTTTAATGCAGCACCCTGCCGACACAAAACTAGCTCGACCTCAACCGTCACCGAGTCACCGGCGACGGAGTGATTTTAACCGTCCCCACTTTCTACTTTGCTGGATCCAGCTTAATTGAAACAACTGTGGTGACGTTCTAACGTCTCCACCTCACAAATTGACAGTAAAATAATTGTAATTGTAATTTAACTGTAATTCAATTACTTTTTAACCATTTATGCCCACCACTGGACTGCGGTGAAGAACCAAATATTTTATGAGCGGAAATTTAAAACAAGATTTTGGAAATGTAGAAACATTATTCTGATATCAATTATTTTTAAGTGAGTTTTTTGTGTAAAAGAAAAAAAAAGTTAATATTTATCAATTGTATTTCTAAAACCATTTTCTTTTTATATAAGGTATGGAGCATACTACGCGTAAACCTTAAAATGTACAAGTGTTAGCTAAAGTTTATTAAACGCGTATTTTTACAGTTATATAATTCTGTATTTAAATATATTTGCGTATTATTTGCTATGTGTAAGACGGGTTATGCTATAATTGTTTTATGGTGCCTTATGAAATGTTTAACATTCCTGGATAGGGATTTATGCTATTTTAAGTTATGAATATTTGCAGGTGGTTCTGAGCTATTACTGATATATTATAGTTATTCTGTTAGAATCTAAGCATTATTCCAATTAAATTTGAATGTAACACACATTAAATTTACCATTTGAAGCAATGTATTTTGTTAAGTACATTTACTGAAGTGAATTGATCAGCTGTGAGAGATATTATTGTGGTAGGTTACATGTGAAATGTCATTCATGAAAATTCATGCAATATTCATGTTGAGTTAGAGCATTTCTATAAAAGCCTTTTGATCTCTTTAACTTGCTTCATTTATTTTCATTTGTATGTGATAATAATTTTAAATTACATTTCTGAAATAATATATATATATATATATATATACTTTTGCCCTATTTAGCATTACTATTTCACAAAAAGATATGCAAAATTAAATATATAAGATTGATCATGCATTGCTGTTATTTGCCATTTATTACACTGAGACGAAATATATCGCCTTCGTCTAGAAGGAATAAGTAGTCATTTTCTGGATCCATAAACTAGAAATATAGATTTATGAGTTATACATATAAGGTAAACAAATAACCTGCATAGATAAAATGATCAAGAATATTTAGTCTACATTGTTCTAGATGGTGAAACAATATTATACTGTTAAAAAAATGCAGAAAAAATACAGAAATTCTCTGTAATTTCAGAAAAAAAAGTCGTAAAATACGTTTTGTCTGCGGAATTTTTACGTAATTTACGCCTTTTTTTCTGAAATTACAGAGAATTTCTGTATTTTTTCTGCATTTTTTTAACAGTGTAGGAATAATATGGATCCTTGGTGTTACGAGAAATTCTCGCTTGTTTTTATAGAATTCGGTCACACAACAAAATATAGTAGTTTATAAAATTATAGTAGTCTTGTGTTCACATTTATTTACAGGGGTTTTAAATGAGATTGACCACTATATTATAGGATTACGTTCTGGAATTCTAATAGGGGTTTAAAGAACTCTTTAGAAAAGGGAACTAAAATTTATTAGGATGACATGGAACGATTTTTACTAAAGCTACAATTTAGTTTCTAAATGTTAGTCACAATTTTTTTTTTTTCAGTTTATGTTAGTACTAAAAAATATTAAAAATATTTTTTGCGTTTAGATCTTGATTATGAACAATATTACAAGAATAGAAACTTCCTCAAATTTTAGCCCTGGTTCGCTAGAATTAAGCTTGGTATTATAAGTAAATATTTTTGTTAACAAGACAACTTCTGTAATGTGACATGAACCATTTTATTGATTTTAGCTTTTATCCTAGTCAATATATTTTGCGTTTATGATCTCACGCTTATTGAAGCAATCTGAAATTGTTATGTTTTGTACAATCGCATTTTAAAATATTTTAAGAAATGTACATTTTCCACAGACATCATAAGAAAACCATTTTTAATTTTTCTTATATTCACTGATAAAAAATAATTATATTTTCATTGTAATAAAATGTTCGTATATAGATTTTTTTTAAGAATAAAAACTGTTAGTGTCTAATTAAAATATTAGCAAACAAAAATCAAATCATTATTTACGTTTAATCTGTATCGATATTTAATTTGGAAACACATCATATATCAATCTGGCGCAACTGGAGAAAGGCAACAATGTCTTTAACACCAAAATATTTAGCAACGAAAGTTACAAAAAAATATGAGACATAAATCAAAAGTGACGGAAATAGTCGAGCTAATGTAGTCATTATTTTCCTGTAGTCATCCTGTAGTCATCCACGTAGTTTCAATGCGAACGAAATCAAATGAAGTCATGGACAATATTTCTTTCTCATCCTATGGACTCTGGACTAAAGAGTCACTTGGTATTCTTTCGCTACCGTAAAATACAGATGTATATATTTTAAGGGGACATATCACCTAATGTTGACGGCAGCCTTATCCTATGTAATTCTACGGAGAATTTTGTTTTCAGAATAACTAATTACCCAATGTATATTTTTACTTCCTAATACAAAGTTTAAGAAAGTATGGTAATCCTGATTTGTGAAATGGATTGTCTATCTAGCATTGCTCAAAAATGAATGATTGTAGAATGTTGCAAATTTATATGTGTAAATATCATGGTGTCTAGTTACACATCTGCAATTTTGGTTTTAATATCAGCTTCCGTTTAAGAGATATCAAAGGACTTTGCACTAATTTTTGTGGCATGTGCATTTAAGTATGTGCGTGTGTGTGTGTGCATGTCACAAAACTCAAAAACGGTTTTACGTAGAACGGTGTATATCGGTATATAGGTTTGTTATAACATTTAGTTCCCCTTCCTTTTTGGACTTTCTGTAATTGTCTGTTTTGGAGATATTTACGAAAATCACATTCATAATGATAAAAAATACAAAGGTTTTCGTCATTATATGTGACCTAACATCATAGAGATTTCAATAGAAGCTAATGATAGGGTCAGTAATGGAAATGTTATGAAAGAAGAAGACATTTTTACCTGTAGAAATCTATGCATAAAGACATAAGCACTTTCTAGTCGACAAATGCATTTTATTAAAAGAATATTGAGCCCGTAGATTTTTTACTGAACAGTGAACGCAGTATATTGGGTTACAAATTGGCGTTATTTAAATGAAAAGAAGGATTGTTTTTTAAATAATATGTTATATAGAAAAGGACAATTACACGAAAATTAAAAACGACAATTATATATATATATATATATTTAAAAAAAATGATAATAATAATAATAATAATAAAATAAAAAATTTTACATATATATATATATTTAATATATATATTGGCGTTTTTAAAGTTGAGGTAAATTTATTTTGCTAGATCAACTCAACATCATGTCAGATTTTTAGCAAATCTACAAAAACATTCATCGTGATCGTTTAATAACGCGTATACCTAGAAAAAAATCATACGGGATATGTTCACCTCGGATGCATAAAAAGTTTTCTCAGGTAAATAATTTTGACACCATTTCAAGTTTTTATCTGACTTTACAGATGAGGACCGCGGAATCCTTTTGGTAAAGTGACAATCTCGTTAATTGCAAGATTATGGGTTCAATACTCTAACCGAGCACAGACTGTCGTGTATGTTAATGGTGATTGGTGTACGTAAAATCTGCCGTGGCAGTAAAATCCTTCATGATCCCGTCGAAATTATACCTCATGGGGTCACCGAAGCGGAGGAACCATACCTTCTGTGGAGGATCAAACTTGAGAAGGGATGTCACCAGCCCATCCTTAGGAGTACATCCCAGACCGTTGCCAATTCCCCATAGCGCAGTACTAGTGCGACGTTAAACCCAACCAATCAGTTTTACAGATGAGTCAAAAATTAACTTTTTGAAAAGTTATTACCGCGTTTTGAAAAAATTCTTCTGATAGTTTTAAATTTAAAGTCTATCCTCATTTATTGGAGTTTAGTGTTCTAGCAAGAAAACTTCGAGATAAAAATACTTTGAGATAACAGATTAATATGTTGACAAAGCTCTCGAAAGTAAAGTATTATAATATATATTATTATCCAACTTGCTTTAAGTTAGTATACCTGCGCAGAAAGAAAATATATGTGCGACGAATGAAAAATTATAAAATAACTATCGAAATTATGAAATAATAATTAATAGTAGGCACATAAAACTTTCAGTGATCATTTAGAGTGACGCTATAAACTGTCGTTAAAAAGCAGAAATAATTCCAAGAAACCACAAAAATACGTGCTATTTTATTAACTGTCCTCAAATGAGGACACTGGGCCCTAACTGGTTAATTTCAAAATACTTTGTAATACTACTATTCCATAAAAATTCTTAGGAAGCTCTGTGAAAATTCAAGCAATAATTTTTGAAAACGAGCCAAATAACCACGTTTTTTCTGAGACGCTTGAAGCAATCAACAGACACACACAAATCGGCACAACACTATTGATGTTGCACAATACTTGGATTCTCACAAGGAAGGTCTCTTTAAAGCGCATACTCGGAATATTGTGAAAAAAATTACATACATACTCGTACTTACATAGGTAATTCAGAATCAATCAAATTTAACGGCGGAATCCCAAAAGACAGTCTGTAAAAAAATAATACAGTATGGGATATTTGGCGTCAAAAGGCAGAAAGTGCTTGCGATTTGGCGGGCAACGTTCTTTCCTGTCAAACGCTAGTAATTTTAATGCGTTTAAGACTTTCTTGCAAAACAAATCTTTCTGAATAGTGTTATAATCAATGTAGTATTTTATACCCGGCACTATCTTAACCAGTCTCTCCAGTGGTGCCCCTTGTCGTGATGAGTTTAAGCTCGGCGCCTACTATACTTCATCATAGTGTACTTACTGCACCCAGTAATACCTTTAAATAGGACTTCTTTACCGCCGCTCCTTGTCGCGTGGGGGACCAGTCTATAACGGCCCTTGTTTTTTTTTTTTTTTTAGTTTTTAGTTTTTAAATAAACGGTCTGGAGGAGAGGACTAGAATAGCCAGGATCACTCGACGCCACTCCTGGAGTGTTGAGCGGCCCCTTCTCTCAGTTAATCCCTGTTAATCAATGTAGTTTGAAATTAATCGATGAAAGGGTTTTCTGTTTCTCATACAAGCTTGTATAGTATATGCATGTGGCATTTTATTAAAAATATTTCATTTTAGCTTTGAAAAATAATTTTTTTAATTTTTTTTTCCTTGCGAGTTGCAAATATTTAAATTGCAGCAAATATACGTTTAAGTTATACACATAGCTGCCAAGTTTTTCAATTTATTCCTGAATGTTGTTAGCCCCGCCCTTTTTCACACCGTAATATTTGTAGAAAAAATTTCTTCTATATAAATCTACGATTAAATATGAAGAAAATTACACTAAACAGATTACGGTGGGAAAAAAGGGCGGGCTAATAATATTCCGGAATAAATTATAAAATTTGGTAGCTATGTATACATAACTTTTGTTTTTTATTTGGTAATTGACATATCTTCTGTATTTTGCAAGTTGCAAATATTTATTTTTACTTTTAGTTATCGTTTTAAACGAATTTTACAATTTAGAATACTAAAGTTTTTTCATTTCTTTTTAAATTAAAGATAATGCCTTTGAAAATTAACACGTACAATATTTAATTTTATTTATTTATTTATTTATTTATTGAAATTTTATTTTTCCGACTGATTGAAAATAATGCCTGGACCGGGAGTCGAACACCGGGTCTTTGACTTACAAGGTCAAGGCTCTACAAATTGAGCTATCTAGGCCGACAACCAGTCAGCATTACTCATTCAGACAACCTTTAGGCAGAAACATCTCTGGTCTATCATGTAGATAGCTCAACAGAAATAAGCCGCAGGAAATGGAAGACACCATTAAATAATGGGAGAAAGAAATACAATTTTTATTAAAATCACACAATCAACTGTGGAAGAAAATCATATATGATTATGATTCATATATGATATGTATCATATTTGTTGTTGTTTGTATTGATCATATATGGATCATATATTATTTTCTTCCACAGTTGATTGTGTGATTTTAATAAAAATTGTATTTCTTTCTCCCATTGTTTAATGGTGTTTTCCATTTCCTGCGGCTTATTTCTGTTGAGCTATCTGCATGATAGACCAGAGATGTTTCTGCATAAAGGTTGTCTGAGTGAGTAATGCTGACCGGTTGTCGGCCTGGATAACTCAATTGGTAGAGACTTGACCTTGTAAGTCAAAGATCCGGGGTTCAACTCCCGTGCCAGGCATTATTTTCACTCAGTCGGAAAAATAAAATTTCAAAAAAAAAATATATATATATATATATATATATATATATATATATATATATATATATATGATTTTCTTCCACGTGCAATATTGTTTGGATACTGTATAAACAATACATGGAAAAAAAAATATTGCACTCACAAGTATTATAGAAGAAGAAATTAAATTAAAAAAACACATTGTTGAAATATTTAAAAAATATGAGTTTGTAAGTTATGAAAAGTTTGAAAGCATTTCTAATGATGCATATACTTCGTTTAACAAAATATAGCAAAATTCTGATAAAAATGAGTATACTACCGAATTGCCTCTTAAAGATGTGAAACATGAATATAAAAAATATAAATCATTTGACTATAAGAAGAAGGCTGTAAATTACTGGTATAATGTGAATTCTGGAAATTCATGTCGCAGTTTAAAAAGTGTCCAAACAAGGTTTAAATATTTAAAAGAAAAAAAAAAAAAATACGTGAATTGTATCAATGAGAGAAACAACAGAAAATGTAACTAATCATACAGAAAGTAGGAAAGAATTAAAAATCTTTTTATTGGGGTTGGGTGGGTAGAGGGGGGGGGGGGGAGGAGGAGAAGGGTAGAATTACGTCATCTAATGAAGCATCTTTCAATATAAAAGGTATGCTCATACTACAGATAAATTTGTTTTTATGCATTTTTGCTAATGCATAATGAACCCCATCTAATATATGATTATTATTTAAATTCATTAAGAGCTTAAAAAATTCAGTTCATTATAATTTTCCAGTAAAATTTGGTTTAAATTTTGAATAAATTAACAAAATGTGCACGGTTCAAAAACTGCAGTAATAAAATGTATTTTTATTTATTTATTTACTAGCAGGCTTTGCCCGCTTCTCTGGACACTATATTTAAATGATTTCTTTGTAACTAAATATATTTCGATTGGCGACTATTTTCGTCACAGCTTTAGTATGAGACCTCCTTTTCAATATCAAACATTTTTTGAACTTCTCGAAGCTGTACGACAAAACTATTATTAAAACAAATATTTTCGAAAATAGTCCAATAGCTGGTGTTAATTCTTCGAATATTCTGAAAACAGTTGAAGCTGTTACTCGTACAGTATAAGTCATTATTCGATGAATGTTCTGGGACAGTCTAAAAAATAGTCACTTGTTCCACAGGAGTAAAGCAAATAACATCAACTACACCAGAGCAAAATTTTTTGCTCACTCACGAAAAATGTCCAGTTGCTTAGAGCTCAATCCCTAAAGTGCAATGACTCAGAATAGGTCTCTGAATAACTCTGGATCGCAGTGACTACATACTCTTTCGCAAAAATCAACTCACACCTACTTATAACTTTTGGCGATGGGGCTTGGAGATGACTCCATAGAGAATCCCTTGGTAAGCTCAAGGTCTACGTTCCCGTGTGTCGGAGAGCTTCGAAACATCGGGAACCCTAAACTATCATTTTTCACCAAATTTGGTCGCACACTCGCCAAGTTTGTCTCCAAAACTATGCTTTCTATTAAACATATCTTTAAATATTAATTTGAAATAATCAAATATTTCTGCCCGACAGCGTGCAAGTGCAGTCACACACAGCAGCTCATTTATTTGTATGTTAAATTAGCATAGTGATTGGTATATAAAAAATAAATAAATAAATAAACATTATCGTGCTACACAACTTTATTGAATCTCTCCCTTGGCGGCTTTTGAATTTTTGTAGCCATATTAGCGATTTTTTTTTTTTTTTTTTTTTTTTTTTTGGTATATATTTTTTCGTTTTGTAATATTTTATAAATTTTACATTTTTCTTGAACTACCTAGATTAAAATCGCTGTTGCTAAATTAAACCTCTTGGCGAAAAATGTTCGGTGTACTTCAACACAACAATTTAAAAAATCCCCCAGGAGGATCTATAAATAAAACTGATTTTAGTACAACATATATTAGCGTCGTAAACTATATTAGCACTTTATCAATGTGTAAAAGAAATTTTAAATTAAAAATGACGTTAATTTTTGTGAGATGCATAATTTTTTTTTTTTCATTTTTTATTGTTCACGTTTAGATAAATGTATTTATTTTCCTGTTGGAAAAAAAAATAAACTCGTACTTTTTTTTTTTTTGGCAACAATTAAATTATAGATAAAATTTAAATGGCTACTTTCTTGCTATTATTAGCTTATAAAATTTCTATTTTATGCATAAAAATAACAAAAAAAAGTTTTTTTTTCGGAATAAAAGGCAGCCAACTTTCTAAGTTAGGGTTTAAGCTATCTCCATAACAAATTTTATCGAAATCCGTCGAGCAGTTTTAGCATGAAACTCAGTCAAATAAATTCACGGACATTCATATTTGTAATATATATAAAATTTATTTTTTTGTTTTAAGTTAAACTTATTTAAATTAATTTAGTACGTAGGATTAAAAAAAATATTTGGTAAATTTTGTCTAATCAGTGTAATAAAAGGAGAATTATAATAAAAAAGTTGTACATTTTCAATATTAATGTGCATTCTATACTTAAATTTAAAATTTTAATTTAAGTTTGAAATAATTTCTAACAATTTGAATTTTTATCTAAATTACCTATTGTTAAATCGGTATTCTTCGAAAACAGAAAATAGCGCACTGATAAGGGATTGCCGTTTACCATTGTTTGATTTCCAGAGTGCCATGTACATTCTTTTTATTTTATCATGCAATATAAATAAATGTGCATTTCTTTTTTTTTTCAAACCATAATGTATTTAAAGCTCAAGTGAAACTTAACCTTACTTTAGGTACTTTGTTTAAACTAAAAGTTATATAATTTGATCGTTAGGTTTATTTATAAATATTTTGACAAAATTGTAGTTATAAAATTGTATTTATTTAAAGTAAACTTTCTTAAACTAGTTTAGTATGAAGAGCATTTAAAACGGTTTTTTCTAATGAGTAGTTATCAAAAAATCGTTTTACATCTGTTTTCATTGTGTCGCCAACAAGCGATAAACAGCCAAGGATCGGACATTTTCGATATTTTTTTACGAACGAAATATAGTGATTCCGCCAGACTTTTTTTATAAACATACATAACCTTGTTACGAGAGTCATAATCTATAATTTTTTCAGAATTTTTTGAGTATGCGCCTATGGAGACCTTCCTTGTCAGTACGCTTATTCTTATTCTTTCCTGCGTATCCGCTTTAACCTTTAAAGACGGGCTCTTTCAAAATCCACAGTGTAGTCTGAAAATTGACATCAGAGCCCCTCTCTAAATGTTAAAATCGCTCGAAACTGCAGTATTGTGGTGAGCTGCCTCCATCCGTCATGGAAATTCTTGAAATATCTCCTAGCTTTAACTTCCTACACTTAAAGCTAGGAGAGTGCAAAATCTCTCTCTCTCTCTCTCTATATATATATATATATATGTATATATATATATATATATATATATATATATATATATATATATATACAGGGTGATTCCGAGGTCATAGGACAAACTTGGAGAAGAGGTGAAGAACATCACAAGGATTCAAAATTGTGCAGGAACCCGCATCCCCAAACGTCATTTTAACCCTTTAAGAACTGGATGTTTTGGGGTACTACGTACATTTTAATAGCTTGCTAGATTTATTATTTCGCAAAATCTACACAATTTTCATATTATTGCAATCGCCGAGAAAAACGATAAAACGATAAAAACATCGATAACTACATACGATAACTACATCGATAAAAACGGAATTTATTTATTTATGTAAACATTATCCTGTAAAATTTCTTTAAAAAAAAAAAAAAAAAAAAAAAAAAAAAAATTAAAATTGGAGAATTACGCCTATATCCACGAAAAGTCCCCCAGTTCTTAAAGGGTTAAAATGACTTTTGGGGATGCGGGTTCCGATACAATTTTGAATTAATGTGATTTTCTCTACTTCCCCTCTATGTTTGCCCTATCACTTCGGAATCACCCTGTATATATTGAGAAAACAAAAATGAAATTTAAGTAATTCAATTCACCTTTCACATTTTTTAATTGAAGGAAAACTTCAATGTATACCTTTTTACATTCAATGTAATATCTTTTTTTTTTTTTCTTAAACTACAACATTGTTATAGATTTCTGTATTTTATTATCCATAATAAATAGAATTATTGATAAATTCGGATACGGCATTTCTCATTTCATAATATTTGCTTTCTTAGAACTAATTTATTTATACAAATACAAAATTCAAAACATATTGACATAGAGAAAAACATTATTGATTTACCCGTAAATTATTTTAATTTTTTTGCAAGAAATTCGTTATCTCATTTTGTCTTATTTGAAGAAACAGTTTTTTCTGTTTATATTCTAATGTTTATTTTTATTTATTTATTTATTTTTTTCATTTACATACATGACTAACATATGTTAAGTTTCTGTCAAGAAGAGTTTTTGTTATATTCTTCATATTAAAAAAATATAATCGATAAATTCAAATAACATATTTGACTCTTTTAAATTTCTTTAGTAAGATTAGAAATACCGAATTTATATGCTTTGAAGTTTTCAAATAATATTCATTCAGGTTTAAACACTATTGATTTGTCCATGAATCATTTTTGAGTATTAGAAAAAATCTAATTAATTTCAAAAAACATGCTTAACATAAAGAGCACTATTCTTATAAGATACCATCAATTATATTTTATTTATATTTTACGTTATAAAGTAAATAAACTTATTTTTCACTTTCCCTTACCTATATACAGTAGCCGGCGCTTTATAAAATCACTGGTTAATAAAATCAGCCGCTTAATCTGATTAAATTACTGGGTCCGGAATTAAATCAGTACAAACCGCCGCTTAATAAAATCAGCATCGCCGGTTAATAAACTCAAAGAAAATCTCTTTAACAGTAAAAATGATCATGTATGTAAGCTAAACAACGAACTATATTTTCTCGCCGTATTTTTGAAAAGAAAAAAGGAAACAAAATATAGCAAGCTATCACATTATTACTCTTTTTCGAAAATTATATGCCTCAAAAAAAAAAAAAAAAAAGTTGGGGGGAAAAAAAGAAATATATACTCGTCCCACCATGTGTTGTAGTTATGAACTCGATGAATGAATTCTTCAAATGATTGGCGAATGTGTATTTTTTTTCTGTCTTAAAATATTCAAATAGAGATTCTAGTTCTTATTTTGAAGCACCTCAGCTGCAAGATATGCAAGCGAGTAGTTTTCATTTTGAAGGTAAAGCGAAAAAGTTTGGCAAAGTATGATGGTTTTCTTAAGCTGTACAGTCAAAGGAACATCGAAGCTTGAAATTTCTCAGTTTGCTTCATGTAATCATAATAATAAAAATGATATCAGTGGCTAAATTGTACCAAACGGAAGAGTGAATCGCAACCGAAAAGGAATAAGGAGAGCAGAAGTCATCAACGTAGCACTTCTAGTTAGGTACAAGAATGTCAGCTCAAAGAAAATTTCTATCTTTAACGTAATTTTGTCCCTAAAAGCTGAAAATATTATATGAATGATAAGTAGCAAAAACTCCATTCCTACAGATGGCTAGTTGATAGATGAAAGAGCGAAGAAGAGTTTATTTCCATATTTAGGTAATGAATACTCTTTTATGGAGTTCGGGCATGTTCGCCGGATATAAAAATTTGCCGCACATTATCTATCGTTGAAATTTTGTAACAGCCACACGGTGTAACAGTACAGTGTAACATCCGCAGCCTTTTGTAACAAAATTGATTGTACCCTTTTTTATATGCATAAAAGCATGTTTTGTGTAGATTGTGGGAAGGAAATCATTCATCATTCGTTTACAGGGCTACTTAAAATTTCTGAATATATTGGGGCTATACTTGGAAATTGCTGGGAAAGTATTTTATTTTATTTTATTTTTTTTTTTAATAAGAGACTAAATTTAAGCACATAGTGTGACGTGCATATAGTCATATAGTTTTTATACAATATACGGGCTACCGGAAGTTAAGCTAAACGTTCTTTTTTTTACTGAACGTAACTAATGAAGTGCTTTGCCACATTTTACTATGTCAACGAACATTGCTCAGGAAAAGGAAAATAAATTTTTCATATTCATACTATAAACTAAGTACCTTTTGATTTTCTACTTTAAGTCTTGTTTTTGTGTAATACTACGTTTTAAGGTATCCTGAGTACGAAAGTCCAATTTTTAGTGGTTGATCTGTATCTATATATCTGTTACCAGCTTAATTTAAAAGCAAATTACGGCAGGAAATTCAAATTCGTTAATTTAAAGTTTGTATAAGGCTGCCACTTGAAAAATTTTATCAACACCAGCAAATTTGACGGCAAATTAATAACAATCATGATTTTCCTTTCTAAATAGTTTAAGCATTATAATGAAAAGGGGGTTTGAGGCGGGCGATTGAACCCTTTTATACAGAATTATATAAAATAAACTTTTCCTAAGCCTGTTTTAGATTATTTTTAAAGAAGATTGAGCTTCATTATTTTATTTATTGTTCTTACCACTTAATCTGCAATCTGACTTTATAGCACTGAAATGCAGGTTAAGAAAAAGTCGTGGGAGTGACACACCATATTATTTTTCATGTGTATCTTCTAAATGTTACTTAAATAAGGAAACAAATATGGATGAAACGTATAAGTAAAGCAATACAAATCAAGTTTATGATTTAAATGATAACAAATGAAAAAATAAGTTTAAAAATGTTTTTAAATAAACTCTTTTAGACAATGATTAATTATAAATTTTTATAAGAAGTAATGTAACAATATATTTTAAATTGTCTTTTAGCAATATGTTTTAACAATAGTGTCATATTATCTAACCAGGAAACTATCTAAGTAATGTAAAAATAGAAATAAATTAAATTAAGTTCATTCGAGAGGGCCTAATCTAACATGATTTTTAACGCATAAACTGTTAGCCCTCGTAATCCCGTTCTCGAGACATGTACTACATTTAAGTTTGAGTAAAAATGTAGTAACGAGAAAGGAGTGGGAGGAGCCCCGTTAAAATCTGCCAGAACCATGATGTTTAACAATTTTTAGATTCTGTTTTAGCGAATTTTTAGATATTATATCTCGATTGAATATATCTCAAAGCTAAATTGAGCAACTGATTAACCCGTTAGCGCCCAGTGTCCTCATTTGAGAACAGCTAATAAAATGGCACGTATATTTTTGGGGGTTTCTTGGAATGATTTCCGCTTTTTAGTGACAGATTATAGCGTCACTCTAAATGATCCCTGAAAGTTTTATGTGCCTACTATTAATTAATATTTCATAATTTGGATAGTTATTTTATGACTTTTCATTCATTGCACATATATTTGCTTTTTGCGCAGGTATACTAACTTAAATCAAGTTGAAAAATAATATATATTATAATACTTTACTTTCGAGATCTTTGTCAATATATAATAGGAAATTAATCTGTTATTTCAAAATTTTTCTATCTCGAAGTTTTCTCACTAGAGCACTGAACGTCAATAAATGAGGATAGGCTTTAAATTTAAAACTATATCAGAAGAATTCTTTAATTGAATATATTTTACTATCAGTTGTCTATATTTATTTAGAAGTGAAATAATCAGCTAATAATATTTTGCAAAATTAATTCGGACGTTAACAATTTAATGCATCAAAGGACACTTTCGTCTATGCTCTTTCGATTTCTGCTTGTTTTGGATTTCATTCATTATTGCAGTAAGACGTGGTGTTATCGATTCCAGTGTGGTTGCACTGATTATGAGCGAACTTTCAGAATTTATAACTTAAAAACGAGCTGACGAGGGCTGTTGTTTTATGCGTGAATTTATATTAATTCTAGTTTATATTTCCTTTATGATTACAGTATGGGATGGTTTCCTGGTAAATATTACACAATTCAGTTACGTGACAATAAAAAATAACTATTTTCATAACTTATTGAGAGTATGTATTTGAATATATTTGTTTTACTCGAAAACAAGTTGTAACTTCCAGAATTTTCATGGCTCATCGGAAATAAATAAATAAATAAAATCCCAATAGCAAAATAAATATTATGGCAAAAGTATTAATAAGAAACGCGGAAGGGTTCCTCAACTTTGCAACAAAAATCTTTTTTATCTAACGATATATTAGTCACTTTTAAGGGCACTGGAAAACTGTTTATTCGTGGTCTCCATTCCTCAATGATTAACTTAGTTAACTTAACTACTAAAATATTAAATATGAAATTAGCACAGAGACTCAGATATATAAAAATAAAACAAAGAGTTTATTCAACCAGAATAATGGGAGGATGATCTGGAGTTGTAGCTCAGTCAGCCGATATAAATACTTTAACAAATAAATGTATAATAACTAATTTAGATAATTTGAAGTATCTCTCCCCAGAACAGTATAAGTATAGAGACGGACACACTCCTTTACTTAGATACCGTGACTTTCAACAGATCCGCGTATTCCCGGCTGAATCTATTTTCCATTCACGAATACTCGCACTGAAGCACAACAACACTCATTAAACTGCTTAACTTAAGCACAACTTAATCTCCACTACCGAAAAAGAACTTTCTCCAGACTCTAGGCCTTAGAATGTGTCGTAGACAGACGTCGGACGAGACTCCACTACACCACACCTTTTGCGAAAACCATCTCCATCTTATACCACTTTCCACCAACTTCCCTTCTCTTCATTTCAACCGAACTTTTAAAATTTCTTCCAATTCATCTACCTCTCGCAACTTAATTCCTTCGTTGCATCACCATGTCGACACAAAACTAATCCGACCTAAAATTTCGCCGAGTCACTGGCGCCGAAGCGATTTAACCATCCCAACTGAATACTTTGCTGGATCCAGCTTACTTTCGAATAAACTGTGGTGACCTTCTACAGTCTCACCCTCACAGAGTCTGATTAGATTTTCTTGCGAAACATTACGAATTTAGATCAATACAATTCCAGATTATCTAGTTCTTTTCATCGTGGGTGAGAAAGAGAAAATTTTAATACTCTAGTGCTTCCCACAATGCATTAAAAACATATGTGAAAAATTTCTTACACAATCGAGAAATTTTGTGGATATGTGAATAATGAAACAAATTTTAATATTAATCGGTAGTTCAATAATTTTCTAAGGCCACTAATGTTGCATTAGGTGTTTTCCTGTATATATTAAGAAAAATCTACGGCCGCTGTTGTTTAATATTCTTGTTTGCGACTGTGTTTCCTAAGGAATGGGAGGGTCCACAGAATACCGGAGAGATACCGATGTTCTCCAAATAATCTAAGAGATGTTTATTGTTGATTAAAATTTATATAATTTTAATTAACGAAATTATCAGCAAAAAACATTGTGTTAATAAGGGTAATATATTTTCCAATTTGCAAATAGCTTCTCCAAATACCTTTGTTCCTTCAGTCTGTGACGTCACACACAATTTTGTTAAGAAGCTCTATCATGAAAAATAAAATATAATCCATGGTGTAAAAAAAAAAAAAAAAAAAAAGGAAAAACATTATTGCTTTAATAATTTATCAATATTGCTACTGGTAAAATATGTTTGTAACAATGACAAAGTTGGTATTGGTAATTTTCTGTCAGTATTTTTTGTTCCATATCGCAAGAAGAAGCTTTTTCATTAGTACAATTTATCTTACGAAAAATGTATTTAAAGTTTAGGTTAGATGAGCAGAAATTCTCTTTTGCGCAATAGATAGCAGTTTGCATATCTTAGTTTCAAACTATAACAAAATATTCATAAAATGCACACATCTTTATCATCTTATAGATTTTATAAATAGTACTTTAAGACCATATATATTTTTATAAAGTATAATTAACATAAAAGAAGAGTAAAATGTAATAGTAAAAAAAAAATGGAATAACAATAAAACCTTTTTTTTTTTTTTTTCAAAAGATTAACATAAGACTGTTTCACATCATGGGAGAAATAAATAACTCAGTTTGTAAACCAAGGAGTTTTTGAGCTCATGTCAGGAAATATAACTTATAAAATATAACTTTCAACAAAATGTTCTCAAAATTTAAGTTTATTACACAAAATATTTTACATAGTATTAAAAAATATCTGTTAATTTCTCGTAATCGTATACTTCTTATGAAGTCATTATTTACTTTTTGTACATGAACTTTTTTCGTGACTTGTTCCATTAACGTGAGTTTGATCGTTGCAGTAATACCAGATATAAATCCTGAAATCCTTCCAATGATATTAAAATGAATGAAAAACATCACGATTTATATATTTTCATACGTAAGGAAAAAGTAGGAATGACTCTCATGCATGAAGGATTTCATTGAAAATGAATTATCCGTATTTGTAAAAATTTAATGCACGTGTCTCCTTTATTTATTTATTTGTTCTTTTTTTCATTTTAAACTTTCTAAAAAGATCGTATTTTAAAACTGATATTACATTTAATTGAAGAAAAAAGAACAAAAAAAAAAATCTGTATATAGATTTAATAATATATACATATTTATGTGTGTGTGCATATCTTGAAGATAGTTTAACTACACCTCTTAGGTCTTAAATTTTAACCGTTTACTTCCGTTATCCTTTTTTAGGATATTAGAATTTAATCAATTCTAATAACAAGATTTTAGACAGCATACTCCACCGTTTTCCCCGAAATGGGATGCTCTGGATCATTTTAACTGATAAACTTAATTATTTTTGCATTAATCATTCAGGTAAATGTCAATAATTTAGAGAAAAATAGAAAATAAAATGTTTTGGAAAATAATGGGTTGCCGAATTACACTATTACTCTCAGACTCAAAATAAATAAATAATTAAACACATAAAAAAATATAAATGCACTTAGATTTTTCTTCTTCTTTCTTATGAGAAACTGCTAATTTTAACGTTAAAAAAAATTAAAAACAGAAATGAAGCACATTGTAATTTTGAAGGATATTAGATATCCGTATCCAGCAGACAAATGAGCTTCAGATATCCGATATCTGGTAAAATTGTTATCTGCGTCATAACTTTTTTTTTTTTTTTTTTTTTTTTTTTTTTTTTTTAAATTATGAAATTGGAAGTTGTTTCAAAGGAAAATAAAAATAAAATATTCAAGTAGAAGTTTTTTTTTTTTTAACTCTTATTGTTGCTATTAATGCGTTACTAATTTGATTTTTGCACTCGTGCCTAATTCGTTCGATTGAGAAGGAATCATTTTTTATTTCTGCCGAGATCAAAGGTTTCAAACTTTTGAAATTTATGATTTTTTTTTCTTATCTTATTATTCTTATTACGTAATTCTAATTGATTAACCATAGTAAAATTTGGAGAGTTCACCATTAAATTATGCTTTCAGCTCCCTTCTTCAAGGTATTCCCATCAAAAATTATACCTCTGGGGGTCACCGAAGGGGGAGAGCCATCGTTTCCGTGGAGGATCAAAATTGTGATGGCATGTCTCCGGACCACCTCTAGGGGTGAGTCTCAGACCGTCGCTAATTTCCCATTGCACAACACTAGTGCGGCGTAAAAAAAAAAAAAAAAAAAAAATCGAGAAAAAAGATTCAGCAATCGCATTTGTAACAAACAGCTAAACAGTTTTAAAATTCGACGCATTTGCAGTTTCTTAAACGTCACGTGCCTTCTTCGAGTAAAATCTTGACGGATGATTTACGGGAATGACTTCTTTTTTACGGGTATTGACTAGAACATTTTTCGCCGGTAACTGACCGAAGTCTAAGAATTACAGTAAATTTGTGAATACGTAGTTGCTGTTTAAACAATGCAAATTTTTAAAAGGCGTGTTATGTATATTATCGAAAATATAAATAATTTATTCAGCAATGCTTTAGTATAAATTAAGTAATGTCTTATTGAAAAATCTTTATTGTATTTGAATAATTATTGAAAAAATATTATATTAAAAAATATTATTAAAACTAAACTGTTATGTTTATTGGATATGAATATAATTAATAGTGAATTACACTACTCGGCATGAAAATTGCTCCCGACACCATTTTAGCATATTCGTATGTAAAATGACCTCCTGAATCCGAATCTGGCCCCCATCTTGCCCCATCACCAACCGTTTACTTGATACGCCCCATCCCCCATTTTTATCATTGTTTGATAATTTCATACCTATCAGAATAATTTGGAGAGGAACGATGATTATTTTAACCGTTAAAAGTCTTCTGACCTGAGGGGCTACAGAGGTAGAAAGTTCTAAAACAAGAACATTTGTAGTAAGGAGAAAATTTGAGGGGATTTGTACCCAGAAAACAAACAAACAAAAAAACAAATCAATAAAAACAATCAGTTTCTGTTTCTTTTCTATTTTTCGCAATATTTCTCTTATTTTTTACATATTCCAGCTTCCAGTTTGCCATTTTCTTACCAAAACACCACAAATAACAAAAATTATACAGTGATTTTTTTTTTTTTTTTCAAAACGTTGCTGAGTGGAGTAAAGTTCTCAAAGCCCTCGTAAGAAAGTTTGACTGATTCACTGTAGGACGTTTGCTTTCAATAACACTCACGTTAAAAGTTTTGGGCAGTAAAACATTAATAGTAAAATCTCCTGCTTTGACACGTGTTAAAGCCCATTGCTCTTACCATTGTAGTCGTCAGTCGTTATCTACCTTTAGCACACGTTTTTCGATTACAGAGTGAACTTTAGGGTGTTCTCGAAGGTGGTGATATTGTGTGGTGGTCTTTAACAAGTGTCAAAGGAGTATATTTTACTGTTCTTGTTTTACTGCCCAAAACATTTAGCGTGGGAGTTATTGAACACTTTATTTTGATTACTTTGCAACTCTTTATTTTAATTCATTTTGGTCATTTTAAAAAGTAGTTCGCCCTGTTTTACGGTAAAAAAACATCTAAGAAAAAAATCTGCAATATTTCTTTTTCTTTTTCTATTTTAAATTAACTAAAATAATATTTTTAATTAATAGACTATTGTCCTACTAGTTAAGGCACACACAATATATATATATACATATATTTACATTCATTCATTCATTCTTATTTTAAAAATTCTGAAAGTTGATCGAAAACTTCTTCATTTTCGTATTTTTAAAAGTAGACTGTCCCTTTAAATTAAGAACGGTGAATTTTTAAGAAAACTACACAAGCATTCAAACGACTTGGTCGACGAGAACGACTTGGATTTAAACTGAGAAAATCTTGTCTATCTGCTTAGAAAGCAGAAACTGGTCGAGACAAACATTTTTTGGAGAATAACGAATATCTACACTACATAATTACAGACACTTAGGTCGATTTAATATACTATGAACTATTTAATTGATGCTTATTTATTTTTAGCACTGCTATATTTAATCTAAGATACAAGTTGTAAAATGTAATTTCCGCCATATAAATTAAAGATTAAATCCCCTTCTGAATTATCGAAGAATATAAATCAGTAAAAACATTTCGATAAAGCTAAACATTGTCCTTATACCCTTGATATATTAAAAATATCCATTTACGATAAAAAATTTGTTTTATCATCAATGTCACTTATCTCTAATGAAAATATTATATTTATAAGAAACTACGTTGTGATAAGGTAAATATGAATTACGTATGGCGTTAATAAATTAACAAGAATTTCTCATAATTGTAAAGAGATGAAATAAAATCCCTGGAAAATTGAAGATACCGTAAAACGTTTCAACTAAAAGTATATGGAGTAACATTTAAAGATAAATTCTTTTTATTTATTTACTTCGTATAAATGAAATTGATTTAGTCTCCCGTGATAATAAAATAATCTATGGGAAAAGTATACCGTCGGTCCATAAAATAAAAGTAGATGTTAATTTAAATAGCAGTTATTTTTTTTTAATCCCACCTGATTTCATTAAGCAAATATATTTTTTTCAATGAGAGATTAAATTAATTTTGTAAATATATATTGCATTTTTTTCAAGTCCTCAATTCATTAAATCAAATACGATAAATCTGTAAACAACGCTCTGCGTTTCAATTAATTCTTTTGGCATAATAATTCTTCTCTTTATTACCTGGAAGTTTTTGCTATGATGATTGAAAGAGGAATGGATATAAATTTGGTTTAATTTTTAAAAAAGTTAAATATATATATTTTTTTTAAATAAAATAATTATTAGTAATATGATCAAATGACGAAAAATTTGATTTATTTAAAACAACAATGACTAAGTGTAAAAAAAAAATGAATATCATAAATAAATGCAGTAAATAATTTAAGTAAATAAAAATAAATAACATCTTTACTTAACTTTTGATTTAATCCCATAATATATTTTAAAAAATATTAATTTATTTTTTAGCATTATAATATTTTATTCTATCAAAATGATATATTTCTGAAAAAGTACACAGTTAAAAAAAATCAAGAAGAAGAAGAAGAAGAATTAACTTAATATTTTAATAGATTAATTTGTTCATTAAATTTCTTAGCAATGGATAACATTCTAATTAACTACACAGACCGACATAAATGAAGTTGACAAAATTTAATTTGATGATTTCAGCTGATCTTTATGTTTTTTCGATATGCTGAAACCGAAAATGCAGCCTAATTTTCTCTATCATGTATAGATTTTTGTCAATACAGGTTGTTTACCGACATGATTTCTTACATATACCATCATAACAGCTTGTTGGTTGGTTGGTTGATATAGTTTTAAGTCGCACTAGTGCTTCGCAATTACAACAACAGGTATCTATGATTAATTAATCATGGGGAAATAATATAAAACTTACCATATAGTCATATTGGTGGAAGAGTAATGGAAGAAATTGGTTACGATGGCACCCTGTATTGAGAACAATTTATACGTGATTCAGAAAAACTGGCTTCATTTCCGGTTTTAGCACACCAAAAAACATAAAAATCAACCAAAATTATAAAATCGAAATTTTACATGTTGCTATTTACTTTTATAAAATGTTCAATATTTTAAAATGATTTTTTTTTTTTAAATATTTAAATATTTATTTTGAATTTTCCTTCCATTCGTTGGACTATTTCACAAACTAAATACTGAGTAAAAAAAAAAGTTATATTTTGCATTTATAGAATATGTTTGTAATTTTTGAAATGTGCTTTGCTTTGTCCTTGTACTGTCGTATGTTTCAATTCCCTAAAAACTTTCTTCCTTTAAGTTTTTCATTTTATCACTTTTCATAAAATTTTGGCATTTCATTTAGTTTATTATTTTGTTCGAAGTAGATTTTAATACAATATAACCGATGAAAACACTATGGACTTATTTCCAATGACTTTTAATTTAACATTTTTATCATCAACCCCCCCCCCCCATCCCCAAGAAAAAAAAAATGTAATTATATCCTTAACGTGTTACAATTTTTTGACGAAGCACTATACTTTATCGCTACATAAAACTTTGAAATATGGATTTAAAAAATAGTGGTATAAAATTTTGAATGACACTTTGCTATTGATTACACATTTTGCTTTAACTTTAATAATTATTTAATTTGCTTTTTTTGATCATTTTATATTCACAGTGTAAAAATTGTGTTACACATAAAAAATACATAATATTTACTCACTGACACTTTTTCATTCATTGTTCCTTACCGTATCCAAATGTGTGTTTTAAAAGAAATTATATAGAAATTCAGTGATACATCGGTTTTATAATCAACAATTTGTTTTTAAATTCTATTGCAATTATTTTTCTAACCTAAAAAAGAATGTTTACGCATTTAAAAATTGCTTCTATTTTTCTAGTATGATATCAAATGTATCACTATTGTTAAGCTCTACTATTATTGAAGTGTATTTATCTCAATAAATTACTTTATCATTTTGCGGGACACTATCCAAAACTGTAAATAAAATTTGTGCAAATGTTTTTCATTTCTTTACATTACACTATCTATTTGAATATATTTCCAATTAATTTGGCTAATATGACACGAAGTAAATATTTTCAAAATTTGAATAGCCTGTCGCAAAAGATAAATTAAATAAATACATCCCAATGCATAATATAAGCTTAACAAAAGTTATATGTTTGACATCATACTCTAAAATCAGAAGCAATGTTTCAATGTGTGAATATACTTTATTAGATAAAAAAAAAAAAAAAAAGAAAATAATAATAATTGGAATATAATTTAAAAATAAATTGCTTAATGTAAAACCAAAGCATTACTGGAATTTCGATATTATTTATTTTAAAACACACATTTTGATATTATGAAGTATGTAAATGAAAAAAATATGAATAAATAAAGGCTATACATTTTTTTTATGTTGAACATAATCTTTACATTTTGAATATAAAAAGAACAAAAAAGCAAATTATTAAATAAAAATAATATCTTTCTTCCTTTATATATATGTATTAATATTCAATATCTTATATCCATAAAGTCATTACCCATATACCGAATACGTCACAAACCTGTTAATGGATTTTGTATTTATTTATTTAACAAAGAAAAAACCAACAAAATATGTCAATCTTAAAGAATATTTTACATGTCTAAATGATGAATATTACACACCATTCCTATAACTCTGAATCATACATTCTGTTTTTGTACTTACTAGCGAGAAATTCATGTTAGCCGGAAATTTGTTTACCGTTAAAATAAAGTATAACGGTTACACAAAGGGCATTTCTAAAAAACTGAGAGTTATTTTGTTACATAGTGGCAATATAGCGAAACTAAAAAATAAAGGAGCAGGTAATTTTTGCAAAATGTTATCTGAACGTATATAAATATTCTTATCGAAGTACATGATTTTATTTTCCTAGTGTCATGCTTGTTTAAAAAGCTGATTTTACTTGCTCTATAGAAATACAGGTGGGTGATTGAGAGTTAAAGAAATGAAATACATTGTGTCATAAAACGTTGATATCATTTGGTCAAAACTCCTCCAGAAATGTTACGTTAATCTATAAAGAGTCATGTTTTGGTGAAATTCGGATTTTTAGATGGCATGATGTTGGTGATTTCAAAATAAGACGTTTGTCTTCACAACTGTCTCCTAAGATTGTCGACCAGAAAGTGTTGTGAATTTTCGAAATATTAACACAGCAAGAGAAAATCGGCGAAAGACACGTGAGGAGATAGCGGCATCAGGTAACATTTAGAAAACCCATTATATGCAACCATTTACAGCTCCGTCATGTTTTTTCCAGATGAGTCCCTGCATCAACTAACATTTCGAAAACGCATTATACGCAACGATTTACAGCTCCGTCATGTTTCTTCCAGATGAGGCCCAGCATCAATTAACATTTCAAAAACGCATTATACGCAACGATTTACGTCCCCTCGAAATCACGTGTCCCTCACCAACTTACTAAAAAAAAAAATGCAAACAATAATTCACCGATGTTGCGAGTGAAAACAGACGCTTAAAAATAATCCAAATTTCATAAAGACTGTAAAAAGAGTCCAGATCTCGACCATGAGATATCTGACTATTTCCGATGAAGGAGAAGTTCTTAGAAGAAAGTTCTTCAGAAAATTTAATACATATTCAGTAGTTATTTCAGCAATGCAAGGTTCCTTGAAACAGCTTCCTGAAAAGGCTTCTCTATTTGTTTTGAAAAATGGGTTGAATATTAGGATTGTTGAATAGCATATGAGGAAAGGTATTTTGAAAAATAGTGATTTATTTTTTGCTGTAAATACGTTTCTTATTTTTTTATGATTTTAAAGTCAGTTTTTAGGAATCCCTCTTTGTATAATCATATATACAACGAGTGATATTTGAATAAATTCAAATAAAGTGCATTTAATATTAACTGTTAAGAAATTTAATGCACTGCATTGTATTACATTATCCATTGAATCGTCTTAATTGTTCAATTTTATGCACATATTATAATTAGCACACATTTCAAAAAATTTTATTTATTTATTTTTTATTTATTTTTTATTTTTATGAAAAGCAATAAATTTGCTTTACATTTTTTTTTTTTTTTAATTCATTGTCCTGAGATTATTCAGAACTAGTATCCTTCCGCCGCCATGACAGAACTTTATTTCATATCATTCTGTACAGCAGAACCAATTATTGGTTAAAACGAAAAAAAAATGGCAAACATACCTTTAGAGTATACAAAAAAATACATAGTTTTAACCAATTACGAAGTAGAATCATCCAGAATATTGCTGAGAGTGATGAACAGCAGTGTTACCTGTCCACCGATATGCACCTAAATTAAATCAGTATAATTGTTCCTTATATTTTTATCACGTATGTATATTTTGAATTTACATATCGTAAAACACAAAATATTAGCTTTCCCGTAAAAAAAAAAAAAAAAAAAAAAAAAAAAAAAATCTACAGCACACGAATTTATTTTGCTGATTGTTATACAGCAAAAATACCTAATTGAAGCGAAAGGAATTGGAATTTGAATTGCGAAAGAAATGGAATGGAATTGTAGGAAAAATACCTACCAGCAAATATACCTAAATTGAAGCGATGTAATTTTTGAAACTAGTTAACACACATTCCGAGTTTTCTGCAAATATACGCAAGAGAAACTAAAGTATAACTTTCACGTAATCTGTGAATAATGCGCCATAGCAGTGCAACCTATTGACTAATATGCACTCAAACCCAGAATAATTCCTGGAAATGTGGGTTCAATATATAACGAGACATTGAGATTTAGTTTAATAGTTAAATCCATAGGAATATTTTTTTCACACTGCTATTGAACCATGAAAAATACAATGGAATTCAAAATTCTTGGTAAATTTTTTACAGGGTGATAAACCATATCTGAATAAGAAATTTTTGCTATAGAAAGCATTGTCATAACGCGAGCGACAAATAAATAAATGTTAGCAATTGCTGTTTTAGTAAAAAGTGCCTAGTAATCTCGAAAAGGGTTTATTTACAAAAACTGCAGAACACACAAAATTCCACACACACACAATATATATATATATATATATATTAGAGTAAGATTAAGGTTTAGTAAGATTACACAATCACTATTTCATTCAATCTTAAGTGCTACTTGGCTATTCATCTCGAGTATTTTTTGTATAGATTTTTTGTTCAAATGTGTTTTATCACCGGTATTATTATTAGTATTTATTTATTTATTTATTTATTTATTTTTATTTTATTTTTTACCAAAGAATTCTGAAACACCTATGTTTCTTTATTTTTATTTTTTAATTCTATTTAATTTCTTCGCATTTATTATAAATATAAGGGATTATAATTGATCAGAGTGCTTCATTAATTTCATTTAAATGAACAAGTATACAATATCTGATCAATACATTATTCAATATATTTTACATACTAATCAATAAATCAAGTAATGATTGTTAGAAAAAATCATTAGATACTGTTTTGCAATCTTTTGATATGCACAACATACAGTAACTAATCTTGAAATTAACCGTTTTTTATTTCAGTATTATTAGCATTACAAATATTCGAATCATCAAACAATTTTTAAAGTACGTTTCTTATGCATAAAATATTGCTTTATGCCTTTTAAGATTAATTATAAATCAAAGGAATATGACAAAGTCAGAGAATATTATCTAATATTCTAAATGGAATCTTAATAATTTCAACCATCTAATTTAACTATTTTATAAAATATTCTATAAACAATTCAATGAAATAATTGTTTGAAACATACCGAAACATTAACACATTAAGGGAATTTTTAATATCTGATAACATATGTAGGTATGATATCTTTTGAAAATTAAGGAAATTTCTTTAAAATTATGAATATACTTCTAACATTTAACTATTTCATTATAATGTTTTCAGGATTAAATACCATTTTCAAGCCGATTCTAAGAGATTTTCTGGAAATTCAAAAAAAGTTTAAAAGCATTTATGAGTAAAATTAAACGTAAAGATTCTTTAATCTTCATTAAAACCAAATATTAGAAGAATATGCTTATATCCTGGAAGAAATATGAAGGAAATAAATAGTTTTTAATAAATTATAAATGACTGTCTGTTTACATTTTGTTTATTAGAAACACTTTTTAGCTAATTTTGCTTTCTGAACATACAAATGTAAGGAAAGTATCGTAATTATGAAAAAAATTGACTTTTAAATTTTGGTAAATTTTATTTATTGAATTTTTTTTTTTTCCGACAGAGTGAAAATAATGCCTGGACCGGGACTCAAACCCCGGATCTTTGACTTACAAGGACAAGGATCTACCAATTGAGCTATCCAGGCCGACATCCCTGTCAGCATTACTCATTACTTATTAAAGGTTGTCTGTGTGAGTAATGCTGACCGGGATGTCGGCCTAGAAAGCTCAATTGGTAGAGCTTTGACCTTGTAAGTCAAAGATCCGGGGTTCGAGTCCCGGTCCAGGCAATTTTTTCACTCAGTCGGAAAAAAAAGAAAAAAAAAAAATTCAATTAATATGATTTTCTTCCACAGTTGATTGTGTGATTTTAATAATAATAAAAAAAAAAAGGTAAATTTGCCCGTTTTGAGGTCTGCTGAGTTCATTTTAGCTATTTTTACTGCAGTTTATGTATATGTTTGTGAACACGATAATGTCTAAACGCTTTGTTGGAATGTGATGAAAGTCGGTTCGTGTGTATACATCATTGTAGCACGAACCCTGTTGATTTTTGGTGAATCTAGCTTAAATATATATATATATATATATATATATATATATATATATATTACAAGGACGCAAAGAAAAACTCTTTTTCATTATAGTCGTTGGACTGGAATTACTGAAGAGCTATAGTGTTTAAACACCTCATTCGAAAGAACTAAAAATTTATATACATATTATAGATAACCTTCAGACGAAGTGTACAAATTAAAAAAAAATATCTAGCACTTATTTATTTTTTATTATTATACATATATTTGACAGGGACACAACGAAACATTCTTTATGATTATAGATTATATAGATTATATTATATAGATTCTTTATCATATAGGCTCAAACTATTTAAAATGCAATAGCGTCTAAGTGACTCTTTCGATATTGTTAAAAATGTATATCCCTGTTATAGGTCACAGTCACTTAAAGATATTTACAGGGACACAGCAAAATGTTCTTTCTTAATATTATGTGTGGGGTTAACTTGTTTTGAAGTGGGATAGCGTTAAATTAAACAACATACTATAAGGTGAAAAATACTCATACACTCTTTTGTAAATTTCTCTTTTGTTTATTTAACAAAATATATTAATGTAATTTCTTTATACACCAAATAATTACTAATTGTTTGAAAGTCGAGTGGAGCCACTTCAGAATTTTTAATACGTTTACCTATTAAATATATATTTAACTCTTTAACGTTCATTGTTTAATTTATTTTTTTAATTACGAAACTAAATTTAAAAATAACTGTTTTCTAAATATGTTAAAAGAAAAATAATAATATTTTTAATTTTCACGAAATATTTCGTTTGAAGTATGCATTTATAAGTTAATCTTATTAAATTAAAAATATATTTCATTTATTGAACAAAAATAAATATTGAACGTATTCATTATAAACTACAAAAACTCCTAAAAATTGTTTTAAGTCAAAATAATAGCTTGCCTTTCATTAATGTAAGAACATATCTGTACTGATAAGTATAAAGGATTTAAGTCCAAAAATGTCGTTTTTGAGCTAAGTACATAGTCAGACCCAGAAAAAATTCTCTATCGATTGGTATAAAGGATTTAAATCCATGTCATTTAGCCTTTGAGAAAATCTTTTGGTAAAAAAAGATTCAAGTCACAAATTTAGCATTAATCTTTGTATAAAATATTTAATTCATTTTTTTCCTTTATTAAATGAATATTGACAATCACTGAACGGTATAAAGGGTATAAATCAACATAATCCCTTTTTCCTAATCGATTCTTTTGATTACTTTTTAGTTAGTTTTACTTTATTTTTCGTCTTCTGAAAAATCAAGAAAATGGACTTAAATCCTTTATACTTATCAGTACAGATATATGCACTAGCATTACTTCAAACCAGGAATAAGAGTGCTAGCGAAGAATTTTCAATTACTTGTTCATTTAGATTTTTTTACTACATATAACTATAGGGTTTTAAGAATCACATAATTTTGTTTGTTTTCTGCAGTCATTACAAATATAAAATTGTGGATTTTTCAGTGTTATGCATCGTTACTTACATTAAATATTTTTTTGTAATTGGAATTTCGTCCAGCGAACAATTTATCCAATGGATGTCGAAATATAGGCTTGTTATTGATAACACACTGCACCCTGTAAAATACTGTTATAATGCAGAGAATAATTATATGCACTTATAGATATTATATAATGCACTTATAGATATTTAGCAAAATCGTATAACATCATTTTAAAGAAAGATATTTATGTACATTACGAAGAAGGCACGAGATGTGCTCGAAAATAATTGTAATAACCAGGAAAATGCTACTTATATTAAATGTGTGAAAATTAATTTTTATACATTGTGGTCCGAGAGTGGTAAATAAAACAAGGGCATTTTCAGTTTCATTATGCATTAATAAAATAAGTAAATTTAAAATCAATTTTTGTTTAAATCAACTTAGTTTCGGTAGTTTGTTCATATTTTAAAATTAATATTTTAAGTTAACAATTAGAAACTTAATCTGATACATTACGGTTCATGAGCGGTAAAGAAAAAAAAAAAAAAAAAAAAAAAAAAAAAAAGACGTTCTCGCTGTCTGATATTCACTCATTAACTTTTATTCTTGATTGTTTGTGTGTTCGTTTGTGTGTTTGTCCGGTACAAATCTAGCAGTCTATTTTTAACTAACTTCCCTCCAAGCTATACATTTGAAACTTTCACAGTAGCTCAGAACCCGGTGACAAAATACTTCGAAGTCCGATTTTCGAATTTTCGAATAGTTTTCTTTTAATAAATTAAAATATGAAAATAATAAACTCCTAATAGCAATAAAGATAGCATTAAAATATTAGCCATAATTTAATTGTTGCAAAAAAAAAAAAAAAAAAAAAATACGATTTCATTTTTTTTTTCGACATAAAAATAAATACATTTAATTAAACGTGAGCGCTAAAAAATTGTAAACAGTTAATTTATGTATCTGGCAAAAATTGACGTAATTAAAACTTTAAAGATTTTCTACACATTGAAAAAGTGCTAATGTAGTTCATGATGCAAATATATGTTGTTCTAAAAGGATTAATATTTTATTTTTAAAACCAACTTTTTTTTTTATTCAAATTTCCCGTAACTCTTTAACCAATCACATTAGAACGTCCATCTTTAGAATATCGATAATAAAGATTGTCTCACCAAAATTCGCCAAAATAATCGCCAAGGGCAAAAAGTCGCCAAATTTGGCGCCAAATCTATTACCTGCCTATTGGAGCTTTTTAATGCGTTTTAAAGGGTAAATTAAGCTATTTTAACGCAAAAAAGAGCTGGAAATACAGAAAATTGACATTTTATCAACTTTCTAAGCCTCTTTGAAAGAATTTATACAAAAATAAATACAATTATTTACAATTTCGTAACAATACGCATTGATAAAGTGCTAATGTAGTTCGTTCTATAGCTATGATTCAACAGAAAATCTAAAATCATGGTTTATAAAAAGTTTTTTATCTTATAATTATTTTTCTTTTTACTTTAAGTACTTTCTGATACAAATTTTATTTCCTTAAATTATAAGCTTTAAAAAGTATTTGATAATCTATGTGAGATGTACGGTCAGTAACAAAAGTATCTGAACACTAGAAAAAATTCCTATATAAAAAAAGTAGAGATAATACTGTTTTTTTAAATAAATCCTTGTCGAATCATGTTCTTAGACTGACTAAGAACATGATTCGGCAAGGATTTATTTAACAAAACAGTATTAACTCTACATTTTTTATATAGGGATTTATGCTAGTGTTCGGATACTTTTGTTACCGACTATATGTATATATTTATTTTCTAGATTTAGTGTTCTGAAAAAAAAAAAAAAACACATATATATATATATATATATATATATATATATATATAAATTGATTTGTAGCATAATGTAAAATTTTGGTAAAATTTTGAACAAGATAAATTTCAATTTTTATATTAGCGTTTTATTTTGAAATTGTCACTGAATGTAAGAAAATTCAATACGCTTTCTTACAATATGCATTTTAAATGGCAATTGAACATCGTTTTGTATATTTAAGTTTAACCGTAGAAAGAACTTATTTATTATATATTAAAGTTTATAAATATATTATGTTTGGTAATCCATATTTATGTAGAAGAAAATCCATTAAAATCCATCAAATGAATTTAACTACTATTTACGTCACCAAAACAAAATTCAAAACTGGTGTACAATCAATATATAGACTTTAAAACTTCTTTAAAACGTAGCCTTTCTTCATCAGGTGCAAAAGAATGTTTGATGCTTCCTATTGGTTGCTTTTGTTGCTCCTCCCCTCTGGATTTTGCCCTGCTTTCAGTCTTGCTTTTGCCTCCAAGGCAGTAGCACGTGTTTTTTGCACCTGATGAAGAAAGGCTACGTCCTTTCGAAACCGGTTGTGCTGCCTTAGAATTTATAATGCGTAAAGAAGTTTTAAAATCTATATACTATTTACGTGTTCACAATTTCGATTCATTGAATTGCAGAATTAAATATATATGATTTTTATTTTTATATTATATTTTATTAAATTCGTTTTTTTTTTTTTTTTTTTTTTTTTTTTTTCACTTTTTACTTTTCACTTTTTACTTATGAGAACATTTTCAATGTCGATTTTTTTTTTCATAACTATTGTTTTATTAGTTTTAAAAATAAATTCTGAAATTCCATTTAATTGAAAGCAAAACCTGTATGTCAGAGCCACAATGGAATTTCTTCAATATTTTCCTATGACTATTTACTAAAATGACTATTTATTAAAATTCTTTTTCATGAAAAATGCAGATTTTTAGTTTTGAGAATAAAACAACAATTTCGAAAAAAAAAAAAATAATAATAATAATTATCTGCGGAAAACTGAACATATATTTTTTTTCTTCTTTAAAAATCGATAAATTTGCTTAAAATTTCCTAAATATATAATAAGTCATTCGTTTTAATGTTATTGATGACTTATTTTTAGAAATACCTATGTCACATCTACAAGAAGAAAATACATGAACAGGGAGGGTGGGTTCTTTTCACCAAATCGGGGGAGGGACGAATGACACTCCTGTATATATATATATATATATATATATATATATATACATTTTTTTCTACTTTACTATTATTATTATTAATGACTCTTATACATTTATAAATCGTTAAAAATATTTTTTTTCTTGTGTAAATTCATAAGAAATTTTCTCCTATACAGTCGGTAACAAAAGTGTCCGAACACTATCAAAAATTCCTATGTAAAAAAAGTACACTTCATACGGTTTTGTTAACTAAATCCTTATCGAATCATGTTCTTACACTGACTAAGAATAGGATTCAACAAGGATTTATTTAACAAAACCTTATGAAGTTTACTTTTTTTACATAGGAATTTTCGCTAGTGTTCGGACACTTCTGTTACCGACTGTACATCCCAATTAAAAATTTTGAAGAAAAAAAGAGATAATAGCGCCACATGTTGCGCGATTGGTCCTTTAATGCAATCAGCACCTAAATCAAAGTCCCCAAAATTTTGGATGCCTACACATATACACACAGACTGACAAAAAATTTCTACAAATGGTCAAAACATTTTCTGGATATCTCAAAATTGTAAATCTATCAAAAATTGGAGGTCGAAAATTTTCACGAACCCAATATAATCTTTTGTTGTATATAGGAGAAAGTAAAAATAAATAAATAAATAAATAAGATAACAGAATATTTATTTTCTTCAACAATGCTAACTTTTTAGAAATATCTTTTTTATTTTATTTATTTATTTTTTTTACTAAATGCCTTTTAAATAAGTGTAAACCCAATGATTCATCAAGCGCACTTCAGAAGTTTACATAAGAAAATCTGATGCTTACTCTTCTTGAAAATAAATCATTGCTTGAAGAAATATTGCCATTGAGTAAGTACTTCACAAAAACAGAGTTAGTTTAAACAGATGCATTTGTCTGAAACAAAAAGGGGCTTTGTTGTTACCTTAACAGGTGTTGTCTTCCTAGCCTCCACTATTATCAGTGTACCACAAACAGAGTAATCCATCATCTTGATTTATTGTGTATCTTCTATTTTCCAAGAAACTTCTGCATAAGAAGAATAAACTTGCTAATCATTGTAAAGGCTTGGGAGAAAAAATAATAAGTTATGTGCGCTACAAAAGTGAAGAACAGTGAGTAAATTTTATATAATAATCTTAGCGCTATGAAAAAAAAAAAAAAAAATCCTGTAAAATCGAAAGTCATTTATTTTTTCCCGGAAAAAAGAAAAAAAAAAAAAGAGTAACTATTAATTTCTTTTTTCCTCCTTCACCCCGTTCAGTTTTTTAAAATTATAATATTAAAAGTTTTTAAGTTCAAAATAATAATAATAATATTTATATAATTTGGTACTTCGTAACATTAGTACTTACAAATTAGTATCCCAGGTTATAGAAAAGAACCAATTTCAATTCTAATGCATAGCTTATTATTATTATTATTTTAAAATAAACTATTAATAAACAGAAGCAAACGTGTCATTTTCTTAATTTATAAGATTTCCTTTCAAGTTAATAATTTTTATATTAGTAATAAAGTAATCCAATATCAAATATTTTAACTGCCATTTTTAAAAACTGTGAGTATTTTTTAACTTTTTTTTTTTTTTTTTTTTAATTGGAAAGTGCAAAACTTTCCATTCCATACACTGAGAAAAGAAAATTTGCCACCTTTCTCTAGAATGAATAAGTGGCCATTTTCTAAATCCCTTAACCAGAAATATAGATTTCCGAGCTATGCGCATAAGGCACGCCAATAAACTGAATAGGCGAAATTATAGAGAATTTCTAGTGCACACATTTCTAGATGGTGAAACAATAATCTGAATAATCTAAATATTCTGAATCATTTATATTGCGAGAAATTCTCTCTTGATTTTCTAGAATTTGGTAATAAACCAAGATTATAGTTGCAGAAACCCGCCTCTTGTAGTCTCATTTATTTGCAGAGATTTTTAAATAACTTTGCCCTCGAGAATATAGACAAACGCTCTAGAATTCTAATAGGGGCTTCTAGAAGTCGCTTTCCAAGGGGACTAGAATTTATAAGGATGACATGAAACTATTTTTTCTAGAGCCACAACTTAAATTCAAGATGTCAGTTACAGAATTTTTTCTCAGTGTATTTGATTAGTCGTTAGGCAGTTATTATTTTAAGCTATTGAAAAAATTTTGCGTGTAAATAAATTGCAAATTTTATTATGACCGTTTATAAATCAACAGACATGTCTTAACAATCATGCGTAAATTAACAATCATCTATTATGTTATCAATATCAGTAATATCAAGTATAAAACACAAATGTAATTAGTAAACTTTTAAATCAATATCAAGAAAAACTAAAATCATAAACAACCATTCAATATGTCATGCATTTTGATGTAAAAAAGTCTATATCCTATAATAGAAAATTAGCTGTATAATTAAATTTAATATAAACTTATTTACTAACAATAATTTTAATATCACACACAAACACACACACACATATATATATATCACATTTCAAGCTTAATATAATTCTTTTTATTATTTACTTTCTCCATTTCCTTATTTTTTGAAAACAACATTTCAAGAGGCAGAAATAACAGTGCCGTTTTAAAAACCGTATTTTATTCCCTTTAAAAAGTAATACAGTATTTTATATAAAAAAAAGTTGCTGCAGCTACTGTTCACTTAGTGTATCCTCGGCTCTATCTCCTCACGAACAGGGTGCTTCGGACGTTTTCAGGATAATAAGGAACAAGTTTATCTTGGTACGAAATTTCTGAACCCTTGTTAACGAAGCCACTAATTAATTATTAAAGGCAATCGTTGTTTATTTTAACGTTATATTAATCGTTATGTCTTTTATTTTAATGCGCCGATTTGAAATTGAGCCAGTTCAATAACGTAAAGCTCTGAATTATTTTTAAATTTAAAAGTGTCTCTCTGTCTCTGTACAAAATCTACAAACAGAATAAAACAAACCGACATTTATCTTTTTAGATATTTCATAAAAAAAAAAAAAAACTATTTTTTAAAGTTATTTTTTTAAATATATTTAAAAACCTTTTAATTTAAAAGTAGGATTTTAAGCGGCCCTGTACATGTAATTTCTTAGGGTCATATCTTGGACAATGGGTGAGTTTTTGCATAAAATTTGCTCTTTACTCAATGTTTTCGATCATACTCATTATTTTAATCTTGGTTTGGTTTCAATAGGAATTTTACTAATTCATGCTTCCCTTGTGAGTCTATGTATGGTAGCTACGAGTTTTTGAGCGATTTAAATTCAATCGCAAGAAGTAGAACACTTAAAACGGAGGCTGAACCATATTGCTTATAACTTTAATCCAGTTAGTGGTTCAAGTTTGAACTGAATTTTTTAGCAGTGGCTATTTCAGAGTAATAAATTAAAACGTTGCAATTCCCTACATAATTTTAAGGTTTTTCACTACTTTCAATGAGTTTTAATACACCAAATCTTATTTATTTATTTATTTAACAATGTGTATAGATAAAACGTACATTAACAGTTGAAGAAGTAATAATAAACAATTAATATATATATGTGTAAGTGCGTGTGTAAGAGAAATACAGGGACACTTTTTTAATTCATTAAAAGTTGCATGTTCAGTAATTAAATATACAAGCACATATAAATGCACAAAATATTCTCTTCTATAGATTAAGTATAAAGTTTTCCTTATTTATTTAATAATCTTATTTAGAACACTCTTCAACAAATCTGACACTCTTTTCTAAATTTCTCTTTATTGACACAACGTCAGACGCTTCTGCAGATTTTAGCACTTTAATTTTCATTCATTTTCTGTCGCTTGGGATATCAAGTTTGAATTCCTTGGAATTCAACTTTAAATTATTTATTGAATTAAATATTGAAAAATTAATCAGATAATACTTCAGTGAAGTTATTGAAATAAGAATGATAATACTTTAAAGATATTCTAAATCATTTTAGAGGAGAAATAAAACAATGTTTATATATATATATATATACATATGTATATAATTCATTAGTATTTTTAAATACTGGATTTTATTGAAAGTTGGGATATTTAAAAAAATGCACTTTTTTTTCCCTCCATAAGACGGTATAAGTAAATTTCCTTTTATGCCATTTATGGTAATGGATGAAAAAAAAAGGGGGGGGGGAGAACATCTACAGAATCTACTTAATTATGAGACTATTTGTGATTTCCAATTTATAATAAATTTGTAAAATTTCATCACTGAATCTGTAAATGATGAAACATTTTTAACTTTATATTTCGTAATGCATTAGTGACGTTCAAGCATTTCTTTTTTTTTTTTTTTTTTTTTTTGGTGATTTTTTATAATTAATATTTTTGTCTCTTGCCTATTATGAGAATCATTTTGATAAGTAAAATGTCCTTTATTCAAGCATTATTTTTACTTTGAATTAAAGTATACTTTTCTCATTTATATTTTCAAGTTAAATTTTAAACTTTTTCTTACATACTATATAAGTACTTTGCTTTCATCAAAGAACAAATAAATCTATAAATAAATAAATAAATAAATTACATTAATGTTAGTACTGTTTTAAATATTGACAATTCACACCTAAACATTCGCCCACATTTTACACGCTTCATCAAAAAATAAATTCTATTAGTTTACTAAGTGATCCTAAAACAAAATGTATCACTCGGAAAGATGTATCACTAAATCAATCATTTTAATTATTTTATTCCAGTCCATAAATATATTTCTGAAGAATACCGGATTGAAAATGGAAGTTTAGAGCTTGGGGGAACCTGTGACCAACTCTACGCATCTTACTGTGCATAATAACATGAGAAGATAACCGGGTGAGAATTGGATTGTTTGTCAGAAGGGGATTAATAAAAATAATAAAGTAAACAATTACGTAAAAAAAAATAAAATAAATAATAATAATAATAATAATAATAATAATAATAAATAAATAAATAAACAGATAATAATAATAATAATAATAATAATAATAATAATAATAAAATACATTGAGATAATAAGAAATGGAAGGAGAATGTACTAAGAAAGAGAATAGTTATGAATAGCATTGCAACTCTCAAACAATATTAGAGATAGATATAATCGCAATGTCGCACACTCAAATTTTGTTATGTCCCTACGGACAGTTGAAAATACCTCAACATTCAGGATAAAATTCCACGTTTAGTGCTGAGTATGTCTGTAGTATGTATTTTAATCCTCAAAATATCTTTAGTATGTCCTGGGGAGAAAGAATACCAAAAAAAAAAAAAAAAAAAAAAACTCCCTACATGCTTTAGAAAACTGCTTGGGACAAATATTTACAGTTGGCAACAATAACATGATGTAAAAAGAAACGAGGAGATGTCAAATTAATATAAAAAGAAAACGGTGTAAAACTTTAAACCATATTTAATTAATATGCACTATATTGATTATAATTTTTAATAGTTTCTTTCTTTCTTTCTTTTTTTTTTTTTTTTTCGAAAGACATAGAAAAATAACCTAACGTTGAAAGATACATTGAAAAATGACCTAAAAGTTTAATCGCATCATATAGGACATTGTAGTAACGTAAATGTCGCTTAAAAGTTTTCAAAATAAAAAGTAGTTACGACAGATTATAAAAAGGGAAAATTTTACTATTTGTGACTCTAAAGCAGAATTTTCTTCTTAATTTTTTTATTTATTTTTATTTTCATCATATTATTTTATTTATTTATTTATTTTTTATAAAGTAACTAAAATATTAAAATATGACTTGTGAGAAGTCTGATTACAAGAAAGTATTATCATAAGTAGATTGAATAAAATATTTAATTTCTATTAAATATTCTAAATGTCATGTAACAGAAATTCATTAGATTCTACAGAAATAATAATTCTAGAGAAATTCATAAAACCTCTTAATTATAAAAATCTGAGTAAAGAGAAATAAAAAGTTTAATTATATATATATATATATATATATATATATATATATATATATATATATTGTAATTCAGCATTGAAGCATCAAAAGAGTTTCTCTATAACAAATATCAAACTCTTTTAAGTATACTCAATACTATAACTATATTTTAACTGCATTGCACAATGGTTTCTGTACTATACCGTGGCATTTTTCTAGAAAATAAATAAATAAATAAATAAATAAAGAATTAAATAAATAAAGAATCCATTACATTGCTTTGATCTTCTTCTTATAATAGATAAAAACGTGTGAAAATTTTCCACTGCTGTTAAAGGATTTCATATGCCTCCATCTTGCTGTTCTCGTACAAAGAAATGCAGAAAATTGAATGTATATAGTAATTGAATACTATCATTTTAATCGTATAATATACAGGGTATCCTAATAAAATAATATCCGCAATCCCATGCAACATCCATAATTTTTTAAAGAACTTTTATTTTTATTATTATTATTATTATTTTTTTTTTTTTTGGTAACAAAGTGATTATTTTTTTTTTTCGTTTAGTTGTTCCTGGTTCCCTTTGCACAATCTACAGAAAACTTCATTTATATTTGGAGTAGCATATTTCTTTGACACACATGAAATTGCAATAGGAAACCTAAATTTTGTATGTTCTAAAGGAATGTTATACATCTAGACAATAAAAAATGTCTACATCCAAATTATTCCTATATGTATTGATAGGCATTCTATTTATATGAATTTTCCTTAAATCATAAAGTTTCTTACCTTAATACTTGTTCAATTTATTTCTCGTTATTATATTTTCCTAAGTAGCTGAATATTAATAATGGTTAGAATAATATCATAGAACTTTGTATTTCTAGATTATCAAAAAAATGTAAGAAAATTACTTACAAGCTCTAAAAATTAGAAATATTACAAACATAAACATTTGTATATTTAATCCGGATATAGAATAACTTATGCTAAGTAAATTCTGCACTACTTTATATATTTAAGAGTCTAAATATAAATTTAAGCTCTTAATCTTCATGAAACATGTTCTGCTTGATTCGTAAAAGTTCATTTCCTCTCGAGTTTTCATTATGCATTTACTTAAAAGGACGTGCATAGAATATTTTGAAAAAGGAAAAAGCTCATTAGGAAAGAAAAAATAAACTAAAGTTTCTTTAAAGAAACTCTTTATGCAGGGTTCATTTACAGTACAAAAATATTATCTAGGTTTCATGTAACTTTTAAGAGATTTGTTCAATAAAATTAAATTATTTTCATGCATTAAAGTAAAAAAATAAATAAATAAAGGAAAATAGAATAAAACATACATCATGTGTGCATGTTTTATTCAAAACAAAACATAGATTTTGTTCATGCTTTCCTATATATTTGCATCATATATATATATGCATCATACTATACTATTTGCATACTATTTGCATCATACTATACTATTTGCATATCATTTGCATCATACTTTATAAATCTGAAAAATAATATCAAATGATATACAATGTAAGCTGTACAAAGTATGAAAATGATATTTCATAACAAAATACCATAATTCAATGATTGTTTCTTCAATGATTGTTAAGGTGATAAAAAAAAAGTATTCTAATCCTAGTGAACAAGGTGAAAATATCTAGTCATAAACGGTATCTATTGGGGGCAGAGCCGAATGTCTCTGAATGAAACTTAAAAAAAAAAGTGTGATTCTTGTGAGCACATTTCACAGTTCTTCAATCAATTTTAAGTTACATTCTTCTTAATATAACTGGACTTTAAAATCCTCTTTGTTCATAATTGTTAAATATAAATTTATATTTTCTTAAAATGAAATTACATTTATATATATATGCATATATATATATATATGATAAGAAATAAAAATTAAGCTCAAAATCATTGTGACCATCATCAGGAGAGCTCTCAATGTAAGGTAAAATTACAAAGATTTATTTATCCATATATTTATTTTTATTTTTTCAATTTTTACAACTATAATTAACATTATTATTATTTTACATTCAGTCATTTTGAATACTTAATTTATTATTCGTTTAAATATCATCCATTTTGCTGCTTTCTCTGGGGCATTAGCATGTAAATATGTTTCTTTAAATATTTATTTCAGTATTCATAGTTAATATATATACACACACACACACACACACATACACACACACACACACACACACACATATATATATATATATAGATAGATAGATAGATAGATAGATAGATAGATAGATATTGCTGTGAATTTGTAAATAATTCGTGGTAATTTTTATGTAATTCATTCAAAGAGGCTTAATAAAGTTATAAAATGTTAATTTTCAGCATTTCTAGATTGTTTTCGCTTTAAAATAGCTTAAAACCTCTTAAAAAGCCGTTAAAAATCTTAATTATGGCCGACAATAGATTTGGCGCCAAATTTGAGGAATTTTTTAAACCTTGGCGAATTTTTCGGCAACTTTTGCAAAAAAATCCTTATCATCAATATACCAAATATGGAAGCTGTAAATTGATTGGCTGATGGAATTTTCTAGATTTTTCTATGCGGGTATTCAAGGAGTTGCTTTTCGCCAAATCAGTCAGTCTTAGTTGAGTTTTCGACAATACTTTCATTACTTTTGAAAGAGCTTTGAGCCTCTTTGGATTGCAGTCGATTGTTGTATGTTAATGCTCTGATACAGTTTGTACTGTGAATTTGCTGTTGAAAGCTGATATTTAAACTGTGTTTACTGGTGAAAGTGAAGTCGATGCTTGGTATATACAGCTGTAACCTTCTCGAATTTTCTGTAAATAAAGTTTCCAGCCTCTGCAAAATTCTTCTTTCATTCTCGAACAATTTACGAACCCCCAAGTACGCAACATTTCTAGTTACAGGAATGACGTTCGAAACTACGCTCACATTCGTGGACCAGAACTTCACCTTCCAAGGACTGCACGTTCTGGGCAGTACAACTCTTGGTCAGGAGGCGAAACTAAACAAATTATATAACATAAAATACAAAAACTAAATTGGGTATAACTATAAAATAACAATACAGGTTACAACGTTAAGTGAGAAATATATACAAAATTTACAAATAAGTGCAAATATTTATATACAAATATTTACATTACACTTAAAAAAAATAACAAATATCTACATTTCAAATTTGAACATTACCGTTAACTGCGGTACGTGGCTAACCGATCATAATGAATCACCTTCGGTTTTGGTGAAGGCGTTTTAGCAATTCTTAACACGACGTCATTCAGTCTTTTTAAGTCTGTGTAGGGACCATTCCAGTTACACTGTAGCTTGTGAGAGTGTCCTTTGCGTCGAACAGGGTTCTATAACCAAACTTTGTCACCTTCCTTGAAGTCCTATTGTGTATCCTTTAGATCACACCTTGTCTTCATTTTTCTCCGTTGCCATTTGAATCCGCTTCCGATACAAGTTGTATACGTCTTCAAATCATGCCTGGAGATCTTGGATGTACTTTTCGGGCAATTAGGTCGCATCTGGTGGATAACCAAGCATGAGATCACATGGGAGACGAAGTGTATCTCTCCCCACTTGCCCCTATCCCTTCGAGAATTTATTATAAAACATTAAAAACTTATATACTAGATTCTTATGATATGGAGTACAATTAATTACTGAGACAATTTCTCAGTATGTTGGTCGTGTAAGTATTTAAAATTTGTAAATTTCAAAATTTGGATTCCTAGATTTTTTTATGGTCAATTTTATAATAATCTACCTTTTCACATTATCTTACCCATAGGTTCGCGAAAGTATTGTTTTAGGGTCAAATTTTCGAATGTGAGTTTTTGTTATATTTACATGTTCTCAGGTCCCCTAAATACGAAAATCATGTTTTTAGCGAATGTTCTGTGTGTCTGTGTGTCTGTTTGCGTGTCTGTTATCAGCATATCTCAAGAGCAAATAGTAGCAGAAATTCCAAAGTCGGTATTCTAAATGTGTATCATATAGGGATGCTACAGTATGCTTTTCGTTGAGATGAAGCAAATGGTTCGTGTACAGGGACACTCAAAAGTATTTGAATACATTACGTCTATAGGGGAAATTGCAGGTAAGTAAAGTTTAACATCTATAGACTGCACTAAACCAAAAGAAAAGAATACACACCTTCTCATATTTATAAGGACACTTTATGTTTTGAAATAACTAATGGAAAAATAATTTTGAACAAGATTATACAAAGTACACTTAATACGTCTAGTATTCTAAAAACCAAAAACTGCTATAATTTTTTAAATATGAAACAAAAATTAATAAAATTTATGCAAAATATTTTTTTTCTTCACGTTTTTAGATGTTCATAAATATTGGGAAAAATCAAGATTTTATTTAACTTACTAGCGGATAAATTACTGTTGACATGCGAATATGTTAACTACTAGGCTAGATTAATTCATATATAAGCCTACATTTTTTTCTTGGACGGACATTACTGATAATTCCTGGAAAAAAAAGAACGTTCATGTAGTGAAGTATGATAAATGTGTTTTTTAAGTGGAAGGATAACTTCAAGCCTCCGAATTTCTAATAAAATTCGAAGATCTAAAATTGCTGAAGGAAATGTGATCAAACGTTGAACTGCTGGTTCGATAGGAGAGAGATCTGATGCAAAATCAGAGTTGTTTTACAGATATCGAAGACTCATAATTCCTCTTACTGTTCTACTCATAAAAACTGCTGCTGAATTTGCTCGTAATTTTTAACGAAAGGTTGCGGTCCACATTTACGCATAATTAAAATAATTAATAATATGCTAAAATGAATAAAAACCTGTAATGATCAATGAGCATTTAATAGGAGAAAGAACGTTTGGCTAATGTTGAATAAAGACAAAATTAAATGGTAAAATGTTGTATTTTTGGATGAAAAACATTTTATTCTTGATTAACCAAATGGTTTTAACAGTTACTGGCACGATCTGAAAATGGCAAAAAAACAGAGCATATATTTTAAAGGCAGATATGAATCGGGCATTTTAAAGGTGGATCTATGGTGCTCTGGGAAGATGTTTCTACCGATGGCAGAATAAATTTAGTAATTTTTTCTATTATTATGAACATCAAGAGAATATACGCAAATTTTAAACGTGAAATTTTCAAATTTTTGTTAGATTTTAGGGGTAAATAATATATTTGTCAACAAGACTTACATTTTTGCTCTACTTCTAGAGCAACAGGAAATAGTTTGAAGAAAGAACCTTCTGTATTATTGCCTTTCCCGTGGCCTAAAAGTTGAAAAAACCTTAACTTATGATATTAGAAAAGTGCATGCAAGTGGAAAGCAATTTTAAATAGTTTTATTCAGAATATTTCTACGCTGTATGAAATGGTATTGAAACTGAATATTAAAAATAATAATAATAATAATGTATATATATATACCAGAGAGAATGTCTGACTGTTTCACCCTAAAACGAGACCCCATAAAATATTAATTTAAAGAATAACTGAAAAAAAGAATTACTAAGAATCCAGCTGTCCTTATAATTGTGAACACCTAAAAAATCATCTTTTTCACCGTATTTAAAGTTTTTTAAGATAGAAAAACGAAAAAAATTAAATATAGTCTATTGATGAAATTCAAGTTAATAAAAAAATATATTATTTAAATAATAGTGTTCAGTGTTTAGTTAATATAGAAAAACGGGTGTCCTTATAATTATGAGAACCAGTGTATATATTTTTTGTAATAGGGATAGTCAGCTGAGAATTTTTTTTGTGTATGTAGGAGCCTCGCATCCCCCCCCCCCTGGGGGGAAGTCCCACCTCGAGGGAAGTAAATTTTCATGATGGGTATCTTTCAAAAGAGCTCGCCAATACCTTTAAAACGAATGGTTGAACCATCCATCTACAATAATTTAAAATAAAGTTATAGATTTTTTTCATTTTTAACAAATATATATATATATATATGTAATATTGAGAATAAATTCTTTTTTTTTTTTTTTTAATATTTAGTGTTATACTACTTCTGTAATATGAAAATCGTCTGCATTATCATAAAATATAATTTGTTTAAATAATAATAATAATATATATATATACCGGGTGATTCAAAAGTCAGGACAAACTTTAAAAATGAATAATTCGAAAACGAATCAAGATACAAAGATACTGTTTGCACCAAACGGATGAAAAAGAAACCGGGTTTTGTGTGGCAAGGGAAAAAAATTGGTTCTGTTGGCGACCAACAGATGGCTCTATAGTGCTTTATTTCACCAAAAGATGATTTACAAAGGAAAACAAATGTTGACAACTTACAAGTCAGCTTAATTACAGTTAATTAGTACTACTACAGTAACTGTTCAATGTCCATCATTCAGAAGTACAGTTGTGAGATGATTCACCACATTGTTCACAGCATTTAGTAGCATTTCTTGCGTTATGGCAGACACATTTTAAAGATGGCCTCTGTCAGTGCTGCTGGTGATGCCGGTTGGTCGCGGTACACTTTTGACTTCCAAGAATCCACACAGCCAAAAGTCACAGGGTGTCAGATCGGGAGATCTTGGAGGTCATGCTTGATTAAAGTAGCGACTGAGAATGCAATATTTCGATGCATATAAGCTTCGACTACCATTACCTGCTGTAGTTGTTCCTTTTTATATCGGTTGTTGCTTTGCATAATCCTACATCAAAAATACGTCAGCGCCATCTATTGGTCGCCAACAGACCTATTTTTTTTCTTTGCCACACAAAACCCGGCTTCTTTACCATTCGTTTGGTGCAAACCGTATCTGTGTATCTTGATTCGTTTTCGAATTATTCATTTTTAAAGTTAGTCCTGACTTCTGGATCACCCGGTATATATATATATATATATATATATATTTAACAGAATTATATTTTTTAATAACCGAATTAAATTCTATATAAATGTAGGTTCATTAATGAAGCGGGGAGATTGAGGGGGTGGCAGCCCCAGTCACACAGAACTAATTATCATATAAAACTCTTCCTAAGCCTAATTTGAATTGTTTAACACAGGTTTACATAACAGTACACGTTATCTTACCTCTTAATCTCCAGCCTGTATTTATAGTATTAAATTTCAGGGTAAGAGAAAGTCGTATGAGTGACACACCAGATTATTATTATTATTATTACTTTTTTTTTTTTTTAAGAACCTTTTACTTTTTATTGATATCAAAATCCATACAAGCAATCTTATTCATTAATAATCATAATAATAAAATTTTTACTCACTTTCAATCAAATAAAAAATCCTTTCCGATAATCCTTTCCTCTTGCTCATGACACTAAATTGTGGAAGACTTCAGGCGTGGTAGAAAGAAATGAAAAAGAAAAAATATATATCTAAATTCAACTAAAGAATTTATTGAATAATGTTTTTCTCGGAATATATATATATTTTTTTTCATAAAGCATAATATTTTCACTTTCTATACAAAATTTTTTTATTTATTGTTAAAGAAGCATTATAGCTTGGTGAAAATGTATATATTTTACATTTTTGCATACATTTAACCATCTGACTGATGTATCCGTGCACTGAGTTGTTCTTTTTTGCACAACACATTTTTAATTAAAAGTTTTATAATTTTGGAATTTTGACTTTTTTTTTTTTTTAGTTTGCAGTTCTTAAATAATTTTCATGAGTATTATTATCATATGCACTATTAAATTTTAATCTCCAATTAAAATAAGTTTTTTTTTTTTTTCTTTTTCTCTATATTAATTAAATGTACAGTGAAAACAACATTACAATTTTGCCTTTTTCAAAAGTGGTCAGATGGTTAAACTTTACATACAACTAAATAAATAGTTTAGTATTACATAAAGGTTATGCATGGATATTGAGAATTGTGTAACGTTTGTAATTTTGGAATTTTTGCTGTTTTTTAAGTTCAGAGGTTTTAAATAATTGTCATGAGTATTATAATTATGTGCAAAGTTAAAGTTTTAATCTCAAGTTAAAATAAATATTATTTTAGTATATTAATAAACGTGCAGTGAAAATAGTTTTACAATTTAGACCTTTTCAAAAGTGGTTGGATGGTTAAATTTTACATACAACTAAATAAATAGTTTAGTATTATATAAATATTATGTAGTATATATATATATATATATATATATATATATTGTGTCTTGGAAATTTATTATTTTATTTCCTTTACTTTGTAAATATGATTTATCAACATTATAAAATATATGGGTAATATTTGGGTATAAAATATATGGTAGTGTTTTACTTTTTCACCATATCAAGGCTAATACAAACTTATTCATTCAATACACTATACTGACAGCTGAATTTGTGCTAATACTGCGTGTATTAATTCTTATTATAATTAAATATCCATTACTATTGAATCCCTAATAACTAGATATTGGTAAAATTATCATATTTCATTTAATTTGAAAGTGTAACGAAAGTGACTGGTTGTTGTTTGTTTTTATTTCTTATAATTGTTTTAAAATGAAGATAAATAAATTTACATAAATTCTTTTAAAATTCTTTTTTTTTTTTTTTTTTTTTTTTTTTTTTAGCATAAATTTTAAAATATTGGCCAAATCATGTAAATAATTTATTTAACTAGTTACCAAATTTGCTTTTGTGGTTTATCATAGCAGAGTATTCCTCTGTTTATTTTTCATTCTCATTCTTATTATTATTACAATATATATATATATATATATATATATATATATATATCCAAACGTTACATTGAATTCAAACGTCACAGAAAAAATGTAATATATATATATATATATATATATATATATGTGTATGTATAAAAGTAAAAAAGTTTTGAAAGTAGCTTTATGCGATTTTTTATGGAAATTCGTAGAATATTACAGTTTTTTGTTTTTTAAATATATATAAGATACTAGCTTAAATTTTCACCAATAGATGGCGCTATATTCTCAGCGCCTTCGCGCATTTTAAACAGGTGATTTTTCGCAAATGGCGTTTTATTGCGAATGCTGGTTAATTTGGTTATGAAATTTTGCATATTATTTCAGATATTTATTTTAAACACTTATTGCTTATCACTGCTGTTAATCGTCCTAAAAATAAAATCGTGATATTTTTGGAGATAATGTTTTATTAAAACATTGCATTATGAGAAGTTCTAATTCGCAACGTTTGATGGCAATTCTCCTCAATGACGACCGTCACAGTGAATGTTTATAGTCCTAGTTCTGTTTTTGAAAATCCTGCACCACTATAAAAAGTAACTTTACAATTTAACCCGGGAGGACGGGCGTGGGGTGTTTTGACACCCCATGCACGAAAAAATTTATCTGCTGTCTCTCCTTATAAGCAGAAGTGGTCGGGTCCTTTAGTACCTGCCTTCAATGTCCTCCTCCGTGCGGAGAGTATGAGAACGGCAAATTCAGACTCTTTTTCATTCTTATATAACACTCAGAAATTGAAGCTATATGTGAAAACTGCAAAAAAATCTAATGTTTCTGATGCATGTACATCCTAATTATTAGGGAAAGTAATGTCTCAGTATTCTTATCCACAATAATGTATCATTTTTATTATAATGAATATTGTAAAGAAAATAATTAAGTCCACCACATGGGAAAAATTAAGATTTTCAAACAAGGAGTTAAAAGTTGAGTGCTTTTAATTTATTTTCTATGAATTTTTAAAGTTAACGATAATTGAACATTTCAGTTATTTATTTTCACGGTAAAGAGTGTAAGTATCATGAATTTCATTAACAGATTGAATTCTAAATTTTTTTTTCGTATGTATGTTATTTAATATGTTTGGGGTGCACTGACACCCCATGTCCGTCCTCACGTGACGTTTCACGGCTCCCGTTCTGCCGGGTTAAGCACATCTTGATGTAGAAAAATTAAACTAGACTAGTAAAAAGCCATTGGTTACTTAAAAAAAGAAGAAAAAAAAAGTCATTTTCTACATTTTAATGAAAAACGTTCAATGCCGCAGTGAATATTTTTTTTTACTAAAGTACATTTCATTTTTTTTTTTTTTTTCTTTTGTTACTTTTTGATCACACGGTATATAAGTATATATATGATTACGAAAATATCGATGATTTTCTAGCATGTAGAAAGCAGTCAGTGAAGAAATAGGCTAAAAAGAAAAAAAATACTTCATATGAAAAATATTCTCGAAACAGTCCAATAATTTCTTCACTCCCGCCTCAAAAGTGACGTAAGCAGAATTAAATATAGCTTAGAACTGGAAAATAGCTGATTCAGGAACAACAATTAAACCCTCACAAAACAGTCTTCTCAGTCAACCTCATAGCAAAAATTCCTTAACGTAGCTCTAAACGCCTTCGGCATAGACACTCACCTGTTTTATAATTAGTTGATAAATTGGTGAACTTCCCAGTAAGTATGGCCCCAGAATCCAAAGGACCAATCCTTAAAATTCAAAAACATTGTAATTTTTCTTTAGGATAGATTTTCTTAAATTTCGCAGCACATTTTTTTTTCCCGAATTTTTTACTATTTTAAAGCGTCAGCAAACTGAAAAACCTGTAATTTTTAAAATTTAATCTAAGTTTTTTTTTTTTAATCGATTCAATTAAATTATACATCTTCTATTACGCATCGTTGTAATTTGTCCGGAGTGCCTAACATCAATAAATATCAAATTTACGAGAAGTAAAGGATTACTTAGTTACTTCTATTATAATATATATAGCATATATATTCTAAATATTTTAGACATTTATAGCTAGAGATATTCAATAGAATCAAAAGGCATTATTGCGTTAAATAAAAGCAAAAAAAAAAAAGAAAAAAAGTTATAATTATTTCGATTTAATTAATGTGATAAACTATGTCGTCTTGCGATAGCATTGTGGTATAATAAGTACAAAACTTTGAATAAACAGCATAAAATGTTAGACCTCGAAATCGTTGTTTCGGGTCGAAAGAAGACATGACCCTTCGTCAGGCGCACAAGGCACGAGTGCAACAATCAAAGCGGCAACACGTTTCCGCTTTAATTGCAGCGATTGTTCACGAAACAATTGTTGCGAGTTCTAGAATTTTATGGTGTTTATTCAAAGCTTTGTACTTATTACTTTTAAACGTCATTTCTGTGATGTTTTTTTTATAATATTGAGGGTATAAGCGCAGTTTTGTCAAAGAAAGCATGTTTAGTCTTATCAAAACCAAGAAATAATTATATCATAAACAAAATACACAGCATCAATATGATGATAATTTACCATATCTATACACTATTTTTTTTTTATTTTAAATTTTAAACCAAGCACACGAAAGAATACAAATCAGAATAAAAATTATGAACAAATTAATATTTATCTTGAAATATAAATTTTAATGATATCAAACAGGGTAAGTGCACTAGTGATTGACACTTTTAGAGCAATCTCTGATGTTTTTAATGTTCTAGACATCAGAAAATATTTTTAGAAATCTAAAGTTAATACATATGGCATGGAAGACGTTCAGATTATTATTATTATTATTATTATTATTATTATTATTATTATTATCATTATTATTATTATAAATTCTTATTTGACACCCACTCAATATTCCAGTAATTGACACTGCAGTTTTTTATTTTATCAGTAATTGGTCCCCTATGTTCCAGTGTTTGACACTGCTAGTTATTTATTTTACTAGTTATTAACACCCTATATTCCAGTGTTTGACATAAAATGTTAAAATTCTTATACGTAAAATAAATTATTTTATTATTTTTCTTATTTATTAATTATTTCGGGGTAGATGTCAATTGCTGGAGCACGCCAATCACTGAAGCTCCTATCCTACATAAATACAAAGCTGAATAAAATGTATGAAAAACTAATATTTATTATCGAATATAAAAGCCTGTTTACAACATATTTTAATCGGTATGCATTTAATTATGTCTGTTAGAACATTCTTACATTTCATTTTCTTTTCAGCTTCTTAAATAAGTCTTAAAATGAACCTCATTTAACATTATATCCATTTCATTTAGCTTTCATTGATTCATTAGTTTGCTTTAAAATGTGCAAAAGTGAGATATTAAACTTCAAAATAAATAACTTTAATTAAGAGAAACTTTCCAGAGATATAAATTTCGATACGCAGCATATTTTACTGCACAATTAAAATATCCCAAGGCCACATTTAACAGAGATTTGATGGCTAAAGTCACACGGATATATCTCAGTTAAATCAGTTCAGATAAATTTAATACTGGCCAATATAAAAAAAAAGATTAATTTTGAACTAATGAATGACGGTATTGAATAAACATTATTTAGTTTAAAATGGGAAGGTTTATTACTCTTAACATATGTGATTAAAAAAATTATATTGTTTAAAATTGTTTTATACAACTTTTTTTTTTTTTTTTTTTTTTTTTTTTTAACATTTACTTAAAAGTAAATGGCTTTGCAATTCTGTATCACTCCTTATATTAAATAATCGGATAGTTAATAAAAGTAATAATATTTTTTAATAATTATAAAAAAGAATGTGTTTTTACTGAAATCGCTAATTAGAAAATATTATTATAAACATTTTTTTAAATACAACGTATTTTTAAACAAATGTATGTTCTTTTTCTCTTTTTAATAATAGAGCAAATGCGTTTTAAACGTATTTCGTGTTGAATTATCGTTATTTAGATTAACGAAAGAAATTTTATTATTGTTATTATGACCGATATGGAACTATTAATCTTTAAATTTGTATTATACATCTGCATTTTGCTATACATTTACTTAAAAATGAATGGAAATGAAATTCCACATTATTTATGTTATTAAAAATTATATAGTAAACAAAAATAATATTAATATTCACTAATGAGATTATATAAGAATGCTATTTTACTCCAGAAGAAGCCCAACGTAGTACGAGGCAAATTCGTCCACTGTCGCGTAGAGTCAAGACCCGGCGTGGCCTCTATTACCTGAACTACAAATGTGCAAAACAGTTCGTTTTATATCCTGATAAATCAAATGAGAACTGCTTAAACAAAAATCCATGCAAAAACTTATAATAAGGACTGCTCACCTGATCATACTCCAGACAGTTACCCTATTACATAAACTGTCACATGATCTAAAATATCTATGATTATTGTGGATGTTATCAACTAACTACCTTTTATCTTATCAGTTAACTTATCAATTTCCTGCTCTCAGTCGAGCAGGATTTTTTATCCGGCAGAAGCTTTTTTTTTTTTTTTTTTTTTTTTTTTTTAAATGCAATAAACAACGATGGAGGCTTAATATCCGGAGATGGACTCTTTCAAATTCCACAGTGTAACTTTACAACTGCCTTCAGAGCCCCTCTCTGCAGATTAAAATCCTTCAAAAACACTGCACAGTGGTAAGCGGCCTCCTCCCGTCTTTGAAATCTGTGAAATGTATTTTACTACATTCGTTATTTAGAATATGTTATTATAAGCATTTCTAAGAACAAATTGTACTTTTAAAACATATGTATGTTCCAAACTTATCTTCTTAATCATTAAATAAAAGTAATTTTGTATATATATATATATATTGAATTTATTATTTTTTTCTTAGTTCTAAATAAAACCTTTAATAAATTACTACATATTTATTTACGTTAATTTTTATCAGGTATTTAAAGATACATTACTTTCTTAATACAATTTTTACTGTTACAAAATGGTATTATTCAATATCTGTTTAAAAATTGCTTTTGGTTAAAAGTTTACATTAATATATTTTGAACATGAAATAAATAAACATACAATAATTAAGAGATATATTATGTTGTTTTTAAGTATTTAGATTTAGTTTCGTGCATCATGGCGACATAAACTTAGTTGCCAATTAAAATGATATTAACGAACCATAATTATAAAATTGTATTTTATGTAATGAAAAACAAAATATGGATGTATGCAATCTTAGAATAATTAAAATTAAAACACTCTATAGTAACCCAACTCTAAACAACTGTATATAAATTATTATGTATATTTATTCAAAATTATTATAATAGTTTTACACAATGAAAAATCAACTTAAAAAAAATGACGATGTAATACAGTGTTACGCTATAATAATATTCCGCAAAATACAGTTTTCAAATCAATTCAAGTACTTTGGAAAATTTCCAAATTTATGTACATAATTCAAAATTCTATTATGTACAAATTATGTACATAATTCATTTTTTTATACGTGATAATGAGCATTTTAGTTTTCATTACATCATATATATATTTAATAAACAGATAACAAAATGACAAATAACAGATAACAATGCTAAATATATTTCTTATTATTAGATTTTGTTTAATAAATTATAGTTGCATTATTATCTATATATATAAAAGAGTAAACTCACTGGTTCATACATTCATTCATTCACTCACTGACTCAACACGGCTGTGGCGATCCTATGGGAGATAGAGTCACAATTTTTGGTGAGCAGGTTGATTTTAGGACCCTGACGCTCACTAAGACGGGATTTTGCGAAATACTCCCTGTTCCTCCGTGAAGGGGGGGGGGGGGGGCAGAAGGCAAAAACCACCTTTATAAGCCTAACTCGGCTCCAAATTACTTCACGGGGAAGAAATTGCAGATGGGGAGACTAGACTTAAAGACAAAAAAAAAAAAAAAAAAAAAAAAAAAAAATCATTTTCTGCGATTTTGGAATTTTGGACATTTAAGAGGGGTAAGGGGTAAAAATGAGGTTTTCGAGGGGGGGGGGGCAAAAGGCAAAAACCACCTTTATAAGCATACCTCGGCTCCAAATTATTTCACGGTGAAGAAATTGCAGATGGGGAGACTAGATTTGAATACAAAAAAATCATTTTCTGTGATTTTGGAATTTGGGATTTTTAAGGGGGGGGGGGTAAGGGGTAAAAATGAGATTTTCGGGGGGGGGCAGAAGGCAAAAAACACCTTTATAAGCATAACTCGGCTCCAAATTACTTCATAGTGAAGAAGTTGCAGATGGGGAGAATAGACTTGAATACGAAAAAGTCGTTTTCTGCGATTTTGGAGTTTGGATTTTTAAGGGGGAAGGGGATGAAAATGATTTTCGGAGGTGCGGAAGGCAAAAACACCTTTATAAGCATAACTCGGCTCCAAATTACTTCACGGTGAAGAAATTGCAGATGGGGAGACTAGACTTAAGTACAAAAGAATCCTTTTCTGCGATTTTGGAATTTTGCATTTTTAAGGGGGTAGAGGGGGTAAAAAGGATTTTGGGAGGCAAAATTAGCAATGCATGAATTTTCGAGTAAAATTCTAGCAATAATAGCTCAAAGAAAGAAAGAAAAAAAACCAAGCGTCTTCTTGAAAGTACAGTGAAACTTGAATAATTCGAACTTGTTTAATTCGAAATTTTGGATAATTCGAATATTTTACACGGTCCCTTCAATTTTGTATTAAAATAATGTTAAAAAATCATGGATAATTCGAATTCTATTTTGGATAATTCGAAATTTTTCATACGATTACCATTAAAATGTTACAGTAAAATTTGTTCCCGAGATTTTACTCATCTGAAGTACACTATCAATTTTTATAGTCTTTCAAAAGAAGGATAAGGAAATGCAATAGAGGCCTCTAGCTAGTGCACCAGAAGATATGGTGCATATGTATGAACTTCGAGGTTTTTGTGAATTGAAATTCATGTGTAATGTAGAAGGTTCTATTTTTGTATCAGGTCATATGCTATGACACAAAGATTCTTCTTAAAAAAAGAAATAAAAAATATTTGACTATTTTAAAAAAAGTGTTGAATAATTAAGCTCGTAAAAAATATTGAAATGGGGGGGGGGGGTGATTCTTAGATATAAAGTTTATGTGTTACATCTCTGATCGTAGAGTTTTGATTTTTTAATTTATCACTTTTTTTGACAAAATAGTATATGTAATTCGAAATTTTGGATATTTCGAATTTTTTTCTGGTCCCTTCAACTTCGAATTATCTATGTTCTACTGTATTTGCAAAAAATCATTTTTGATTTTTTCCGATTTTCGATTTCGGGGGGGAGTTACGAGGGGCCAAATTCGATCCACCCTTTTAGCACTAAATTCATCCGTGGAAATCTACGAGCTGAGGTCACAAATTTTAGTGTGTGGCTTATTTACGTGTGTCCAACACCCATTTTAACGGGATTTTGTGAAAGACCACTCCCCCCTTTTACCTCTTTGGGGGTTGGGTGGGTTGGAGTGGGGAATAAAAGAGTAAAATCACTGATTCACTGATTCAACACAGCCGTTGCGATTCTATGGGAGATAGACTCGCAAATTTTGGTGAGCACGTTGGTTTTAGGACATTGACGCCCATAATGGCAGGATTTTGCGAAATATCCTCGTTCCCCCCTGGGTGGGGGCAGAGGGCAAAAACCCCTTTATAAGCATAATTCAGCTCCAAATTGCTTCACGGTGAAGGAATTGCAGAGAGAGAGACTAGACTTGAGTGCAAAAAAAGCATTTTCTGCTATTTGAGTTTTGGATATTTAGTGGGGGTGGGGGTAAAAACGATTTTCGCAGGCAAATTTAGCAAAATACGGGCTTTGGAGTAAGACTGTACCAATAACAGCACAAAGATATAGAAAATCGTCAAGAGCCTCCTTCAGAATATTTCAAAAACCTCATGTTTGTTTTTTGCGATTTGCGATTTTTTTTTTGGGAGGGGGGGGGGTTACACCCTTTGCAATGGGGTTTTGAGAATGTCCCACCTTTTTCCCCTTGGGGGTGGGGAGGGCAATATAAACCCGTTTCCAAGTATAACTTTGCTTCAAATTATCTCAGCAAGATTAATTTGTATATGTGGGTTGTTTATGCTTTCCCAACACGCACAGTAAAGGGATTTCACAATTCATCCCCCCCCCTCCTTTTAAGGGCGGAGGAAGGCAAAAACACGCTTATAAGAGTAACTGTGGTTCAAATTATCTCAGGATAGCGATTTTTTGATATGTCAATGGGTTATGCGTACTCAAGACACATACTGAAAAGAGGAGATTTTGTAAAATTCCATCCTATCCCCCCCCCCTTGGGGTTGGGATTGCAAAAAGCATGTTTCCAAGCATAACTTATCTTCAAATTATCTCAGTAAGCTTAATTTTTACATATGAGTTGTTTATGCATTCCCAACACGCATTATAAAGGGATCTTACAAAAATCCCCCCTCCCATCCTTCAAAGGCGGGGAGGGGGGGGGAACGCTTTTAAGAGTAACTCTGCTCTAAATTATCTCAGAATAGCGATTTCTTGATATGTCGATTGGTTATGCGTACTCAAGACACACACTACTAAGGGATTTTGTAAAATTCCATCTTATCCCCTTTGGGGGTGGGGCAAAATCATGTTTTCATGCGTAACTCTGATCCAAACTATCTTAGACGATTTTTTATTTGCGGGCTGGTTATGCATTCCCAACACGCACTATAAGTCGATTTTGTGAAATTTTCCTTTTCCCCCTTTAAGGGCGGGGTGGGGGAGGGGCAAAAACACGTTTTAAAGAGTAACTCTGCCCCAAATTATCTCAGGAAAGCAATTTTTTATAGGTTGATTGGTTATGTGTACTCAACACAAACAAACAACAAAGGGATTATTTGGAATTACGTGCTATCACCCCCTTGAGGGTTGGGGGGATTAAAAACATGTTTCCATGCATAACTCTGTTTCAAACTATCTTAGAATGGCAATTTTTGATTCATGGACTGCTTATGCGTATTCAACACACACTACAAAGTGATTTTGTGAAACTCCACCCCACATCCCCTTAAGGGGCGGGGGGGATACGCATTCATGTGTAACTCGGCAGTAAATTATATTATGAATTAGAGATTTTCCATGTGTGGGTGAGTTATATGTATCTAACACATAATAATGATATTTTGCAAAATCGCCCCCTACTTTCCTTTAAGAACCAGCCGGGGGCGGGATAAAAAACACGTTTTAAAACATAACTTTGCTTCAAATAATCTTAGAATACTGATTTTTTAATATGTGGGTTAGGTATGTGTATGTAACATGCATTATAAAGGGATTTTGTGAAGTGTGGCGAGTGGGAAAACCGCTATCGAAGGTATCGAGAATTTTAACTTAGATTTTGACTGATTTCAATGATTTTTTCATTATTATTATTATCAATGATATGGTATTTTGAGACATCATTTCAATATAATGACCAGTGAAGCGGGCAAAGCCTGCTAGTTTAAAATAAAGCTAAAGCTATCAAATGACACTCATTATTACAAATTACTGTATTTATTACAAAATGGCGAAATCGGGAAATTTATAGTTTTAGAACGTTTAAATTTTAAAAGAATTACAAGACAGAAAGCTGCATCAAATGTATTTCTTTCATTGTAATATTATCATAAAATGCATTTTTATTTTTTATTTTTTAATGAAAATAAGAACCTCTTTTAATGCGATGGGTTACGATGTTTTACTTTTTTAAAGTGAATAAAATAACTCAACTTGAGTGAATTTTCACTCGTTTGCCTAGAAGAAACGCGCCCTTTAATCTTGAGTTAAATTCCGCAATTTGAATGAGGTAATACAATGCACTCAAGTTTGAGACATTTATTGTATGTGAGTAATTTATTTATTTTATTAATGATTTTAATAGAAATGATTTTAATAAACTGGACCATTTTACAATGGCGTTGCTCGTTGCAAAAAGGATACATTACAGCGAAAACGATGTCGCCACTTGCAAGTGGATGAATGAGCAGAAATAATTCAAGATAATAATAAAAATTGATAACTCAAGTTAGCTTCAATAAAAAAGCTACGAATTAGCTCAAAGATAATTTAATTCAGGCCGCTTGAAAAAAAAAAAAAAAACTCTTACTCGAGATGGAGAATTAACTCATTTTTTGAAAGATAATACTTTGGATATTCTTCATATTTTAGCGCAACTAAACGTTTCCCCAAGCAATAATAAATGATTCCTGCGAATAACAATAACTAACAGCACTGATTATGCATTGTGAAAATGTGATTGCCTAATTATTTTTTATATATTCGATATTTCTCAGTGAATAAATATTTTTATTACACACGCTAATTTCATCTTTATTAAATGGCAACTTTACTTCAAGACACTTTTCGTTAATTAAGGAAAAGTATTTTAATTTACTAACTATAATTAACATAATGAATTATTTAATTAAATTATTTTTAATGTACTTTTTGTTAATTCCTTTTATGAACCACGCAGGCATGGTTCTAAAATAATATTAATTTTATTCAAACGACTAAATTATGCCTTTTTTAATGCTTACACTTAATTTATTCTGCTTGAAAACTATAATTGAGTTTTAATTTATTAATCATATTCCTTATAAATTCAGTGTTCTTAAATGAGATAAAATTTTATGATTAATTACCTCGAATATACTTCATATTTCAATGTAATTAATGGGTTACTTTTTCGGGAGGCATAGTTATTAGAACACTGATTTTCAAATTATGCCTGAAATATAATTTCCGAACAAATTCAGAACAGTTTGACTATAATTTCAATAGATAAAAAAAAAAAAAAAATCCGATTTCTTTCAGTTCAATTTATAATAAATGGAGATTTTACTTGAAGACAATTTGCGTTAATGAGTGAGGAAATCCATTTTCTTTTACTACTTTTTATTAATATTCGAAAAGAATTAATCAAATTATTTTCAGCTTATTTATTAATTCGATTATATTTCATGGTCTTAGGAATTTGTGTAAATGATATTTTTGTAACATTACCGAAGTAAAAGTAAATAAATTTTAAATAAAAGTAAATAAATAACCTGTATGATTCCTGAATGTAGTAAGAACTGAAGTAAATTAAAAAATACTCTGTGATATATATTTACGAAAGAATGCGTAATATTGGGTATGAAAATTTATTGATATTAAATATAATTTAAAAGTATGCATTTGTCGTAATAGTTTAATATATATATATATATATATATATATATATATATATATATATATATATATATATATATTAATAAAAATATTATATATGTATATTTTTTCAATTATATTATGATTATTATTATTATCATTATTATATTTTTTCCGATGTTTTTAAATCATAACTACATCTTCATTTTTAAATCAGACAATATTTAAGTCAAAGAATTCAAATAAAGTTTAAAATACGAGTGTTACTATTGGAAATAAAATTTGGGTACCTGTTTACCATGCCGATAATTCCTAAAGAATAGATAATAAGTTTTCATTATGATTTATATTTATATTTTCTTAGGTAATTCGTCAAATAAAAACAGGCCTTTCATTTTTAAGTTTTATTCGTATTTTCTAGATATGTATAACAGCAATTATTTAATATGACACAAAATTACATAAAACTACAATAAAATCAACCATTCATATTTAACTATATATAGTATACACGGATACAAACCGTATAATTAATTTAAATAAAATTATACAGTGACTCATAATTTGGAAATTGTTCAGTAGGAGAATTTTTCCTTTTGTCTTATAACCAATCAGTCTGATCTATAATACATTATGTTTATTATTACTATTATAATGTTTAATTTCAAATTCTTTTTACTTTCTCTTACCCATACATATATAGAAAAAAAGAACACAAACCATCAAACTAATTTAAATAAAATTGTACGCTGACCCATAATTTGGAAATGTTTCAGTAGGAGATTGCTTTTATATTGTTTAATAACCAATTAGTCAGATCTTTAATACTTTAAAATTTAAAATTTTAAATTATTTCTACTTTCTCCTACCCATATATATATATATATATAATATAACAATTCAAACCATCAAACTAATTAAAATAAAATTTTAAAGTGACTCATAATTTGAAAAATTTTTATTAAGATATTTTTTCATAGTATCTAATAATCAGTTAGTCTGATCTGTAATACTTTATAATTTTTAATTTTAGAAATTCTTTTTACTTTCTCTTACCCATATAAAAATAGAGAAAGTACTGTTATTGTATCAAAATTTGGAATTGAGATTTTGCTTTTATTATTATTATTATTATTATTTTGCAGATTTCCTGTACCCGAAATTAAGGTTTTATATGTTTAGTCTCTGTGTATGTTTATTTATTTATTTATTTATTATTAACATTATTATTGTTATCTGCATAAAATAAAAATATTTTTTCGCAGAAAGAGAAAGCTTACTATCTAAAGTCTACACCATCTGGAAATGCTACCTAAAAAGTTTTCTTCAAACAAAATAATAGTTCATGCACAAAACTCTTCAAAATTATTCAGACAAATTACGTCGAAAATTAAAATTTCTAGTCGTAGAAATTTCACCTTTCGACTTTTAAACTGTATTAAACAAAACAAAATGAATATATATATATATATTTTTTAAATGCGCAAAAAATATTTAACACATATAAAATATATTCTTTGCTTAGTAGACAATCCACAAAGAACTTGGATGAAGAATTTTCGATATGAAGTATTTTCTATAATTAATTCTTAATGTTATACTGATAAAAATTCAACTATCATAGCTGTCAACACTAATATATTCTACATGAAAACCATTACCATTTTTTTTCTTTTTCCAGTGAATGTTTTATACTAGATTTATGCATTTAAATAAGCAGAAAGTTACTGCTTAAATATTGTGCTTATAAGTTTACCGATAAAAACGAGACTGTTTAAAGTTATGCATTATATATTTATTTACAAATTATTTTTGCTACAAAACTAATAGGAATTTTGACAGTCTAAAATTCTGAGAGTTCTAAACTGTCTCTATCTATATTGCAAGAACAATTGACCTACGGACGACTTTAGTCAAATTCATGAATGATACGCCACTAATTCATTTTATGTGCTTATAAATGTCAAGGCATTGTCAGAGTTTATCACTTTGCAAAAATCTCTCCTCGAAATGAAATGTCTGATTGCTAGCAGAAGATGTTCAGCACTCAGATTTGAGACTATTTCTAAATGAAATGCACAAAAGATGCACACGGGAATTATATATATGACTTGTGATTTTCTCTTAATAAGAGGCCCGTCAGCGGTTAAGCGGTTCTGCACTCAAACCTGGTATATGGGAAGCACCGAGTTTGATCTCATGTCACGCTCATCGAACTAGCCTTTCAGATATTTCCGTAGTTTTCTCCGAAACTCGCGTAAATGCGGCCTAGGACCCCTTGGATCACACACTCCTCCACCACGAAAACCATGCCACTCATTGGCTTAGGATCCTTGCACCAAACAACCGACCATCTCTTGTAAACGAGTGACCTGCGAAGACTTTTCTGACGACGAAAAAGGGCAGGGCATCTTATGTCCTCGACACAGGAAGTGGAGTTGTTACAGTCTCTGTTTAGTCTCAAATCGTTTGCATATCGTACATTTTTAAAGCTTGATTTACATGTCTCGAATGATAAAAAACGCTCTCTTAAAACGCTCGTGTAAAAATGGCTGAAAGAACTGAATGACTTAAATTCTTGTGTTGCTTCATTTACAAAAGGTCTGTGAATCTAGCCTTACTCGAAAGAGTAATTAGATATCGTTATGTAATAAAATTATTCATTGTTTATTTGACTCTTATACTCAGTTAAACAGTTTTTGAAATTTTCTGTGTATTTTGGCATTACACTGTAAAAAAGGTCTGTAAATAAATGCACTTACTCAATATAAATGCAACACAGATTATTCTAATTTTTTACAGTTAGGTTTGTAAATAAATACAAGATAAAAAAAAAAAAAAAAAAAACTTTTTATATACCACGTATTTAAATTTTCTGCTGAATTATACAAACTTGACAATTCTATGTATTAATAAATACTTAAAAAAAAAAAAAGAGGAATTATCTCATCAATTTGAAAGAAAATGATGGAATGCGTGATAAAGAGAGCGATTATAAGAAATTTTCATACATTTATTAATTGAATAAAAGTATTAAAAGAAGCTAAAATTTCTGAGCTATTCGGAAAGTTTCAAATATCTAGCAAGTCAGTTAAAAATTTATTTAAAGATTTGTATTGGACAAAGAAACAAAGATCCAAAAAATAATAATAATAATAAACAAGGAAGCGAGTTAATAAAAACATGGTAATAGAGTTGATGACTGGTTACTTCACATTCTGCTGTAAATCAGAAAAAAAAAAAAAAATCAGAAGCCTTTTTTTGTGTATCGCATGATTTATTAACCAATTAGCATTGATCTTGACTTTATCTGTTTTTTTTTTTTTGTTGTTGTTGTTGTTTAAACAGAAAAATCAACAAGCTTTGTGATCCCACTGGACGAGTTGATAGAGTGCTGGTCTGGAGAAGAGAAGATTTTGAGTTCAAATCTCGGACACATTATGACCGTTTGTTCCACATGTGTGTAGCAAAAAAATTAGTAAAAAATATATATCGCGTACTGCTATGGATTCGACAATGCCCACCTGTGTACTAATCCTAGGAAAAGATTTTTAAAACAGATTATGAAAATTACACACACGTGAGAAAAAATTGAAGCAAGTTTATTTTACTGCATTCTGTAAAAATAAAGCACTGTGAGTAGGCAATACATTTTCCAGCACACTGTTCTGTAATTTTCCACAGAAAATTATACAGTGTTATGTATCACAATGACAAGTTAAGCAAATGTAAAAGGCATAATTAAAAACCTTATTTGGCGCTAATGTCTAGTAAGAGATGAAGAAATATTAGAATGAGGTATAACGATAAAGGCGAGGTGGCTGACAATTATGCACATGTACAGGCCCCGACTAAGATGCTTTTGTGCCTAGGGCACAATCCAGTTTTTTGCCTTCCCATCCTCCACATACATTTATAACGTGGAGAAAGTAGAATAATGATATAAAAAAGTATAAAATTGGATTAAAACATGGATTTTAAAATTAATTTATTAAAATTAATACTTATTTAAAAATTAAATTAATAAAATTAATAATTATTTAAAAATTAAATAATATTTTATCATTTAAAAATATGTCACAATTGATATAAACAAACATAAGAAATTTTTTTAATAATAATTATACTGGGCAATTTTTGAGTATATATAAAAGAAGGGGATGGATAAAAATCATTATTATTATTATTTAACATCAAGTATGTAAAATTTTTTTGAGTAAAAAAAAAAAAAAAAAAAAAAAAAAAAAAACTTTATTTTCTTAAGTAACTTTTATAAACTACTTACGTATGTAACTATCATTGCTATGCAACACATGTACAATTATCTTCTAATGATAATGGACAAGTTTACTGTACACATTTTATACCATTAAAATATAATTCTGTTTATTAAGTATTTTTCCTATTAATCAAAAACGTATTGTGTAAAATTTGGACCCTACTAAAATTTTCGTGCCCCGAGTGTCAGTGTGATAATGAGACCTTGCAAAAGTATTTAAAATGTGAGAAATATTGCAATCGAAATTCAAAGCAGGTCTATTATTTTTAGTTAACATAACAGAATATTATTAATTAAGAAAGGATTGTTTATTGATAAATACACAGTCGACAATATTGCTGAACAAATATAACAGAAAACGTTATGTTTCATATAAATTATGCATTCAATTATGATTTTAGCTATTTCCATACAAAACTACAAAACTGCTTAAACTTAGCTAAGTTATTGTTGTCTATCCTTTTTAGTTAATAAAACAGAATATTATTAATTAAGAAAGGACTGTTTATTGATAAATACACAGTCGAAATTATTGATGAACGCCAGAAAACGTTATGTTTCATTTAAAATGTGTATTTCGTTATGATTTTTGCTATTTGCATACAGAACTACGAAACTGCCTAAACTTAGCTAAATTATTTCCGTCCTCCTTTTTAGTCAATATAACAGAATATTATTAATTAAGTTTTTTACTGTTTATTGATAAATACGCAGTCGACATTATTGATGAATGACGGAAAACTTTGTTTCATTTAAAATGAGCATTTCGTTATGCTTTTTGCTATTTCTATATAAAACTACGAACGAAACTGCTTAAACGTAGCTAAATTATTGTTGTATATCATTTTTAGTTAATATAACTGAATAGCATTAATTAAGAAAGGATTGTTTATTAATAAATACACAGTCGACATTATTGCTGAACAAAAATAACGGAAAACGTTATGTTTCACTTAAAATGTGCATTTCGTTATGATTTTAGCTATTTCTGTACAAAACTACGAAACTGCTTAAACTTAGCTAAATTATATATATAGCATGCACATTTTATGCGTAGATAATATGTGCGATATAACGTAACATAACATTAAATTAAAATCAATTATTATACTTTACTTTTGATATATAATTTCTTTAAAGTAGTTAAGTATATTTAAATGTACAGTCATTTGGAAAAGTTTAAGGTCACACAAAGAAAAATCAGATTTAATGAAATTCCTAAAAAATAACATACATATTTTACATAAGAAAAAACACACTGTACATGGTTACTTAGTGTAATTAAAGTCAGTATTTTGTATGACCTCCTTTCTTTTTAATAACTTGTGCAGTCCTCTTGGGCATTCTATAAATAAGAGAGTTGAAGTAAGCTTTAGAAACGTCTGTGCACCAGGCATGCTTTATTGCTTCAACAAGTGCCGTATCAGTGAATGGTTGCTTTTAGGCGACTTTATTTTTCACAATATACCACAGATTCTCTATTGGATTTAAATCTGGGCTGTTACCTTGCCGGCAAAGCACTTTGATTTTCTGTACCCCCAGATATTCCTTGACAATTATCGGCCTGTGACACGGAGTCACATCATACATGAAAATTGAACATTTATGAAAACGCACGTGAAGCTTCAACTTCTCTCGTAACAGATTAAGTTACCACTTTCCGTTCATAGTGGTTTTAGGTGGCACAAAATACAGAATGGCCGTACCGGACACAGACATTGCACCTCATATCATTTGGCTTGGAGGATGCTTCACGCTTGAATCGTATATTTATCATCGTATCTTTTCCCCTTTGGCGGCGAACACTTGTAGCATGTGCAAAACTTGCTGCACACTTGAGTCATCCGAAAATAAGACCCTTATCCACTGTTTTACTGTCCAAATCTGATATTGTCTTGCAAAAGTCAGTCGTTTATTTTTCATACTTCGAGTAAGTCGAGGTTTTCTTGGAGGTTTATGGGATGATAAACCAAAACCTTTGGCCAAACATCTTGAAATAGTACTCAAACCGACGTTGGTGCCTTTTGCAGCCGGAGAATGACTAATCGAATTGCAAGAGGTTCTAGGATCTCGTACGACCATCCTTCTTTATCATGATCTTCATGAGCCCCCTTTTCTCTAGGGCGACCACTTCTCTTAATATCCGCAAATTGTCCCGCAAATTTAAATTCACTAATAGCTTGATGTACACCTGTCTTGTACATATTTACTCTCGAACTAATTTGACGTTCAGAAAATATAATTTTATACATGATCAATAATTCTGAGCTTTTCGTAACAGTAAGTGAATGTTTTTTACCCATTGCAATAATTACACAACAGCACTGTCTACGACAAAATCCAATAAACAACTGGCGATAAACGTGCGGAAAAACTTTATTTATAGCAGTGGAATGCGTCTGATGTAATCAGCACATGAGATGACGCAATAATCTGCACAAATGATGAAATGTGTTAATATACAGAAAATCGGCTACTGGTCTTAAACTTTTGCAAATGACTGCATATACAATAAAATTTACAGTGACAATGACAATAATCGTGTAACATGCGACATGTAATACACATTACATATTTTTTATACATCTAGATGTTTCATTAAAAAACTTATATACTTATATGAAAATGATACAATGTAACTTTCAAAAAGAAGATTAGAAACTTTGCAGTGCAAGTAGTAATTGTGTCTTATCTGAAAACAGACGATAAAGCTCTTTGTGCGTGCGTACTAACCTGTGCAATTAATTTAGGCTTTCGAAACTTAACAATAAAGATAATAAGTAACAACGTTTAAACACCTTGCAGCGATATTTCGGATAATCGTTCATGGATTCTACGTAATTAATTGTCTGGTGGTTCTAAACATGTATTGATAGTTAGGAATTATCACGATAAATGAATGATTAATGATAATTATTCAGATTGTAAATAAGATTGATTGATGTATCTAACGTAACATTATGGTAATACAGTGGCATATTGCTTGTAAAAGCTATTGTAGAAATTTAAATTTTAAATGTTTGATTTTATTAGCTGTGTAGCCGAGAAAAATGTCTGAGTAAACAAAATAATTTGTAATTATTTTTTATCCTGCACTGTCGAAATTGTGGGCAGGATTTTGTCTTGCTCATTACTACCGCATTAAATAAATATGCAAGACATACATATATGATGATTAAAACATTGTAAACAGTCAATATACATTGAGTATCGTAAAACTTTAGTTATTTTAAGACATAATCGAGCTATCAGGATAAAATTCATCTGATATTATAATCTTATTAAAATAATGTTGTTAGTTACAATAATTTGTTTTATTTGAGAAAGCTCTAAATTGAAAAAAAATACCCAATTGCAGCATCCAATTATCTAATATTGTAAAAATTTGAATGTTTGAATTATTACTAAAAAAATAACTGAGATATCTGGATAAAATTTTATCTGATGATTAAATTTCTTATACACTTACTGCTTACATTTATTATTGCTGATTTCCTCAGTTTCAGAAGACCGTATGTTTAATAAATACACATTTATATACAGTGACATTCGACAAGTGAAGAAACACTGGAAAATACATATAACTTTATATGATGACTACGAAGAAATATATTAAGTACAACAAATATAAATTAAGTTTCATTCACGATTATTTTCATTGATAATTAAAGCTTTATGATATTTCCCTGTAAAAAAAAAAAAAAAAAAAAAAAAAATATGCAGCAAATGTTTCGTGTCGAAATAATTAAGAATTACTTCAATCAGATGTTACAAAGTAGCTACAAGTGCAGCATGTAATGTACACTTTCTTTTTAATTGTTTGTTAGCTCATATTTTTTTTAACAGATACTTCGATTCTGATACTCTTTGTTTTGATGTCAAGGTCTTGGTCAGAAACAGGTTCCATTACGTTTTTATTAAGATCTAAATAAATTGCACGATGCCCACTAAAGTCATTCCCAAATCTTTTCAATGTAAATGGTTGCAGATATGCTTATAAATGTGGCATGTAGGAATAATAAAATGACAATGTGCAACGAGATGTAAATACCTTACAGTGCCACCTGAGGAGAAACAATGAAATTAGCGATTTCGATCTCAAAAGCGGTACAGAATAGGGTGAATTAGGGATTAAAATGTGAATTACAAAGTTTTAGAGCACCATTGGTTTAGTATGACAACTAGAAGTAAAACGCTTTAAACGTACATTTGTTTATTCACAATTTCCTGTAGCTCTAAAATGCGGTAAAAGGAACTAAGTCCAATTTTTGCACATTATGGCAATACATTTCGAGGCACAGCAATTTTTATATCTCCAGAAGTGTTTGAAATTATCGAAAAACAATCGGAAAGTGACACTATAAAACATTTACAGAAGTAAATGAATTAAAGATTTATGGATAAATAACTTTGTTGCTTCTTTTATATAAACATTCGCAATCTCAGAAGAGTAAATAAACTGCTATACAGAAAGTTATTGTTTGATATTCCAGGTGTTAATCATTTAAATATTTATTTCATTGAAAATAGTTGGAAATTTGCAAGCGGATGTTAAAAAATAAATATGCCTTGAAGTTATTTCTTAATTGTATAAAATACAATTTCTTCTTCAAACACTTCAATGCGACCTTCAAGTTAATATATATATATATATATAATTTCTTTATCATTATGGTCTATGGACCTAAATGATTAAAGTGCGCCAGCATCAAAACGCCTTATTCATCTGAGCTGAAAATTTCTACACATGTTATAAATCACCGTCGCATAAACTGCATAGATATTGGTTAATCTAGCACTTATTGTTTTGTTTTTCTAGTGACATAAAGAAAATGTCTTTGTAATTATGGCCTATGAGCAAAAAATTTTTAAAATGCGACAGCGTATAAACGCCTTATTCGATTGAACGGAAAATTTATACACATATTATAGGTCACAGTCGCCCAAATTGTATGGATTTTGGTAAATCTAGCACTTATGGTATTTTTACACGGACACAAAGGACTATTCTTTATCATTATGTCCAACGGAACCAAATTTTTAATGCGGGATAGAGTCTAAACTCCTTATTCGATTAAGCTGAAAATTTATGCTCATGTCATAGGTCACTATTGCACAAACAGTACAGATTTTGGTGAATCTAGCACTTATATTGTTTTTAGAGGGACACAAAAAAATATTCTGTATCATTAAGATCTATTGGCTCAGCGTATTGGAAGTGTAATAGTGTAAAATTAAACAATGGAGAAAAATACTCAAACACCCTGTTATAATTTTCACTTTAGTTTATTTATCGACTTGTCTTACTTCAGTTATTTATACAACCATTAATTAATTAATGTTTGCAAAGTTGAATGGTGTCACTTCAGATTTTTCTTTTTCTTTTTTTTATGCGACTATCCGCTAGATTTTGTAGAAATCTATTATCCAATTGGAATAAAATTTTACACACACATTATTATAAAGGATATCCAAAAAGATTAATTAACATTTAGTAAAACTAATTTTATCTAATAATTATTTTTATGTTTCAACTATCAAAAATTTCTCAAATTTTTACATATTACGTATTTATTAAAATACTAAATTTTGAAATACATCCAAATCCTTAATTCATTTTATGATCTATGTTCGTACAAACATTTAAGAGCATAAAATAACCAATAGGTTAACATTACTGTATTGTATCGTACGGATAGTTGCAAAAAAAAAAAAACTTTTAAGAAAAGAATCGTGACGTCAGATACATGTTTATTGATAAATTTCAACCTAAGTACGTTGAATCATAAATGAAACATCAGAATGATCAGGATTGTTCATATTTCTCTATATAGTTTTTTCCAAAGCGTCGATGTTTATTTTTATTTTTATTTATTTTATTTTTATTTTTTTAACCCTTTCAGGGGCAATGAATTTCATTTCTTTTAAAATCAAGTGCCACCACAGTTTGAAAACAAGATTAGAAGAAAAGTAATAAATTAATATTTTCGCATAAGGTAAAAAAGTAAAATTTTATAAAAAAAATTCTGGGATGAATTTTTGAAGTTAGGAACTGAAATTAGGTGATATAAAATATATACTCCTGCCCCTGAAAGGGTTAAGGGTAAAACTAAATTGACCCTTTCACAGACTAGGAATATTTCCTTTCTAAGATACGTTTTTGCTGGTAAATTTTCAACTAAAATAAGTTTAATCATAAATGAAACATCAGAATTATCAGAATTTTTCATATTTCTCTGTATAATGTTTTCCAAAGCGTCGATGTTTTTTTCTTTTAAGGTTAAAACTAAATTGACCCGTTGACGGACTAGTAATGTTTCTTTTCTAAGATACATGTCTGTTGATAAAGTTTCAACTAAAATAAGTTGAATCATAAATGAAACATCAGAATTATCAGAATGTTTCGTATTTCTTTTGTTTTTCCAAAGCGTCGATTCTTTTTTCTTTAAAGGTTAAAACTCAGTTGACCCATTGAATGACGGGAATATTGTCCTTAAAATCCTTTCAATTCTATTTATAATTTAAACTATTATAAGTTAAATATATGTAATTCTCTACATTTATTTTATAGAGAAGACTGCATTACTAATAAAGACGTTCAATTGCATCCGGGAGATATAGTTTGGTTGTGTTTGGGAGTAAAGTCGATTGACTACGCGAGGATCCTAGGCCAATGGTGGCGTGAATTCCTTGGGAAGGGGGGTCTTTCTAAGTGGTCCTTGCCCATACGTATGCCTATTTCGGAGAAATCCAAACGCCTATATCGTCGAGCAGTATCTAGGATCGAACCCGGCCTTTCCCGTCTAACAGTTTAGAGCGCAGAACTATTCGGTCACTGATGATGCAAGAGATATCTGTTTGATCAGTATAGTTGGCACGAAAGCTTCGGTTCACTAATAGGAGTACTTTCCTATCTTCAGCATTAAACAGCGATATTTTGTTTTTCAATACCGATTCAGGGATGGTTGTTTGTTCTGGTTTGCAATGTACTTTCAAACTTATGTTCCGGTCTAATAATCTTGAATATGCAAAAACTGACGGTGGTAAATCCAGACCAAACGAAAAACTTTTTTATTCTTTTTTTTAAATTCTTTTTTATTATTATTTTTATAATCTTTGCTTGATTTATGATTTCATGGAGATTTTAAAATTATTTCGGCATAATATTTCATTTAAAACAAGATTGGAATTTTCCCTTTGCGGTGTTTTACAAGTACTTGCATATTTATAGATTTTTAATGCGCTCAATTACATTTAAAATTAATAACTTCTTATTTTATAATAAACTATTCATGTTATTTGTAATATAGCGTTTTATATATAAAAAAAAATACTGCATACAATTTCATTCAAAATACAATTCATTTATTCATTTCAATACATGCCAATACATGCAAGGACCGATTTACTCACTTTGAGGCCCAGGGCACTCATGTTCAATGGGCCCTTTTCCTCATACTTTAATATTAGAAAAAACATAACAAATCTCATATTTTTGATTAACACGTTAAAAAATTTGAATTTATTTTTCATTTTATTGGTGCGCGCTTCGGATTTAGTTATCCTGTAAAAGTTTGGAATGCAGTATCAGTAGGATGTAGTTTTATTTGCGTTTAGCGAAAATATTGCAATTTTTTCAATGAACTGATAGTTTCCTTGGCAGATCATACCACTGATTTATATAACAATGCAGTAATACCTCCATCCATTGACGAAAAACAAAAAACAACGATCACTATAGCAAAATTTGAAAATTTTTCATTTTAAGTATTTTTTTTTTAAACGTATGATGGAATTTCTTGGAGGCCCCTTCAGTGTAAGGGCCCAGGGCACATGCCCCTAATGCCCTGCCTTAAATCAGGCACTGAATACATGCATTAAGTATTTCGAAAAGAAACTCTCAAAAATATCATGCGAAATGCAAGATGACGTGAGTAGCAATTAAACGTTCTGTGTAATTAAAATTTTAGCAATTCTTTCTTAAAAATTATTATTCTTTAATTCTTGATGATAAGCCCACTTTCATTTGAATTGGTTATTTTTTCTTAGATAGTAGCGTAGAATGAATAAATAATAGAGGATTTTAATTAAATATTGTTTTCATTGTATCTTTATCGGCGAATTTAAAAGAGAAATATTTACACTGTGGAGATATTTTCTCATATCTTTAAAATGTAATCAAATGCATGATGCTAAAAATTGTAAGAAATTAAATAAGGCAACGATACAAACAAAATAAAATTAACATGTGAATGCAATTAATCTCTGTTATCCAAATAGTAAATATAAAAGTTTTTTGTTCTGATAAAAAATGCATAAATTAATTTTAGGTTCTTAAAACACATACCTCAGTAGTGCATAAAGTTGTTATAACGTTTTTGCAACTAATTTTTCACTGTTCAGACTTATTTGCAACGCTATAACAACGTTATGTGCCACTGGGGTATGGGCGTCAGTGATATTTCTCACTGTTTAAATTAGTGTTTCCTTCTATGGCAGTTTATTTATTGAATATTTGACATAGAGAGAAGTGTATTTATTTTCAATTAGACACATTAGACACATTTACATTATCATTATGGCTTATCTCGCCATGTATATATAATATATATTTTTATTTACATATATATTAACAAGAATTTTTAGATATGCATCCAGGGTTCGTTAAAAGTCACATCCTCTCCCATCCTCTCCCACCTCCAATCTCGGAAATATGTGAGAATTTTGAAAAATGGCAAAACAAGACTTCAATAAATTCGAGGGAGACTTCTTTTCGTGAAAAGTTTTTGACTTGGAAGGGTGGGGGTGGGGGGACTAGGAGGTCCGCGAGGGAGAGCAAATTAAAAAAATTAAATACGAAGGTATGTCTTTTGATACATCTCTGGACACATCACTTCAAGGCAATGAAAATGATATAAATAGATCTCTCACGAACTACATTAGCGTCTGTTAGAGTAAAAATGCACTCTTTAAATAATTTAGGTACTTTATTCTGTGATAAATTTCAATGTGATACATGAGTATAAAATCTGCATTTTAAAATTCGAAAAAAGGCCCACATCCCCTCCTATTTCATAAATGCGTCGGAACATTAAAAAAATTGAGAAACACGTGTTCATTGAATGCAAGGGGATCTCTTTTGATAAAAAATTTTGGGCCTGAGAAGGGTAGGGGTTAAGGATACCGCTAGGAAGGTGAAATGGAGAGGTATGCACTGTAATACACGCCTAGAAATGTGCCTTTAAGACAATTAATTTCATATAAATCATGCGATTTATCATGCTATGAATATTCAAGAAGACTCACAAATATGGGCAACTGAATATTATAAGGACTTTACTCAAAAGGTGAAATTCTCACGGGAGCTAAACTAACGGCGTAAAAAGGCGATAAATGAATATAAATTCCCATTCCATGTGCTTGTATAATATTCCTTATACATGCTGGTCCGTTTTACTTATCTGTTGATACATAAAATTGTTAGGGACAAACTTGTGTCTTCCCCCGAATAAACTTATTACATAAAGACTAAAGAAGACTCTAAAGAGACATAAAACTAATTTAATTAATGGCCTCCAAAATACTTCTAAAGTACTCAAGAATTAGAAACGAATTTTATGCGCAAGATGAAATCGCATTTGATGTTCGATAAACGAAGGAAAAAACAAATAAAGAACACTACATATACGATAAATTCAAATTAAACAGTAAATTACTTTTATGGAAAATAAACTTTTCAGTCCTTCTGTAAGATAAATTTATTTCTTATTATACAGTTCTATAATTGAAAAAATACAACATTGACAACAATATCGATTATCTTCCCGCCAGACAAAGAAAAAATTGCTTGTATCGGAAAATATGATGTACGTTATTCTTGATATAATGCATTCAATATTTACTTTGCCAAATCTACCGTGATTTTTTTTTTCTTTGACAAAATTTATGATTTATTTATCTTGCCATTCCTTGTCACAGTTGATTTATTTAGTTATAGGTCTTCCTGTTGAAAAAATTTCAACATAACAAATATATCTTGTAGTAAAATATAGTACATATATATATATATATATATATATATTGAAAATAAATTTAAATGCACTAACCTCTGCTTTGTTACCGTAAACATTTATCGTGACATGTATTTTAAATTTCAATGCAAAAAAAAAAAAAAAAAAAAAAAAAAAAAATATATATATATATATATATATATATATATATATATATATATATATATATATATATATACATAGTGCAAAAAATGTACATATATCAGTTATAAACTTTCGTATCACATCTTTAATACTGTAAATATTGATTCTGACACAAAGTTTTCATTTTTAAATGTACAAATTTTAAATTTTAAAAGGCCCAACGCACACACACCAATAATTAAATAAATAAATAAAATAAATAAATAAATAATAAAAATAAAAAATAAATAAATAAAATAAATTTGTGGCGGTTGTTGTTCACTAATAAATTGTAAAATAATTCATTCTTGCATTGAATCATACAAATTCTCTAACATGTCACAAAAAGAACTGAATTTAACTATTTTCCATTTCCACGACATAAAATCTACGAGGAAAAAAACATACCAATAGGTTGCTTTTCAGGATTTATATTGGGCAAATTTTAGATGGTAACAATAGTAATGTACATAAACAAAGACATTTAACTATTTACTAGTGACTAATCCAGCAACATTTTTAAATACTTTCTGATACAATGCTTAAATTGTGCACAACATCTTAATATGACACGTGGTCCATTTTGTACATTGGAAATTTTGTGTATGAGAGCAGTATAAAATTTTGAATTTTTATATTCTGAAATTGAATCTCGTGTCCAAATTTCTGTGTCATTTTTTAAGCACCCTTTTTAAAATTTGTTTTATATAATCACTGCTTTGTGGTGCTCCACAATATCATTACCACCCCTACCACCGAACATAGTAGTCCGAAAAAATAATAATAAAATAAATAAATACAATTAATATTTTCAGTACGCACGTTATCATTTAAAAAATAAATTTCCTCTATCGTTGCATATAAATTCAATAAAAATATTTTACATGTGAAAAAAAAAATTGCATAATTTGATATAAAGTTCGTTTTAATTCACAGGTTTGAAATAATTGGCGTATTAGCCTACGCTTTGGCACGGGTATTTCAAAATCATATAGGATAAAATTTTATCGTCGAGTTCATATGTTTTCCTAAATTTTTGTAGAAATATGTTGAATATTTAATGTGGATATAGATCAACTAATTGCAATTAATACTTAAGAGTAAGTGTGGAATACTTCTATTGGGGTCATCGAAATATCCTACTGAATTCTCGCATTTAGAAGATGTTTTAAATTTAAGAACTTTTGCGAAATATATGTATAAACTAATTGATATTGTTGCAAATTTCTAAATAAAACATATTTCTCTTTGAAAAGTAAAAAAGATAGAACGGAAATTTTCTTTGTTCTCGCTTAGGGATATTTTATTGCCAGGCGATCTTATAAGCAAGTTTCCCTAAATTCAGAAGCATATTGAGGCTGCCACGTCGAAGAGTGCTTTATCACTACTTAAGTGAAAAGAACTACTTAGCAAGGAATTATTTTTCTAGCAATAATCGTAATTGAAGTTCTGCGAATAAGGTTTAAGGAGTAGTTTTTGTGGATATTTTATAAAGTCCTATCATTAAAGAATCTAGTCAGAATGTAAGTGTATCTGCACTGTAAGAAATATGTCCTATTTGCCGCCAAAAAGTCTCTGTAATTCGAGAAAATACGTGTAATTTACGAAAAAATTACGTTTTCAGAACGTATTTTCTCAAATTACAGAGAATTTCATGCAGCATTTAAGACATATTTTTGCAGTGTACCTGCAAACTTTTTCGAGAAAAAAAAATATATTTTACAAAATCATATCAGTAAATATTTAATCAACAGAAATAAGGAAAGGTAGAAATAGAATAGGGACTGAATGCAGATTAAAAATTTGAAATATAGTTACGTTCATTGTAGCATATTGTTAGAAACGGAATTTTATGGAATTAAAATATTTTTTTGCTATGTCCATTAAGCAAAAAATAAATAAATAAAATATTAACTATGTGGAAATGGTATAATGCCCATTCTGATAAAAATCCGTGCGTAAAATGCATATACAGTCAGAAAGACGTTTTCAGTTATCAATTTTATCACTGCCATCTATTGCTTCGATCCAGCCATTTTGATTCAACTTTTCTGCACCAGTTATGCTTATTTTAATATAAATATAATTTTCTCTGTTTTTTTTTTTTTTTTTTTTTTTGCTTATAGACAGTAATGTTGTGCATATTATTATTATTATTATTAGTAGTAGTAGTAGTATTTTATTTATTTATTTATTTATTTATTTATTTATTTTTTTTTTTGCCGTACTTCATGAAATTTTGATTAGGTAATTTTAATTATAGGCTGAATAGTTTAGAGTTTATAATCAGAAATTCCTCTCTAGCACTAAATATCACTTATACTTGGTATGAAAAGAGCTCGAAAAATTTGACGTGAATAATAAAATAAAATCAAACATCATAATAGGCAGAAATACACAGAAGCTGCTTTCTCTTGATATAGTTGAGCAACTTTCAAATTATCTGATAAAGGGTCATTCTTAATCATTTCGTTACAAAATATTCGCTTAAATTTTTGAACGTTTGAGAATTTTATAGCATTTTTACAGGTATTTTACAAACATCCTTTTACAAATAATGTAACTTTTTAAAAGTAATTTGATGTAAAAACAAAATCACAGATAAAGAACATTTAATAGAATTTTTTTTTTTTTTTTTTTAAATAACTGTGAACTAAACAAAATTCTCAAAACAGTTAAACGCTGCGTTATTTAGAATATATCACCTTCGTGCCCCAAATGTAGTTTTACGAAACCTGAGTTTTGTTTTTTCTGAATAACCGATTATTTTCTCTAAAGTCCTACCCGCATATACCGGGTGATCCAAAAGTCAGGACAAACTTTAAAAATGAATAATTCGAAAACGAATCAAGATACAAAGATACGGTTTGCACCAAACGGATAAAAAAGACACCGGGTTTTGTGTTGCAAAGGAAAAAAAATAGTTCTGTTGGCGACCAACAGATGGCGCTATAGTGTTTTATTTCACCAAAAGATGATTTACAAATGAAAAAAAAAAATTGAAAAGTTACAAGTGAGCTTAATTACAGTTAATTAGTTCTACTAAAGTAACTGTTCAATACCCATCATTCAGAAGTACAGCTGTGAGATGATTCACCACATCGTTCACAGCATTTTGTAGCATTTCTTGCGTCTTTCAGTGCTGCTAGTGATGCCGGTTGGTCGCGGTACACTTTTGACTTCCAAGAATCCCCACGGCCAAAAGTCACAGGGTGTCAGATCCGGAGATCTTGGAGGCCATGCGTGATTAAAGTAGCGACTGAGAATGCGATATTTCGATGCATATAAGCTTCGACTATCATTACCTGCTGTAGTTGTTCCTTTTTATATCGTTTGTTGCTTTGCATAATCCTACATCAGAAATCCAACAGCGCCATCTGTTGGTCGCCAACACAACTATTTTTTTTCTTTGCCACACAAAACCCGGCTTCTTTTCCATCCGTTTGGTGCAAACCGTATCTTTGTATCTTGATTCGTTTTCGAATTATTCATTTTTAAAGTTTGTCCTGACTTTTGGATCACCCTGTATATTGGTTTTCTGACATACTTTTGCATATTACTTTTTTTTAAACGGAAAATAATGTCAATAATCATAAATAACACAGGTCGACGATGACATTTTTTCTTCAAAAATTTCTATCTCGTATAATTTTGACAAAAAATAGGTTTGTTTACTTTTTTTGAACTCCCATCTAAGTTATTTTCCGGAAAGTCTGGGTGATGTGAGCGAAGAAGAAGGAGAGCTATTTCATGAAAACAGAAGAACGGATGAAGGAGTGTTAATGCATTAGCAGAATATTGCTAGATGCTTAAGGAAGAATCCCCCCCCACACACACGCAGAAGACTTTCAAGTCATGCACAAGGTAAAATGCTTTAAAAGGAGCTTAGATGTACAGGAACACATTAAAAACATATTTTGTAAATAATAGCCTATTTTAATGTATTTTATACATAAATTGGTTTGAATTTGTTATAGAATCTAGGTGAATTCTTTCGATTTTCATCTTTACTTTGTGAAAATTCCTTACGTGATAGGAAAAAAACCCAATCATTTCTGAATTTACACACAATTCATTCAAAACACATTAGAGACACCCAACACAGTGAAAAAAATGAAAAGCATGATTTCGCAGGCCTGTGTAATTACATACTAAAGTTTCGGCTTTAAATTTTTTATTTTATTTTATTAGTATCTAGTTTGTTTACTTTAACTCAATCTATTTATATATATATATATATATATATATATGTATAACATTCAGTTTATTATATCATTTGACCAGCAATCTGGAAATAAAAATCAATTACTTTCGCTCAAAAAGTCATGACTCTAAAAATAAAATACTCGATACATATTTTCAGACAAAATCGAATTTTTGTCATGATTCCAATACTTTGCTTACATTATTTTATTCAGAAAGTAAAAATATGTAACCAACAGAAAAAATATGTATCAATAATTTCAGATTGTATCAGTTTACAGAAAAAAAAAGCCTTTTCTCAGATTTAGATATAAGTTTGCAATAAAATTTCTACATTTCTGAAAAACAGAATTTTTCTTGAGGAAGTTAAAAATTTTATTACTTATTTATTTCAACAGAATATTTTACAGTGTACATTATTACAAACCTAATTTGTCGCTGTCAATCCTGTTGTCGCGTAAATTCTACTCTAAACTCTTTCTGGTTCTATTTTATATTAAATTTCATAAACATTTTTGTAAATCTGTTTTATATTAAAATTTATAAGCATTCGTGAGTATAGACAATATCCGGTAACAAATGCATATATCAGAGATTTTCGTAATTAGAATTTGGTCTACTATCATAATAATTAGTATTAAAAAGAGAATTGTAAAGCACAATTTTAGTCAAACAAACAACTACTTAAAATAACAAATAACGGAAAAAAAAGGAATATCAAATAATGGAAAAGTAATAGATATAAATAAATTATGAATAACACTTCCTGTTTATCGAAACATAATAAAACCAAATGTTCAAGTAAAAATTAGATAACTTTACTTTTGTAATAGCTTATCAACGCGATCAACAATAAAGCTTTAAAAAAATATTCAAGCTGTTAAAACTCCATTTATCATTGTCCAATATGTTATCGCATAAATTGCTTTAGAGAATAAATACAGCTCTTAATTACACTTGAGAATTCAAACGCATCCACAGGATATCAAAATTTATGAAAATAAATGTGTTTAGGCACTTAATTATAATTAATAAATGTTTTAGTGCTTTATGTATTTTGATTTTGAAATTTGGTATTCAACTTCAAGTGCGTTGGGATATATTTTATTAAATTATTAGGAATAATTTTAATTTACTTAAGTGATCGATATCATTATTATTTTTTAAACCATAATAATTTAATAATATTAAAGTGATTAATATTTAATTTGTTTTATATAAGGACATGGCGAGTGTTTAGTGAAGATAGGTTTCAAAATTTAATTTTCATACAATAAAAATAAATAAATAAAAATAAAAGTTGAAATTTTCAACTAATAAAAGGTATAAAGGTATACATTTGAAACATAATGGTGCAACTGAAGATAAAAATTTTACTCAAGTCGTACTATCATATGCACTATTATAATAGTGTATAATTATAATAGTGCATATTATCATATGCACTATTATAATAAGTATTAAACAAGTATTATAATATGAATAATATATTAATTAGTAAAGATATTATTCATATTTTAAAATATTAACTGAAGCTGGTTATATTTTATATTAAATTTTATAAAAACTACTCAGTACTGACAACCAATTTTATATTAAATTTCATAAACATTCATGAGTATAGACAAATGCATATCGGATAACAAATGCATGTATCAGAGATTTTCGTACTGAGAATTTGGTTTAAATTAATAAATGTTTGTATTAAAAAATTAAATGTAACACAAAATGTTAGTCAAACAAACAATTACAGTCGGCTGCAAAATTATTCGAGCACTAGCCAATAATTCCTATATTTAAAAAGTACACCAAAGACTGTTTTGCTAAGTAAATCCTTGTCGAATCATGTTCTTAGACTGATTAAGAACATGACTCGACAAGGATTTATTTAACAAAGCTGTATTAAGTGTACTTTTTTTTGGCAAGGATTATTGCTAGTGCTCGAATAATTTTGCAGCCGACTGTACTTAAAATAATAAATAACGAAAATAAAAAGGAATAAGAAGAAATGGAAAAGTAATAGTTATAAATAAATTGTGAATAACACTTTCTATTTATCGAACCATAATAAAACCGAATGTGCAAGTGAATAAAATATAATTTTACTTTTGTAATAGCTTATCAGCGCGATCAACAATAAAGCTTTAAAAAAATATTCAAGCTGTTAAAACTCCATTTATCATTGTCCAATATGTTATCGCATAAATTGCTTTAGAGAATAAATACATCTCTTAATTACACTTGAGAATTTAAACGCATCCACAGGATATCAAAATTTATGAAAATAAATGTGTTTAGGCACTTAATTATAATTAATAAATGTTTTAGTGCTTTATGTATTTTGATTTTGAAATTTGGTATTCAAATTTAAGTGCGTTGGGATATATTTTATTAAATTATTGGGAATAATTTTAATTTACTTAAGTGATCGATATCATTATTATTTTTTAAACCATAATAATTTAATATAATTAAAGTGATTAATATTTAATTTGTTTTATATAAGGACATGGCGAGTGTTTAGTGAAGATAGGTTTCAAAATTTAATTTTCATACAATAAAAATAAATAAATAAAAATAAAAGTTGAAATTTTCAACTAATAAAAGGTATAAAGGTATACATTTGAAACATAATGGTGCAACTGAAGATAAAAATTTTACTCAAGTCGTACTATCATATGCACTATTATAATGGTGTATAATTATAATAGTGCATACTATCATATGCACTATTATAATAAGTATTAAACAGGTATTATAATATGAATAATATATTAATTAGTAAAGATATTATTCATATTTTAAAATATTTATATATAGCTATTTAACTCTGCTATGAAAACAATTGTATGCATTTTTTTATTTTATTTTATTTTTTTTATTTTTGATAAATATAAGTCAACGTTTCCAAGTACTGTAATAAGCTTTATTTTTTTTCTTTTTCTTCCTTTTTTTTTTTGGCTTTTAGTTATACTAGGCGAGTCGTGTTAATCCTGGACGATAGGACCCATGCCCCAGCCCACCCGGTTCCCGCTGTTCAATGTATTTTTCTAGTCAACTTTGTCCCCTTATTACTCCCATAGGAATAGCATGGGAAGAAAAGCGAAAAAACTCACAATGTCAAGTGTGTTAAAAAAAAAAAAAAAAAAAAAAAAATCACACCGGAAGTAATAAGTGGACAAAGTTCACTAGAAAAATACATTGAACAGCGGGAACCGGGCGGGCTGGGGCATGGGTCCTATCGTCCAGGATTAATACGACTCGCCTAGTATTACTCTAAAATTGGCTTTTATTTAACAGTGAATATGTTTAGAGAGATAATGTAAATTTTTATTTTCTTTTTTCTTCAAAATATTCTACGTACGTTGACTAATTATATATATATATATATATATATATATATTTCAATTTAGATAAAACAAAGGTGTTTAAATCTTTAAATTAAACATTCATTTATGCCAACAAAAATTATTATACTATGCCCATGACATTTTTATTGTATTTCTTTTGTGTAAAGATTATAAGAGACTTCTTACAGTGAAATACTACTATCTCAGACGGAGAATACCTCAATGGGCCTAACTGAAACGAAGTAATTCTACTAAATACAGAAAGACATTCTGGATTTCTCACGAAAGATTATAAATGATGGTGAAGGTACTTCATTTGTGAATCTGAATTTTATCCGAAATCGAAAGGAAAGATAGAAGGTCATTTATTTTCTTTATATCAGTGGATTTCATGAATATTTATTACCATTTGTGCTGATGCATTTCTTTTAACCCTTAAATGCGTAGCAATGTAGATCTGCATCGTATGTTTAAAACCTTATATCTCTTTATGTAGCAAACCTTGGATAGTGTTTTTTTTTTTTTTTCCTTTTTTTTACGAAAATTATTTTATCTTTTCCGAACGCAACTAGAATATTTGGCAGATTATTTCTTTATCTGTGACAATTTCCATTTGTGGGCGGCAATCAAGGCGTACAATTCCATTTTAGCGGGAGTTACAAATTATTTATATAAAAAGTAATGAAAACATATAAGAAAAATTGTTTTTGAAAAGAAACAAGGTAAGAGTAACGAATAATATTTATATTTCTACATAAACTGATAAATTTCTACAAAAAAAAAAAAAAAAAAATCTTAATTTTTATAATGAAGTGGTTTTTTTTTTTTTTTTTTTTTTTTAATTATGTGGATTTTTTCCCCCTTTTTTTCCCCCATAACTACAGCCATTTTCTGTAAGATTCAAAATGTTATTTATTAAAATAAAAATTTTAAGGGTTAACAAAATCTTAGCATTTAGAGATTCTGCAAGGAAAAAAAAAATACTTATCTGCTTTTCATTAAAATAATAATAATGATAATCAAAAGTTCCATTACGCTTATTTAATATTAAATTAATTATATGTAACACAAAATGAGATGTTTTTTCACTAATTTTGCTCATAATTTTGCTCTATAATTTTGAAAATATCTATCAGCAAAGCTGAAAGAAAACATCCATAGAATACTATGAAAAAAAAAAAAAAAAAAAAAGACGAAATTTTTCGCTAACAGAACATTTGAGGAAATACTCCCATTCAACAGATTTTTTTTTTCTATAGGGCACAATATAAATGTAAATAAATAAATAAATAATAATGAAAATCTAGATTTGAAGGTATTTCTCTACTTCGACCAGTTATGATCGAATTACAGTCCACCTCTGAGTCGGCGACTTTTCTACCTTTCAGACATGGATACGCATTTTTGGCTATTATTTAACAGGAATGTTTCCAATAATTCTTAAACACGGTATAAACAGACAAAATTTGTTATTGGTGCAAAACTTTGATAAACACCATAAAATATAAGAGCTCGCAACAATTTTTGACAAACACGGCCCTTTGTCAGGCGAATAAAGAAGGCACAAGTGTTGCAAACAAAGCGACAACGTATAGAACCGAGTTTAATAAAGAACAATACATTAAACTCGATTTTGTGCAATGCCACTTTCTTTAAAGCACTCGTGCTTACCTCATTCGCCTGACGATGTGTTTTGTTTTCTTCGACCCGAAACAGTTGTTGCGATTTCTTATATTTTATAGTGTTTATTCAAAAATTTGTTCCAATTACTTTTAAATATGAGCTATGTGATGCTTAAGATGAAATGGTGCTTGTAAGATAAAATTTGTATGGATGTGTAGCTAAAAATTTTAAATGTTTACAAAAAAAAAGTCTTTTGATAGATTGAGATGTAATTTTAAACTTTTTTTTGTGATTTTAGTAAACAAAAACTTCTGTAGAAAAATTACCGAAAATATAAATTTTGTATCATGAGCTGTTTTGTATAGTGCTGCATAAATCGCCTAAAATATGGCGTCGGTATGTTACGATCTCCTCCATTTACTATAAGTCTAAAATGTCGAATCTTTTTGTGTATAATTAAAAAAAAAAAAAAAAAAAAAAAAATTTGTGAGAGCGCTATCATGGAAACACAACGCTGACTCAGGGTCCTCTTCACTCACCGCCGCCGGAAGCCGAAGCTAATATTATTCTATGGGAAATTTTTCTTTACAAATAACTTATTAACTAATACACATTTTTATATTCTTTTTTCACATTCTGAAAGTTCCCAGCTGTTAAATTGACGCACTTTTTCTAAAAAAATATTTTTTTAATTTTTTATATTTTATTTTGAAGCTGAAAAATACGAATTTTCAATATGTGATTTTTTTTCCATTTTGCAATTTCGAAATTAAATATTAAAAAAATAAATAAAAAATAAAAAAATAAAATAAAAAAGGTCCGTCAGTTTAACAGTTATATATGTATTAAACATATATAACTCTAAACATATATAACATTAAAAATATGTATTAGTTAATAAGATATTTGTAAAGAAAATTTCCCCATAGAATAACATTGGCTCAGGCTTCCGGCGACGGTGAGTAAAGAGGGCCGTTAAATGCGACGCTGAGATGCAACGAATTTTGCGAATTTTGGGAATTCTCACTCTCAGATTCAATTCTGAATGATTTCATCAAATTTGAAATTTGAAGAGATCAGTAGGAAAAATTATGTCGGTTGAATGTTGTCTTTGTTGAATATAAAGCGACAAGGAGTTTTTAATACTAGAATTTTTCCTTTATATGGCAAGGCAATATCGCATTTCCTATAGCATATAAATGCTCCCAAATTGAGATGTTAGATGACAATTATCTATCTATTTTTAAATGGTAAAGGTGCAAAATGTGTCTTTTGATAGATTGAGTTGCAATTTTAAACAAAATTTCTATAATTTCAGAAAGCAAAAATTTCTGTAGGAAATTACTGAAACTCTCTATATTGTAACATGAACTTTTTACAATGCACAGTATAAATCCTCTAAAACGTGGCGAAGCTATGTTGCTTTCTATGACCACCATTATGAAGCACAATGCTGATTCAAATTAGGTACATATATATCAATACGTCAGTCTTTACATAGAATTTTTTTTCTTTGTAAAGACATGTAATATCAATTTTTTTCCTATAGCATATAAATGCTCCCAAATTTGAGATGTTAGATGTCACTTATAAAAGAAAATGTTAACATAACTTGGGTGGGTATCGGCTGAGAGGTAGTTCTGCTACACTTGACCTTCTACGGTTTGCCATTTAACTACAAGACAACACCATCTGTTGGTTATAGTTGCATTCAACTACATATTCAAAATCTTTGTCATGAGAAACTACAATTAAATATTTTTTCGTGTTAATGTGTAGGTGATCCTGTTATGATATAAAAACAAGTAACATAAAAATAAATTTTTTTAAGTCAATTCCTACTTATAAACATTATCGAAAAAGATTTCTTTCAATTATTTTGAATTAGAAAATAAAATTTAAGAAAAAATCATTTTTTAAAGTTAGACGCTTTTTATTGTGAAGCCTTAAAAAGCATAAAATAAAATTTATTCTGGCAAAGATATGCTACAAAGAAATGAAAGTTTCAACACTAAGAAAATTTTAGAGAAAAATATAGGTACTTTCCTTTTACAAGAGATGAAAATTATTTAAGGTTCAAAATATTTTAAAAAGCTTTCGAGACCAGTATTCTTAATTATTAGTTTTTGTAAAATCATTCGTTAGGCCAGAAATCTCAAATGCCTCGAAAGTTTTTAAAAATAATTTTCATCTCTTGCAAAACGAAAGTACCTATAATTTTCTCTAAATTTTCTTAGTGTTGAAACTTTCATTTCTTTGTAGCGTATCTTTGCCAGAATAAATTTTATTTTATGCTTTTTAGGGCTTCACAATAAAAAGCTTCTAACTTTAAAAAATGATTTTTTACTTAAATTTTATTTTGTGCTTTTTAGTTACAAAAAACGAAAAAGCTTCTTAAAAAAACTAATTAAAATTTCTTAGGATATTTTGTAGACAACGGAAGCTTTTCGTTTATCAATTGACATTTCTTTTTTCGATTATTTATCTGCAAAAAAAGTACTATATCATCTTTCGAGGTCCGAATCCGGGGCCATCGCGTTATCAGCATGACGTTCTAACGAAAAGTCTAAGAACTGTCAAGAAAAATCATAGAACATTCTAGAAAAATCTAGCTAATACTTATACAAAAGGAATATTGTTTTGAATGCTTTTTAAAATATTTGCAATATTTAAAATATTTCATGATTTGCAAAAGTGAAATATCTATATTTTTCTTAAAAATTTTCTTGTTGTTGAAACCTTTATGATTTTATAGTATGTCTCTGCAAGAATAATTTTTTATTTTAGGCTTTTTTAGGGCTCCACAATAAAAAGAAAAACTTTCAGTGTTATTTTTATTTATTTATTTATATATTTATATTTTTGTTTTTATTTTTACTGAAATTTTTATATTGTGCGTTTATTAATAAGCTCCTAAAAAAAAAAAAAAAAAAAAAAAAAAAGCTTCTTAAAAAAACTCCTCAAAATTTCTTTGTCTAAGCAACGAAATATTTTTTTTGTATCAATTGACACCTTTTCTACTAATTACCTGCAAAAATTAACACGCTGGACCTTCCGGGGACCAAACTCACGACCACCGCGCTATTAACGGGACGCTCTTACCAACTGAGCCAAACAGCGAGAAACGAAGTAGCTTATATAGCTTGTTTTTTGGCGTGTCAGAAGGACAAGATGAGATATTCCAATTTCAATAAAAAGCTTCTAAAAAATTTATTTTATTTATTTATTCTTACTTACATTTTTATTTTGTGCTTTTTGTAACTAGATAAAAAGTCGTTTAAAAAACTCTTGAAAAATTATTAGGATAATGTGTACACAACAAAATATTTTCTTTTATGAATTGATGCTTTTTCGATTAATTATTTGTAAACAATAACACCTCGGCTTGGCGGGGATCGAACACACGACTCTCGCATTATCAACATGACGCTGTAACCAGATGGTTCATTAAGAGATACAATGAGTTGCTTATTTTTTTTCTTTTTTTAATATATATATATAATGGAAGCATCTTGTTTTTTTAAAGTGAGAAAAAGCCGATGACAAATCCAATTTTATATAACAGTAATATATAATATATATATAAAGCTTCTAAAAATATTTTTTTATGTATTTTTTACTTAAAACATTTTATTTTGTGCTTTTTTAAATATCTAAAATGTTTTGTATTTTCCAATATCTAAAAAAAAAAAAAAAAAAATGCTTCTTAAAAAAACTTGTCAAAAAATGCTTAGTGTAAGCAACGAAAAATTTTCTTGTATCAATTGACACCTTTTGTACTAATTACCTGCAAAATTTAACTCACGGTACCTTCCGAGGACCGAACTCACGACCATTGCGTTATTAGCGGGACGTTCTTACCAACTGAGCCAAAGAGCGGCAAACGGAACAGCTTATATTTATTTTAAAATGAAGGCGCCTTGTTTACTAGAGTGACACGAAAACACGATGACCAAGTCAATTTCAATTAAAAACCTTCTGATAAAAAGCGCGCGTGAAAAATGAAATAAAAATAATTATAAGGTTAAAAAAAAAATTATATACCATGTTTTAAATTTTTTGATGAATCATAGAATTCTTATCAATGTGTATACTTTTTACTTTCTCTTACCCTTAAGGTAGAGAAAGTATTGTTTTTGGTTCAAGTTTTCGAACGCGAGATTTTGTTATATTTACACGTTTTGAGGTCCCCTGAATACGAAAATCATGTTTTTAGCAAATGGTCTGTGTGTCTGTGTGTGTGTGTGTGTGTATGTGGGTGTGCGCCTGTGTGTCTGTCTGTTATCAGCATATCTCAAAAACAAATTATGGCAGAAAGTTCAAACTTGGTATTCTAAATGTGTATCATATAGGGATGCTACAGTAAGCTTTTCGTTAAGATCAAGCAAATGGTTCGTGTACAGGGACAATCAAGAAAATTCTAATACATTACGTCTATGGGGGAAATTGCAGGAAAATAGAGTTTAACGTCTATAGACTGCACTAAACCAAATGAAACAAATATATATTTTTTGTAATAGAGACAGTTAACTGGGAAATTTTTTTTGTGTATGTAGGAACCTCGCCTCCCCCCCCCCTGGGCGGGAAGTCCCCCTTCGAGGGGAGTAAATTTTCATGATGGGTATCTTTCAAAAGAACTCGAATATACCTTTAAAACGAATGGTTGAACCATCGATCTGCGATAATTTAAAACAAAGTTATCGATTTTTTTTTTTTTTTTTTTTTTTTTTACTTTTAAAGAGAAAAAAAAAAAAACAGACAAAAAATCGTACTTTTTTTTTTTTTTTTTTCAATATTGAGAATAAAATGGACTTTTTTTTGGAAATTTGGTGTTATACTACTTCTCTAATATGGAAATCATCTGCCTTATCATAAAAGATAATATTTTAAATAATAATTTTAATAAATTATTTTTTAATAACCTAATTATTTTCTATATAAATGTAGGTGCATTAATGAAACGGGGGGTTGAGATTGGCGGTAGCCCCCCTCACACAGAACTAATTATCATATAAAACTCTTCAGAAGCCAAATATGAATTGTTTAACATAGGTTTACATAACACTAATCGTTATCTTACCTGTTAATCTGCAACCTGTAATTATAGTATTAAATTTCAGGGTAAGAGAAAGTCGTGTTAGTGACACAACAGATTATTTTTTTAAATGATAATGCCGTCAATTTTTGTGAAATGCATAATTTAACTTTTTATAATTTTTTAATGTTCACGTTTAATTAAAATTATTTATTTTTATGTCGAAAAAAATGAACTCCTAAATTTTTTTGACAGCATTTAAATTATAGCTAATATTTTAATGACTATTGTAACGTTATTAGGATGTTGTTACATTCATATTTTAATTAATTATAAGAAAACTAATCAAAAATTCGTAATTCAGACTTCGAAGTATTGTATTGCCACCGTGTTGTGAGCAATCCTGAAAGTTTCAAATTTCTAGCTTGACGGGAAGTTAGTTAAAAATTGGTTGCAAGATTTGTTCAAGAGGGAGTGAACAATAGTAGGTGTTTTTTTTTTTTTTTTTTTTTTTTAAAGTGTTTTAATGATCATCTCAAAGCAGGTAAAAATTGGCAAAAAATCAGGTGCATTTTTCATTTAAAATGAAGATGTAAAAGTTTATTATCGGCATTAAATAACATTAGCTTCAAACAACTCAGAGAAGCATGGAGAAATGCATGCAGATTTCACCAGAAGAGTTACATAGCGAATCATATGTATTAGGAAACAAACCAAAGTTATTGATGTTATTCGTTGAGTTAAGTTGAAATGGAGATCGGCTCTGCACTTTGCCAGAAGAAACGATGAGACATGGACCATCAAAGCCCTGTTTTGGGTATCGAGATAAGAAAAGACAACAGTTTTATTAAAGACCTGAAAATTGTAAGTTTAGAAGTGCAGAAGTGAGAGTATTGCAGAAAGCAGGGCAGATTGGAGATACCTAGGAGAAGCGTTCATCCTAAAGCGGATTGATAAAGGCTAAAATGGATGGTGAGGGTGAAATAACATTCGGGCAATTAAAATGTATAATATATATATATATATATATATATATATATATATATATATATATATTCGTTTCGGAAATTCGTTTCGGAATTAATATTTGATACATCAAATATTTTAAATATATATTATGATAATTAAAAAGTATACGTGGTAAAAACAACTTCATTTTATTTATTAATTAAGTTTTTTTGGATTTTTTAAACCAACTTAACTTATTTAACCCTTTGTGGTGCGCTGTCCTCGCTGCGAAGAGTAATTATTAAGATCCAGCTGAAAAAATTCATACCGGAAATTTTTTAGCAAAAATTTAAGTTTATAACTTAGCAGAAAAGACCACTTGTTTTAACCTCGAAATTTAAATTTACTTTGCTTTAATTCGATTTACTTTGCGCCGCAAAGGGTTAAAGGATAGAAATGGAGTTAAAGTATTTCTGTTCTTCGTACTTTCGATGTTAGAATTTAGAAACATACAAGCACAAATTTCCTGTTTTAAAAATAAAAATTTATTCTTGTTTTTACTTTTTTAAATTAAATGTTTTGTAAAGTGGTATATTAATATTTAATTTAATTATTTACATCAAATACGCCTTTTTTATTACAAGAACAGAACACTTGAATATCTGTAATTATTTTTAATTGGTATGCATCAAGAAGGCATTTTGCAATTATGAATGCTTATAATATCTTTATATACAATGTCTGGAAATAAATGTGTTTACATTATCATCTTTACAGTAAAAAAAAACCATGAATAATACAGATTTTCGAGGTAAATTTTTGCCATGATATAAATAAACTAAAGTGAATGCAAATACATTATAAAAATGAATTCGATATTCTTGACCCTTTTTCTACCATTTTATCGTTTCTCAAAATGAATTATTCATAAATTTTAAAGTGTCAAAACGGTTATATGATAAGTATTGAGCGACTGATCGGAACATTTAATGATATATATTGAAGCTGGATAAAATGTTCAAGACAAGAAAAAAGTGCATATCAAGTTCAACATTTTTTTTTTCCTTTAAGAATTTTCAAAATATGTAAAAATATAGCACAAGTATAAGATCATAATATTTTTGTTGCAATTTAACATGGGCATGGATCTGTAATTGCTTGTTGAAATGGAATATATTTCAATGTTTTTCAGAAGCTACATTATATTTACTGTATAAAGAAGGTCATGGTTAATTGTCTTCTAATACAGTATTTCCTAATACTATAAAAGCTTCGTAAAATATGCTTAACGATGCTTGAATTAAAAATAATTGATGAAAATATGTAAGCATTACAAATAAAAATATGAAAGCATTAGTTTTTTTTTTTTTTTTTTTAAAGGATATATTCGTGTTTTCATAACGTCTAATATTTAGTACCAGCGGCAAAAATAACTGCTTTGTTCATATATTTGCATTCAGAATGACATGCCCCGATTGTTTTAGTGTTAATAAATAAAACATACAAACACACTATGAAAATGGTAGTAATTAATATCAATAATATTATACGTGTATGTTATAAAATGTAATGATTGTCAGTTATGGAGTTAATTCGATTTACCTTCAATCACAAATAATTAAAGTCGTTTTACATTACAGAAAGCTATTCATTTTTATCTTTAAAACTAAAAAACACATCTTTTTAAGTAGAACACAATACTTTATTCATTTAGAACCGAAACGAAAGCATTTTAGCGTTGCCATTATCAGTTAACTTAAATTTGCAATAAAATTAAATAAAATAACAATGGATTTGTACAAGTACATTGAGACTACATATTATACGTATATGTTATACGATAATATTATACGTAACGTAATGCGATTATTTGAGAGAGATAAAGAATAAATAAATTTAATCGCATAAAATGGTACGAAATATTTTTATATCCATAAATATTAATCTTTTTCGGTATTCAATTCCTCAATGATGTGACTTTTACATTTGATTATTTCTTATGTATGATATGTTTATAATCAAATACAAAATTTTATTTTGTTTAAAAAAATGTCAGTTAAAGCAATTTTTTTTTTCTGTCAATAGAATGAAGTTATAGGGTAAATCATCATTCTTTCCATTTTTTTTTCTGATTCGTTCATACATTCTTAAGGAAATAAGACTTTAATATTAAATTAAAAAAAATAATAATAAATGCTTTCAGTATTGTATTTTATAAGAAAAGGCTAAAATATGGAAAAGGTAAATGAAAAATTCATTAATTAAGTTCGTTTGTAAATTGATTTCCTCATAATAAACATTTAAATTTTCTTTTTATTTTTTGCAAGGTTTGCTAGTTGAAGAAGATTAGGTAATCAGAAAGAATATATATTAATAACATTAAAGAAAAACGATTCTAATTAACAGCTGAAACATTTCCACCCGTTATAAAAGACAGACGATGAATAATAATTTGTAATTATGAAAGTAGAGGAAAATAATATTGTAAAGGTGCTTTATAAAAGCGATGTAATTTTCTTATTTCTTACCATCTCTTAGATGCTCTAATAATTACGCATCGCTTTATTGTTATTATGAGGAAAGATTTAATTATTGTTGTCTATTATTTCGCAACATGGATCATTTTATGAGTTCGATTTATGGATGTTGATTAGAATACATTCACTTTATAACAAATGTATAGAAGTAACTAATGAAGGGTAATTAAAACACGTTTGAACCATTTTATATTGCGATTTTGGTGTTAAATATACAAATTTAATCATATTATATGCAAATTTAATCATATAAGAAAAGGTATAATTTAGTGTTAATCTCATAAATGAATAAATAGGTATTTAAAATTTGGAATTATTTTTATACAATTTGTAATTTTGATTAAAATGAATTAATTTGAAAAATAAACATATGCAATAAATAATAATTAAGCAAATAGAAAAATTGTAGAAGAAAATAAGCAACGATTGTTTCAGTTTAAAAGAATACAACAATAATGTTTATCAGAAACAAATAAAGGCACGAATGCATCACAAAAACAGTGACGCAGAAAATAAATAAATAAATAAAAATATAAAAATTATGTAAAATAAGAAAAAAAAAAAATATATATATATATATATATATTAATTTTATTATAATTAACTAAATTTAATGTATATTTATATAATTTATATATATGTATGCATATTAAATATAGTAAAAGATTAAAAAATCACAAATAAAATTGTCTAATAAATGCAATGTAATACAATGTAGTATTTTACAGATTTATCAGATTTAACGGTGTGTTAGACAGTGAGGGTCAGAATTGTGCTGGAGAAAAAGCCACCAACTCATTTCAGTTTTTTTTTTTTTTTTTTTTTTAAGTTTTTTATATTAATAAGTGATAGGTAATTTTGAGAATTCCTTCAAATATAGTGACCAACGAAGCGAGTCACAGTAATTCTTTACCGTATACGACCAGTATACATATATATTTGTATAATTATTATTAGGTTATATTTTAAGTACAGCAAAGGCATCCAATGTATAACAGTATACATAATGTAATAGTATACTTATATATTACTAGTATGACAGTAGTACAGTGTAACAATAGACTTGTTATACCAGTATTGGGTATAATAAACACCCAACAGGGTACAGATAGTATATATACTGCTAGTATATATAATCGTATCGCAACCAGCTGGTCCACATGCAGTCAAGTTGAATTAACTATAGTGTCTCATAACAGTCATCTTACACATAAAGCTTGTTAAATACAACTTATAGATTTGTATTATACTATATACATACACTTATATTGTCAAAAACGCAATGTGTAATGTTGCATACGCTTCTATGACTGGAAAGTAAATAACATAATGTGATTAAATTTAGCACACTTTAATAACAGCCTGAAATAACCAGATTTTAAATATTTTTGCAGCATTTTCCAACCTTCTGTTATAGTTTTAAATTATTTTATGTTATGCTGTAAAACATTGTGGAATGCATTTTACGGCAAATAACGTATAAAAAATGCTTTATGCATGTAAAAAATGTATGTTATTTCCATCATTTTTAGTGGAATTTACAGATATTAAAACGTATCAATGATAAATTTCAAAAATAGGTGTTATACATAAGCATTCTTTCCATGGCCTTACATACAAATGTATATTTTGTTTTAATGTTAGTGAAAAGTTTCACGGAATATGAGTGTTTTGAAATGATTTGGATTACCAAACGTAAACCTCATACTAACTTCTGTTTTTTTTTTTTTTTTTTTCTTTTTCTTTTCCTTTTTTTTTTATTGTGTGTGTGTTATGCTTAACAACAGAAACACAATCTGAAATAAGCACTCAGGCTGACAGCTAAAACTTGATTTTTGGATTAGGGTTCCTCAAAAGATGCAATTACTGTAACATTCCAGTTTCCACAAACACATCTAAATAGTAAAAATAATCTATAAAGAAATTTCATTTAATATCCACCAATCTTTAAAAAATAAACACACAAAATAAATCTGCTCCATGTGTCAGCTCAGATTTCCTCAAAAACCTCGTACATGAGTACCCTGTCAATTGATATTAGAAACTTTTTTTTAGGTACTAATACGTCAATTTATAAAAAAAAAAAAAAAAAAAAAAAAAAAAAAAAAAAACTTTACATGGAATTTCACCCCAAAGATAAAATTTTCAGAAAATCTCGTCTTCTATTCATCTTTTTTAATTTCTACATCTACACAAACTACTGCGTCTACAATGTTATTTGAATTTGAAGAAATTACTGGCTATAACTTTCTAATACAAAATATTACCCTTATAAAATGAAAAATGAATAAAAATAAAAGTACTTTTTTAATACCTTCTTGATACCATAAAAATATATTTATTTTCCTCAAACTCACAATAGCCATACATTCAGAACACTGTCACTAACAAGCCTCTACTCCTATGACTAATATGGTAAAAACAAACGACTATTTTCATGTTTGCATATCAATATATAAATATTTAAATAATAAGCCCTGTAATTATATTACATTTAACATATTATAATATGCGCGTTTTATTTGAAATTCGATACAAATTTTTTTTATCTGTAATTGTTGTCACGCACACACACAATCGAAAATTCTGTTACATATTCAAAATTCAGAAAACATTTTTATGTATGTGAACGCAAATTAACATATACATATATTTTTTCCCTTCTAAATAAATAAAGTATCGTAAAAAAAGAAAAAATAAATAAATACAGGGTGTCACTAAACTTCATCAAATGCACAATTTATTTTTAATGACATAGTTAGAATGTGTCGTAGGATTTGTAATTAGACACTTATGCTTTACACTATCCTTCATTTGAACAATACTTAGACATACATCAGCATTTTTTTCTTAAAATAATAAGAGTTTTGTTTAAATTTAAATATATACTACCGTAATTTTCGGCGTATAGTTCCCAGCGGACGATAATCCGCAACTCTTAGTTTTTAAAAAATATATAAAAAATATATATAGATAAACAATATCGGCAGATTTTCCGCGGTAATCTGTTACTGAAAAAAAAAAAATGAAAGTCAAACTGAGCCAATATTTGTTTGCTATAAAGGGTAAAATTACTCACATTAAACTCTACAAAAACGCTAAAATACATAGCCCTTATAATTTTTAATGTTAAGATAATTTAAAATACCTCTGTTCTGGTTGAAAAACACACTTTTCGAGACGGTGCTCCCCCTTGTGGCATAGTATATGTCTGAATTTTCCCCCTTTTCCCTACCTATCTAAAAACACACCTTTTCAGCGTTGTTTTTTTATCTTTGTAAGGTAGCTCTTTTCTATTTGTTCTATGTAATGATATGATGCTTTAAAAATGAATTATTGTGATCAATCCCAAAATCAGACAATATGCATTTTAATAAACAAGCAAACATCTAATTTTGAACACCCAATAAAATAAAAGTTAAGCACAAGATAAAAATATTACAGTTTTTGATGGCACCCTCTGTAAGTGAAAAATCAAACTCATGTTTTATTTTTGTTTAAAATAATGAAAGATTTAAATTACAACTATGGCTCAGGTAAATAGTTACCATATAATACGCATTAACGTATAATACGTGCCTCCTACATGCACACTTTTTTATCAGATAATTCGCGAATAATTCGCCAAAAATTACTGTAGTTAATAAAGTAATACACAAATTATGTGGAGCATCCTTTTTTTCTATGGAAAATTACAGCTAATAGAAATACATAAAATATTTTAAGAAAACGATTAAAAATATTAACATTTCTAAAGAGATTGTAATAAACTACGTTTGGAAAATCGTATAAAAATGTATATGCGAGCTAATCCAATATCTTAGTCTTTGGAATGCGTTTTAAAGTACATTCTTTAAAAATTATGGATAAAGTAATAAGAAATCTTCACTAGATTTTTTCTACTATGCTCTAGACACTTTTAATATAATTCTTTTCTCACTGGGGATTATTAGAGAAGCCATACTGGGAAATATCATTATCACACTCAGAGAATATCATAATGGCTTTAAATGAGATGTGTGAATCCCATGAAATATAAAAAGATATTGTAGAATTGGGTGAAATATTAAAAATGAAGTGGTTTTCTTAGAGAAACAAATTCATAAAAAATGAGATGGTACAACTTAAAATATTTCATTATCTATACATACACATACTTGCCAACCTAACCAGGAAGATTGTTAGCCCCGCCCCTTTCCGCCTAATTTTTTCACACCCGTCTTTTCTTAGAGTAATTTTCTTCTTATTTAATCGTAAATATATTTGAAGAAAATTACTCTAAAAATTAAGTGGTGTATGAAAAAGGGCGGGAACTAACAATCTTCCAGGTTAGGTTAGCAAGTTTGCATACATATGGATTTAATGATAATATATTTTCATACAGCGAATAAGGGTGTAATCAGAGAAAAACACTGGAACCTAATTATTAACTGAATGTTTAACACATTTTTTGACTCACTCATGTCTTGTCTTGTTTTATTAATTATTTGCATAAATGATTTTTTTTTCAGTTCTTGTGGCTTTTAAACCTGCTTTGTTTGATTGTCGCTACACTGTTTTATAAAAAAAGAAAATGTTGTTAAACATTTTTTCTGAATCTCTTCTAAGTTCTGAACATAATAGAAATTGATTTTTTAACCATTTCAGCGCTTGCCATTTTTCGGTATATCTGTTTAATGCTTCATAAAATTAATACTATGCTTAATAAAAATATGAGAATTTAATACTGTACACTACACATATTTATTAATCTTATTTGCCCGAAAAAAGCAACATATATTTCAAAATTTAGCCACACAAGCCTTTTATTTTGACTATGCATGTCATTGATGGCAGATACAACAATGTGTTCCAATTAACATATGTACAGCTAAAGCTTACACTGACTCTGGTCAGAAAAAGACGGACTTAACGCTAAAAGGGTTTTAAACATCACTGTTTAACTTGTAGTCATTTAGCTTGGATGAGCAAAGTGATCGGCCTAGAGACAGTGTTGGACATAATTTATTAAAAAGTAATTGAAATACAATTGAAAAACAATTATAATTATTTTACTGTCAATCGATTAAAAGTAATTGATTACAAATAAATTGAATAAGTAATTCAATATATTTGTAATAAATTACTTGTTAATTGATTGACAGTAAAATAATTATAATTGTAATTTTATTGTAATTCAATTACTTTTTAATCAATTATGCCTAACACTGCCTAGAGATAATAGTTTTGAATACTTGGTTCAATTCTAAATTTTAAGTGGATGACGACGTTATAAAACCTGTTCGAAATGTGTCTTTTTAATGATAAAATTGACAGTTGAAAAAAATAATAAGAAGAAAGAAAGAAAAGAAAAGAAAGAAAGAAAAGAAAAAGCGAAATTGTATCCATGTGCGGAGTTTTTATTTTTTTTTTTCTCCTTGGTGTATGCCCAATATCGCAATATATGATTAAAAATTAAAGAAGGGGATTTGTGAATAAATATTTCTCTGTATTATTTATTAAATATCTTAAATATTATTATAATATGACAAAAATGTGCTGATTTAAAACGGAATAAAGTTATTAATGATTTTTTTTTTCAAGTAAAAGAAAGCAAAGTGCAAAGAACCTTGCAAAGAATAAATTTGTACGTCATTATCTGTCGTTTAGGTAATAATAATTTTATCATAAATCCTACACTGGCATGTAAACAATGCATAACTATCAGTGAGATAATAAGTTTATTAAAATAAAAAGTGTAAAATTGACTTTAAAAGAAACAATTTAGACTAATTAAATTAAATGCAGGGATGGAACACGGGCGCAGAATTCATACCGGAATCCGTTTAAGAAATTTCTCTACTTATAATATAGTTGATTTAAGAAGTAGAAAATTTTCTTACATCGATAGTGGTATGAATTCTGCGCCCGTGTTCCATCCCTGTAAATGCCATTTTTCTAAAATATTTCATTTTTACTCCAACCGAATATAGGGATTTTTTGTTTGTCAACTTTTATTCTTTTTTTTTTTTTTTTTTTTTTTCAAAATCGCTTAAATTTGCGACTAAAAAATAATGATAATTCTAATATACAAACCACGTGATTTATCGCTTAGAATAACACAAAAATTGGAAGACTGGCAAATTTTAAAGTATTAATATATAGTGGTCTGAAAAGAAAAGAAAAGAAAACAAATAATAAATCCTATAATATTTTAATTATCCTATTAAAATTATAATTTTGGACCGATTTTAAAGATTTCTGGAGTTATAATCGTTATCTATAGCTATGTTTTTTTTTTTTAACATTTGTTTGTATTTGCTTAAAATTCGCGATTAAAAAAAATAGTCATAATACTCCAATAAAGAAACACGGGAATTAGCAGTTGAGATCAGCAATTACGTTTGAATTTCTTAACTGTAATTGTCTGAGCTCAACTAGTGGCTTACTAGCCTGCAGTTTATAAAATATCAATGTACATTTAGCTTACAAAATCATAGCTTAATTGCTTAAAATAAAAATAAAAATAAATATATTTTCCTTTTTCTTTTATTTTTGAAGCATTCTTCAATACATAATTCGAATTTCAACTCCACAAATCAATACATATCAATACATATTATTAATACATATCATTAATACATATGATTATCACACATACTAGGCGAGACGTATTAATCCTGGACGACAGGACCCATGCCCCAGACCGCCCGATTCCCGCTGTTCGATGTATTTTTCTAGTCAATTTTGCTCTTTTATTACTTCCGGTGTGAGCCTGTTTTCCCTGTTTTTTTTTTTTTTTTTTTAACACACTTGACTTTGTGAGTTTTCTTGCTTTTCTTCCCATGCTGTTTCTATGGGGTTTTTAGCATTTTCCCTCTCTTTTCCTGCATTCTAAAGTGGCGGTGGTTCCCGCCCACCCCCGCCGAAACACATAGTAGGCGAGACGTATTAATCCTGGACGACAGGACCCATGCCCCAGCCCACCCGATTCCCGCTCTTCGATGTATTTTTGCTCTTTTATTACTTCCGGTGTGAGCCTGTTTTCCTTTTTTTTTTTTTTTTTTTTTTTTTTTTTTTAACACACTTGACTTTGTGAGCTTTCTTGCTTTTCTTCCCATGCTGTTTCTATGGGGTTTTTAGCATTTCCCCCCTCTTTTTCTGCATTCTAAAGTGGCGGTGGTCATCAATACATATCATCAATACATATCAATACATAATTCAAATATCAGCACATGGCAAGCTTCTTTTTCACCTCTTAATGTGATAATTTAAAAATAAAATGCATATTATGCAAAAGTAAAAAATCAGAAAATGTAAATTAACATTAACATTGCTAAAATATATATATATATATATATATATATATAATTATGGCAATTATTTCTTCAACTTTTTAAATTTTGACATTATGTTAAATTGTTTCGAGAATGTTTTTTAATGTAGTATAATTTTCAAAATCATTATAAATTTTATAGTTTTACCGTTAATTATAATATGTTTTTTTTTTCAACGATGCTTTATGCTTTTTATTAATGAAAAAATTTAGGAAAGGGCTAAGAATTTAGTTTATAAATCCTAAAAAAACTATTTTCTGTTACTTAACAGCTAATAAGAAAAATGTTTTATAAAATGACTTAAAATAATGAAATTCTGTTAATTAAAAACACCCACTTTAATAACAAAATTACGAAGGTAAACATTTTGAACAAGTAAGTTAATTAAAATAAATAAACTCTCCATCGATAAACATTAACTTAGCGTAAATTTGTAAAGTTCGGTAATATTTTTAAAGGAAATTGCTAAAAGAGCTCTTGATTAGTTTTTTCATATAATAGTCAATTTTTTTTTTTTTTTTTTTTTTTTTTTGCATACCTTAAGCTAACATAAGTGTTGAACAATGCATCTATTTATATTATTAACGTGATTGTTGGAGGTAGTATGTTTATTAATTATTAAAACAATGCCCTCTCCTAAAGATACATTTTTTTATATAAATCAAAATATGTTATTAGATAAAATTAAATGAGTAAAAGATTGTAAATTAAAGTATAATTTATTATAATACAATTTTAAAAAGTTTTAGTAAGTAAAAATTATTATCATATACACATACATCATTGGTTTAGTTTTTTTTTTTTTTTTTTTTTTTTTTTTTTAATGATTAATTACATATTGTTTAAATATATCTGATGCTGTGCACGATTTTCTTTTTCCAAAATCTCTGAATTTTGTAACAACATTTGAATATTATTATTATTCGTAGTAGTAGTATTTATTGGGTTATTCGGAAAGTAATTTCCTTTTTCTCACCACAGAACTTAATTGTATTTTTTTCACACCATATTCACAATTAAGCTGCGTTACCATTATATGTTGTGACAGCTGATATAGCTTGTGAAAAAGTTTGTTTTATTCTGCTCAATAGGTTTTGATTGGTGCCCTATAAAATAAAGAAAATCGGAAAAAAAAAAAAAAAAAAAAACATTTTCGGCATATTTTGTTTTTGCTATCAAAAAGGCGAAAATACTGTACAAACAAGAAAAAAATATGCGATGTGTAAACAAAAAAATTATTTAAATAACGCAAGTCTCAAAACTGGTTTACCAAATTCTGTTCCGGAAATTTTCAAGCTGAAGATGCATTACTTTCTGTAAAACTAGTTTATGCTAATGAAGACAAAATAAAGTACTGATTTATGAAAACTACCAAATAGCAACTCGTGAGATCACTAAGAAACCGTTAAAAGTGGAAAATATATAATTCAATAAAATATTTATACAATATAAGAAAATCGTCTTTCAATTTCAAAGAAAAAGTTATTTTGCGAACAACCCAATACTTAAACTGTTGTGTTCTGTGTTATATGTTAGAATTGGAACAACCGCACTGTTTAAAATTTGAACAAAAACTAGTGGCAATCTGTTATCTTAAGTCTTATGTAAAATAACAGAGAAAAATAAATAGAGATGTTAAAAAATCTACTTTATATATGCACTTTAATGACTGCAATATAAATTTAATCAATTATTGGCGAGAAGATGCTTGTGACGTAGAATGCGGTTTCTGAAGCAGAAACATTCATTTTTAATTTTTATTGAGCTTGAATAATAAATGTAGATAAAAATACAGAATAAAAGTTGAGAATCTCAGTTATTTACTTTCATCTAAGAACTATTGTAAATTTACAGAAACTCTGGATACTTGTTTCATTAGATTTACAGAAATTTGTACAATGCATAGATATAGTAATAAGGCATAGATTTATTATAGAGGGAAAAAATGTAATTTCTTTTCACTTGGGAAAAGACAGCCATTTTACCTCCTAACGGTAATTTTTCCTCAAGTGAATAATACACACGGGAATACACACATATAATTTAGCAAATAAAATACAGTCGAGCGCCGATTATCTGAAAGTTGATTACCTGAAATGTCCAATTAACCGGATCGACCAACGAGCATTTTTTTCTTTCCCGCTCTTCTTCCGCCCCCCTCCCCCCCCCCCCAAAAAAAAAAATCCCACGAAAATCAGTTTTTATCTTCAGATTCGCTAAAGACGAAATCGCTCATTTTGTCCCCCGCCCCCATCCGCTCGCTTTCTTCTGCCCAGTTTCCTTGAGGGGGGGGGGGTGGAAAAGGCTGAATGAAAGTATAAGGATTTTTCTTTTTCCAAGAATTAGAGAGGGTAGGAATATGCGTTTCCTGATTCATTTTGCTTTGACAGGCTTCGTCACGGAATCAGCACACGGACTCCACAATGGGCGGTTTAGTGCATCGGTGATAACAAATGCAGTGTCAATTGTGTCGGACCATGTGAATGGAATGAGGGGACGGGGAATGTTCTTTCCAGATATTTAATCCAGATATTTAATTTTGGCGATAAAGGACAATCGACCACTTTCGCATAGTAACCTTTAACCTGCGGTTGCGAAACGGGAATGAAATTCACTTCAAAGTCGAGTGCGAAGTTATTTTTCACGCTAATAGTTATACGCTATTTTTCTAATAAGTTTTGTAGGTTAGGAGAAATTTTCAAACATGTCTGGAAAAAAGTAATAAAATTAACTTCTAAACACGCCATTTGTAATATGCTAAATAGACACTACTACAATTTCCAGTTCTAAGCCTGGAAAAAGGGTGAAGGGAAGTTACCTAAAAAACATTGACTTGGCCGTTTTATAAATTGTCCAATTATCCAGAATTTTCGTTAACCGGATCGGCCTCTGTCCCGACTGGTCCGGATAATCGGCGCTCCACTGTATATGAATAATTTATGTATTAAAGGTGAATGGAAAACTCCAGATATAGTTTAAAATTTAATTTCTGTTTCTTCCTCCTTTATAACTATATCTATTAACTTATTTAATATTTAAAGTTAATTTATCTATATATATATATATATATATATATATATATATATAATAAATCTAGCGGGATTTACTTACACCACTGATAACTATATTTGAAAGAATTTTGAAAATCGCACACTACTTACTAATATAAAATACTAAAAAAAAAAAAAAAAAAAAAAAACATTAAATATGGACAGTAACAATTTCGAAATAATAAGAAAGCAATATATTATAAAATTATATTTTTTATTAATTTGTCAAATATAACTTACTTATAAAAACCTATTACCTTTCCTTTTATCATTTTATTAGTACAGTTGAAAGCCGCGCAATACATCGGCATTTTGAAAATTCACCAACACTCTATTCTATTACAATTGCCGAGTTTCAAACTACTAACGGCTATTGGCAAAAAAAAAAAAAAATTTCGGCTTCAAAAATCTTTGCTTGATAACATGTGGATGATACATCTATATAAATTACTATATCTATGGTACCAACTGTCTACAGTTAGAATTTTGTTATTAAGTTGTATAAATGCTCGAAAGCATCTAAACATTCATGATAAAAAAAATAATGCAAATATTTTTATTATTTTTGTGTTATAAACAGCAATTATGCAAACAACATAAAAACTTGCGCAAAGAATATAATTAAAAACTCATTTACTTCTTTAATAATATAAAGGTTAAAATGAATCCAGAATTTTAATTTATTGAAACTGACATATGACTTTTCAAATTTAGTTATAGTCACATGATCCAATAAAGAAATTATGCAAAAACTTTCATTAGAATAAAAGTTTTAAAGAATGAACAATGTTAAAATTAATGATAATTAAAAATAATGGTATCTTTATTTCAGCAATACTGCATTATTATTATTATTATTATTATTATTATTATTATTATTATTATTATTTTTTACAATCACGCAAAATTAAACTAAAAGTATGAGTTTTCTTTCTTTCTTTCTTTCTTTTAACATTGTGCCATTTTTCTTTATGTGTCATTGAAAAGATAAAAAATATAAGATAATCAACTTTATCCTTAATTGCGAATTTATGGTACATATTGTGTCAATTTGTATCAAGATTTATTATAATTTTACGTTATTTTTAATTTATTATATTTAAATTTTTGGCTTATAGATTCAATGAGAAACTATATAAAAGGAACATCAAAAGAAACATTGTCATTTCTTTTCATACATATATACAATATTTGAGCTATAAATATTAAGAAATAATTAAAGGTCATTTATTATGATTAGACACTGGAAAACCTGTTAAAAACATGTGCTTTATTTGAGTAATCTTTTAGAATATTTACACAGTAAAAAATAGGTTCTTAAAAATAAGTATATATTGTCTCAAAATAGCCCAGTAACAATATATACTTACATTTGAAAACTCATGTACTCATTTTTGAGTATATTGACATGTTCAAAAATGGCGTTGACCAATAAGAATCCCAATATCCACATGTTCGACACGTCAGTGTACTCAAAAAGGGATACATTGGTTTTCAAATTTGAGTATATATTGTTTCGGTGCTATTTTGAGACAATATATACTTATTTTTAAGAACCTATTTTTTACAGTGTATACAGGAAATTAACGTAAGATTTCGTAATATCTAATGTGACTTGATAATTTAAAGTAGTCCATAAACATTACACTGTGAAAAAAGTATGTGGCTTACATCTAGAATCTAAATTGTGGCTCAAGTAAAAATAGTTCCATGTCATTATAATAAGTTATAGTCCCTTTTGAAAGTGAGTTCTAGAAAGCTGTATTAGAATTATAGAGCGTCTTCGTATATTATCGAGGGGGTCAAACATAATTAAAAATCTCTGTAAATAAATGCGAACATAATATTCGAGTTCCAGTAACAATAATTGTATTTTATAGCCCAAATCCAGTCAATCAATGAGAATTTATCGCAATAAAAACGATTTATAATATTCATAGTATTGTTTCACATTCTAGAAAAGTGTAGAGTAGAAATTCTGGATCACTTAGTCTATCCAGGTTATTTGTTTACCTTATGCACTCAACTCAAAAAATTTTGTTTCTAGTTCAGGAATTTAGAAAATGACCACTTATTCGTTCTAGATGAAAGCCGTATTTTTTTCCCCCCTCCGTGTATACGATTTTTTATTTTATCTTTCCTTCAACAAACAAAAAATACAATTTCCTTCAACAAACAGAAAATATCAATTTGTTAAACGGTTACAAAAATTATTAAATTATATCTAAAGCTTTTAATTCAAGTATAATATAATGAACTCTTATTTTTTTATTTCCTTAAGACAACTCTTGATCAAATTTACACTTAAATTTTCAATAACTTAAAAAATCATCGATAACTGCTGTATTAAATATAATTTAGAAGTCCTTCGTTATGCTCAGATTCACATGCCAGTTTCATTCGCACTTTACACATTTAATTGATTTTCCTCGTCTGAGAAACATGTACATGGAAGCATGAATTTAAATTTCGAAATTAAAACAATATATTATGAGCTGAGCTTTTATTAAAACATTTATCACTCATAGAGACTGATTCCTTATGAAAATATCGCAATATTCGTTTCCACATGCATTGAAAATGTACCCAATTCGTACATAAACGTGGATATTTCCCTTTAACTTTATCATGTAAATATATATATATATATATATATATATATATATATATATATATATATATATATATATATATATATATATTATGAAATACATGCTACTGTTTATGTAAATGTTTGATCATTTTTCTGCCTTATCCATTTAAGTTATTGTCTTTTCCATATTATTTTATTCATTTTATTTTATCGATCTATTATTTAGCCATATATGTGCTTTTTTATTAAACTGTCTGCCTAGGGGGAGAGTTTGATCAATAAAAGCATGCTTTAACCCCACACATATGTCTCAAGTCATATGGGGCATTTTTGACAGTTTAAGTCATTTATTTTATGTTTTTGCAGTTAGTTTTACTTATGAATTGTTTCACATTAATTAATTTTCTCGTCAGTTTTTCTTTAGTTATTTTTGTTACTTATTTACAACTATTATGCCTGAAAACATATATTATAATTTCACACACACACACACATATATATATATATATATATATACATATATATATATATATAAGACACTCAATAATAAGCACTACATCCTTTTAAAATCATTAACTGTCACATTGATTCTTTTAGAATAACAGATTTCTAAAGGTCGTTTTGTAAGTGTTTTTTAGTCATGTTATCAATTATTATTGTTGATTGAAATTATCATTTGCTTAAAAAAATTCTGTAATCTGTATGAGTTTTTGTTTTGAAACACAGTATAAAATCTGCTATGTTCTAGAATATTTGGCAGAAACTCAATCTGAATTAATTTTTTTTTAAATGCTTTAATCTATATATATAAAAGAGCTGAGTATGTCTGTGTGTGTGTGTCTGTCTGTCCGCTATAGAACCCTAGGCCGTTTCACCGAGCGGGACCAAATTCGGCACTGTTAATGTTTACGACCCGAGAAACTCAACGCCGCAAAAATGAAAGTTGTAAATTAATTAGTTTTTGAGATATTAATTAAAATGTCCACTCATGTCTAATCTAAAAGCGATCTCAATGACTGAAAATTCACGCCATTGCATCATAATGCCACACGACCGTCTGCCATGAAAAAGGAAATGATTGTAACCGATCAAGATATCACACGTTTTGTAGTGGGGAGAAAAATTGCAATTTTCAAATTTTCATTCACGTTACATTTGAATTAATATTCGGCCCAGACAGCATATTATAAAGCTACTATTCAATTTTCATGAAAATATGTGGATAAACAAAAAAATTAGATTAAATTTTGTTTTATATGTTGCACTATTTTAAATTGTTTTAACACCCGATAATTTGATTCTGAATATTTTTGAAAGTGTAGAATTATTAGAAAGGGCTTGGTGTGAGGGGTGGGGGGGGGGGGCGAAGGAAAAAAAAAAGAGTTACAGCGTTTGGTATTATTAGATTTTAAGGAAATATAAAACGATTGCGGATATTTTCAAGTGTAAAATTATTAGAAGGGACGGAAAGGGGGGGGGGGGGGGTAAGGGGCAAAATCGTTGAACAGGAACGGTTGTTTCGGAGAAAACAACGGAAAACCCAGAACGCCTTTGTTTTGTTGAGTTGATACACATTTTAAAGTACTTTTACATTATCGAAAATGGAATTCGATATTTCACCAGATTTGCACGTTTTAAGGTGTCCTGATTAGGTTTTCATTATCGAAAGTTTTCACCAGATTTACACGTTTTGAGGTGTCCTGAATCAGTTTTCTTTTATATCTCAGCTACAAATTAAAATAATTTCATAAGTAATATATCATTTGAAAGATTTTTTGATTTGGAATCGAACAGTGGAATGCAGAAATTTGTACCGCCAGATGGCGCTGTAATATTTTAAAATTTCAATATTTCAATTTCTAATTATGATTAAATTATTTTCAATACATCATTTGAAAGTTATTTGAAAGTTCTTTTAAATTATCGGAAGTTTTCACCAGATTTACATGTTTTGAGGCGTCCTGAATCAGTTTTTTTTTCTATCTCAGTTATTAATTAAAAAAAGTTCATAAGTAATACATCATTTGAAAGCTTATTTCAGTTGAAACACATTTTAAAGTACTTTTACATTATCGAAAATGGAATTCGAGATTTCACCCGATTTACACGTTTTGAGGTGTCCTGATTAGGTTTTCCCTTGTATCTCATCTACTAATTAAAATAATTTCATGAGTAATACATTATTTGAAAGCTTTGTTGATCTGGAATGGAACAATAGATTACAGAAATTTCTGCCGCCAGATGGCGCTGTAATTTTTTTTAATTTCAATATTTCAAATTCTAATTATGATTAAATGATTTCTAATGCATCATTCGAAAGATATTTTAAAGTTCTTTTATATTATCGAAAGTGGAATTCGAGATTTCACCTGATTTACAATTTTAAGGTGTCCTGATCAGGTTTTCTTTTGTATCTGAGCTAATTAAGTAAGACCGTTCAAAATTAGTATATGTAAGTTAATTAGGAGGGGCTGGAAGGGTTGGGAAGGAATAGGTGCGCAGCGCGCATGGGTTTGGGACCCGGTGTGAATTTTTACCCGATGCTAAATGATATATTTTTTAATTCCTTTTCTTAAGAATGAAAGTTTATGAGTGATAACATGGAATTTTGAGAATTCATAAGGATGGTGAAGGAGTACGTCCGCGCAACACACGGGTCTATGCTGCCGAACGCAGTGGGGACCCGTGCAACATTTTTCCCGGTGAGAATTTTTTTTTCTCTTCTTTTATCACATTAATTATTATTTCTTTTATTCATTAATTATTGTGATTCATTTAAGAATAGTGACCAGTGAAGCGGGCGTAGCCTGCTAGTTTCTATATAAAAGTAAAGGAAAAAAAAAATCGAGTATGCGGTGGACACCACATAATTTTCTTCGATATTTTCCTATGAAAAGTAACACAGTAAAAATATTTTATTAAACTTTTTTATTTATTAAATTTATCTCCCAAGATGGAAACACGTGCCTTTAATTCTACAGAAGTAGTATAATATAAATGTCGAAAGAAAGTCATTTTTATTCTCTATATAATATCTTAAATATATATATATATATATATTTTTTTTTCCTCTCTTAAATATGAAAAAAAAAAAAAATGATAACTTTATTTTAAATTATCTCAAATCTATACTTCAACCATTCGTTTAAAGTTATTGACGAGCTCTTTCGAAAGATATTCATAATTAAATTTTATCCCCCTCGATGCGAGAGAAGAAGCTCCTACACATACAATATTTTCCCTAGTTGCCTATCACTATTATGAATATTTTTCTTTCTTTCTTTTTTTTTTTTTTTTTGTAATAGTTATTAAAAAGTATTCCTCTCTATGAACATTAATAAGAAATTTTGTCATACCACCATATTAAAAATTTAGTAAAAACACGATAGCAACGTCACCTGTTGTGCGATTTTCACTAAAAGTTGATAAGCACTAGTATATATCAAGGTGTAACTACAGATCGAAATTTATTAAATTCTGTGCAGTATTTCCTGAGATACAGTTGCCAAAAAATTATGCCATGCACACATACACACACACACACACAGACGGACATACAGACATTTTCTACAAATGGTCAAATCGTGTTCTAGGCCTCCCAAACCTTTAAATTTTACTAAATATTTTATGAATCCAATACTTTCTATTTTATATTGAAGAAAGTAAAAAAAATAAAAAAAATATATAAAAAAAAATATAAAAAAAACTTTGTATGTAAAGAATTAAAAACTTCTTCACACACCATAAAATTAAAGAAGGCATTACCGGTTTCGAAAGGACGTGGCATTTCTTCTTCAGGTGCAAAATACATGCTACTGCATTTTAGGCATATGTAAGACTGAAAGCAGGGCAAAACCTGAAGTGGGAGGAGCAACACCACAAACCAATAGAAAGCAGCCTGTAAAACCTTAATAATTAAATTAATTAATTAATTAAGGTAAAAATTAATTAAGTCAATCAAAAAACAATTAAGTAATAAATAAAGTTAAATATTAAGTGTTTAAATAAAAACAAATTTAAAAAATATGCAAATTAATTATTTAAAAATCCCTATCCTCCGTATTTTGTTTTTTGTTTCCCTTGATTCCTGTTTTTTTTTTTTTTTTTTTTTTTTTTTTTTTTCCCGTCTTTCCATCTGATTAGTTTTGCAGACTGCTTTCTATTTATTAGTTGTGTTGCTCCTCCCCCTCCAGACTTTGCCCACCGGTAGTGCTTTCCTTAATTTTATGGTGCTTGAAGAAGCTTTTAAATTGGAATTTTGACTGTGCACCATATTTTTAATTTAACACTGCTTATGCACATTTTCTTCATAAGGAGAATTTAAAAAAAAAAAAAAAAAAAAAAAAAAAAACCTTGATTAAATATTTAGAGGTCAGAATGAAATGTAAAAGTGTAGTGTGAGCGAATGAAGTTAAACTTAACAAAATAGTGACTTTCTTTCTTGCTTTCTTTCTTTTTTTTTTCTTTTCTTTCAATTGTACTTCTGTTTTTGTAGTGGTAGAACGGATTTCATTAAGTGACAAACGAAAATAGATGCAGTGATTAGTAATGCGTTTTCCGTTTTTTCTACTTTTTAACATTATATTTTAGGATATTTTCACATTATATTGTATTCTTCATAAATCATTAGAATTTATTCTTTCAATTATTTTAAATTCAATACGTGAATATACACTGCAGTGTATATTCACGTTGTGTCAGTTGTGGATTGTGTCAGTTGTGTCAGTTGTGTCAGTCGTATTATGTCAGTTGTGGATTTTTTTCCCATGGGAAAAAAATCCACAACTGACATCTAGAATCTAAATTTTACCTGACTCTAGTAAAAATAGTTCCATGCCATCCTTATAAATTCTAGTTCCCCATTAAAGCAAGTTCTAGAAACTCCTATCAGAATTCTGGAGCGTCTGTCTATATTATCGAAGTGAAATTTACTTAAAAATCTCTGCAAATAAATGGAAACACAATAGGTGAGCTTTAGCAAATATAATCTTGGTTTATGATCCAACTGTAGCAAATCTAGCAAAAATTTCGCGCAATACAAAGAATTCATAATATTCATAACATTCTTACATTCTTAAAATTGTTTCACCATCTAGAAATGTATAGACTAGAAATTCCGGTTCATTTCGTCTATTCAGCTTATTGGCGTATCTGATACGCATGTCTCGGAAATCCCCATTTCTAATTTAGGGATTTAGAAAATTACTACTTATTAGTTCTAGATGAAGGCAATATACATTTTTTTTTTTTCTGAAACTACTTAAAAATTTATACAAGAATAATATATTTTATACAGGATTAATATCTGAAAGAATCTGCGAAAATTTAGAAAAAAAATCTATAAAAATTTATGCAAGAATAATATGTAACTGTGTTAAAACTTTTCAGTGCCAACTCATTACATCAACATATGTACAACATTAAAACTGTCTTAGTTACTAATCTTAATTTTTTTCTCAAGTGATTAAGCAAAACCTTTTCTTTAAGCCTTATTCACTGTTCATTAAAACTCTGCACAAAGAAACTTTCTTCACAAAATTTAAAGATAGTAAAGTATAGTCATTAGTAGCGCTAAAGTTCTTTTTCAAAGACTACAAAGAACAGTTTAGAATCAAGTGGACAAATAAATTAGCATCATCACATAAGAGGAGATCATTTGATATCTATTCTTTTTCCCTTAAAAGTATCATGTTTTTAAATACTAATTTTCAAAAAAAGAATCTTATATAATATAAAAGTAAAAAATAAAAATAAAATAAATAAAATAAAATAAAATAAATAAATAAATGTTAAATGATTATTGTGGTTACAGAAATTAGTTATGTTGTAAAAGCTATGATTTTATTATTTCCCTTTCTTTTTTTTTTTTTTTTTTTTTTTATTACTTTTGTTCAACAACGGTTTTTCGTAAAACGTCAAAAAAATGAAATTTACATACAATTAATATTTTACAATTTTTTATCGCGTTTCGTTTTTTTTTTTTTTTAACTGCTTTTGAAATATATATATATAATACCTGTTTTGCAGATTTCTATTCTAACCTTTCTGTAAATTCTGTACATCGCAATATTGGGAAAAAAAAAAAAAAAAAGTTAAGATTTGTATCCCTGTAATAGTTAAATTTGATTATTCAAAAAAAAAAAAAAAAAAAAAAAAAAAAATGATTGCCACATTTTGTAAATATTTTTAATAATCATGTAATATTAAATAAATATTAAAAACTGAAAACATTTCTGATATATATATATATATATATATATTGTATTTTTTTTTCTTTTTACGTGACAAAACTGTAATGCTTTTCTGATATTATAACCAGTAGAATATTGAAAATATTCACTGAATATAAGAGTTTAAATGAGAATTTACAAAACTTTCTGACATTTTCTATTTAAACATTCATTCAATAATTTATTTTTTGCAATATTGTTATAGTTTATATATGATAAATATCTATAATGTCAGAAACTGTATGATATCAATTAATTTCACAAACAGTAAAATTTTCAAATAAAAATCAATTAAAAAAAAAAAAAAGAATCAATTGAGTTACTGCACGCATTTGTACGGAAGAATAAATTAAAATAAATCTGTTGTATTAAGTTAAATTCTGTTCTGTTTAGAATTTTATATCCATTATTTAGAAAATAAAAATATGTTTACGATTTTTTTTAAATTTATTTATAGAATATTCTTCAAAATTTTGAAAATAATTAACTATTCTGATTTCAATTTAAAAACAAAAAAGAAGAAGAAAGAAAGAAATTAGCGTTTTCACTTGTAATGGGAAAAGAAAGTTTAAAAATATATACGCAATCAAATTTCATTCAGCTTGAAAAATATCGTACCTCACAAAATGTGAATTAAAACAATTAGACGGTAAATGTATATTTTCTTTTGATAATTTCACTTGCGATATTTCGCAGTTTATTTCGAGTTGGAAGAAATTCACTAGTTATTTTTATTCTAATTGTTACTTATCAATACTATTCAAATCTTTAATTGATTCGAAGACTAAAAATTTTATTCTAAGCAATTAAGAAGGAAAGTGAATCGGTTCATCTTTAAATATACTGTTAAGAAACAGAACTTTCGAACGAAAAGTTTTTTCTTAGAGTAGAGTAAATTTCTTTTGCAAAAATTTTCTGCTCATACCTTTTACCCTTGAAACAGAAATTATTTTTTTTTCTGTAACAGCTTATGAATTAACCCTTTCAGTCACAGTGTTCCCGCTGATGGAACACCTAATTTAATTCTCAAGTGCAAAAACTCATCCCGGAAAATTTTTAGCAAAAATTTACATTTATAACATACAGCAGAAAATGCCTTTTTTTTTAACGTGAAAATTTAAAATTTCTTTTATTTTAATTATGTTCGTAAATTCCGGTGGCAGTGTAATTTAAATGATCCGAATTACCTTGCTCCGCAAAGGGTTAAAATACTCTGGAATAAATTGAAATGTTGGGATCTATGCAACTTTTACGAGTTTTTGTTGTCGATAATGTTTACTTATAAAGCGATTTATTTATTAAATTAAATATTACTTGAATTTAAGAAGGTTTACTTACAGATGTTTCAAACCGAAAATTTCTCTAAAAGGGAAAATGCTAATTTTTTATTTTTTAAATATTTATGATCAGCTATGTGTCTAAAAGCCATTTTTAAAATTAGTCTAGTAATTTTTAAAATAAATTAAGTAGTGAACGTTAAAGGGTTAAAAATAAAATATATTACAGAATAATCATTAATTTTTTGGAAATATAATCAGATACTCTGATTTCAGTCCAGAAGAAAAAATATAAGCATTTCCATCAGTAATGCAAATAGACACCTTTGAATTATATACGAATCAAATTTCATTTTATCAGAAGAAATGACCCTGTAGCACAAAAAATAAATTGAAGCAATAAGACATTATATTATCGTTTCTTTGATAATATCACTTGCATTATTTCGCAATTCATTTTCAATTTAAAAAATCATAACTTATTTTAGTTCAAATTTGTTATTATCAATACTATTTAAATTTATACTTGCTTTAAAGTGTAGAAACAATAAACTATGCCATTGGGGAGGAAAGTGAATCTTCTCATTTCTAAATTTTATTTATAGAAACAAATGATAGAAACGAAAAGTTTTTCTTTCAGGAGCAAATTTTTTTAAAGAATTTTTTAAATCTTTTTTTCCCCTTTAAAACACAAAGAAATTGTATGATTAATAAAACCACATGAGTTTAGCAAAGAAAAATATATCATAGAATAATCTTCAACTTTCTGGTTATATTTGCGAAAGGGCAGCATGAGCATTTGAATTTGTAAAGGGAAAAGAAACTTTTTAAATATATACGGTATCAAATTTCATTTAGCTCAAAAAATACCTTATTTCAGGAAAAACGAATTAAAGCAATTAAACGATAAATCAGTGTTTCTTTGATAAATTTACTTGCATTATTTCTCTATTATTTTCAGTTTGAAAGGAATCTATAAGTCGTTTTTAACCTAATTGGTACTTAACAATACCGTTAAGATGATTTGTTTAGAAATCGACCTATTGTAATCATTTTCTTCTGCTATTTATCTCTTTATGTATATTTCTACCTATCTACCTATATATCTCTATATATACATATTACAAATTTTGTCATCGTGATAACTTTCGAAATAATACTTCAAACCAAACCATAGTTGAACAGCGAATTGATCATACAATGATCTTAGATGAGTTTATTAACTAAGTTCCTCCGCCATTTTGTTTTCAAAAGATTGCTACTTAAAAATTTCAAATCCACATTGTAAAAGGCGTATTTAAAACTTAATTTGCTTTAATGTTGATGCATACAAAGACCGTATAATGTTTTCAACCAAATTTATTAATGAAATTTATCCACCATTAAGGAAAAAAAAAGTATTAGGAATTTTTAATTAAATGGAGCCACTTGAAATCAGGCTACCACATAAAAATTTAATATCAAGATAACATTTGAAATACTGAATCAATTCGAACCAAAGTTGGACAGTGGAATTTTCAGACAAATATCTTGAATTAATTCGCTGGGCAACTTACTCCGCTTTTTTGATTTTAAGTTACAGCCACTTGAAATCAGTCGGCCATTTAAAAATGTATAATCACGGAAACTTTTGAAATACTAAACTGATTCACAACAAAGTTGCACAGTGAATTTAAGGTTCAAATATATTTCATAAAATCGCTGAGAAACTTGCTCCTCCATTTTGTTTCCAAGTGGAATTTGAAAATTTGTCACTACAATCACTTTTATAATACTGAATCAATAAGTATCAAATTTGCGCAGTGGACTTACCATTCAAATATCTTAGATAAGTCTGCAGGGCTTCTCACACCACCTTTTTCTTTCCAAGTGGTGGCAATTTGAAATCATGGAGCAACTTAAAAATTTCTTGTCACAATAACTTTTGATATACTGAATTAATTCTAATCGAAGTTGGACAGTGAACATATCATACAAATATCTTAGATGATTTCTCTGGGCAATTTACACCGCCATTTTGTTTCAAAGTTGCGACAATATAAAATCAGTTTGCCACTTAAAAATTTGTCATCACAATAACTTTTGCAATACTGGACTAAACCGAAACAAAATTGAACAGTGATCTTATGCTTTAAATAAAGCGCGTCCGCGATAAGAATGAGACAATTCGATTGGCTAAGCTAACGCGAGAAATTTGTAACATGCACATTTTCGCACTATCAGCAGAAAGTAGGTCCCGCACACTTTAAAATAAGATAAGACTGTGATTGTTGCTGCTGCAAGGTTCACCATGCCAGCTCATTTATCAAACGCTGTTAGAAAAGAAATTATACAATTCTATAATTTCGATGCCGGAAGATGCAACAATGTAGACTTTAAACATTTTAAAAAGCGGAAAATTTCAAAAGCAACGATATATCGTCTTTTAAAACAGTACGACGAACAAGGAAACATTGAAGTTTCTTGAAATTTCGGAAAAGGAATTCGGAACGAGACCCCAACTCTTGTAACGAAGGTTAAAAAAATCGTGGAAAAGAAACCTGATATTTCAGTGCACCAAATCGCCCGGAAATTGAAGATATCTAAATCGTATGTGCACGAAATCGTAAAAAAAAGATTTGGACTTAAAAGCTTTTAAGAAAAAAGCGGTTCCAAACAACATAAAAGATGAAAAACAACGAGCAAAGAAGAACTGCTTAAAACTTTATCGGAACTTGATTCCATCTGGACAAGGACTGAAACTCGTCATTGATGACGAGTCTTATTTAATGTATGATCCCAATGCTGCTGGTGGTAGTAAGTACTACCATTCTGCCTCACAAGATTCTGTTCCCGTAGAATATAGAATCAAATCTAAGAAGAAATTCGCCAGAAAGTGTTGGTGTGGCACGCCATGGATGAGGATGGGAATGTGTGCAAACCGGTGTTCTTTGAGGGAACTGTGAATGGTAGAATTTACTTGCAACAATGAATAAAGAGAGTACTGATACCCTTCATCCTCCAGCAACATCGGAAGGAAGATATTTTGTTCTGGCCGGATATGGCAACCAGTCGTTACACAAAAGAAGTGATCGAATATCTGAGGGACCGGAAGATCGATTTCATGCCCAAATCGGAAAATGCGCCTAACGTCCCACAAGCAAGAGGGATAGAAAAACAGTGGGGAATTATGAAATGTAAATATTCTCACGAGAAAAAAGAGCCCAATTCAAGAGGGTTTATCATCGTCTCCTTAAATCAGTAACCAAAGAAACTGTACAAATCGCCATGACGACGGCTAGAAGCAATCTTCGCAAAATGGGACTTAAAGGTGTATATTCTTCAATTTAAAGTATCAAATGTGATTAAAAAAGTTTGTTTGTCCATTTCATGCAAGTAGCATTCATGTAAGTAATATTTTGTTGAAAATAAATGCGAATAAAGTTGTCTCATTCTTATCTCGGACGCGCTTTATCTTCTTTATCTTCGCTGAGAAGCTTCCTCTTCCATTTTGTTTCTATATCGTGGCCACAAAAATTTAAAATCACGATAACTTTTAAAATGCTTAATAATTTCGAACGAAAGTTGGATTGTGGACATATTATTCAAATATCTTAAAGGATTTCGCTGCACTCGTCGCTCCGCAATTTTATTTCCAAGCCGCGGCCACTGGAATGCTGCCACTTGAACATTTGTTATTACGATAACCTTTAAAATACAGAATTTATTCAAATCAGAGTTGGATAGTGGACTTCTATTGAAAATGCCCTGGATTAGGTGACTGAGCAACTTGCTTCGATATATTTTCCAGGTGGCGGACACTTGAAAAATTTTCAGCACGATAAATATTGTGTGGGTGAAAATAATACGTTTTTTGTTGTAAAAGCATGTGTTTAATAATAAAAAATATATTACAGAATATTCATTAATTTTTTGAAAAAAAAATCGAGTATTCTGATTTTAACTTCAAAGAAAAGAATAATCATTTCCATTTCTAATGCAAAATGGAACTTTTAAATTAAATGGAAATCAAATTTCATTTTGTCAGGAAAAATATTCTATAGAACAATATATATATATATATATATATATATATATACATATAATAATAATAATGAATAAATAAATAAATAAAACAATAAGATAATAAACTATCGTTTCTTTAATAATATCACTTGCATTATTTCTCAATTCATTTTCAGTTAAAGAAATCATAACATATTTCTATTCTAATTTGTACTTATCAATACTACTCAAGTAGATAGTTGCTCAGAAGTCTAAAAACAATAAGCTGAGACATTAGTAAGAAAACTCAATCTTCCCATTTTTAATTTTTTTTTTTTTTTTATAGAAACAAAAGATAGAAATAAAAAGTTTTTCTTCCAGGACCATTTTTTTTTCTATAAAATATAAAAGAAATTTCATTATGATCAATAAAACCATGCGAATTAAGCAAAGAAAAACATATTGTAAAATAATCTTCAAATTCTAGAATATAATCAGACTTTCTGATTTTAATTGAAAAAGAAAAACATAAGCATTTGCATTTGTAATGTGAAAATAAACTTTTAAAATATATACGCAATCAAGTTTTACTAAGATCAGAAAATATCATGTTTCTGGAAAAATAAATTAAAGCAATTAGACGGTAAATTATTATATTTTTGATAAATTAACTTGCGTTATTTTGAAGTTTATTTTCAGATTGAAAGGAATTCATATTATATTTTTATCCTAATTATTATTTATCAATACTATTGTAATCTATAATTACTCCAAAGACTAGAAATAATAACCTGATCCATTAAGGAGAAAAGTGTATCTCCTCATTATTAAATGTTATTTTGAGAGGCAATATTCAGAAAGCGGATTTTGATTAGTAACTTATTTATTTATTTATTTACTTATTTATTTTTTTCTATATATTAAATCTCTTTTGAGTAATTTTTCTGTGGGCGATTTTCTTTTAGTAATATATAAAAGGATCTAATATGTGCTGTAAAGATACTGGAATACGCACTGTAAAAATATACACTTGAATGATATAGAATTTTAGAAAATTGTCAGGAATTCTGATTTCAATTTCAAAAGAAATAAATGAACAATTCTATTTATAATCGAAAAATAACTTTTGAAATTTGTCCGCGATTAAAATTTGAGTCCGTTCAAAATGCCACCATACATCAGATTTCTATAACCAGTGATATAGATATCAAAAGAAAAAAAAATTGGAATTTGATGAAAAAATTTAATTCGTTTAATACATGCCTACAACAATTCCCAATTGTTATATAAATTATTTTAAACACAGATATGGGAATACGCACTGAAAAAATATTCTCTTGAATGATGTCTTTTTTTTTTTCCTTTTTTTCTTTTTTTATCAGAAATTCCGAACAATTCTATTTATAATAACTTTTGAAATATGTTCGCGTTTAAACTTTAATTTGAGTCTATTTGAAATGTCCCAATATATCAGATTTCTACAACCAGTGATTTAAAAATCAAAAGAAGAAAATTCGAATTAGATGAAAAATTTTAATTCTTTATAAAACATACATACAGTAATTCAGAATCAGCGCACATAAATTATTTCAGAAATAGAAAGAAGAATTTCCTTACCCAACTGTTTCCTTACACAGTATATATCTTACCCATATGCACTATAAAGCACCAAGAAGGAGTTATCCAAATGGGACGAAAATTGGTAGATGGAATGTAAATGGGGAAAAAAAACAAATGATTACAGTCTCAGAAAATTTGGATGATTTAATCAAGAGAAATGACCTCACAAATTAAACCAGTCAATAACGCATTGGTCCATTTTTGACCCTTGTGTAAGCAATTATTCGGATTGACATTAATTGGTAGAGTTGACAGATGTGCTCCTGCGAGAGATCATGCCAAATTTTGTCCAATCGGATCGTTAGATTGGAAAAATCCGAGATGGTTGTAGAAACCTTTTCATCATGCTCCAAACATTCTGTTTTCTCTCTCGGCTCTAGGCCTACCGCTTCCTCCCTGACGCTGTGTTCTGCCACACAATCAACTGTGGAAGAAAATCATATTTATTGAAATTTTATTTTTGCGACTGAGTGAAAATAATGCCTGGACCGGGACTCGAACCCCGGATCTTTGACTTACAAGGTCAAGGCTCTACCAATTGAGCTATCCAGACCGACACCCCGATCAGCATTACTCACTTAGACAACCTTTAGGCAGAAACATCTCTGGTCTATCATGTATATAGCTCAACAGAAAATGGATTCATCTGTCTAAAATGTTTCACAGAAAATTTCGATTTTATTAGGAACTGAATTTGGAAATTTCTAAACGTGCTATTCAAGCTTTATTAAGCTTTTTACTTTGCTCTAAAACTAAGCATTGTATGTACAGTTTAGTTTCTAGATAACATACATAATTAAAATATCAGTAGAATAGATCTTTTCTTTTGTATATAATTGATTAAAACATTTAAAATATTTCAAAATCATTAAGTCTCGCACAATTATCTTTTAATTACATTAAAATTCGTGAGACTATACATGAAACATACAATTTAGTTATTGAAATACACGCAACATAAATTTAAACGTTTTGAGCATTATTTTAGGCTCCCCATCAGTAAAAAACATTAAAAGTAAATGTTGAGATTTACAATACATTTCCTCTTTAAAAACACAGCGTATTCGGCAGGGATTGCGCATGCCTCCTTAAGAGGTGAAAAATGCTGTTTCGAATACCAGCTCTCAAGGAAATTTCTAGAATGATAATTTGAACAGTTAGATACAATTATTTTGTATTATCAAAATCAGGATGATGGTCGGTTTCTATAGCATACTGAATTCTTTTAGACCGAATATCACAGTTTTTGCAATGTCTTTTATGTTTGAGAATTCGAATATTAAGGTAGCTTAAGAGTAGGTAGTTAAGTAGTCAAAAAAAAAAAAAAAAAAAAACATACCACGAATAAAATTTTAAAAATTCGGCAAACGTTTTAGGATGAAATAACTTGGACAGCGTATATTATAAAGACGTACGTTGCATGTTCGGTTATCAGTATTATTCTTGAAATATATATATAACTATATAACTATATAACTATAGAGACTTACTGACCAAATAAAAATTTTGATTTAGTAACCCCACTAAAAATAATCTCAAAATTTTCTTTAAAAAAAATCTGCAGAATATCTTAAGTTATTTGGCCCACTTCTTAAGACTATATGTTCTGAAGAAAATCTACAGAATATAATCTTCATATTTTTTTCAAAATATATAGGCCTAAGAAGTGGGCCAAATAACTTAAGATATTCTGCAGATTATAGTTTTTTTAAGTCAATCTTAAAATTATTTTCAGTGTGATCTACAGAAAAGTTTTGCATTCAAATCAGATGGAAGATAATTATAAATGAAGTAAAATATTAAGTCTTTTCAAATTTGAAATTTTATTAATTTAGATTATTTTAAATACTTATATTCAAGACAGAAAGAGAAGGTTTAGAAGAAATTATATATTACTAAATTATTATGACATTTTGCATAAGACAGATCTGTTTATACACAACACACACATATATATGTTACCGCTAAAGTGCAGAAATCAGTTAATCTGCAGATTAGCTAGGCAATCTGCACATTAACTAGGGTGATCCGTTAATGTGAGGAAAATTGTTTCATTTCTCAAATTACCTAGGTAATCTGCGAATTACCTAGATAATCTGCACATTACCTACTAGGCACTCGTTAAAGTGAAAATAAGATCTCTGGTGTTGTAATTTTACAGCACGCTGTGTTGCATTGTTTTTTTTCATTCGGGGGAAAAAAATAGTTTTCTTCCCTTTTCTTTCTTTCTTTACTTTATTTAATCTGTATGTGTTTTAATTTTTATGTCTTTTAAAGTTATATTTGTTTTAATTTTTTTACTTATTTCATCTTTTTTATTCTGTCATTATAAGTTTGAAGATGTTATGCATTTTTAATATGAATTATAATAACTTTAATACCTTTCAATAAATTCGATTTTATAAATGAATGTTAGAATTGTAATACAGTAATGATTTATTTTCAAAATAAAAATGTTTAACCATTTAAATAAAAAAAAAAAAAAAAAAAAAAGTTTTATTAACAACTTACATTGCTATTACTATTGTTATTATTATTTTTTTTAAGTTATGCACCAATTTTTAATTCGATAAAGAAATATTAAATTAGACAATTCAGAAGCATTATTTAAGAAGTACTTCGAATAATTAACACTGCTTTAATAATTTTTAGACCGCAGGAAAATTAAAATGACTGTTTTCCAATGCTTTATTAAACTATATTTTGCAGCATACATATTACAACAACAAGTACAAGTTTAGCAAATATATTAATTTTACAATTAAAAAAAAAAAAAAAAAAAAAAACCTTATTAACACATTTTATGCGATAAACTACAACGAAATTATCTGAAAAAGTGAACAAAATAAAAATAAAAATGTAATCACGATATATAAAATATATAAAGGAAACTTGAAATTGAAAGAAATATCAACAAAATGTAATGAAATGCTAAAAAATGCATAAAAATTTCATATTAAGTATTTATTAAAGAAAGCCATAATATTGAATGCCATATTTTTCAGAGTTAAAAATTAAAACTTTTTTTTTTCAGTAACTAATAGTAATTTAAATCAATTTTTAAATACATTAGTTTTAAAAAGTTGTGTTTTAATAGTTTTATTTCGGGAGGAAATAATTACTGTGTTGTAAATTTTAATATTCGTAATTCAAAATGAAGTTTCAGGAGATAGAGCGTTTAGATTAAGATTAGATTTCAATAATAAAATGCAGTGCAAACCCTTATCAAACTTATATTGACAGAATTAAAAAAGAAAAGAAATAAAATCAAAATTAAAACAATTATAACTTACTTGTTACTTTAAGTTTTGTGTTGGTCATGATAAGAAACCTATAATAACCGGATCCCGGAAAAAAGGGCACCGGAAAAAAGGGCACCGGAAAAAAGGGCACCCGGAAAAAAGGGCACAGGAAAAAAGGGCACCCGGAAAAAAGGGCACCGGAAAAAAGGGCACCCGGAAAAAAGGGCACTTTTGCGATTTGCGAATCGTAAGATGCAATAAACACGAAAATCCAAATCAGAGTCTACAGATGACTCTCATATTGAATTAAAAATATTTAGGGATAACTTTTGAGTGAAAATTCAGTAATTGCTTAATATAACTAGGGGTGTGGGGGGGGGTGGAGCTAGATGGGAAATGAAAAAGAAAATAATGGTTTTTATGTAACCATGTAATTAATATTAATGAAACTGTGATAGAAATATAGATTATTAATTTTTTCAGCGAGAGCTAAGTATAACAGAGCAGTTTTTTTTTTTTTTTTTTGAGGGAGGGGGGGGATACAAGAAAAAAATACATATATATTTTTTTAATTGTTACCTGTTACTGATTGCAATGCAAATTTTTATGATTTAGACATGAGGCATGATCAATATATCTAATATGTAAAAAAAAAAGGGGGGGTGAGGGGGCTATGTGAGCAGAAAATAATAATACTTTTTATGTGAGTTTATGTCTGATTTTAAATACAATTTGTGTATCACTGATTATTTATGAATATTAAAACCAATGTAACACTTAAAAATGAGATAAAAGATACAAAAATTTAAAACTTTAAAACTACATTTTAATTAAAAAACATTAAAAGACAGACGTTTCGGCTAGAACACTAGCCCTCCTCAGTGTCAAACATACAAACACAACATTTACAAAAATTCTAAATACATCATATCAAGATTAAATATTCAGGAGGAATAGCTTTAGCCTCGTTCAAGGCAGAATGTTGCATTTTAGTGAAAGCACCCTCTAGAAAAATACGGGATTCATAAATATTTATATTGGAAGCTAAAATTTTAAAGTTTTCAAAATCTGGTATATGATCACTATTGAGAGAATGGATTACAAGTTTAGATCTTAAATCTCCTATTTTATCTCATTTTTAAGTGTTACATTGGTTTTAATATATTAATGAGACGTATAAATTATGTTTAATTTTATTAAATTAATTTATGAATATTTTTAGTGAGTGTTACTAATAATGGGGTGGGGTGGGGTGGGGTGGGGGGCTTAGAGGGCAGAGAAAAAGAAAACGAATGTTTTTATAACACATGGTATAAGACTGTACTAAATTTGTGTCATTTACTCATTGTTAAGAGAAATTTCATTGAGTATGGCATGCAACGTTGGAGGGGAGGTGGGGGGGGGAGTACCATTTCTCCAAAGAAAATGAACATTATGGTTTTTATACAACCAATGTTATTGAAACAATACGCTAATAAAACTTATAGTTTATAAAGGTTTTCAATTAGGGTTACTTGTAAAAGAGGGGCTACTGTTGGAGGGGGGGGGGGGGGGTTAAAAGAAAAGAAATTGATGATATTTAAATCTGCCTATTCTGGATTGTAATGAAAATTTATGAATTTTTATGAGAGTCATTTAATGTTTAAGAACATTTTTACAGGGAGGGGGGGCGAGCAGAAAATTATAATGGTTTTAATGAGTCTGTGGCTGAATTTAATGAAAAAAAAAAAAAAAAAAACATTATTCATTATTCATGAAGATTATCTGCTGTAAATGTTACGTATAACGGGGGGGGGGGGGAGGTTAGGGATCGAAAAAAAAGAAAATTGTTATTTTTATATCATCCAGTTAAAGATTGTAAAAAGAAAAAGAAAAAAAGTGCCATATATTTATTTAAGAAAAACATCAGTTAGCGACGCAAGTAGCTACTGAGGGAGGACGGGGTCGTTGGAGTATGTAACCAATATTATTGAAACAATAAATTATTATAAATCATAGTTTAGTATTATATACAGTTTATTATAGTTTATTATTTAAATTATAGTTTTTCAATGAGAAAAGAAAAATCCGAAAGAGAAACAAAATGTTTAAAAGAATGCGCTTTTTTTTTCGGGGGGGAGGGGGCAGAGGAAAAGAAATTGACTATATTTAAATCACCCTGTTCCGGATTGTAATGAAAATTTATAATTTTCATTAAGTGTTACTGAATGTTTAAGAAATTTTTCACTGGAGAGGAAGGGGGGGGGGGGGAGAGGTAAGTGAGCAGAAAATAATAATGTTTTTATATGAGTCTGTGAACGATTTTAATGAAACTTTGAATGAATACCATTCATTATTTATGAAGATTTTCAGTGAGTGTTACCTATAAGGGGGAGATATTAGGGGGCAGAGAAAAAGAAAATGAATTTTTTTTAGTACTCAGTTAAAAATTAAAAAAAAAAAAAAACCTCATGTATTGTTTAAGAAAAATTGGGGGGAGAGGGGTGGTTCGTAGGGTAAAGTAAAATAAAACTATGATTTATATCCAACCAATTTTATTGAACCAATAAATTAATAAAAATAGTTTATAAAGGTTACCAATAATGGTTGCTTGTAAAAGAATACTGTTGAGGGGAGAAAGGTAGAGGAACAGAAATTCAGTATGTTTTAATCACCCTGTTCCGGATTGTAATGAAAATTTATAAATATTTATAAGTGTCATTTAATGTTTAAACATTATTTTACATGAAGGGAGAAAGGGGCTATGCGAGCAGAAAATAATATAGATTTTTTTATGATTCTGTGGTTGATTTTATTGAAAATTTGAATAAATATCATTCATTATTTATCAAGATTTTCTGTGAGTAATACGTATAAGGACGGGGGTGGGTGGGGGGAGTTAGGGGGCAGAGAAAAAGAAAATGAATGTATTTATATCACCCCATTCAGGATTGTAGTAAAACTAGTCCCACTGACTCATTAGGAAAATTTTTTATTGAGTATTGCATGTAACTGTTTTGTGTGTGTGTGTGTGGGGGGGGGAGTACCAGGTAGGCAAACACAAAAAGAACATAATGGTTTTTATGGAACCAGTTTTATTGTAACGATAAATGTAACTTATAGATTATGAAGTTTTTTAGTAAGAGTTAGGTATAACAAAGTAGGCTGGTGGAGCGAGCAGAGGAAAAGAAATTGACTATTTTTTAATCACCCTTTGACGAGCTGTAATGAGAGTTTTTATAAATGTCATTTACTGTTTGAGAAATGTTCTCTAAGTGATATATATATATATATACCTCGAAAGGAAGATTTGCAATGGGTAATGGGTGTCCTACGTGAGCTGAAAATAATAATTGGTGCTTATATGGAATCTGTCATTGATTTTAATGAAAATTTGAATTTAATATGACTATATATATAGTAGTAAATTATTAGGAAAGTGCCCTTTTTTCCGCATACTGAAAAAAAGGGCACTTTTTAAAATTTATTTTTATAAAATACATATTAAGCACTAACGAATGTGAAAACATCGAAATTTGAATGGTGGGCGTGTTGGGGGGGGGGGGGGTAAGATGAACAAATTTATATTTATTTCTTAAATTACCTATTTACAATAATTTAAACCCACCCACCCTCTCCTTACAATGAGTCTTTAATTATTACTCATTCGTTTATTTATATTTTTCAGCTTCATTTTATTTTAAACTTCCTAAAATTATTATTATTATTATTATTATTATTATTATTACTTTTTTTTTTTTTTTTGGTCGGATCCATCGTACGGAAAAAAGGGCACTTTTTTAATGCTATTTCCAATAATGCAGGCTGAACATCAACGAATGCGCAAGCATTTATAATTTTGAAAGGTTTGCTGGGAGAGGTTGAGCTGCTAAAATTAACAGTAGATATATATATATATTATAAATCAGTCTTTTCACAAATTTTAATTTTTCCCTGCCGTTTTAAATGTAACTGTAATGAATACTCATCGGTTACAAAATTATTTCTATTTGAATGTAGATCAATAAAGTAAAAAATAGATGTACATATCTATCCATATATATATAGATTCTTTTGTAACAACCTCTTAGATACACCCAAATGTAATTTTGACGCATCCTGCTGTTCATTTTGTATTTAGGTAAAGTAGTTATTGGAAAGTGCCCTTTTTTCCGCATGCGGAAAAAAGGGCATTCTTAAATATTTGTTTTGTAAAATACATGTTAAACAACAGAGAGTGCACAAACATCGGCATTTTATTGGTGGGTGACAAAATTAACAAATGTTATAAATTTAAATTTTTAATAATTTACTCCCTCCCTCTTTTTCTTAATTTTGGAAGACCAAATAATTAGTGGGGAAGTGCCTTTTTTCCGCATGCGAAAATAGGGCACCGGAAAAAAGGGCACTTCTTAAATTGTTTTTTGTAAAAAACATGTTAAACACCAAAGAGTACCAAACATCTTTATGACACAAACATTTTTATGATTCTGTGGATGATTTTAATGAAAATTTGAATAAGTATCATTCATTATTTATCAAGATTTTCTGTGAGTAATACGCATAAGGACGGGGATGGGGGTGGGGGGAGGGAATTAGATGGCAGAGAAAAAGAAAATGAATGTTTTATATCACCCCGTTCAGGATTGTAGTAAAACTAGTCCCACTGACTCATTAGGAAAAATTTTATTGAGTATTGCATGTAACTGTTTTGTGGGGGGGGGGGGGGAGTACCAGGTAGGCAAACACAAAAGGAACATAATGGTTTTTATGGAACCAGTTTTATTGTAAGATACATTTAACTTATAATTTATGAAGTTTTTTAGTAAGAGTTAGGTATAACAGAGTAGACTGGTGGAGGGAGCCGAGGAAAAGAAAGACTATTTTTTAATCACCCTTTGACAATCTGTAATGAGAGTTTTTATAAGTGTCATTTACTGTTTGAGAAATGTTCTCTAAGTGTTATATATATATACCTCGTAAGGAAGATTGGCATTGGGTGTTCTACTGTGAGCTAAGAAATAATAATGTGCTTGTATGAATCTGTCGCTGATTTTAATGAAAATTTGAATTAATATGACTTATTATTTAATGGTAATTATTAAGAAAGTGCCCTTTTTTCCGCATACGGAAAAAAGGTCACTTTTTTAATCCCTTTTTATAAAATACTCGTTAACTACTAACGAATGCGCAATCATCGAAATTTAAATGGGGCTAAGATGACAAAATTAACAATATTTTCTTAATCAGCTTTTTATAAATTTTAGCCCCCCCCCCCTCCCAGCCATTACAATGGAACTTTAATTATTACTCATTCGTTTATTCATATTTTTCAGTTTCAGTTTTTTTTTTTTTTTTTTTTTTTTTTTTTTGGGGGGGGGGGGGGCAGAGAAAAAATATAATTTTTTTTTAAGTGTTATTGAATGTTTAAGAAATTTTTTCACATAAATGGAGGGGGGGGGGGCTAAGTGAGCAGAAATTAATGTTTTTACGAAAAAAAGTGCATACGGAAAAAAAAAGGGCACTTCTTTTTTATAAAATACATGTTAAACACCAAAGAGTACACAAACAACGTTAATTTATTGGTGGGTTGAGGTGACAAAATTAACAATTTTTTTTTAATTTATCCAACCCCCCCCCCCTTCCTTAATTATTGGAAGACCAAGTAATTATTTGAAAAGTGCCTTCTTTTCCACATGCGGAAAAGAACGCCCGGAAAAAGGGCACTTTTTTAAATTTCTATTTATAAAATACATGTTAAGCAATAACGAATGCGCAATCATCGAAATATGAAAGGTGTGTGTGTTTGGAGGGGGGGAGGTGAGATGATAAATTTAACATTTATTTCTTAATTACTTTTTCCAAATTTTAATCCCTCTCTTCCCCTCCTTACAATGAATTTTTAATTATTACTCATTCGTTTGTTTATATTTTTCAGCCTCAATTTGATTTTAAACTTCCTAAAATTATTATTATTTTTTTTTCTCCTCTACCGCCTTAATTTCTACCCTTCTTCCTTCCTTTATCTTTTACCTTTGCACTTTATAACCAAAAATAAATATTGACGCATCCTGCAGTTTACTTTTTATTGATGTCCAGTAATTATTGCAAAAGTGCCCTTTTTTTCGGATCCACGTTCTAAGGTGACAAAATGAACATTTTTTTTAATTAACTCAAACATCATTTTTTTTAATTAACCAAATATTCTCAAACACGGACATTTTAATGGTGGGTTGAAATGACAAAATTAACAAATTTTAAATTAGATTTTTACAAATTCACCCTCCCCCCCACAACCTTCTTATGATGAAATTTTAATTATTGCTCATCATTTTAAATTTATATTTCTGAATTTCAATTTCGAATAATACTCAATCAATCGGGGGGTTAAGCTGACAAAATTAGCAACCACACACACACACACACATATATATATATATGGGCACCCCACCATATCTTTTAAGATAAAGTAAATATGGTAGCTTTGAGTACTATCAAACACGTATTGTTATTTTTAAAATAATATTTTGGGTTAGGAAATTGATTTAGACATGAGATAAAATTTATCATTTTTACAGACAGTACGCAGTTTTTGTGCTAACACAGAAGTGAACAGATGCGTTATTTAAGTAAATGTAAGCATAAAAATAAAAAGTCTGAAAAAAAAAAGCGACTCAAAAGTGATTTGTGAATATTTTCAGAATGCGATAAATCAAAGTGAATTAATTCAAAAATATAAATGGAAGGCATGTTTAAACAGTATATTCCTTATATTTTATGATGCAATATCGAATTCAGCCAAAATGTGGATCGAAAATTGTTTTTTTTTTTTTTTTCCGTTATAAAAATGGCTGCCATTCCCGGTTGTGGGCACCGTTTTTTTTTTTTAATACTTTTCCCTTCATTTAAAACGTGTGTTTGACTTACAAACCGTGAAATAGGGTCGTTTATATTAAAACAACACATTTTATTAGTGCTTATATGTATGTTTAGTCTTTTTTAGCAGTGTACTTTTTTTAACAGGAAATTTGAAGTATAACATTCCGGTAAATGGGTTTAAATTTTAGAAAACATGCTATTTGCCTGTCGGTTGATATGCAACTAAATTGAATTAAAAGATTTTTACATAATATACATCTACCATGCGTTTATATGTAATAGAAACTGAGATATAGTCTTTGAAATGAAAAAAAAAATGGCAGTAGAACGGCACCACCTGTAGGACGATATCTCACAAAAGTTAATCAACACAAATATTAGTTACGGGTATTATGAAATATTAAATTTATCGGGATATGCACTGTTATATAAATAAAAATGCTGATACCAAAACTAAATTCAAAAACTGGCGTACAATCAATAAAAAGATATTAAAACTTCTTCACACACCATAAATATGTGTGTGAAGAAGTTTTAATATCTTTCTAAGAATGCTAATATTTATTTTTATTTATTCATTTTACTTTTATGTGTTCATTTATTCATTTAATTTTTACTTATTTTTAAGGATAGAGTAATTTCTGAGAATATTTTTTATACTTAAATTTTGGAATTTTTATATTTCTTATTTAAATGCTTACTTTAAAAAAGTGATAAAGATTCAACCACCAATCGATTTATGAATTTATTTTAGTATACTTTTTACCTTCAAATCTAGTCATTCTGATAATAATCTTTTTTTTTTTTTTTTTTTTTTTTTTTTTTTAAATTATATATGAAGATTGTGCATCTGTTTTTAATTTACTTTTTGTTCTATCTTTTATAGTAATTTTTTTTTTCTTAGATCCTTTTATTTTTCAAAGTTCTAAAGTTCTATAATGAATTAATGATAGTTATCTTTTTGTTATTTAAAGGAAATAAGCAAATAAACCTTTTACTTCCTTATACAAAGTATAAGGAAGTATAGTAATCCCGATTTGCGAAATGGATTTTGTATTTCACATTGCTCGAAAACGAATGATCGCTGAATGTTGCCAATTTATACGTGTGACAGTCATGATGTCTAGTTGCACACCTGCAAGTTTCGTCTTAACACGAGCTCTCGTTTTAGAGATATAAGCGACTTTACACGATTTTTTGTGACGTCTGTACGTATGTGTGTCTGTGTGTGTGTGTGTATATCGCATAACTCAAAACGGTTGGACGTAGAAAGTTGCGAATTGGTACATAGGTTTGTTATAACATCTAGTTGTGCACCTCCCTTTTTGGACTTTATATGATTTTCCGTTTTGGAGATATTTAGAAAAATTAGGTTCATAATTGGCAAAATGTATCAAAAAACGGTAATAGTTTAAAAACGGTTTGTACAAATCTTGCAATTTAACTGACTTCTCGACTAGCTAGACATTTGAAACTTTCAGAAAAGTTCAGAACACGTTGACATGAGTCCCCCCCCCAAGGCACAACTTTGACATGAGTCCCCCCCCAAGGCACAACTTTGACATGAGTCCCCTCCCCAAGGCACGACTTTGACATGAGTCCCCCCCAAGGTACAACTTTCACGTGAGTCCCCTCCCCAAGGTACATACTTTGACATGAGTCCCCCCAAGGCACGTGAGTCCCCCCAAGGCACTGAGTCCCCCCAAGGCACATGAGTCCCCCAAGGCACAGCTTTGACATGAGTCCCCCCCAAGGTACAACTTTGACATGAGTCCTCCCAAGGCACATGAGTCCCCCCCCAAGGCACAGCTTTGACATGAATCCCCCCCAGGCACATGAGTCCCCCTCAAGGCACAACTTTGACATGAGTCCCCCCAAGGTACAACTTTGACATGAGTCCCCCCAAGGCACAACTTTGACATGAGTCCCCCCCAAGGCATAACTTTGACATGAGTCCCCCCAAGGCACAACTAAACATGAGTCCCCCCCTAAGACACAACTTCGACATGAGTCCCCCCAAGGCACAACTTGACATGAGTCCCCTCCCCAAGGCACGACTTTGACATGAGTCCCCCCCAAGGTACAACTTTGACATGAGTCCCCCCAAGGCACAGCTTTGACATGAGTCCCCTCCAAGGCACAACTTTCACGTGAGTCCCTTCCCCAAGGTACATACTTTGACATGAGTCCCCCCAAGGCACATGAGTCCCCCCAAGGAACAGCTTTGACATGAGTCCCCCCCAAGGTACAACTTTGACATGAGTCCTCCCAAGGCACAACTTTGACATGAGTCCCCCCAAGGTACAACTTTGACATGAGTCCCCCCAAGGTACAACTTTGACATGAGTCCCCCCCCAAGGTACAACTTTGACATGAGTCCCCAAGGCACAACTTTGACATGAGTCCCCTCCCAAGGCACAACTTTGACATGAGTCCCCCCCACAAGGCACAACTTTGACATGAGTCCCCTCAAGGCACAATTTTATTCTTTATTTTTTTTTACGTATGCATGCATTTTTTTTAAATATTTTTAGCCAAATGTTTCGGCTCCAGTGACAATGTTTTTTAACATTATGTATATTTCTAAAAGTGTATAAGGAAGTCATGTGGTGCCCACATCAGATTTTTTAAATATTGTATTTAACTTCATTTAATTTATTCAATTTTAATATTTTAAGATATACATAAAAGTTGTCGCCCTATTCTTTTTTTTTTTTCTTTTTTTTTTTTTTTTTGACTGTCAGTTGCAAAGATAAAATTAAAGTCTATCAAACTTTTCGCTAAAATACATTTAATAAATAAGTGTGTGGTTAGTTATCAAATAAGTAACAAAAGAAATAGAAAAATTAAAACTTCCCGAGATCAAATATGAAACAACATATTGATCAATATTAAAACAAATAAAAAAACTGCGCAACGAAATGGCAGTTGGCGATACAAATGGCGGTACTTCAGCGGTTTCGCCAACGCGCCAAATAAGTGCTGAAAACGTGAAGCTTTCATAATATGATCCCAGCATTCTGAAATGTACATACGCATGCACACTCGTTAATGTTCAACGAGCATTTTTAAAATACCATTAAAAAAAACGCCCTTTTTTCCGTATGCGGAAAAAAAAGCAATTACTTAACAATTATTAAACATAAATTCATGCAGGAATACACGATGCAGCGAGCATAATTTTTCAGATGTCCAAAAAGAGTACAAAAAAAAAAAAAAAAAAAAAAAAAAATCAATTTCTTGTAAGTTTAAACGAAATTGAGACTGAGAAATATAAATTTAAACTGATGAGCAATAATTAAAATTTATTATAAGAGGAAGGGGAGGAGGGGAGGGGGGTTAATTTTCTAAAAACCTAATTAAAAATTTGTTAATTTCAACCCACCATTAAAATGTCGATATTTGCGAACTCGTTGGTGTTTAACATGTATTTTACAAAAAAAAAACACAATTAAAAAAGTGCCCTTTTTTCCGCATGCGGAAAAAAGGGCACTTTTCCACTAATTATTTAGTCAACCAAAAATTACGAAAAATGGGGGGGGGGGTGTAATTTAAAAAAAAAATTAATTTTGTCACTTCAAGCCACCAATAAAACGTCGATGATTGTGCACTCATTGGTGCTTCTTAAAAACAATTTAAGAAGTGCCTTTTTTGCCGGTGCACTTTCCTACTAATTATTTGGTCTTCCAATAATTAAGAAAAGGTGTGTGTGTGTGTGGGGGGGGTTAAACTGTTAAATATTTAAATTAAAAAAATTGTTAATTTTGTCACTTCAAGCCACCAATAAAATGTCGATGTTTGTGCACTCTTTGGTGTTTAACATGTATTTTACAAAAAAACAATTTAAGAAGTGCCCTTTTTTCCGGTGCCCTTTTTTCCGCATGCGGAAAAAAGGGCACTTCCCCACTACTTATTTGGTCTTCCAATAATTAAGAAAAAAGAGGGAGGGAGTAAATTATTAAAAATTTTAATTTATAAACATTTGTTAATTTTGTCACCCACCAATAAAATGCCGATGTTTGTGCACTCTCTCTTGTTTCACATGTATTTTACAAAACAAATATTTAAGAAGTGCCCTTTTTTCCGGTGCCCTTTTTTCCGCATGCGGAAAAAAGGGCACTTTCCCAATAACTACTTTACCTAAATACACAAAATGAACAGCAGGATGCCGTCAAAATTACACTTGGTGTATCTAAGAGGTTGTTACAAAAGAAACTATATATATATACATTATTAATATATATATAGATATATACATCTATTTTTTACTTTATTGAACTACATTCAAAATAGAAATATAATTTGTAACCGATGAGTATTCATTACAGTTACATTAAAACGGCAGGAAAAATTAAAATTTGTGAAAAGACTGATTTAAAAAATATATATATCTACTGATAATTTTATCAGCTCAACCTCTCCCAGCAAACCATTCAAAATTATAAATGCTTGCGCATTCGTTGATGTTCAGCCTACATTATTGAAATAGCATTAAAAAAAGTGCTCTTTTTTCCGTACGTGGATCCGACAAATAATAATAATACTAATAATAATAATAATAATAATTTTAGGAAGTTTAAAATAAAATTGAAGCTGAAAAATATAAATAAACGAATGAGTAATAATTAAAGACTCATTGTAAGGAGAGGGGGTGGGTTAAAATTATTGTAAAAAGGTAATTAAGAAATAAATATTAAATTTGTCATCTTACCCCCCCCCCCCAACTCACCCACCATTCAAATTTCGATGTTTTCGCATTCGTTAGTGCTTAATGTGTATTTTATAAAAATAAATTTTTAAAAGTGCCCTTTTTTCAGTATGCGGAAAAAAGGGCACTTTCCTAATAATTACTACTAAATAATAAGTCATATTAATTCAAATTTTCATTAAAATCAATGACAGATTCATATAAGGACAATTATTATTTTCAGCTCACGTAGACACCCATTTGCAAATCTTCCTTTCGTGGTATATATATTACACTTAGAGAACATTTCTCAAACAGTAAATGACACTTATAAAAACTCTCATTGCAGCTCGTCAAAGGGTGATTAAAAAATAGTCAATTTCTTTTCCTCTGCTCCCTCCACCAGCCTACTTTGTTATACCTAACTCTTACTAAAAAACTTCATAAACTATAAGTTAAATTTATCGTTACAATAAAACTGGTTCCATCCATTATGTTCTTTTCGTGTTTCCTACCTGGTACTCCCCCCCCCCCCCCACCCTGAAAGTTACATGCAATACTCAATAAAAATTTTCCTAATGAGTAAGTGGGACTAGTTTTACTACAATTCTGAACGGGGTGGTATAAAAACACTCATTTTCTTTTTCTCTGCCCCTTAACTCCCCTCCCTCCCCTCGTCCTTATACGTATTAGTCACAGAAAATCTTGATAAATAATGAATGATATTTATTCAAATTTTCATTAAAAATCATCCACAGAATCATAAAAATGTTTGTGTCATAAAGAAAAATCATAAAGATGTTTGTGTACTCTTTGGTGTTAAACATGTATTTTACAAAAAACAATTTAAGAAGTGCCCTTTTTTCCGGTGCCCTTTTTTCCGCATGCGGAAAAAAGGGCACTTCCCCACTAATTATTTGGTCTTCCAATAATTAAGAAAAAAGAGGGGGGGGGGGGTACATTATTAAAAATTTAAATTGAAAAAAAAAATGTTAATTTTGTCACCCACTAATAAAATGTCGATGATTGTGCACTTTTAACATGTATTTTACAAAACAAATATTTAAGAAGTGCCCTTTTTTCCGGTGCCCTTTTTTCCGCATGCGGAAAAAAGGGCACTTTTCCAATAACTACTTTACCTAAATACAAAATGAACATCAGGATGCCCTTAAAATTACATTTGGTGTGTCTAAGAGGTTGTTACAAAAGAAACTATATATATATTATATATATATACATCAATTTTTACTTTATTGAACTACATTGAAAATAGAAATATAATTTGTAACCGATGTGTATTCATTACAGTTACATTGAAAAGGCAGGAAAAATTAAAATTTGTGAAAAGACTGATTTAAAATAGATATATGTCTACTGTTAATTTTGTCAGCTCAACCTCTCCCAGTAAACCATTCAAAATTATAAATGCTTGCACATTCGTTGATGTTCAGCCTTCATTATTGAAATAGCATTAAAAAAAAAAAGTGCCCTTTTTTCCGTACGTGGATCCGAAAAAAAAAACCGCACTTTTGCAATAATTACTGGACATCAATAAAAACTGGACATCAATAAAAACTAAACTGCAGGATGCATCAACATTTATTTTTGGTTATAAAGTGCAAAGGTAGTAGATAAAGGAAGGAAGGAGGGTAGGAAGTAAGGCGGTAGAGAAAAAAACAAAAATAATAATTTTAGGAAGTTTAAAATAAAATTGAAGCTGAAAAATATAAATAAACGAATGAGTAATAATTAAAGACTCATTGTAAGAAGAAGGGGGGAGGGGTTAAAATTGTTGTAAAAAGGTAATTAAGAAATAAATATTAAATTTGTCATCTCACCCCCCCCACACCCCCCACACCCTCCCCAACACACCCACCATTTAAATTTCGATGTTTTCGCATTCGTTAGTGCTTAACATGCATTTTATAAAAATAAATTTTAAAAAGTGCCCTTTTTTCAGTTTGCGGAAAAAAGAGCACTTTCCTAATAATTACTACTAAATAATAAGTCATATTAATTCAAATTTTCATTAAAATTAACGACAGATTCATATAAGGACAATTATTATTTTCAGCTCTCGTACACACCCATTGCAAATCTTCCTTACGAGGTATATATATTATATGTCACTTAGAGAACATTATTTTCTGCTCACTTACCTCCCCCCCTTTCCCTCCAGTGAAAAATTTCTTAAACATTCAGTAACACTTAATAAAAATTATAAATTTTCATTACAATTCGGAACAGGGTGATTTAAATATCGTGAATTTCTTTCTTTCGCCCCCCCCCAACAGTAACTTTACAAGTAACCCTAATTGAAAACCTTTATAAACTATAAGTTTTATTAGCGTATTGTTTCAATAACATTGGTTGTATAAAAACCATAATGTTCATTTTCTTTGGAGAAATGGTACTCCCCCCCCCACCTCCCCTCCAACGTTGCATGCCATACTCAATGAAATTTTTCTTAGCAATGAGTAAATGACACAAATTTAGTACAATCTTATACCGTGTGTTACAAAAACATTCTTTTTCTTTTTCTCTGCTCTCTAACCCCCCCCCCCCCATTATTAGTAACACTCATTAAAAATATTCATAAATAATCAGTGATGCACAAATTTTCTTTAAAATCAGACATGGACTCATATAAAAAGTATTATTATTTTCTGCTCACGTAGCCCCCCCCCCCCTTTTTACTTATTAGATATATATAACACTTAGTGAAAATTTTCATGAGAAGACATTCATAGAAATCTTTATTGCAATCAATAACAGATAACAATAAAAAAAAAAAATACTTTTCTTGAATCCCCCCCCCCCCTCAAAAAAAAAAAAAAAAAAAAAAAAAAAAAAACTGCTCTGTTATACTTAGTTTTCGCTGAAAAAATTTATAATATATTTCTATCACAGTTTCATTAATATTAATTACATGGTTACATAAAAACCATTATTTTCTTTTTCATTTCCCATCTAGCTCCACCCCCCCCCCCACCCCTTGTTATATTAAGCAATTACTGAATTTTCACTCAAAAGTTATCCCTAAATATTTTTAATTCAATATGAGAGTCATCTGTAGACTCTGATTTGGATTTTCGTGTTTATTGCATCTTACGATTCGCAAATCGCAAAAGTGCCCTTTTTTCCGGGTGCCCTTTTTTCCGGTGCCCTTTTTTCCGGGTGCCCTTTATTCCGGTGCCCTTTTTTCCGGGTGCCCTTTTTTCCGGGTGCCCTTTTTTCCGGTGCCCTTTTTTCCGGGTGCCCTTTATTCCGGTGCCCTTTTTTCCGGGTGCCCTTTTTTCCGGTGCCCTTTTTCCGGTGCCCTTTTTTCCGTGCCCTTTTTTCCGGTGCCCTTTTTTCCGGGATCCATAATAACCACGTCTTCGATGCTCCAAGTTTTGCGTTTACCAATTATTATAGCGGAAGCGGAGCGGAAAGGATGAAAGTTTTGGTTTGTGTTTGAAGGTCATTCGCGTATCTGTATCACATGACTGTTTGACGTCATAGTGAATGTAAAAAAACTAAGGCTTGAAACAAACATTTGAACTTTAACGACACAGAAGCCGCTAATCTGCAGATTACCTAGTTAAAATGCGGAAAACTCTTGATTCCACACTTTAACGGGTCATTTTAGTTAATCTGCAGATTAGCTAGGTAATCTGCACATTAACGGATTTCGAGCTTTAACGGTAACATATATATATATTGTATCTCAGCTACTAATTAAAATAATTTCATAAGTAATACATCATTTGAAAGATTTGTTGATCTGAAACGGAACAGCAGATTACAGAAATTTCTACCGCCAGATGGAGCTGTAATATTTTAAAATTTCAATATTTCAAATTGTAATTATGATTAAATTATTTTTAATACATCATTCGAAAGATATTTTAAAGCGGAATTCGAGCTTTTATATTATCGAAAGCGGGATTCGAGATTTCACGTGATTCCCACGTTTTAAGGTCTCCTGATTAGATTTTTTTTTGCATCTCAGCTAATTGAGTTAGACCATTCAAAATACGTATATGTAGGTTAATTAGGGGGGCTGGAAAGGTGGAAAAGGAATAGGCACACACAGCGCCCAAAAGACTGCGCTGCCTAAGGCAGCGGAGACCCGGTACGACTTTTTACCCGTTGAGAAATGATTTTTTAAATTTTCTTTTCTTAAGAATAAAAGTTTGATTTCAGAAGGAATATGTGCATACACCACAAGTGGTGTATATATATCTTCACACGTGCAAGTGAAGTGCACATGGGTTGGGACCTTTGCAAGTTTTTACCCGATGAAAAAAGATTTTTTTTTTTTTGAAATTCTTAATCATAAAAGTGTGAGTTGAGAAGGAATATGTGTGCACAGCGCATGCATTATTAAGATTACGCATGCAATAATACAGTAATTTTCATGAAAATTTTTAAAAATGACACTTCATTTTAATCGCCAATACAATCGAACCTCGTTAACGTGAATCTCAAGGGTGGTAACAGATCTCTTCATGTTATCAGTAGTTCATACTATCAGTAACTCGAAAACTAATCTTCCTGTTGACAGGGATTGTGGAAACAGTTCACGTTAAAAGTAATTCACGTTAAGCGTGTTCACGTTAACGAGGCTCGACTGTATTCGGTAGCTTGCAAAAATGGATTTGAGCCATTAGTGAGAATTTTTTTAGTTAAAAATAGATTTTGTTACTCATTTTTTAAATAAATAACATATAAAAGTTGTATAAACTATTAAAATTCAGTATTATTGATGAATTTTCATTTTTTTGTGAAAAAAAAGTGAACAGATATTTTATGATTTTTATGTTTTGCACAATTTTGAATGTTGAGCAAATTTCTTGAAAAAATATATTTACAATATTCATAGAAGGTTTGATTGAAATATGAATCATGCTTGTTTTACCTTATTAAGGTGAAACATGCAATAATATATGTATTTCCTTGGAAATTTCTAAAATATAGCACTTGGTTTTCATCGCCAACATTCGATATTTTCCAAATATTGATTTTTGACCATTAGTAAGAAATATTTTTGATAAAGAGGAATTCTAATGCTTAATTTTGAAATAAACAGTACATAATTGTATTTTCAAGGTCTAAAATTTAGTTTTATTCATGAAATTTCAGTATATTTTGAAAAAAATGTAAACGAACACTTTCAAAATTTTACATTTGTAATGTTGAGCAAATTATTTGTTAACATTAGGGCTGGATGATACATCGATATATCGTCAAATATCGATATCTACCACATATCATGAAAATCGATATTGATCAATCACATGTCACGATATATCGGCTATGTATAGACAATATAATTTCTTATTTTCATCTTTTACCTAACAATAGGGATGAATAAAAATAGAAATTGCATGCACGAAAGATGAAAAGAAGTTTTACATACATAGAATTCCTGGTGAGGAGAACAGTTTTTATTTTTATATTTTTTTCAAGGGGAGCGGAGGGGTTGTTGTTGCTGTTTTTATCCAATTTTTGTAAATTTGGATGTTTTATGAAAAAATTAAAAATGACAGAAAATTACTAATGTTCTAAAAAAGTAGAATTAACTTCTCATTAATTTTTGTTCCACATTTTCAATTTATGGTATTCTAAAAAAGGGGGAAAAACAATAATATTCTTGATGTCCATTTATCAGAACTTACTACATGTATTTTAATTCATTGTTGAAAAATTTAGGTTTGTTGTGCAATGATAATGATTTTATATTGTATCATATATCACTGTTTTAGAAGCAATAATTTTTTTTTATTACCCTGCTGCTAAAATTGCCCTTAATAAAGATATATTACTTTGGGGGGGAATTTTCAGTTCTAACTTAAATGGACTTTTTTAGAAACAAGATAAAAAAAAAAAAAAAAACTATGTTGTGCCTATTAAAATGACAACCTTCCCGTTTTCGCAGAATATTGCTGTACAGCAGCACCACCTATCGGCAGATATCAGGGTTGGCAAAAACCCGGGTTTTTCTAGAAAAACCCAACCCACTTGGGTTTTTCTGGGTTTTTGCTGGTTTTTCTGGGTATTTGTGGGTTTTTCTGGGTTTTTGTGGGTTTTTGTTTGAATACATTTGCATTGCAATGTTAGATATATGTTATTTAGCATATTAGTTGTAATACACCTAATTATATTAAACTACTAATTAATAATTAGTCTAATATTCTAAATGTCATTAATCTAATTATTATCTTAGAAATAAAAATTGGTTTGATCCTAATATTAAAATAGCGTTAATTAGTAAGATTAAGCTATATTTTATTTTAATGTATGCTTATTCAAAATAAATATTCTTAAGTACAATACATATTAATTAAATTTTTTAGTTCTACATCATACTATAGATGGAGAACTTAGGTAATCGTGAAAATTTTCGACCTCGTTTTTTTTCATTTTTACACATTTTTACGTGTGAGGAATACGAAAAATGACAAAATTTGTATGGTGTGTATTAGTTTGTTAGTCTGTGTACACGATATCTCAAGAACAAATTGTCACATAGAAGTCAGATCAGTTTTAAAATATTACTTTCGACACTGGCAAGAACCCTATTCATTTGCAACATTCGAATTTAAAAACTTTGTAAGTTATTAAAAATTTATTCTTTTCTTAACATGGGAAAATAGGGCAAAATTTTACGTTTGAGTAAAATTTTGCATTGAATGGAAAATTTTTATTTAAAAAATGTGAAACCAGTTTTAAAATATGCGTTTTGATGTCGAAATGAACATCAGTAACTAGAAACATGCTACTTTGAAAATTTTGCAAGTTATTGGAAATTTACGAATTTCGTAGCATGGCAGTATAGGGCGAAATTTCACATAAATGTCAATTTTGAGGGATATTTTCATCGTAAAGATGTCAGACCACTTTTGAAATATTATCTAGGGTACTGGCATGAATATCATAGAGTATAAATTTTCCAATTAAAAGAATTCGTAAGTTATTTGGAATTTACGATTTACTTAAAATGGCAGAATAGGGCAAAATTGAGCATAAATGTCCATTTTGAGGATCATAAATATATCAGACAACTTCAAAATAACATTTATGATACTTGTTTGAACATAATTGACTACAAATACTCTAATAGGAAAATTTCGCAAGTTACTCGTAATTTAAGAATTTATCAACATAGCAAAATGGGGCGATATCCCATATAAATATGCATTTTGACATTTTGAGGATTGTTGCATTGGAAATAGTAGCATGAAAATGAAACTACGAAATTGAGCCTAATAAAATAAATTAATAGATTAGAATAAGATAAATATATCAAAATGAATGGTGGATAGCCTATTAGGAGGGGATTTCATTCTGTCATTGTGTCAAGTGTTTAGTCGATTCATTTCTCTTAACATGATAATCATGTTAAAATGTCCTGTACTAGAAATGTATGAAAACATATATATGATGGGGAACTGAGCAGAGTCCACTTATGCCAACTAGTTTTAATTATAAAAATAAGTTGCACTGCTTTATCCTTTTTTTTTTTTTTTTTTTTTTTTTTTTTTTTTTTTTAAGTTTTTTAATAGTTGAAACGGTTATAGAAGAAAATTTTATGTTATTAGATTTATAATTATGCTGCTACTAAAATTAAAATAAAATTATAAAGTTTTAAAACTAAACAATTTAATTAGTTAAATATTGATTCTGGGCAACATTTATATTCGCTGTTAAACAAAAATATCATTCGGCTTTACAGGAAAAGGAAAATTGAACCAATTATAGAAGATAAACTTGCTTTTATTATATTTATAACTGTAGTTACTTTTTATGTTTATTGTTTAATACTATTTTCTAGAAAATAACAATAAGAGTTTTTTCTTTAAAGTTAAGGTGTTTTCTATACTTTATAGATCGGATTTGTAAATTATAAATAATTTTTAACAAAAACCCACTTATTTGCAAAAACCCAGTGGGTTTTTGTTGGTGGGCCCGCCCAGAAAAACCCGGGCGGGTTTTTCTGGGCTGGGCCCAGTTTGCCAACCCTGGCAGATATGCACCCAAATTCTATCATCATAATGGCCTTTTCATATATCTAGTTCAATTACACGCAATAGAACCTGAGATACAGCCTTCACTTATACTGTGGAAATCGCTGTATAACAGCGCCATCTTTAGAGCGATTGGCATTAAAAGTTGACAGAAACTAATAAAATGTCAAGGTGCATCAGCATATAAATTTATATGCAATTCTGTGCAATAATTACTGAGATATAGCCTCCCCTGAAATTATGAAAATCGCTGTATAGCAGCGCCACCTGTTGGGCGGTTGGCACCAAAAGTTGATAGGCACTAACATATGTTAAGGGGCATCTACATATAAATTTATATGCAATTCCATGCTATAATTCCTGAAACAGCGGAAATCGCTGTATAGCAGCGCCACCTGTTGACCAATCGGCACCAAAAGTGGATAAACACTAATTTATGTTAAGGTGCATTTACATCATAAATTGATATTCAATTCGGTGCAGTAGTACCGTATATATATTCACCACAAAATTTTTGTCACACCCATTTTCTAAAAATAGTCAAATTGTGTTCTGGACCTCTCAAAACGTGTAAATCCCTAGAAAACCATAAGTGAAAAATTTTTACGAATCCCATACTTTCTTGTATTGAGTATAGAAGAAAGTAAAAAATGGCTTAAGCAAGCTCTGAGCACTAGTAAAGAGAATATTTGTGGGATTTTATATTATCCAAATTTTCTTTGTTGATATTTTGAAGAAAAAAGCTGATTGAGGGTTAAAATATTTTTGTTTGTTCTAATAAAGCAAGCCTATAGCAAATCTCATACCTAAAACAGAAAAAAAAAAAAAAAAAAAAAAAAAAAACCCCTTGCTTTATAGATCTTTTTTTTCCAACGATACTCACATTTTAATATCATTTCAATCAAAGAATCTATTCTTTCGTTTCAATCATTCAAGATTTATTTCCCGATATTTCACTAAAAACTCACAACATCATGTCCATATCGCATTCATAAAAAGAAATCGAAACATCAAAGTGCTTAATCATCCCCACTACTCATGAGTGAAACGAGTCAGCACAGCAATGGCGATACGCCTTATCGTCGTAATCATATAGCTGATTTCCGATTCCTTAATCGAATAAACTCATACTCACATTCACTCACTCACAGCGACGCGGACAATATTCATGAATATAATCAGAAACATCACGCTTGCGCAGAATAGCCGATAAACACTCAAGAAGGGGAAAATACTCTTTGTTTACTCATATTACTGACGATGATGATTGCCGGAGATCGTGATTGAATATTAGAGGACGGCGGCGGGGAACAAGCACTTTAAATTTTTATTGTTTGTTTGGACTCATAATTTCATTATTAGAATTGGTGGGAAGATTGTCGATTTTTCGATATTAATGAATAAATGAATGGTAAGTATTGAGCTACAATGAATCTTACATAAAGATTAAAGAAAGTAAATTAATAAAAATCTATCATTTTGTATCTGCAATAGTATTTTTATTCTTTTTTCTTCTAAAAATATTTAAAAAAAGAAAACGTTTACATGTATATAATTTAATTAATGGTATATTCCCGATGCTAATTAATTAATCTTGTTTAAATTTATTTTATAAATGAAATTTATAGACAGAATTCTTTGTCCTATATAATTATTTAAAAAAAAATTTTTTTTTAGTGATATACATAATTCATGATGCTAATTAATGATTGAATCATAAATGAATATATTAAAACTAGATGAATGATTGAAAATTTCTACAAACCAATCAGTATTATGATCTGTTTTTGTTGAAATTCTTTTAAAATAAGCAATATTTAAATATATATATATATATTTTTGGTAATTATTAATTTAAAATTTTCAATTTTTAAAATGTCAATGAGGCATACTATTGATTCTTTAGAATATTATCATTTGGTATCTAAATCAAAGACTAATAGTCAGGTTTGGTCTACTTTTGAGATGACAATGAGCATGGTACTGTTATTAACACTGATGTGGCAATTTGTAAACTCTGCAAAAAATATGTAAGTGCAAAAGGAGGGAGTACAACAAATTTGCCTTCTCATTTGAAAGTGCACCATCCATTAAAATTTAGTGAGTACACTTCAAAGAAGCTATTGACTCCTGTTATACGTACATACAGTGAAATGAATGATTCTGATAGTCAGTGGCGGATCCAGAACTTGACTTTTTTTTTGGGGGGGGGGGGGGGCTGAGATTTTTCAAAGTGTTATTCTAGACCAATAAAAAATTTACAATTACAATATTCAATTGTGAATGTCAGTGTTTTAGGGGGGGGGGGCTTCAGCCCCCTAGCCCCCCCTTAAATCCGCCACTGCTGATAGTTCACCTCTAGAAAGTAGTGTTTATATTTGGTATACTAAATGATCTTTGCATTAAACAATTTGTCATTAGAAAATTTATTACATTGTTTACCAAGCTATGAGTTTAGTCGTAGTTTAACTATGAGTTATTTCGTAGCTTGACAGGTCAACGTGTTAAAATATTTTCTGTATTTCTCTGCCTATATTTTAATAAATATGTCAATTTACATAATTTTGCTTATTTAATAATTATAATTATTTAATAGCTAATTTAATAATTACTATAATGATTTAATAACCATAATATTTTATTTGAATTTGTCGTGATATCGATATATCAGAATATCGCGATATGAGGATGACGATATATCATGATATTAAATTCCTGACATCGTCCAGCCCTAGTTAACATATGGTAAAAATGTTCATATAGGCATATTTGAAGTGTAATTCATGATTATTTTGCCTTATTCAGATTTAATATAGAATGTTACAGGGATTTTCATGGAAAATTTAAAAAATAACACTTTATTTTCATCGTCTATATCCGCTCCCTCCCAGAAATTAATTTAAGGCATTAATAAGAAATCTTTTAGTTAAAAATGGACTTTGTTATTCACTTATGAAATAAATAACATATAAAAGTTGTATAAACTATTGAAATTCAGTATTATTGATGAATTTTCAGTTTTTTGTGAAAAAAAAAGTGAACATATATTTTATGATTTTTATGTTTTGCACAATTTTAAATATTGAGCAAATTTCTTGTAAAAATATAATCAAAAATATTTATAATAAGCTTAATTAAAGTATAAATCATGATTGCTTTGCCTCATTAAGATTACGTATGCAATATAATAAAGTAATTTTCATGGAAATTTTAAAAACTGACACTTCGTTTTCCTCGCCAATATTGTCGAACCTCGTTAACATGAATCTTAAGAGTGGTAACAGATCTCTTCATGTTATCAGAAGTTAATACTATCAGTAACTCGAAAACTAATCTTCCTGTTGACAGGGATTGTGGAAACAGTTCACGTTAAAAGTAATTCACGTTAACGAGGTTCGACTGTATTCGGCAGCTTGCAAAAATGGATTTGAGCCATTAGTGAGAATTTTTTTAGTTAAAAATAGATATTGTTACTCCTTTTTTAAATAAATAACATATAAAAGTTGTATAAAACTATTAAAATTCAGTATTATTGATGAATTTTCAGTTTTTTGTGAAAAAAAGTAAACAGATATTTTACGATATTTATGTTTTGCATAATTTTGAATGTTGAGCAAATTTCTTGCAAAATATATTTACAATATTCATAGAAGGTTTGATTGAAGTGTGAATCATGCTTGTTTTACCTTATTAAGGTGAAACATGCAATAATATAGGTATTTCCTTGGAAATTTCTAAAATATAGCACTTGGTTTTCATCGCCAACATTCGATATTTTCCAAATATTGATTTTTAACCATCAGTAAGAAATATTTTTGATAAAGAGGAATTCTAATGCCTAATTTTGAAATAAATAGTACATAACTGTATTTTCAAGGTCAAAATTTAGTTTTATTCATGAATTTTCAGTATATTTTGAAAAAATGTAAACAAACACTTTCAAAATTTTATATTTGTAATGTTGAGCAAATTATTTGTTAACATATGGCAAAAATGTTCATATAGGCATATTTGAAGTGTAATTCATGATTATTTTGCCTTATTCAGATGAAATATAGAATATTACAGGGATTTTCATGGAAATTTTAAAAAATAACACTTTATTTTCATCGTCTATATCCGCTCCCTCCCAGAAATTAATTTAAGGCATTAGTAAGAAATCTTTTACTTAAAAATGGACTTTGTTATTCACTTATGACATAAATAACATATAAAAGTTGTATAAACTATTAAACATTAGTATTATTGATGAATTTTCAGTTTTTTGTGAAAAAAAGTAAACAGATATTTTACGATATTTATGCTTTGCATAATTTTGAATGTTGAGCAAATTTCTTGCAAAAATATATTTACAATATTCATAGAAGGTTTGATTAAAGTGTGAATCGTGCTTGTTTTACCTTATTAAGGTGAAACATGCAATAATATAGGTATTTCCTTGGAAATTTCTAAAATATAGCACTTGGTTTTTATCGCCAACATTCGATATTTTCCAAATATTGATTTTTAACCATTAGTAAGAAATTTTTTTGATAAAGAGGAATTCTAATGCTTAATTTTGAAATAAATAGTACATAACTGTATTTTCAAGGTCTAAAATTTAGTTTTATTCATGAATTTTCAGTATATTTTGAAAAAATGTAAACAAACACTTTTAAAATTTTATATTTGTAATGTTGAGCAAATTATTTGTTAACATATTGTAAAAATGTTCATATAGGCATATTTGAAGTGTAATTCATGATTATTTTTCCTTATTGAGATGAAATATAGAATATTACAGCGATTTTCATGGAAATTTTTAAAAATAACACTTTATTTTCATCGTCTATATCCGCTCCCTCCCAGAAATTAATTTAAGGCATTAGTAAGAAATCTTTTAGTTAAAAATGGACTTTGTTATTCACTTATGAAATAAATAACATATAAAAGTTGTATAAACTATTGAAATTCAGTATTATTGCTGAATTTTGAGTATTTTGTGAAAAAAAAGTGAACAGATATTTTACGATTTTTATATTTTGCACAATTTTGAAGGTTGAGCAAATTTCTTGTAAAAATATATTAATAATATTCATAAACGATTTAACCTTCATACGGTGTTCCAATGTAGCATACACCTAAGGTGTTCGGGTCAAAAAAGACCCATATTATAATTTTCAATTTTTTCGAATTCTAGGCACACGTTATGAATATTGGTAATGTAGATAATTAAGTAGTTATATAAAATTATAGAAAATGGTAGATCAAATGATAATTTAACCCTTTGCAGTTCAAGGAATTTCTTTTTTGAAATGTTAAATTTTCCACAGAATTTTTGAAAATTTTCTATTATAAAAATGGAAATACAATTTTTTTATGTAATTATCATTTTTTTTACCCTTTTCTGTATTTTTATATAGCTTAACCCTTTAGGGGACAAATAACTGCTTTTTTGAAAAGTTGAATTTGCATCATAATATTTGAAAAAAAAAAAATTCTAAATATGGATATGCAATTATTTATTTATCTTTTAATCTACACATTTCTCAATTTGTATAACAGGAATATACTAGAAAATTATGTGTAGGAAATACTGAAAAAATAGAACAATATAGAAAAGAGATTACCTTTTATACACAAATGTTGCACACTTGAATGAAATGTTTCTTACAAGTGAAATGTTCACATTTGAAACATTTTACAGAACTTTTGTTATCAGTCCGTGTGCACAAGTGGCATCTTCCCCTTTTATTGGTAGTTGATAAACTTCCTGATAGTTCAGGAGCGAGTTCAGTCCGTTCTGAATTTTGAATACTCATCGCTAATTCCCGGGCAGCTCTTGCTCTGGGCAGATGTTTTCGTTTTTCGATTTGTTGAGTAACCAAAGTCATGCCGAGCTTTTTAATGAAGAGCCTCCTTTTGTGAAATGAATTCATCTTCCATGTTGGATTGACTTTTATGAAGAGTACGAATGCATTATATGCAGAAATATCTAAGATATTGGAAAAAACAATGATGGGCCACCTGTTGGTCTTCCTCCGACAAGAATAGTTAGATACTAGTTTATCTAACGTGTCTACTCCTCCTTTTGTGCTGTTATAATCCAGAATGATTTCAGGTTTCTTTGTATCTGTGTCAGCAAGCTTCTTGTCATGATGAAGAGTGCTTTGGAGGACTACGCACTTGCCTCTCTTCGGGACGTACGGTACTAGAGTCATGTCCTTCGTGAACGCAAATTTTGAGGAGTACATTGGAGCCTTTTTTAGAAGCAACTGAGGAGGAATTGTTGTCTTATTTTTTTCTGATTGTTCCAATCATTGTCAGTTTTTTTTTTTCAGAAGAAGCTGTCCAAGGTCATAAGACGTGAAAAAGTTATCACAAGTTACATTGTGACCTTTCAAGCCTTGAACAAGATCGTTAACAACCCTGAGACCTTGGTTTTTTTCTGATGCAGAACCAGGATTCTTTCCAAGGTACGGTTGTATATTTCAAACATAACTGGTAGCGTTATCGCAAAGTAACCAAAATTTTATGCCGTACTTGGCTGGTTTGCTGGGCATGTACTGACGAAATGGGCACTTTCCACGGAAAGCAACTAGCTGCTCATCCACAGTAACGTACATCTCGGGATTATACAACATTGGCAATATTTCCACCCACTTGTCCCAAAGCTCTCTTATGGCTGCGAATTTGTCAGTTTCCCTTCTTCTTTGTCGGGTCTGTTTATCATCAAATCGAAGAACCTTCGATATCAGTTTGAATTTTTCTAAGGACATAGTAGCCCTGAATATACTCCGTCCCGTTGTGGCATCCCACAGACTCTCTGTGGACTCATTACGAGATTTATATACACCAGACAGCAGCAACAAGCCAATAAAGGCTTCCAAGTCAGAGTTATTTAAATTCTTCCATCGGTCACCAAATAAATTTTTTCCTTCTATGTTACTATTTTTTAGTATAATATTAACTATTGATGGTGGGAAAAACAACATAAATGCAGAGTATTCATCTTGAATTCTAGACGTAGCATACTTCGTAGGACCTGGAGTCATATTCAAAATATTTTCTGCTTTACGCCTACCACCTAAAGCTTGTGGTTCAGATTTCCACTCAATTTTACCATCTTTGCTAACTAAAGTTTCCGTCTGAATTATCGACTGATCAGATTCTTCATCTGTGTCGTTATCGGATGTCTCTTCGCTTTCCGAAACATGATCTTCAATTTCTGAAACAACTTCTTCTTCGTCTGACATCGCAAGCCATAACTCATCTATTTCTTCTTTAGTAAGTCCACGATTGGCCATATCATAGACTTTACTGTGTGTCTAACAAAATGCGCAACAAAATGAACTATGAAAAGAACAACGTACTATACGGAAGCAGGAAAGAAAGTGCGGGAAAAAATGCCGCTCTCTGAAACTTACAGTTACTGATGTAGTATCTAGCGACCCTTCACTGAGAGATACGACAAGGTGTTCATACTTTTTGATTGGTGGAAAGCTCCCTTTGACCGCCCGAGGCGATTTCGCGCATCGCTACCATACACATAAGGCAGGGAGAAATTGTGACTTTCAAAAATGCTTATAATTCATATTAATTAAATGTAATTAAAAAATTTTGAAGCAAATTTTCACGTTCCTAAATGTTTTTCCTATTAATAGAAATAAAAATTTTCATTGATTTTCGTCAATTCTTTTCTAAATAAGTACTTTTCTTAAAACAGTTTCGTATTTGGCGATAACTTCAATAATTACACAGCCAACCTCTTTCGGAAAAAATCGCACTTTTAATGTGCCGCGTTCGGTTTTTTTCCCCTTCTTTTTGAACAATTTTGAAAATAAATTATGTAAGTTAACATTAACTAATATGCACTTATTATTATTTTATTTATTTATCTATTTATTTTTGTTTTACCTGATCTTATTAAAAATTATTTTGATTAATATAACAAACATTTATATATAATTACAATTGATAGAGTAAAGCAAATTTTTGAAAATTTTAGTGTTAAAAATACATAACTAATAAATAAAAAGGCCTTTTAATTATTTAGTTTTTTCTTTTTTTTTAAATTTCTTCAGCAGTATATAAATAAAGGCTAGTACATTCATTTAATGCATAAAACTGAAACTCAATAGGTGCCTTATATTTTTCTTATATTTATTCAAAAAATACGGAATACGAGGGGAAAAGAATATGGTTAAAAGTATTAAAATGCTTATTGTTCTCTTATTTATTAATTTAAAAACATAAAATTATTTTATTTGTTTATCTATTTTATTTATTTGTTTATTTTTTATGGAGAAATCAAGGCATTAATAGAAGTAAATACCTCTATGGTGGAAGAGCGGAACTGCGGTCAAAGTTGGTAGATGACAAGTGCCGGGTTCGATCGAAAAACGTGTTCGTCGATCTAGCCGTTCGGAGTTTTCCGTAGTTCTCTCTAAAACTCGCGTAATTACGAACAAGATTCACTTAGAGAAACCCCCCACGGAGGGCATTTCTCCTGTAGGCCTAGGCCCCTAGAGTAGTCAATCAGTCTTAAGCCATACAACCAATCAACCATTCTTTATGAGATTAACATATGTTAGAATTTTATGTTGTAAAATTATAAGTGCTTATTTCTTTATTTCTTTATTAATTAATTAATTTATTTATTCATTAAGTGTCATATTTCTTTTTATCATATACGGTATTTTTTATCTTTTTTTTTTTTTTTTTAATCATACTTTATTTAAAAGTACAAAATACGAAATATATATATATATATTTGTATTACATTTGAAGAAAAATAAACTTTTGACATGAACAATAAGGATGTATAAAACTTTTAAAGTTAATAAATATTTTTACGAATATTAATATAATCAATGATTATGCATTTAACTATAAAATATTGGTATGTTTTTAAGTATTAAACTAATTCAATTTTCCTAAACTGGATTATTTTAAGAAAAATATGTTGTTGTTAATGTGCCAGTTGCCTACAAAAGAAAGGCCGAGGTATGGGTTGAATAACTTAAGTAAGGGGTGGTCTTTTTAAGGTGTTCTAGCCCATATTTACGCTTGTTTCGAAGAAAACTGCAGATAATTTCGAAAGTTAGCCCGATGAGCGCTACCTGGTATCGAACAATCGAACCCGATATCTCCCGTCTACCAGCTTTGAGAGCAAAGTTAATTTTACAGTCTCAAAAACATTTGACCCCCTGAAAAACTTTTTATAAACCAACTAAAACAATTTTTAAACATTTAATGTGCTGAGAATGTATATATTTGTAAGTTATTGCAGTAAATAAAATTAATCATAAAGCTAAACGGTCATCTCTCAAATGAATATATCAAATCAAGTTAACTGTTAAATCATCAGATTTTTACTAATTAATCTTAATATCGATGAAATTTCTTACCAGTAACTACAAGGACAAATTTGATAAATAAATTATTTTTTTAAATAAATAAAAATAATTTTATTATTATTATTATTTTTATTATCAGTTTGTATAAATATACATTTTTAGAATTAAGTTGCATAGTATATTATTAAAAACTAAAGAGTGTTAAAATTCAGAATTTTTGATATGCAGTATGATAGATAAGATGGTGTAAATTATTTCTATGAATATAGAAATGTAATCTAAATTTAAATAATAATTATAATAGTAATAAAACGAATGTAACGTAATGGATAATGTAGCTTGCCTGCAAAGAATTTTTTTTTTTTTTTTTTTTGCTTTACTTTAGAGAATATCTTTAAAGCTTACACCGATAAATCACCAAAATGCGCGATCAGCGCCAAGCATTGTAAAAGGTTACTGTAGCAAGAGGGAATCTGGACAAGCGGTTGTCCACTGAGCATGCGTACTAAGTACCTGTCGTATCTCTGAGATTATCCAGGGTTTCTAGTAGTATCTATCTAGTAGCGCCATCTATTGTGGCTACGGATAACGAAAAATACGTACTAGATAAGAGCGAGGAGACAAATACATTCTCACAGCAATAATAATTGAATAATTTATTGAAAGGTATAGCGCTATCATTGCTTTACCGTAAACAGTCCATTCGGGTCAAAAAAGACCCGAACAACTTATGTGTTACTATTTTTACTACGAAAAAACTACCAGTTGAAAAATTAAAAAAAAGTACGTGCGTATTCACTGCAGCCTTAAAATCAAAGTAACAAAGTATTTTTTAAAAATTCCCAAAAATGTTGGAAATATCTGCGAAATAAATTCGATTTAGGTCAAAAAAGACCCGAACACCCTATGAAGGTTAATTGAAGTATAAATCATGATTGCTCTGCCTCATTAAGATTACGTATGCAATAATACAGTAATTTTCATGGAAATTTTAAAAAATGACACTTGGTAATTACACTTCTAATACAGGGTTTTCATAGGAATTTCAAATGAAATTTACTAAATTTTATGAAAATATTTAACACTTACCTCTAACTTTAATATGGAAAGGTTGTTGTTGATTTTATTTTTTATAATGCTTATTATTTCTCATGCATCCGAAGTTTGAAATACGGTATTAAAATAACATATAAAATATTTTAAAGAAAATACAAGTGAATTACTGCCATTACCGGTGTATGTGCACTTACATGTATAAATACGCATAATAAGGTGATTTTTAAAAAAATCGAAATAAATAAATGAATTGCTATATGTTTTTACACTTTTTATAAACACTACCAATTGCTTTATTTAAAATATAGCAACATAAATTATTTTGAACTACGCAATTTTTCAGTATGAGCTGATATTGAAATTTTGGAAGTTTTTACCTTGTTATAAACACTATCAATTGTTTCCTTTAAAATATAGCAACATAAATAAATTTTCAACTAAGCAATTTTTTTTGTATGAACAGATATTGAAATTTTTGAAGTGTGATTATTCTAGATGTTTAAATGATTTTTTAAAAGTACTGATTTCCTTTATTTATATGTTAAATACTAAATTTTATGAAAACAAATGTAATTAATATTTACACAACAAATGAAACACAAAATATTTTAAAAAGAATGAAAGCGAGCAACAACGAATCGCCATTTTGGCTGCCCCTAGCGCTAGCACGCCGGCCATGGATATCCGTGACGCCGGCTCGCCGGCTAATATAGTAAACAAACATTTTTTATTTTTACCTGGTCAGATCTTCGAGTTGAGTTGTAATTCTCTAAACTTGAATGAATTCCATTGCAGCAAGTAAAACGTATGGTCATTGTTTTATATTTATCTAAATTTAATAAAAACGAAGAAATGGACTACATTATTCACACAAGCACCACACTCCATGCACAAACACGCGTACGTACTAAAAGCTGTTTATGATTCAAAATGCTCACGAAAGTTCTACAAATATTTTTCAGATTTAATTTTAACTTTTTGCTTTAACCTAAAATAATAAAAGTGTTCGTGTTAAAACTTAAAAAAATCTTAAGTTATTTTAATGATGAAACAAAATCTTTATAATGCCTATAAAACGTCGTAAAAAAAAGCTGTGGTTATTTTGGTGATAAATCTAAATCTGCAAAATTTATTCAGATATATTGAATATTTCTGTAGAAAGTTGAAATTTTTTAAGGTTATCTGAAGATATTTTTTAGTGGGGAATTTTTACAAAATCAGTTTTAAAGATTTCTTTTTTTTTTTTTTTTCCTTTAAATCTTATTGAAAGTAGAATATGTTCTTTTGAGAAATGTTTACGGTTATAAAATCTGTACAATGATAATATTATGTGACTTGTACATAGAATCATTAAAATAAAATTGCATTTCTAAATGACAATGCATGCGTATGTGTATATATATATATATATCATAATTCGTAAAAGGCCATAGTTATTTACTCATATAAGTATGTAAATGGTAATTTATATATATTTTTCGTTTTCTTTTATTTTTTTCCTTTAATTAATTAATTAATTAATTATGTTGCTGCTGTAAAATTATGCAACAATATTTTATTATTTTTCATTTCAATTTTCATATACTAGTGATGGGAAAAATCAGCCATTTTGTTAAAAGCAAAATAATAAAGATACAAAAAGGCATTATTTAAAAGGAAAAAGAATATAAAAATACAAAAGCTGTTGTACTGAAGAATACAAGCTGTTTTATTACCTTTTAAAAGCCTAAGACAGAAATACAACGTCATATTTATGACCTGCACCTGCACGTGGAACTCTGAAAGGGGACCACCCGCATTTAAGCCCCACTGGCTACCGCCAAAAAAGCCCCGGCGAGGTCGTAAAAAAGGCACCGTAGTAATCTAGAAGCAAGCAGATTGGTCGAAGAAAGGTCCAATCAGAAGATAGACCCAATGAAAAAAATGCAAAGGGAAAATCTCCTCCAAAAATTATAATGAGAGACTTAAAAAATTAAAGGAGAGAAAAGATTCCTTCAAGAGTCAGGATTCTAAAAAATTGACTTCGTGTGTGCAGAAGTAATGTGAGGTCCTGCTATCATCAGTGTGGTGCTTCCTAGCCGAAATGATTCATCAAGGATACTTAAAGATGTGCTCCCTGCTAGCCAAAATATTCCTCTTGTGCCTGGACTGTGACATAGCATCTGATAAATCTGGTGAGAATTTCTTACATTTCTCGGTCAGTAATTTTACCGTGTAATGCTGGTAAAGCGCATTTGTTTTCTAGTACTCATCTTTAGCATATTGAGGCAAAATCAAAGATCATTGTTATATCATTTTATTGTATTGTAAAATTATAGAATAATCAATTTAATTAATATTCAAAATTTGGATGTTTAATAAAGAAATTAATTAAAATTATATGAATCTGATATTATTTGAGAGTAAATTTATTTATTATTAAACCTATTGTTTTCCAGATTAATGTTTGCTTTTAATTAGGATTAATTTTAGGGCATTTCACAACGCGTGCCCGAATATCGAATTGATATTCCAAAATGTACTACCACGAGGATGTCACCTTAGAGCCACGGAAAGGAGGGTAGTCTGATTTTGGTTAATATCCGCCCAACAACTAGCTAAAATTAAGTAGATATAGAATTCTGTTTATATTGTTTAAAATGTAAAAATTTTATTAATTTTCAATGAAACAGTGTCTTAAAAATATAATTTAATCTTTACATTTATCTTATTTTACTTTTTTTAAAGAAATGACATACTTATTTGTTTTAAATAAATCTTTTCCCAGTCAATCAGTAAACCTTAACTACTCTAAAATTTATATAGTTGACTAAGCAAACTTTTACAATCTTTAGAAACTGTTCTCTAACCGTGATTAGGCTCTTTATTTTAGTGAGCAATCCTTTCCTTTTTCTGTTTTTCTTTTTCCCCAAACAAATAGCGTCTCATTACCGATTGTTAAAAAAGCAAGCATTTTTACTGTTCTACCGTCTATTTTCGATAAAGAAAGGATTTATTTCTACTTCAGCTGTTCTTTCGTCGTTCTTGCATTCCTTATACTAATGAAGATTTGTTAATAGAATAAAATTAATTGCATTAACACTTTCGTTTTTATTTTTGGTTAGTTTATTATTGTTGAAATTTATTTTTCGACAAAATGTAAATTCCTCTTGTTTTTATATGTTTTTGACATTGAAAAAATACTCTCTCTTATATATATATATATATATATATATATATACAATCAGTGATTATAATTTTAAAATATAATTATATAATTTATGTGTCGAATATATTTTCTAAATAACGATTATCTAAATGAAACATGGTACACGAAAAAAGAATAAATATTTAAATAATTAAACTACAAGATAGTTAAAACCACACCCTTATTATAGCACTGGACGGAGCCTTCCGTTATTACTAGAATATAAGAAAATGCGGCAAAAAAGAAACAGCTAAATTTAGTAAAACGGCAACCTTTTTTTTTTTTTTTTTTTTTTTTTTTTTGCATTTATCACGTTTTTGGCGATTATTTGTTTTGAATTTATTTTTTCTTTTAAATTAAAAGATAAAGCAATCAAAACTTATAAAACGCTAAACTTTAAGATTTTCATCTGTATTTTTTTCTTTTTTTCTTTCTTTCTTTTCTTTTCTTTTTTTTTTTTTTTTTTTTGTCTTTTAATAGAATTAGTATTGTTCTGATATATTATTATACAAACAATATTGCGTTTATTGTTTCATATAATACATAGAATTGTTATTAATTATTATTATTATGATTTTAAACAAATAATCATAGAAGTTATTAGCATTTTACAAAAATAGTTACTTAAAAGTACAAAGTAATAATAATAATAATAATAATAAACCTGTGAAGCATCCTTATTTTACATAATATATGAATCGTTTATAAGGAACGTCTGTTTACTGTCGCAACCAACAAACCAGTTAACCATAGAATAACATGGAATTAAGGGTTTTCGATATTTGGTGAAGCACCACCATTAAGTGATCAAAATTCGTACCATAACTTTTGAAAACTACACCAGTCTTTACCATTATGGATTTAAAATATCAGCTGTTTTAATAAATGATAACTCAAAGAAACTGGGAGGTGCAATTATCATTTGGAAGCTAGAAGAGCCAGTATATATGAAATAATCACAAAAATTACGAAATTTTATTTTAAACATTGTATTTCTGCATCTTTATTTGATAGTTCTGTTTATGAAATCGATTACTAACAAAATATTTAGGTGTCACCCATGTATTTCTGTATAGTACCATTCAAAAAAAAAAAAAAAAAAAAAAAAAAAAAAAGTTGTGAAATACTCTTATTTATTTATTTTCTAAAAAAGTAATATGCATTTTTTAAACTCAAAATTGAATAAAATATTTTATCACATTAAAAAACATTATATTTATTGCGTTTAATATTCTAATCTATATAATAAAAAACCTAGCTTCTAATACTATCTTTTAGTAATCATTAAAAAAAAAAAAAAAAAAAAACTCTTTTTCTTCATAAATGCAGGAAATGCTCCCGAATAAAGATATTAAGTTTGTTGCAAGGCAATATTAGTGTTCAGCCTCTATTATATCGGTGGACGTCATTATATTTTTAGTGAAAAAATTTAGTAATATTAAATGTCTTTAGATGTGAATGCTAATGAGTCTTAAGATATTATAAAAAAAAGTATCTGAGAACATAATACGAGTTTTAATATAAGTAAGTTTAAGTAACGTTAAACTGTATTTTCCACTTTTATTTCTGTAGTGGTATTTTTATTTCTTTTGTTATTAATAGAAAATCCATATTGACGTAACGTTTAGAAAAAAAAAAGAAAAGTTAAAAAATAGTATTGTTAGGTATTGATATACATTTGCCTCACTAGAGGGCGCCAGAGGTCCTGTTGAGATGAGATTCAAAGAATATTTTTTGTTGACTCTCGCGGGACATTAGTTTAGTTTTAGTTTCGCTTTAGTGAAGAGAGCAACACAATGAAATAGAATGCTCTCAGGCCACCTTTGGCCTAATTTATTTTTATGGAACCACCATTGTCATTACGAAATAGAAAACTGGTGGCTTAGTTGTTAAAATATTACGAATAGAAAAAGTAGCTGATAGATTAGATTAGTTTTATTATAAATCCATTTTTCTCAAAGTATAATTTTAGAAATAGTATTGATATAGATAAAAAGAAATGGATGTTCCGGAAATTTCGAATATGTAAATAACTTTTGTAAATAGTGTTTCTTCGTGTAAATATTTTATTTAATAAACTGTATATATCTTATCGTCTTAAAGAAGAAGCTATATTATTTCTAGAAAAACAAGTGCCCGTTATTAGTCTTCATTTTTTTAACGTCGAAGAATTTTACAGGTAAGAAGAATATTAAAATATCAGTTTGAAGATTATTACTTTGAAATTAAAATGATTAGAAATTATTAAATAATTATTTTGATTAAATGAAATAGCCTGCAATCTTTATATTTCAAAGAGTCTAGAAGACTCGCTTAAGCCGTTCAGAAGAATGGCGTAATAACATATTTTATGGCGTTCGCAGACAGGAAGTATTGTTTATATTAAATACAGGAAATATCGTTTATATTAATATTGTTTATATTAACTGAAAAGAGAAGAATTATTTTCATTTGAAACAATAAATGGTTTAAAATTTATTTTATTATTATGTGAAATGTTTTTCAAAAGATATCTAAGATTGAAATTATTTATAATATAGAATATTCTTTTTTCAAAGTAAATCAAATTAAAAGTGACTGATTGATTGAGATAAAACAAGATTTTTTATTCGTTCTATTTTTTGTACATTTTAAACATAAATTTATGAAGGTCAAAATAAGATGATTGGAATAAATAAAACTAGAATAAAAAGAGCAATTGAGTATTGAGTTGACCTTGAAAAAGAAGCATTCATTTGATGAAGAAAATAATAAAAAGTATTTTTTCATGGTAAATATTAGATGATGTCAAAATCTGATTCCAGTGAATGTTTATTGTTTTATTTTTTGTTTCGCAATGATAATGAAATAAAGTATTATTTTAGAATTTATGAATGAAAACAGAGTATACAATTAATGAAAATTTTGATTTTAATTTGTTCTTGAAGTAGATTTTGTAATTGTTTAATTCAGTAAATTTTTACAGTTATTAAATAAATAAAAATTATTATTCAGTTGAAAATAAATATTGCTATAAGAGTAAAATAAAAAATAATAAATGGTTATTTTCTTTTGTTTACATTTTATGAAAAGAAAATGGCTCTCAAAAATAGAATTTTTTACACGTTGTTCTTAAAATAAAATCTTCTTGGTAAATAGAAAAGTGAAAGTTTTTACATTCAAATTAAAAGGCATAAATAACGAATAATTGGTTGATTAACATAAAACTGTTCTGTTTTTGTTTAAATATCAGAAATGGAAAAAATAAAAAGGCGAAGAACTCCATTACGATCTTTCTTTACTAAAACTTTAAATATTTTAAAAACTGAACTAGAGAAAGAAGATCTTGAGAAGGGTATACTTTAGATAATTTAAATAAATTAGAGGGTTTAATGACAGAATTAAAGACACTCGACAATGAGATATTAGACATTATGTCGGAAGATAGTAAATGCGATGAAGCTTTGATTATAAAAGAAGCCGAAGAAAGCGAAGCATACTGTGATGAATTTATCACAGTTAAAAGACTAATTAATGAAAAATTGAATTCAAGTGTAAATTTTAATTGCACAGGCCAAAATAAAATAGAAAGCGAAACAAACTTGAAAACAAAGCGATATAAATTACCAAAATTAGCTATCAAGAAATTTGATTCAAAATTGATAAATTATTTGCCCTTTTGGGCCCAATTTAAGAAAATTCATGAAGATGAAGAATTAGACAACGCTGACAAATTTCAGTACCTTTTACAGTGCGCATAACCAGGAGCTCGAGCCAGAGAATTACTCGAAAGTTACCCCATAACATCAGAAAATTATTTAAAGGCAGTAAAGGCTTTTGAAGAACGCTATGGGGATAAAGATATGTTAATCGAAGTATATGTTCGAGAATTTTTTTAATTAATTACAGCTAATGTACAGACTAGGGGAAATAGCAAAAATTTGTGTAATTTAGTGACCAAGATAGACGCACACTTGAGATCGCTGGAAAGCATGGGTGTAAACATTGATCAGAACTCTGCCTGGCTGTACCCAATGATAAAATCCTGTTTACCCGAAGATATTATTAGAACGTTTCAAAGACTTAATGTTGGGGCCAGGGAAGATTCTACTCAGTTAGATGATAAGAAAACCACACGGAAATCGAACTTGTCACTATTGCTGAATTTTTTGAAAAGGGAAGTGGCAGGTGAAGAAAGGTTACAATTAGCCAGGTCGGGTTTTGAAATTAATTCACCCAAGGAAAATGTTAAAAATAAATTCCACAAGAGAGATAACAGGGTCCCCACTGCTACAGTCTTATTCGCTGCAAAAGAATTAAGCTGTATATTTTGCGGAAAAACGCATGAGAGTAAAGACTGCATAACAGCCAGATCGCTCTCCCTTGACGAAAAGAAAAATAAAGTAAAAGAAAAAAATTGCTGTTGGAAGTGTTTACGTTTTGGATACCGGGCAAAAACGTGCAAGGTTTTTATTAAGTGCCACGTTTGTTCGAAACCACACACAGAACTATTTTGTCCAGAGATAAGGAAAGGGGGTGAAAATAGTAGAAGCAAACCTCCCGAAGTAATACAGAACACTGTCGCCAAACAATGCTCCCAGGAAATAGCCCTTATGACGTTAGAAATAAATATAAAAGGGGGGAAAGGCCAAAAAAGGGTGCGTTGTCTTATGGACTGTGGTTCCCAGAAAAGTTACATATTAAAGAAAACTGCGAACGAGCTCAAGCTCAAACCCATTGGAACAGAAGTAATTGCCCATACTGTTTTCGGGGGTACGCAGATAGAAGCTAAACAGCATAATAAATTTAGAGTTACAGTGGGTGCATCGAATAATTGGGTCAGTTCCATACATGAGCTCGATATTTTAGACCAAGAGAAAATTTGTGGTGAAATTCCTCGAACTCCAAAGGGAAATCTGTGCAGAGAACTCGAGAAAAATAAGATGTGGTTGTCCGATATCGGCCTTGGTAGTACGGAAATAGAAATCCTGATCGGGAGTGACGTCTACGGTCAACTGTTAACGGGTCGAGAAAAGCAATTAGAAAATGGACTCACAGCAATAGAAACCAAACTTGGATGGACAGTTTGTGGAAAAACGGGGCTTCCATCTCAGTGTTGCTTGAATAGCGGTACAGCGGTATTAATTACAAATCTGTACATAAAAGATTGGAATGTTCCAGACTTGAGGCGACTCGAAACGATAGGAATCAACGACCCTGCACAAATCTTATCCAAAAGAGAAGAAGAAGAGCAAGCCCACGATATGTTTCGTAGACAACTCACCAGAAACGTCACATCTGTAAACAACACGTCCGATTTGGAAGAATTTAAATCTAAGGCAACAGAAATCATGGCTGAATCTAAAATGGACCTAAGATTGTGGCAATTCGGTCCTGTAAAAGAAATAGAAAAGTTGTCTTTAGAAAATGAAAAGGAAGACTTCTCAACTCCAATTCCAGTTTTACGAATTAAATGGGACAGAACAGATTTTAGCTTGATGGTCTGCAATAAATTTGACTTAGAAATAGTGAATCCATCAAAACGTCAAATTTTATCCATAACTCAAGGAATTTTCGATCCCATCGGTTTTCTAGCTCCAGCGTTGTTATCAGCCAAGATAATAATTCAAGAATCTTCGTGCAGCAAATCAGCATGGGACACTCCACTTCCAGAGAAAATTCAAAGAGACTTTCAGAAATGGTACAGCGAATTAAAGCAGCTAACAGAATTGAAGATCCCCAGAAGAATAGGTTATGGAAATAAAGAAGATTGGTCCCTACATATTTTCTGCGATGCAAGTCAAAGTGCCTATGCAACAGTAATTTTTCTACGGTGCGAAGAAGAAAAAGGAGTTTCAATTCAATTTTTGGGAGCAAAATCACGGTTGGCTCCAAAAGAGGCTCTAACGATTCCTCGTCTTGAGCTGCTTGCCTGTGTTTTGAGATCCAGTCTATCAAAGTATGTCATAGAAGCTTTGGACATCCCTACAGTACCAACTTACTTTTGGACGGATTCTTCGACAGTTTTGGCCTGGATTAAAAGAAATGACCAGTGGGGTACCTTTGTGTGCAACAGAATCAGAGAAGTATGCCAACTTACGAACCCTAACCAGTGGTACTTAGTTCCAGGAAGTCAAAATCCGGCAGACCTGCCTTCCCGTGGTTGTAGTCCTAAATACCTTCTTGCATCGGGTTGGTGGGAGGGACCTAAATGGCTAGAAGATGAAAAAAGTAACTGGCCCCAACCGAGGATTGTCCCTAATGAAGTCTTAGTTATGTCGGAGAGAAAGAAAACTGCAGTGTCATTATTTTCGAATCCAAATGTAGATCCATTTATGAATTATGAAAGAACTTAAAAATTTTGTAAACTTGTAAATATTATTTATTGGATAAGAAGATTTGCAACAAAATGTAGAAATAAAAATCATATTTTCCCAGCTGAACTTTCGGCAGAAGAAAAGGAAGAGGCGGAAAAATTTCTCTGGTCACGTATACAGTTAGAAAGTTTTGGTGATGTGCGAGAAACAATAAAAGGACTTCTTGTTATGAAAGATCAAGAGAATATTCTAAGAGTCAAAACAAAGTTGTTAGATCGAGAAGACACTTTTTCTTTCAAGTATCCTATATTGTTGCCATCAAAACATCATGTTGTAAGGTGCCTAATTAGAGACTGCCACTTGAAGAATTGCCATGCTGGACTTCAGACAGTTGGTTCGATCTTACGTGAACATTACTGGATTATTTCTGCAAAGCGTAACATCCGAAGTGAATTGATAAAATGCACAAAGTGTAAATTTTTTTCTTCCAAACCATTTGTTACTCCTCCCATCCATTTACCTTTTGACAGAGTCAGAGACTCAAAAGTTTTTGAAGTTGTTGGCATCGACTTATGTGGTCCTCTTTACCTTAAAAATAAGTCCAAAGTATGGATAGTCATTTTTACCTGTGCAGTATATCGAGCCATACACTTGGAATTAGTGACGTATCTTTCAACAGAGGGATTCATACAAGCGCTAAGAAGATTTGTAGCCCGAAGAGGAAGAATTTCGACAATCTACAGTGACAATGGAACTAACTTTCGCGGTGCCAACAATCTCTTTAAATCTCTTGACTGGAATCAAATTCAAAAGACGGATGACATAGCTCCAATAAAATGGAAGTTCATCCCCCCAACCACTGCTTGGTGGGGCGGATGGTGGGAGCGTCTCATTAGAAGTATAAAAAACCTCCTACTAAGAACTCTTGGAAAATCTTCCCTCAATTTTGAAGATCTCCCTACTATCTTGTGCGAAGTTGAAGCTATAATGAACAGTCGACCTTTAACATACCTATCAGAAGAACCAGAAAAGTTCATTCCTTTGACACCTTCCTGTTTTATGCAAGACATTCAAGAAATTGGTGTACCAGATCTGGATGCCATTTGATGCCAAAAAACTGAGAGCACGATACAAGCACTGCCAAAGTGTTCGAAGGCAACTACAAAGTAGATTTCGAAAAGAGTATCTAGCACAGTTGGTACAACGAAGTAGACAGATATGTAAGCCTGTTAAACAAGGCGACATTGTGCTAGTAGAAACCAACAGTGTGAAAAGACTACATTGGCCAATACTAAGAGTAGTGAAAATTTTTCCCAGCCGAGATGGCCGTGCCAGGGTTGTGGAAGTGAAAATGCATTATGGGACATTGATTAGACCACTTCAAAAACTCTATCCCTTAGAGATATCAGATGCTGAGGATCCAGTGATACAAGCAGCAAAAGAGACAATAAATTGAAAGTGGTCAAAAACTATAAAAAATTTTTCGAAAGACAATCACAATTGTTTTAAAATTGCATTGAACTTTAAATTATTTTATTTTTATTTTTCTTTATTTTCATTAGTTTGTAACTTTAATTTTTACTATTTGTAGTTTATAGCTTTAATTTTTCTTAGTATGTAGTTTTATAAGTTTAAATTTTCTTAATTAATTAACTGTTTAATTTTTTAGCTCTCACCTAAAAAATTAAAGGTGGGAGGATGTTAGGTATTGATATACATTTGCCTCACAAGAGGGCGCCAGAGGTCCCGTTGAGATGAGATTCAAAGAATATTTTTTGTTGACTCTCGCGGGACATTAGTTTAGTTTTAGTTTCGCTTTAGTGAAGAAAGCAACACAATGAAATAGAATGCTCTCAGGCCACCTTTGGCCTAATTTATTTTTATGAAACCACCATTGTCATTACGAAATAGAAAACTGGTGGCTTAGTTGTTAAAATATTACGAATAGAAAAAGTAGCTGATAGATTAGATTAGTTTTATTATAAATCCATTTTTCTCAAAGTATAATTTTAGAAATAGTATTGATATAGGTAAAAAGAAATGGATGTTCCGAAAATTTCGAATATGTAAATACCTTTTGTAAATAGTGTTTCTTCGTGTAAATATTTTATTTAATAAACTGTATATATTTTATCGTCTTAAAGAAGAAGCTATATTATTTCTAGAAAAAGAAGTGTCCGTTATTAGTCTTCATTTTTTTAACGTCGAAGAATTTTACAGGTAAGAAGAATATTAAAATATCAGTTTGAAGATTATTACTTTGAAATTAAAATGATTAGAAATTATTAAATAATTATTTTGATTAAATGAAATAGCCTGCAATCTTTATATTTCAAAGAGTCTAGAAGACTCGCTTAAGCCGTTCAGAAGAATGGCGTTATAACAAGTATTTTGCTTTGACCAATATATATATATATATATATAATGGATTAATTACTGGATAAGAGAGAGATGACAGGCGTAGCACAAAAGGACGAACAGGATTCCTTTCAGGAAACATCTTTATTGCTTCATTATTGCTAAGTCGAGACAGGGTAAGGCGAATGGAGTTTTAATCCGACATTCTGCCGATCCACGGGCGACTCAAGCGGCGCCCTGGGCCGCAGAATCTGTTGGGAATGCCTTTAGCGCCTACGTAATTTCGGAGGAACGACCAACGATAAGTTTATTAGCACTAGAAAAGCGTGTGGCAAGAAGTGTCCGTTTGTTTATTGTTTCGGCTTTTATACTCGATTTCCTGAGCTGCTAATTGGTTCTATAGATAGTCCGGGCTCTAAATGGAATTTTTGGGATTAATTAATGTGCAGCTTGATGTAGAGAAGGTTGCAAATTGAGTTAACGTCAGCGAATTTCGACTTATAATTTCGTTCTTTTTCTGATTTCTGAGTTATAAAGTCTTCTGCTGGAAAACAAACTCTAAAGGGACACTTACGAATTATTCGCGATTATAATTTCGATTAGCGATTTTTAAACTTTTAAATTGGGTTTTTTAATAATTTAAAACCATTGATTTTTATCCTTTCCATATATATATATATATATATATATATATATATATTAATTATTAAAGAGTTTTTACTACTTAAATTAAGTTTAAAATAACGAGTTTCTCATAAGAACTAAAATAAAAATAAACTTATTATTCAAAATTTTAATCTTTACTTAATAATTAAATTGTATAATTAATTAATATATTTAATTATTAAAACCAAATTCGTTCAAAAAATTTCTTCTGTCTAAATTTGGGTTATGTTAGGAAATATAATATACAAATGTGATATGAGTTCAATTAGCTGAAATATAAATAAAAAATTCTGTTCATTATATGACGTTGTTTTTATTAAATGCTATCCAATCCCAAAATACATCCGAGTACTTTATACAAATGCTTCATGTTTAATTTATTGTTGAAATTAAAAATGTACAATTTTCAAATGCAATTTTTGTATACGGTTAATAATGAAGTATTTGCTAATGCAAATTCAGACAGTTCTGGACAGTAAGGGTAATTCGTAAATTCAACTTCTTATAACACAAAAATATAGGGGAATATCTTCGGTTGTGGGCACGATAGCGATTTTAGCTTAAAACTTTTGATTGTGTAGATATTATGCAAACGTATGAATACCAGTGGAAAGCTAGAACCCTTCGCTAACGTTTGATGAAGTAACTGTACTGATTCCGTCAACCTGAAAAATTTTATCGCTAATTTTGTGAAGTGGTCCTTTTGGCCACAAAAAGTTGTGTACCTAGTTGTAGGCCCACTTAAAAAATCAAAAATCCGCTGAAAAGGGGAAAATAATAAGAAAATCCCCCATACATACAGAAAAAAAAAAAAAAAAAAATATATTGATTCTGTAAGAATTCAGTGGCAAAAATAACAACAGAAAATTTCATTTTTCGAATTTCATTCGTCATCATCTTCGTCCTCTAAATCAGAAGTACGATGCTTGCAGGTACAATAATTTGCATGCACATTGGCACTCTTCAAATGCACACGTTTCATTTGAGTTGGCTCATTTCCGAGCTCGGTGTTAGGTGCTCGAGGTAGATGATACAGAAGTCGACATCATCATCAGATTGTGGAGTCTCCTATTTTTAGCGCACTTCGCCGGCAGTTTAATAAGTGGTGTCCCCTTACTTTTTCCAGGCTTCTTCTGGAGAGACACAGATTTAGCGAGGAAGTCCATATTCTCGAGCAATCAATTTTATGGATTTTTTATACACAAAGCAAACCTAAATGACTTTAACCAGCGCATTTCTTTTGCATCGGTTGACTTTTATGGTGTGGAATTGGCTAAAGATGCCTAAATACATAAAAACACCAATAAAATAGGTTTCGTCGACATAAATGACAACATTTGGCAATTTGTATGTCAACACACACTTTAAATGAAAACAATAAGTGTTCCTACGACCGGTTACATGAAGATACCCACAATCGGGAATGACAGCCATTTTGTTTAAGAATAATTAATAAATAATACGATTTGAATGCGAAAAAATAATTTTTCGATTCCGTCTTCAGTTTTATCTAAACCGAGTACTAATACGATTATTTTAAAAATTCGACTTTATATAAGGGTCAAGTTTAGTAAAATTAATTTGTATTAAAATGGAAATGTAGACATTAAATTTCATGATTTAAGATACCATCGTTTTTTGGTTATATACATATCATATTATGACAGTCTTTAATATAACAAGATATAAACAGTTTAGTAGCAGTTTTGATATTGTTATCACTAACAATGTTACATATGGAGCAGAAATGGCGGGAGAGATCACTTAATTGATGACTATTTCTAAAGGAGCACCCAACGATTGGCCATCGCTAACCCCAAAATATATAAGCCTTGTCCCGAAATGGAGACCGGGCTCTACCATGTAGGACTGAGGGACGCTAACCACGAAGCCAAATAGGCGGTATAAAGGAAAATTATCAAATTTAAAGGTATTTTACGAGACAGACGTTATTTATTATTATTTATGATGTTATAAATTCAACCTAATAAAAAATATGCATTTTTTGTACAACATTATGTAGCAGATATAATACATATTCTGGATTAGTCCCTTTATCTATTTCTTAACTATTATTTGCATTTTATCATTTTACAATGGACATGAACCAATTTCGATTCCTGACATGAAAGTTTCCTCTTCTCAAAACCTACTGGGTTTTTACACAAAAGGCCTTAAAAAGTATCTTTTAATTATTTTTATTTAGCGTGATAAGTTTCAGTTTGCTATTTCATTATAGATACTAATTGAATTTAAAATTACACTTTTTTCTATATGTTTAAACAGAAACTACACTGCTGTTAGTGAAAAATGCAACACCGAGAAGTAATGAGAATATCATAATGATATTTATTGGGCACATTCATTATAGTAAGAAGAACAATTGATTAAAATTTCAGAAAATTTGGAGTAACATGTACTGAGAAAACAGTACATAAATTAGCGACCTTTGTGAGCAATAACAGCACTTATTTGTCTAGGCATTGAATCAAAGAGCGATTGGATGACATGTTCGGGTAAAGCACTTCATGAAGCTTCAACACGATGCCACAATTCATTGATCGTAGTTACTGTTGAGTGGATGGAGACCAGTCACTTTTCAACGGTTAAACAGACATTTGCATTGGTGCGAGATCAGGAGAATACGCTGACCAGAGCAACGGTTGAACACATTATGTATTAAGGAAGGTCCGGACTATACTGACAACTTGCGGCCGTGCATTATCCTGCTTAAATGTGGCGCTGCGGAGGCCTTGAATATAGAGAGGTGGTGCGGGCGTTAACTCACCAGAAATTTAATGGCCGTACTTCAGAGTGCCGGGAATGCGAACAAGAAGTAATCGAGACGTGTATCCAATGGGACCCCGTTCCATCACTGCATGTGGTGGACAGTGTGACGATGTCGAATCCCAGCTGGCATTGTGCATTATTGACAATGAAGTTAAATACGGATAAGGTAATCTTGATGCTGTAAAAAGGATTGTGATTTGTCTGAAAGGCGACTTTACGCCCTCCCTGCGTCCAGGTTCGTCATTAATCACACATTAAAGGCGTCCGTATCAGTGATGCAGTTTTGAGGATAATCAAAATTTTGTAGCCGCATACTGGGTCACCTCCTGGAGTGATGGTATGTGGTATCATTGGATACACGTCTCGATCGCCTCTTGTTTTGATTCCCGCCACTCTGAATACCACCCATTACATTTCTGACGATATAAGGTCATTCGCTGTGCCCTAAATTCAAGGCCTACGAATCGCAAGCAAGACAATGCACTCCCGCAAGTTGTAAATATTGTCCACATCATCCTTGATTATGAATAGTTTCGATTGTTGCTCTGACCAGTGCGTTCTCCTGATCTTGCACCAATGAAAATGACTGTTTGATCGTTGAAAAGCGACTGGCCCCCACCATTCAGCAGTAACTACGATCAATGAATTATGTAATCGTGTTGAAACTTCATGAAGTGCTTTACCCGTACATGTCATCCAATCGCTCTTTGATTCAATGCCTAGGCAGATAAGTGGAGTTATTTGTTCACAGAGGTCGCCGCTTTATGCACTGTTTTCTCAGTACATGTTACTCCAAATGTTCTGAAATTTAAATCAATTGTTCTTCTTACTGTAATGTATGAGCCCAATAAATATGATTATGATATTCGCATTCCTTCATGGTGTTGCATTTTTTTCAAACAGCAGTTTATTATATTTGTGATTTTTCCTAAAATTCCGGCTTTTGTTGCATTTATACGTTTTAATGGGATTTGAACAGGATTTCCTCATTTAAAAACAATGTATGTCTGAATTTCTGTAAATGCGTATATTTGTAATTTTGTTACACAAAATTCTTATATGCGGTATCCCAGGGAGATGAATTTACATTTGTGTGGATCTTTATATGACTTGCTAATGACTAGAATTTGGCTTTTATCACACAACAAGTGTCATTGTTATACGGTATTTTTTCCATTTATGGTAAAGCTATATAAAAGTAAGCAAAACTTTATATGCGATCTAACCTTTATGCATATACATATATATTTTCACTCAATTTTAGCTCATACCATTCCATAAGTAACGCTTATTTTGTAATATTTTCTTGATATTTCGGATAGTAATATATCTAAGATACAGAGTACTATAATTGAACCATACCTAATATATAAACTGGCAAATATTAAAAGAAAATGCAGATTTACCATGGATGAAAGTAATTTTTTTTAACCTATTTTTTGTGATTTTTCGGATGGCTATATCTGGACAGATATTTTATAAAATAGCACAAAATTACCGATGTATTTCTTTATATTGTAAGAAGTTATGTTGTTTGAACGATTTGTGCATGCTAACGAGTCGAAGACATTGCTATATAGAATAATCTGGTGTGTCACTCACACGACTTTCTCTTACCCTGAAATTTATTACTATAAATACAGGTTGCAGATTAAGAGGTAAGATAACGTGTACTGTTATGTAAACCTGTGTTAAACAATTCATATTAGGCTTCTGAAGAGTTTTATATGATAATTAGTTCTGTGTGAGGGGGGCTACCATCAGACCTCGACACCCGGTTTCATTAAAGCACCTACATTTATATAGAATTAATTTCGGTTATTAAGAAATAATTCTGTTTTTAAAAAATAATTTATTAAAATTATTATTAAAAAAATATATATTTTATGATAATGCAGACGATTTCCACATTAGAGAAGTAGTATAACATCAAATATCCAAAAAAAAAGTCCATTTTATTCTCAATATTAAAAAAAAAAAATTCAAAAATTCAAATTTTTTTTTTGTTAAAAGTAAAAAAAAAATCTATAACATTGTTTTAAATTATCGCAGATCGATGGTTCAACCATTCGTTTTAAAGGTATTGGCGAGCTCTTTCGAAAATATACCCATCATGAAAATTTACTCTCCTCGAGGGGGGACTTCTCCCCCAGGGGGAGGCGAGGCTCCTACATACAATTTTTTTTTCCCAGTTAACTATCTCTATTACAAAAAATATATATTTGTTTCATTTGGTTTTGTGCAGTCTATACACGTTAAACTCTACTTACCTGCAATTTCCCCCATAGACGTAATGTATTAGAATTCTCTTGATTGTCCCTGTACACGAACCGTTTGCTTGATCTTAACGAAAAGCTTACTGTAGCATCCCTATATGAGGCACATTTAGAATACCAACTTGAACTTTCTGCAATAATTTGTTTTTGAGATATGCTGATAACAGACACACACACACACACAGACATACACACACACCATTTGCTAAAAACATGATTTTCGTATTCAGGGGACCTCAAAACGTGTAAATATAACAAAGTCTCGCGTTCGAAATTTTTACCCAAAAAAAATACTTTCTCTACCTTATGGGTAAGAGAAAGTAAAAAAAAATATTCGTTAATCACATCAAATTATTTTATGATTTTTATTACATTCTTCCTATTCAGTGCATCATTATTTTGATGATATGAATGCTTATTAAAACAGTGTCTTAAATACATATTTGATTGTTTTAAAGAATAATCATCATTATTGTTTTTGTTTTTTTTCATTTTTAATATTATTTTCATTTTTAAAAGATGAATTTTTATTAGATAGTATTTTATAAATTTAAAATTAATTGCTTATGCAAACATGTCGATACTAATTTTATGAGTCAAAAGCGATATTTTTTGTTCATTCAAAGTTTTTTATGTGAGATAGCTCTGATGAAAACATAAAACATATGTTGGTAACATACAACAATACCATTTCATAAAATATAAATACAATTCTGTCACGTTATGCAAAGAGTATTGTTAAAAAATAGTAACAATTACATAGATTATTTAATATTATTTTTAATAATTCTTGGAATCAGACTTCAACATTTAATTTCCAAAATTAGAATATACTATTAATTGGAAACATCTTGATAACACTAAAATTATTAAAGATCTCATGCTGACGCAAAGAAAAATATTTTTTTACATAAATATATAGATAACCTAATGCAATGTCATTTGTTTAAACAAACAAATATTAAATTTCATTAACGAAATTAGAACGACAAATTTAATAATTGATAATATTAATAGGCAGCTTTTATTTTAAATGTGAGTTTTGTTAATACGCAATTAATAGAACTCTGGAGGGTGTGCAAGATAACAATATGTTAAAGAGGAAATCTAAAGTTTAATTGAAATTTATACTATTCGCTTAAATTTACGTTTAATCAGTTGTTCGTTAATTTATATTTTGCTTATAGTCTGGAGTATCACAGCTGTTAGTTTTCCTTAATTTTAATGGGAAGGAAGTGCTTATTTAAGTACATCAAAAATAATAATTTTCAAGTTTGTGCTTATTTAAGTAATATATATATGTGTAATACTTCAAATGCAATACTTCAAATTAGATATACATGCTAAATTAAATAATAATAATAATAATAAATATGTAAATATATAAATAACCCAATTACAGATATTTAATTTGATTTAAAAAGATAGAGATATATGAGTTTGATGCCTATATTTGTTCTTTTTTTGTTTTATTATTCCTCTAATTTTGTAAAATTTAATTTTTTTAATATTATCAATATTTTTTTGAAAATGCTCAGATTTACTTTTTAATTACACGTTATCCTATAAACTTGTTTTTCAAAGCAAGTCATTTTACGCATAATACTTATTAATTAAACTTTTAAAAGTAATTAAATATTGAAAAAATACATAGATCTTTAATAAAAAAGATAAATGTAACAAGCATAATTGTCATAATGTACGTGTCATAATGTACGTTAAGAAAAATAATTCCTTACAAAACCGTTTACTATTATTAACTACCTAGTTGTAGGGCGACTAAGGCGCACGTTGAAAAATTATCTTTTCATTTTATTTATTTCTCACTTCAAATAATTTCTTTTACTAGTAAGCCTGTGAGAAATTCTCGCATTTTATTTCTTTGTTACTTTTAAAATTTAAAATTATTATTATTATTTCATAGGCGTCATTTGTTCGATCATCACGACAACATATACACGCAAATTTAATATTTTATATATATATATATATATTCTTTACACGTGAAAGCATATTTCATTTTATGCTGAAAAAAAAAATGAAAAAAATGGCAACAATTAAAAATTTAAATGTAATCAAAAATTCGTTTCAAATAAGGTACTAAGTAAAAGGGGCGATTTTTCTTAATCCGATAGATTAAACAGCTTATCGATCGGACAATTCGATTTTTTAAATTAACTAAAGCATGAAAAATAGGTGGCAACTTGCGTTCACATACAGATAGAGTGCAAGGAAATCTCTTAGCCTTTTTAAGCTTGACACAGTCAGTCAGTGATGAGCGTAACTTTATTTGAACAACATATTGCATTTTTAATAAGTTATTGAAAACGTAATATAATACGAACAAAACGTATTTCATTTAGAAGAATTGTTTTATATCGCCTTACATAAAAACATCAACAATACAAATGAGTTTACTATTGTTGTATCGTATAAAATTAAAAAATATAATAGCTTATAAACAACTATTCATCTAGATTAAAATACATAATACTAATGTATATAAAAAATATCTGTTAACGATAACAATTTTAAATCAAATAATTAATCTCTGAAAAATTAAACAATTCTGGGGAATACTGAATTATACACGGAAATTTTTAAATTAAGGTTGCACAAAATTTCTATTAAATACATTCTTTTTTTTTTTTTTTTTTTTATATATATATAATGATAAACCAGTTTTCGTTTTTAAATTTAAAAATGCTAAATGAATATTATAGTTAATAAATCAAACAAAGAAAATAAGTTAGTTAATTAACATGATAAATTGGAAGAATTTATTTAAGTTATAATTTTATTTAATGAATTGTTGATTCATTTTATATGGATTTAATCGATACGAATTTGACAAAGGGAAATTTTATCGATAAACATAAGTTATAATTAGATATATTTAGATGAAGCAAAGTGCTTCTTAATTAAGGTTTAGTGGTTGGTATAAAATTTCATGAATTGGAATTTTCAATAAATTTATAACTTAATATCTTGTAAATGCACTTATAAGCAAGGGTTGTTTTTAAAATAGTTGTCTTTTGTGTCGTAAGAATACTTAACGTAAGAAAAGATAGATTAACCGAAATAATTAATTAATTTTAAATATAGTGTATTACTTAAATTTCCAAGATTATATTATAAGATAGGTATAATTATGCATTTAATTTTTGAATTAACAGTTTATTTTTTCTTTTGTTTAATGTTCAGGTTATTGTTGCATTTAATATATGATTAAATCTTGACATCAATAACTATTTAGATCTAGATTTTTATTCTCTTATAAAAATATGTTTTGGTTGCATACTTTTCAATATACATTCAATTCTTTTTTTCAAAAGTTTAGAACAAAAAATAAATAGAATGTTTTGTTTTTTTTAATAAAATATTCAAAACAAATTCAGAAAATTTCTATCACGCACATGAGGCAATTGGTATTTTAATATTATTTTTTATTATAATTTTCTGTTATTGAATACTGCATAATAAACCTATTGAATTTGAATTTGAATAAAGTTTCTGTTAGTGTTAGGAAACCAAAACAAAATTATTCTCAAAATAACTTAAGTAAACAAAACGTGAACAAAACTGCTAGTGCAAATAAAAGTAAAACTCATTGTTATCGTTGTGGAAATAGCTCTCATTTAGCAAATGTTTGTAAATTTATTAATGCAGTTTGCAATTTTTGTAAAAAACGCGGTCATTTCAGTAAGGAGTGTCGGAACGCACAAAACAATGTTACTCAAAAGAAAAATGTAAATGTTCTTGATACTGTAGACATTTTGTCATTACAATCTGAAGGCGCTAAATATAAAAATTTGGGTTTTGATAGAAAATAGTGCTAAAGCAGAAATGGAGCTTGATACAGGATCGGCGATTTCCGCCGTACCGATAAATCGTTTTCGGAGATTATTTCCAGAACATAAAATGTTTCCTGCTGATGTAAAATTAAAAACAGCCACGGGAGAAATTTTCCAGACCGAGGGATTTGTTAGAGTAAATGTAACTTACAAAAACAAACAAAAGATCCTTCCATTACACCAGATCCAGTGCCAACCGAGCCTTTCATTACACCAGATCCAGTGCCAACAGAGCCTTCCATTACACCAGATTCAATGCCAACCGACAGTAGATCTGTGTCTACAAAGCCTGGAGAAATTGACTGTGATAAAAATATCAACAGTACTGTAAATAAAAATGAACTAAAATCTGAACATTCAAAACTTAAAAATACTAATTTGTCTTTTTCTGAACAGGTTGTAAGAAGATCATCTAGAGTAAGAAAACCTCCCATCAGGTATGGTATACGGAATTAAGGGGAGGAGAATTGTGGTGTATTTCGTCATTGTATTCTTGATTCAATCTATTGGACTGTTGGTAAGTGACGTCACGTCCAATCAATGATCTGTTCATTCCTCTTTACTTTATCTCCGCTAAAACAGATCAGTCTTAAAAATGTAGTCGATTATGTTACTTGTGTATTTCATCTGTAATTGTCATAGTCATCTATTAAATTTTATGTGTTTAAAATGAAACGCCTCGTCATATCCTAGTTATGGCTTAATCATAAATCTTCTCCTGCCCATAAAATACTATATTATAAAAAACAATAATAAAAATAATAAAAATAATAAAAATAATAATAAAACTGGGGAAAAGGACATGCGATGGCATTTCTACTTCATGGCTGCTAAATGACAAAAGTAGCTGAAAACTAATGGCCTGCGGAAATTAAATACTTGAAAAGAGAATTTGTAAATTAGCACTGGGGGAAGAAGGAAAAAAAACTTAGTTATGTGCTAAACATAATTTATGTACTGAGATAGGCATGACAGGTGATTAAAAATCGAATCGAAAACGAGTTATGCTCAAGAGTTACCGAAATAGAAATAAAAAAGGGACTATCTCAATTTTGATCCACCACGAAGCGATTTTGCCTCGCGCTGGATAATCTCTATAAAATAATTTCCACTAAAGTACATTTTCAGCATTACATACTTAAGTGCTGAAAATAAAAGTTAAAAAAATAAAAAAACAATAATAATAAAATATATAATCATTAAAAAATCATCTCTATTTTTGTAATATATATATATATATATATATATATATATATATATATATATATATATATTTACCTAATTAATAAGAAATAACTATTTATTTATTTATTTATTTTAGTATCTTAAGTTAACACTAAATAATTAAAAACCACGTGCGAAATAACTATTTAAAAGAGTAAAATCCGCTGTAAAAGGCACGTTAAAAATATTTAAAAGAATTTTAAAAAGTTAAAAAACCGTTAGACAACATGTTTCGTGCTTATTTACTAGCACATCATCAGGTCTCGTCAGTTAATGAAAGCCACCGAGCTTTATCTTGTTGTTCTAAGAAAGGCTGCCATAGGGTTGCTAAGTTCTAGCTAATTCTAGCAACCCCCCACACCGAATAGAACATTAGACATATACGAAAAGATCATGATTTGGAAATTTGGCGATAAATGCATCAACGAGAATCAGAGTAAAGACTTAGCAACCCTATGGCAGCCTTTCTTAGAACAACAAGATAAAGCTCGGTGGCTTTCATTAACTGACGAGACCTGATGATGTGCTAGTAAATAAGCACGAAACATGTTGTCTAACGGTTTTTTAACTTTTTAAAATTCTTTTGAATATTTTTAACGTGCCTTTTACAGCGGATTTTACTCTTTTAAATAGTTAAGTTAACACTTTTTACTGATAAAAATGTCTTCGTTTCGTTTTTAATATAGTCTATTGTTATAATCAAAATGATTTATTTTTGTATTACAGAGAAAAATGGAAAACACTATATTGAAGTATATTATGTTACTTTAAAAGATTTTTTATTTGTAATGAGAAGAAAATATAGGAGTTAATAGGAAATTTAATGATAACGAATCTGTAAACAAATGCAAGATCCTACTAGAGGAATGTACGGCATTTGCTATACAGTTTTATATAGAAATTTAAACAAGAAAAAAAAATACACGTGTTTGTATTATGAAAAATTTTCAACTGTACGTACCCATTGCATCTTGCATCGTTTACATTTCAATGCATTTTACAAATATAATGACACATTTAAAAACATTTTGTTGTAAATCAAATAGAAGATAACTTGTAAAAAATTTTTTTTTACCTATTTCTTTATATTATATATATATATATATATATATATATATATATATATGTATGTATATATGTACACATTAAAGTTTTCATTGGAATAGTCCTCACATAGTGATCGAATTTGTAGAACATTGTCTAAAATCAGAAAGTCATCAATACAAAGATATATGTATAAAGATAGAGAGATATACATATGTGTATACATACACACATACACACACATACATATACAACTAACAACGGATCTCAAAAAAGGATTTTTATAGCTTTATATTTAAAATGAAAGCATTATAAAGACTTTATATATATATATATATATATATATATATATATATATATATATATAGCCTTTGTCATGTATAATTTACGAGTATAATTTCGGATACATACCATGTATGACGTACTAAAATATTCCCGTAACACTGAAAGTTATTTTGAACAATTTCTCTATCTTATAATCAATCAGAACTACATTTTGGGGTCTACAAATGGATAAATTACTACAGTAATCAGAGTTTTGTTACAGAAAATATAGTTTTACGTGTCTTAATAATATACAAGAATTTCGTTATGCTGTACGTTTTATAAAGGTATTGAAATTTTCTTTAAAATTATAACTGTAATAACCCTCTTGTCCCGGTACACAAATCACTTAAGCACATTTTTGTGTGATTTAAAAAGAAAACATATCATAGTGAAATGATATTTAAATCAATTTTACGGCATTCTTTAAATATTAATAATAAATGTCTTCCTGTATAAAGTTAGAATAAGAGCAGACAAATGTGCTGAAAGACAAGCACATAAACTAAGGGAAGTCATAATAACTCTTAACCACTGTTGGAAAGAGTTAAACACTCTTAAAACAACGAAAAATAGAATTCGATCATTTTTCAATTGCATAAATTAATATATCTGAATACTTTATTGAGGTCTTGTAAACTTCATTGCTTATCGCACCATACTGAATAAAAAAAAAAATGTCTCCCTGTACAGAAACCATTCGTACTAGTTATACTATTTTCAAAAGGAAACATACCGTAGTGAATTTGAGTGACCTGTCTCAATATATATATATATATATATATATATATATATATATATTATCGGAAGTTAGAACGCGGATATTCAAGCATACAGACAGACGGACGCATGAGTAGACAAACCAAAGTCAAAAACACTTGTAAACATGGATGGAGAATATTAAAAATACTCATATTGCAATTAAAATGTCTCTTGAGCTTATTCCCTTTTAATCTTACAAATTATGTAAATTTTGTCTGTAGTCCTGCAAAACAATGATTGATGTTAATCATGTGAAATTTTATGAGAAAAAAAAATATATTTATATATAAAAAATGGAAATTTCGTTGTTTTCTGCAGTATAAAAAGTATGGGCTTCATGTTTGGTGTTTTACACCAAACTAGGTGTGTCTGGAAGATTTATGTCTGGAAAATGATTGAACCAGGACTAGACAAAAAGACTGAGTCATTTCAGCACTGCGAGCTAACTTACTATATTCTTCAGAGATCGATATCCATAAATTAGAGGCGTAAATCGTTTTTGGCAATCCTGCAAATCCGTAACATCATGTAATACCCCTCCCAAAAACACCACATTTTATTTTATTTCCCGGGAAAATAAAAATTACAATTGATCTTATTAGGTATATTATGGATAACCTGTATTCATATATACTGGATGATCCAAAAGTCACAGAAAAAATAAATTAATGAATTTCCTAGAACAGAATTCTCTGAAATTCGAAAAGTCTAGAAATTACATAACATGAACTGAATAATTAACATAAACATAATTAACGTAATAACATATTGATGGTAGTAATTTAAATGAAAAATATGCATTTTAGATCGAGGCAAAAACCATTTTAAGCAATTTCCCTTGACAGGGGTCGAACCTACCTACAAATTCTAGTGTCGGTGTCGGATGCTTTACCTTGGAGTCACACGTTCACAAACAGAACGTCTTTCCTTATAATATTACAAGAGTAAATATGAAATGAATAGTTAAATTAAATATATATATATATATATATTCTTACAAATAAGAAGTTCCTATTCGGAGCTATTGTGAGAAATGAAACTTCTCAAATATGAGAAGATCCTACTTATTTTTGCAAAGACTGTACTGCTTTTGAAGACAATTGTGCTTATTTTTGGGAAGTGTGTTTTAACGGTGTAAATTATTCAAGGAATTTATAAAACAAATCAAAATCAATTATCGTAACACCTTTCATGAGATTAAATTATTAGTAATTGTAGTTATTTGCACTGATACTCCCCTTTTAAAGAAAGGAACGACTCCTGTATTTTTTGAGAAAAATTCTTCTGAAAAAGACATGAGGAGGCTTATACTCTCATTTTTAAGTAGTTCATATTTGCTGTGCTTATTTGGATTTGATAACGGTTTGATTTATATTACTGCAATAATAATACGTAAACAAGAGCCTATGAATATGAGTTTGTCTTATCTGATCTCGAGTAATTCTAGATTTTCGATACAGTATTTCTTTCACGCGTGAAGATTATTCAATTGAAAATTTGTTCTAGTGCTTAAGTTTAATAAAATATATTCATGTTTGGTTATATTTAATCCCATATTCAAATACATTGCAAGTCGATGTAAAGTAGCATACATTTGGTACAAGGCACACAATACATATTTCAGTCGCCATGCACATGCTAATTTTCTAATTAATATATATATATATATATATATATATATATATTCATCATAATATATTTTAATAGAATGGATTATCACTAGCATTATGAAAATCTATAAATATTTGAAAGGTAAGATTTAAGTATATTTAAGAAGAATTGTTATTCTGCGTGTATGTAAGAGTACTTTGAGTGACATTTGGTATATTTAAAATATTTCAGTAAACACTTGAATATATTATTTAGAAATAGTGTATGGAGGATAGTGTATGTTGGAGGATCTTATAGCGAATGGTGTTGATTCTTATTTTGGAGAATATCGGAAGTTGAGTAGTTGAGATTTAGTGGCGTGAAGTTAAGTAGCGTTGAGCGTTGGTGAGTGCCTATTAGTTTTCGGAAGTTCAAGCTGGGATAGCAGGGAATCCTCTATCCCATAGTGAAGCCGTATTAGTGAGTGCAATCGTCTCTACACCTTCGTTTATCTGCTGTGGTGAGATATTTAAGATTATCTACTTAAATTGTTGATTCATATATTTTGATTAAGTAATACGCTGACTGAGCTATATAAATTTACCAGGCCGCCCTCCCATTAATCTGCTCAAATAAACTTTAGTTATTATTATTGATAGTCTCGTGTTCTCTTAGTAACCTAAGTATCTAAGTTAAGATGGAGTTTGCAGGAGCGCAAACTCTACAGTGGCGCCCAAACCAATTCGACACCCCCCCCGCTCGGGTTTATTTTACTGGCTCAAACAATGTACTTAAATTTTTTGAAGATCTTGAGCAGTATTTTGATGTATGTAAAATTGACGAGGATGATAAATTTAATTTATTAAAATACTCCTTAAAAGGAGATGCTAAAATCTGGTATGAAACCATTGCCTCTAGAGCTCTAGGCCAAAATCCTACGTATGAGGATTTGAAGCTCAAAATTAAAAATTCATTTTCTTCTATTGTTGATAAAACCAAACTTCGTCAAGAACTTTATACGAGAAAGATGTCGTTTTTTGACAAACCCACCACATTTTTATTACGTAAATTCGACATTATAAAGCAGCTGGAATTAGTTTTATCTTTTGCCGCTGCAATGGAAATTATAACCCCGCTTTTGACTATTCCTATTCAAGATTACCTTGATCTGAAACCTGTCACCTCTTACGACAATTTGTTTCAAACCTTAGCTAAATATCAAGAACGCCACCCTCCAAGGGCGGAAAACACCTTTAATCGCCAACGGGGTAATGGAAATATGCAAAATTCTAGGCGTGAAAATTTCACCCCCCCTCAAAATTTCAATCGCTATCAACAAGAACGTCAATCGCCGCAGCCAAGGCGTAATAACTTTCAAAATTCTCGGAACTATCGTTCTAATCAAAATCAGTCTCAAAACTTTTCTCGAGCTGATAGAAATAACAGAAATTTTCCTCACTCTCGTAATAACCAGAGTCGTCAGTTAAACGAGTAAGTGGCTCTTGTGAGGAGGGTCAACAGCCACTGAATAACTCAGCCACCTCCATATGTTTAGACACTATTTGTATAAGTCCGGTGGACCTTCCTAATTTAAATGCAGTAATTCATGATACCTTCATACCTACGTATTGGGACACTGGTGCTGAACGCTCCTTTCTAGCGTATGAAACTTATAAAAAGTATTTTGACTTTAAACCTTTAAAGCGGACAAATTTAAATATTACAACGGCTCAAGGCAAGTCCTGTGTTAATAGAGGCGAAGTCAGCCTGAATGTTGAAATTCATAATTTAAGTGTTAATTGGCCTTTTTTACGTCATCGACAATCTACAGCATCCCTGCATTATCGGGTTAGATTTTATGAAAGCAAATAATGTTGAAATTAATTTCGCCAATAAATATTTGCATATTGATGATTCTAAGTCAAATTCTAAACATGTCGAGCCGACAGAGTTAATTGTTAATTTAGAGGAAAGTGCCCTCAATCATATTGAAAAAATTGATTTTGTTAATTTTCTTAATCAGTTTAAACAGTTATTTTCTGATACACCTGGCTTAACCCATGTTGTGTGCCATGAAATTGACACTGGAACTAATAAACCTGTCTTTAGTAAGCCTTATCGTTATGATCAAGCCAAACAAGATATTATAAATTGGCATATTGAAAAAATTTTGAAAAATGATATCATTATGCCTGTAACCTCTCCCTACGCATCTCCTGTTGTTTTATGTCGTAAGGAAAATGGTAAACCTATTACTGACCCGGAGGCATGGAGATTTGCAATCGATTATCGTAGGCTCAATTCTATTACACAATATCCTCAGTATCCCTTGCCTATAATTGATGATTTGTTAGCACATATAACAACGACAAATTTTATGTCTACTCTCGATCTGACATCGGGTTATTTTCAAATTGCAATGAAACCCGCTGATATATCAAAAACAGCGTTTATAACTAAAAATGGCACGTTCGGTTTTAAACGAATGCCCTTCGGATGTTCAGGTGCTGTGGCGACATTCCAAAAAGCCATGGAAACTATTCTGAAACCTGTTTTGAACAAATTTGTACATGTTTATCTCGATGATATAATAATCACGTCCTCATCTTACAATGAGCATTTAGATCATTTAAAAACTGTTTTTACTCTACTGCAAAATGCAGGATTAACTTTAAATTCTTCAAAGTGCCATTTTGCACGACAGGAAATTAAGTACCTAGGCGTCAAAATAACGCCTGCTGGTATTTCTGTAGATAATGAAAAAGTTCAACCAGTTTTAAACATGCCCCCTCCTACAACTTCCAAACAAGTTTCCAGATTTCTAGGCATGTGTGCTTGGTATGGGAAATTTATACCTAATTTTGCTCACATCTGCGAGCCCCTCTTTAAACTCAAAAGGAAAAGAGTTAAATTTCACTGGTCAAATGAAGCACAAGAAGCATTTGATAACTTAAAAACTATACTTAGCGCTCCTCCTGTACTAGCCCATCCTAATTATAATATTAAATTTCAAGTAGCTACTGATGCTTCTTCGTACGGCATTGGTGCCGTTTTAAGCCAAGAAGGCCGCCCAATAGCATATGCATCCCGAACACTGCAGAAACACTGCAGAAAGAAATTATCCAGTAACTGAACGTGAATGTTTAGCAGTGCTTTGGGGACTGCAAAAATTTCGTTTATATTTTACGCAACTTCCAGTAACAGTTGTTACGGACCATGCGGCTTTAACTCGGTTAACCTCTCCCCTCGCATGATTCGATGGACTCTAAAATTAGCTAACTTTAATATAGATATCACACACCGATCTGGCTCTGACAATATCGTAGCTGCCGTTCTTTCACGTACTACTCAAACTCAAGAAAATAAGATTGAATCTAATCTTACAAATCAATCCCTTGCTTTAAATGAAAAGAATGATCAGTTAAATTCTACTGTTAAAGCCTCATATATTCATCATTCGCATTTCAAGGCTGAACCGGTTCAATCCGAAATATTAGTAGACGTGAATGAAACTAGTGTAAAGGAAATTGAAAGTGAACAAGTTAACCCATGTGCCTCTACAGATCTAGTCACTACTTTAAACAATACATTCGTATCTGATCAGGAAAAAGTAGCTTTAGCGCTTATGCCAGCATCTGTGTTAAATTCGAGAGATCAATTAATCCAAGAACAAAAAAATGATCCTGAATTTGGATTAATTTATAAGTATTTAGACGATCCTGAGTCAGTTTCATTGATTGAATCAGCCATTGCCTTAAACTGGTCCCAATCTTTTTCTTTAATCGATGGCTTGCTTTTTTATTCAAAATTATTATCATCTTATGGCGAATTACGAGTTGTAATTCCCCAATCTCTTCGTCAAGCCATCCTATTTGAGTTTCATGACTCTCCAATTTCGGGGCACTTTGGCATTAGGAAAACTTATAAAAAGCTCAAAGATGCCTGTTACTTTCCTAAAATGAGGAAGTTTGTTAATGAATATGTTTCGAGTTGTCGCTTGTGCCAGCAATATAATTATAAAAATGTAAAGCCGGCCGGTAAATTAATTCCTATTAAAGTTGATTTTCCAAATCAAATCCTTGGACTCGACTTAATCCCCAGGTAGCACAGCGGTATTGCTCAATATTGGCTCAATGTTGCCCAACCACGGCAAGCATTGGCGTCAGTCGGTTGTTTCTTTTCAATATTGGCCAATATTACCCAATGTTGGAATGACAGTATTGAAATTCGGAACTATTGATATTTAGCTTTTTTTAACCAAAATTTTTGTTATTTTTCAATGCGTAATGGGCAGAAATATGTATAACAGTATTTTAAGTTCTATAAAATTATTAATAGAAGCATTTTATAATGTTGTAAAAACGGGAATATTGGTCAATATCGTCCAATCTCGGCAAAGAACGGTATGAAAGATAAGGTCTGTTCTCGGAATTTCTTGCTCAATTTTACGATCAGCTCGTCATTGAAAATATTTAGCATTGTTAAGAAAAATTCTTGAAGGAGAAAAAGAAAAGAAAAAAAAAAAAGAAATCTGCTGGTTGATCTTGATCTAGATCGATATTGATGGATATCTACCAATGTTGTTGAGCATTGATACTACAACTTTCTGAAAACTCTAATAGCCAATCAGAGAGGAGAGAGAAGCAAAACAAACAAGCACCAGCACCAGCGTAAGAAGCGAGATGGCGGTGTATTTGCTTTTCTATATTTGTAAAAAGTAAGTAATTTTAAATATTGTTTCCGATATAGAATATAAGATAACTGAAATTTATAATATTTAAAATTATAGATGTATATTTATTAAAAGTCTTAGATAATATATGTGATTCAAAATCACAACTTTAATCTTAGCGTACTCCGTGTAAACATGATATTAGTCTTAGCATTGTAAAATTTAATTATCCTTTTAGTTAAGAATTAAAATCTGTAAAATTTAAACAAATATTATTTCATAATTTACTACAGAATAATAATTATGACCGAAGCGGAGATGACATATCATATATTTGTAATAGTTAAAAGATTTATTTTCTCATTTTGCTGTTTGATGCTTGGTTTATTTTTTTATTCACTACTAAAATTTAAAGTCTTTTTCTTAGGAGGAAAAAAGAATTTTTTAGTGTGTATGCATTTACTTGAAATTAAACAATGTCTGTAAATTATACAATGCTTTTTTAAAATGGGATTCTTGTCAGAATTGTTGTTTGATTTAATAGTTATTTTTCAAAATTGAAAAGTTAATAATATTAATATTTGTCATAACTTTATTGTTGTATGAAGAGTCTCATTATCATGTCGACACGTAAAACAATAACAAGAGCCTTCAAAATTCAAAGACTTTATTCGTGTCATTCACTAAAATAAAAATAAAAGCTTGCAGAATAAATTAGATTACATTTGATTACGGTTAGGTTTTTAGCATGTGGCACTTTTTTTTACAGTTTACATAGTCATTAAAACACAGTTTACATTTATATTCATAATTGATAAGTATTTGCTTGAATTTAATGAAAGATTGTTTTTAAGCACAAAAAAAAAAAAAAAACTTTTTCTTTTATAAACATTGTCATTACATTTGTTTTTATACAAGAAATAAAATCTTTTATGAACCACAACTTCTTTTAAAAATTCATGTCTTACTTACTATGTAATGTATAATTGTTATATGTATTTAAATTATGCATTGATATAAAAATTTTTCTAAGAAATGTATTGTACTATAAGTTTGTTATATTACATAATTTACTATAATCAAGTTTAATATAGTATATGTTTGTTATTTATTAAAAAGAAATTTATTTATAACCAAGCTAGTACATATGAGGCATTGCAAATATGAAGGGCAAACTCAACAAAAGGAGATTTTGAGAAAAACGCATTTGAAAATAATTTTTTCTGCGTTATATGCTGGAAATATGTATCGTCCATGCATGTTTTGCGACGGAAACAAGGGTGATCTGAACATGAAAGCTCTACCTGTAGATTCTCTGAAGGATCTAGAATCGGATGGTGAAAAAAAGAAAAAAGACCTGATGTCGAGTTCACCCTTCGTATCCACAATGCCTCATATATATATTTTTTTGTTGAGATTTTTTTTTTTAAATAGGCCACACCCACACACATGCTTTTTTTTTTTAATTCACTATTAACATAACAGCAAAAATTTAAATGCTTTCTGGTCATGCACCAATTATTTCATATTTATTCCTAGTATTCAGTCTAGTACTTTGCTTTTGAGCTTAATATTTAGTTTAATTGCACACAATATGTTGAATGTGTAAATATCCTAAAACGATGAATTACTAATTTTATTTTCTTTATCTAATGACATTTTTTTTTCTAAATTTATTAGTTGATGTAACATATGAATATTTATAGTTTTATTAATGACAAAAAATTACAGATAAAACAATATAATAGTTAAAATTATTTTTGAATTCAGTTCAAATTAACATTATTTAATAACTTAATGCATATATAATAATGCATTACTAGCCTTATAAGTTTCTTATGCACATACCCAAATAAAATGTTAAACATTGGAAATGAGCTTTAATTTTTTTTTAAATTTAAAATAGACAAATAAAATAAAAGCCTGAAAAGTATGTGCATGCAGGCAATCAGTTAAGAGGACTTTCTACTTATTGTCGGCAGAAGCCAAAGCCATTGTTATTCTACGGAGAATTTTGCTCCATCATAACTCATTAACTAATGCATATTTTTAATTTCATTTTCACATTCAGAAACTTCACAATTGTTAATAAGGTTATCCCTTTCTAAAAATTATTATAATATATTTTTTAAAGTTATAAAATGTGAATTTTCACAATGTATAATTTTCATTTCTTTTACTTAAAAATGAAATATTAAAAATAAAAATTAAGGAAATCTGTGTCTAAAAATTTATTTATTTATTTTTCTACTAAGCATTTTATTTTAAAATATTGAAATACGAATTTTCACAGTGTGAAATTTTGTGTTTTGTCGTTTAAAAATAAAATATTAAAAAATAAGTAATCAATTTTTAGAAAGCGATAACCAATTTAACAGTTCTGAGATTTCTTATATTTTGCTTTAATGTTTATCTTTTTTATAAAGTTTTATTTATTTATTTTTTACACTTTTGTCGATTTCATCCTTGAATTAAAGAACTGTTATATGAAAGTGCATTAAATTTTATTGTAGCTAAAATCTTTTATATTCAGAACTTCTAAAAATATTCCATAATTGTAGTATTGAGTTTTCATTAAAATGATGTAAATGGTAATAACAGGATTACTGTGAGTTAACAAAATTTTTTTTTTATTATTATAGTGAATGTTACCTAAGGCCTGCCGCACACCAAAGAGGAATTGGAGACGCGGCCCAAGCGACTCGAGTTTCACACACACCGAAGCGGCAGACACATCCTGTGAAGGAAGCGTTTTTGATCACGTGTGCTTGTTGACTTTTGAGATTTCAGGTATTATTTATTATAATATAAGGAGATTATAATTTCTAAATCTATTATAATTTCAAGTAAAACAGAAAAAAAATAAGTGTAATTAAGGAGAAAATAATTATTAAATTTAAAAATAGTTTTTTTTTTTTTTTTTTTTTATATATAAATTAATCAAATATTATATTCTAACTAAAAACACTTAATTTTTCTTTGTGATTTAAGGGAAAGTAATTTTCATATTTTTGTGGGGGAAAGGGGGGGGGTTAATGTTTTATTTATAATTAACATTTGATCTTCTAATAGAAAAAGCTGATTGTTTGCTTTAATTGTGTTACTATTGTTGTGTAAAAATAAATAGTCTATTAAATTATTAAAAAAAATTATTTCAACCTGAAAAAAAAAAAAAACTTTATTATTAAATAAATAAATAATTTTTATATCACACTTTTTATTTATATTTTATTTATTTATTTATATCTTTTAATTTATATTCATTTAAATGAATGAATAAAATAAAAGAATAATTTAAGAGAAAATAATTATTAAATTTAAAAACTAATTTTTCGTTGTTGAATTATTAAAGTATTTTAACTTAAAAAAATTGTTATTTTACTTTATCATTTAAATAAATGAATAATTTATGGGAAAATAATTTTTATATTTCATTTATTTATACCTTTATTTTGTTAATATTTTATTTAAATTTTTATTTAATGTTTTATATCCTGTTTCTAGCAGAAAACAAAGCTTGTCTGCTTTAATTAAGTTATTATTGATATGCAAACAAATATTCTATAAAATTATTACTATTATTTTTTTTTTCCAGCTAAAAGAAGCGTTTTTATTTATTTTATTGTTTTTCTTTATAATTTAAATAAATGAATAATATAAGAAAAATAATTTTACATTGCACCTTATATATTTTTTTTCTTTATTGTTAAATTTAAATTAATAGTTTCCAGTTGAAAACGTTGCTTTTAAATCTGAACAGTTTTTAATAAAAAATTGCAAAATGATGCAAAAACCCAATAATTTCCAAGATGTTATTAACATTGTACTAAATTCCTATATTTGATCTTCTTCCTTTTAAATGAATATTTTTTCTCTATTTTTCCTTTTCGTTGTTTTTCTATAGAATATATCTATTTAAAAAAAAAAGTAGTAGAATTTAATCATTATCCTTTATCTTAAATTATTTTTCTACTTAAAAAAAAAAAAAAAAAAAAGCCACGCATCCCTTGCTAGTAAACTTGTTCTGTTTCTTTTATCGGAAACGGTCAAACAGATGAAATTCAGGAGCGATAATGGGGGTTATCGCATAAAATTGTTACCCTATAATTTGTTTTCATCCGTATTTTTTTTTATTTTAATGTTTTTCCTTTCTATCTGAACTTAAATTGATTGTTTACTGTATATTACACGGACTTGAATTTGATATTGTCATTGTAGGACTCAGCGTAGTCACTTTTGTTTTAATACTATTATTTATACAAAGCAATCTTCGTAATATGCAATCGAAGAAAAATATTGCAAAGGATTTTACTAAATATTTCTATTAAAGTTATTAGTATTGAAAAAAGCGACTGCGTTGAGCCCAGTGTTATTTAAATTTACTCACAGTTGTCAAATCTCTATCGCCGCCATGTTGCAACATGAGCAACAAGTGCGAAAACTTGTAGCATGCGCGATTGAGCGACAAGCGGGAGACACACGCTTGACTAATAAGACATGACGCTCTGGTGTGCATATGCAGTAAAGTAAAAGTTAGCGGCAATGCTAGGGATTGTCTCTTATGTCGTCCAAGTCACGCTTGTTTCTTTGGTGTGCGGCCTGCCTAACATAACATGTCTTTCATACACTTTAATGATAACAAATTAACTAAATAACAAAAAAATTCTTAATTTAATGGATTAATGAAAAATTAAAAAAAAAAAATCTGTACATTAAAAAAGTTATAGGAAAAGATTTCAGAAAAAATTTATACTTTTGGATTATGTACTGGAATATTGCAATCCATTTGAAAGTTCCATATTAAATTAGAATTTACAATTATTATTTTAAATAAAATTAGAAGTTTTATAGCTTTTATTGAAACTAAATTTTCTTTTTTGAGAAAACATTCTTCATTGGATGTAGAATCTTTTGTGATTAGAATTACTTCAACATTTTTCAATACTTTGATATTATAATTTTCAAAATATTGAATGGAGAAATATTTGCATGAAATTTTAAAATGAAAGTTTTTTTTTTTTTTTTTTTTTTTTTTTTTTTTTTTTTTTTTAACTGTTTGGACAAATTCTAATGCAGCTCCTTTTTTATTTGATAATTCAAAATCAGTACATCTTGCTTTTGGATTTAGTATAAAGATAAGAAAATGAGCTGCTATTAATAACCATATTATAACAAATACCATATTCATAAATTTTTTAAAGACCACTTTGTTCAGTTTTGAATAAAACAAAGTTGAGAGCAATTTTTTTATTTACACAATTTTCACTTTAAGCAAAACTTTTTGATAATTGGCAGTGAAATGGTCCCGTATTTCTGAATTAGGTCGCAAAATTGTGTATTTTGGGATTTAGCTTTGAAAAAAAAAAAAAAAATTCATCGATTAGTAGCAAAATAATTGAGTATTTAGAGATTGTACACAATGCGAATTTATCGATTAAGGCAAAATAATAGCAGATTTCAGAAATCGGCTACAAAAATATGGTGAACTTCTGGGACATTCGCCTTTGTATAAACATTGATTTGCATTATATTAACTTGGACACTAATTATATGAAAATGAAAACCATAAGCTTCCTAAAATAGCAGCAAATATTTTAAAACAATTTATTGGAAAAGAGAAAAAAGTGTTTTCTGAATTTTTCAGGTTTGTTGAATACTGGTTAACCAAGAGTTTACTGAATTTAATTATCATTAGAACTTAATATTTATATATATATATATATGCTTTGTTTTTAAATCATTTTTATGTTATGACACTTAATTTTAGTAAGAAAATACATGTCATTTTTTGTATTTTTCTTGTAAAACTGTTGTAGGTTCTTAAGTGGAGAGTAGGCACCACCGAGCAGTGGTTTAATATGGTCTGGCTTTTAAAGAAACTCAAACCAGCTGGTCACCGAAGGTAGCTTGTTACTAATAAATACTATTTTAATAACACTATTTTCACACTTTATTTATTTATTTTTCTTAACAAATTGTATAGTTTAATGTTTGTATTGTCATATAGCGTTAGTAATATCTCTTGTTTATTCACTACAACAGTGTATAAAATTTCTAATAATAATAATTCTTTACAAGTTTCTTATGAGGTATTGTCGAGTCATATTTTAATAGATACTAGTGAGCTTAAATGAATCACTATAATGAATGAATCCTCAAAATTCCATATTCTCACTCATAAAAAAAAAAAAATATTTTTGATCGAGTAAAAACTTACACCGGGTCCCCACTGCCGTCGGCAGCGTAGACCCGTGTGCACTGCGTGCACACAGATTAAGGGATACCAGGGGTGAAACTACCTAGCATGCAAAAACCTTGAAAACTGATATTTGCATGCAGATAGGGAAGATTTAATAATGAAATATCACATGGCTACTTGTATTAAATGATATTTGGAGAGTTCTTAATGCAATTATATAAGGCAAATTAAACATTCAAAATAAGAAATTTCTGTAAAAACAAAATAATTTACATGAAAATCAGAAACAGCAAAAATTTCAAAAACCCTGAATTCCGGGGTAGGCCCTGAAAAGTTTCACCGCTGGGATACGCATACTTATTCCCCACCTTTCATGCCTCTCCTAATTAACCTACATATACAGTAAAACCTCGATAAGTCGTCACTAAAGGGACCAAAGATTTTTTGACGACTTAAGCGAAGTGACGACTTAGGCGGAGTGGCGAATTTCGAAAAAAAAAACTTTGAAATATACTATACTACATATTTTCATAAATTGCAGTAGGATTCGGTGACAAAAACAATATTTTCAGAAACCAATACATGTAAATGAATGAGCGAAAGATAAAAAAAAAAAAATACAGTATAGTTACCATGTGCATTTTATTTTTTTGCTACATTAAAATAACCCAACAGTGTAGATTGATGAAGGTGCTGGCTACTGGAAATAACTTTCTTTTCTAATACAGTTAAGGCTTTAAATTCTTCGTCTGTTGTACCTTGAATGGATGTAAGGTACTCTCGAACTTTCTCCAGGGCTTCAGTTGCTTCTGTCTTGTTGGGTGGGGTTTTATCCCCATTCTCGACATCGCTATCCTCACTTGAACTGTTTTGTTTTTCTTTTAAAAATTCAGATGTCAAATCTTTTACAGTCGCTTGTGAGCAGATTGCAATGTTGTTATCAATGTTGACAAAAGCATTAACGTCATTGACCCTGCACACTTTTTCATTTGCGATTTGCAGCAAAGTCTCTAATGGTTCCACGTCGATGATGTCTTCATCGCTGAGGATTTCTTCTGATTCGGCATCTGCTATGAACCCTGCATGTCGGAAACAATTCAAAACAGTTTGTGAAGAAACGGAACTCCAACTTTTGTCTGCATAGTTAATTGCATCTAAAACTGAAACTTCCAGCTTTTCGTTTCTATCCAATGCTTTTATCAGGTCCTTTACAAGCATTTTTTTGTACTTTCGTTTAAAGTCACGAATTATCCCTTGATCTAAAGGTTGAAGAATTGATGTTACATTTGAAGGAATAAAAACCATCTGGATCGCTTTTAAATTTTCGGGTGTGGTGTGGGCGGTACAGTTATTAACAATGATGGCAACTTTTCTTTTCTAACGCGAAAACTGAGAATCCAGTTTACGAATATGTCGTTTTCAAATCGTTGTAGTCATCCATGCCTTTGAATTTGCTTCATAATAAACTGGAAGTGATTTAACATTTTTAAAGCAGCGTGGCTTTTTGCTTTTGCCTATCACAAGTAGTTTTAGTTTTTCAGTTCCATTTATATTTGCTCCAAGCAGAAGCGTCACGCGTTGTTTGCTTGATTTTCCAGAAGTGCACTTTTCACCCTTAAATGACAGAGTTTTATTGGGCAAATGACGGTAAAATAAGCCGGACTCATAAAGATGAAAAACATTTGATGCATCAAATCTAGATAAAATGTCCTTGAGAACACTGTCCTTCCAATCTTCTACAGCATCAACATCAACAGCTGCTGCTTCTCCGCAAATCGTTTTAAAAGAAAGGCAATGTCTGTCTTTGAAACGTTCTAGCCAAACATTGCTGCCGCCGAAATCTTCAATGTTCAACTTCTTAGCAATTTCCATGGCTTTTTCTTTTAGCACCGCGAAAGAAATTGGTACATTCTGGGCTCTGGCATGTTTTAGACATCGAACTAAAACCTCCTCGATATCGTCAAACTTAGATTTCCTCATTTGCAGTCGGCTTCTTCAATGATTTGTTTCGATGAAAGAACATCGTTCAACGTAGTCCTGGGAATATGGTGTTCTTTGGCAAAAGCTGTTTAGGAAACATTTGATTTTTCAAAAAGTGCAATTAAGTCTTTTTTTTCTTTAAAAGATAACGAGGTAAGTTTTCGTTTCCCTGATATATTAAAAGGGTAATCGCACCACGAAATTACAAGAGAGAAAATAGCCCTTATAGCAGAACTTACTCACTATGAAATGAAGTCAAACTCAGGAGAAGTGAAAAAAATGCCTACACTCGACAAAGTTACAGCGAGAAGTGTGCTTTGAATGGTTAGCAGCGATAAGTACGATGCACGTGCATAGAATATTCCAAGAACTCAACTCCACAAAAGGGGTATTATATGGAAAGGAATGCTTATAGGTGTGTTGCTGAAGTGATAAGCAGGCTTGGCTTTCTTAAAGTGAAGTGGGGGAGGGGAGTGAAAAGGAATGCTTAACAACAATAGGGACCAACAGGTTTTGCTGATAAGACGCGCGTAATCGAAAATTCCCAGTAAAGGCTTGTTTTCTTAATTTGATGGGGCAGGGCTGGAAAGACAGCACGGTGGCATGCAAAATCAGTGTTGCCAATTTGTGGGAAAAGTCGCTAAGTTTGGGGGATTTTAAAAGCTTTTAGTGACAAAAAAAATGTAAGTTTAGGATTAGCGACTTTTTTAGGGGATTTTTGAATTAGCTTTCGGCCATTTTTTGTGGGTGACGAGTTATCCGAGTAGAATGAAATTCGGTGACGGGTAAAAGAGGGTTGTTTAACGTTATTGTGTATGAGACCTTGTCGGGACCAAAAGAAAACGACGACTTATCCCGGTGACGACTTATCGGGGTTATACTGTACCAATTGAACACTCTAACTCAATTTCTATTTTTTGTCCACCTAATCCCTCTTTCTGCCTCCCCTTAATAATGTAGCACTTTCGAAAATATCCTCATTCAATTGTAGGTCCCAAAACCTATATATACCAGTTTTGAATGGTCTAACTCAATTTCTATGCCCCCCCCCTGCTCCCTAATAATTACACTGTTCTAAAATATCTTCATTCAACTCTTAGGCCCCCAAAAACTATACATACCAATTTTGAACGGTCTAACTCAATTTCTAATTTTTTGCTCTTCCTGCCCCCTTAATAATTTTACACTTTCCAAAATATCTTCATTCAACTCTTAATCCCCCCAAAACTATACATACCAATTTTGAACGGTCTAACTCAATTTATAATTTTTTGCTCTTCCTGCCCCCCCCCCTTCCCCAATAATTTTACACTTTCGAAAATATCCTCATTTGATTTTTAGGCTCCCAAAACCTACGTATACCAATTTTTCGTTCCCCGCCCCCAATAATTAAAAATATCACTGGAAGGAGTTTTTTTTTTTTTATTATTATTAAATAACGAAGGATAAATATTAAATTTTTTCATTATGCTTTGAAAGAAAATCAGAATTTGCTTGTATGGTTCAGTTGGGACAATTTTGAATAGATTAATATTAAATTTAACAGATTATGTTTGCTTGCTACAGATATATGTTTTGCACTTATTGATATAGCATAAAAGTTTTTACATGATCCTTACATTAAAATGGTATGATAAAATTCATTCAAAGTATGAAAGTTTTTTTTTTTTTTTTTTGGGGGGGGGGGATAAAAAATTTTATTGTGTAATATGTTTTTATTTATATTGAGTAACTATAAATAAAAACATTTCGGCCTGGGCTGAATAATGGACTTGATATTCGGTTTTGGCTAAATAATCATTGCATCTCTAAAGGAAACATTTTTATTTTATTGCTGTCCAATGTAAGAGTTCTTGGCCAATGGTACTTGAAACCTTGCATCCTATCTAGAAAAAGAAAATTGACATGATTTTATGTTCATGTATATTTTATTTATAATTATTTTTCTTTCTTTTTAGGAAGTGTGAGAAGAAATTGTAAAAAAGTTCAAACTTTTGTCTTTAACAGAGTTTCCCCCAGACAGTTTTGGGAGAGTGCTGCCTCCTGCCTGCCCTTTGACTGGAAAAATTCTTCCCTTCTTACTATTTTAATCACTATTTTAATTTTTATTGTATTAAAAAAAATAATAAAGAAGTTGTTCAAGTAGCAACTTAATATGAATCTCCAAATACCAAATTTGAATTTCCTGTAATCATTTGTTTTTAAATTATGCTGATAACAGATATAGAGATCAATGCATACTATACAAAAAACCAGAATTTAAAACAAAACTAAAAAAATACTTTGTTTATAGTTGGTATAAAAAATTAATTATCCTTGTTAATGTGGGGAAGAGGGGAGGGGGATCATAAAAAGTATATGAGTGGGAGATATTGAACAATTCTACTTCAATACATGTTTTAGAATCTAATATAGTAAATTGAAAGAGTTATGGATGGAGAAAAATTGGAAATCGCAATACTTCTGCGGAGCAATTGTTTGCTGTTCATTAGCAGGAGAGGGAGAAAATGGCGGGGGGGGGGGGGGAGCAGCAAAAAAAAAAAAAAAGTGAGAGATATTGGACAATTTTACTTCTTTATAAGTTCTGGAATCTAATTAAATAAGATTTTAAGAAAATATTGACTTTTATGTTGTGAATGAAAGCAGACGGAAAATCACAATGATTCCGTTAAATGTCTATCGCTGATTGTTAGCGAAGAGAAAGGGTGGTGCTAAATAATTATGTAAGTGAAAAATATTGAATAATTCTACCTCTTTGTAGCTTCTAGAATCTAATAAAGTGTGATTAAAATGAACGTTGCCATTTATGATGTGGATGCAGAAAGATTAGAAATTACAATATTTCCGATCAAAATCGGGAGACTTAAAATTTCTACACAATACTGTGTTGAAAATAATCTGCAGAATGAAAAAAAAAAAGAATCTTCGATGTACGTCTCGCATTTTCTACTGTGAGGTCCCTCACCCCCCTAAAAGTAGTGATCAGCCATTAAACAACCTGACGAAGCTCTGCAATGTTCATTCTTTTCCCATTCATAACATAAGTGTCAGCGTTCATGATAAACTTGTTTTATTAGATTCCAGAATTTATAAAGAGGTAGAAAAATTTCCTTATGTGTAATTATTTTGTTTTAAATTATGATAAATTAATGTTATTGCTGATCTACAGACTATGGTTTATTTAGAAACTTCTAAAATATTTTTTTATTTGTGATAAAGCATCATTCTTTTATATTGCTTAAAATATAACCTTTTGACTGCAAAGTAACTTTTTAAATTATTATATTCAAATTATATTTTATGTATTATTTTGTTATATACTAATTTACAGAATTCGCCTATAAAATTACACAATAATTATCACAAATTTTACTTCAGGCGTGATTTCCTCTTTCTTCGAATTTTTAGAGTGGCATCTCTGATAAAACTACTGTGCATGATGATCAACATTTGTTCATACATTAGTAAATTTTTTCTCGTATCAAGTGTGTCCTTAAGGATCCAAAACTGACTTCAAAAATCTAAAATGTGATTTTTTTTACTAGCAGCATCCTTTCATTTTTAAACCTGGGAGAAACTCTGCATTAACAACTGTATTAGAAGTCTTTGCAAGAGCTCCAGATTGTGATAGCAAGTAGGTTAAAATAAAACGGAAATCAGATGTAAAAATATCTGAAAATCCAGAATTTTTGTAATTTTCAAAAACATAATGTAAAATCATGCAAATAAATTTAATAAATTGTTTTATGGAAAAAAAAGTCTTTTATTTTAATTTTTAATGAATTTTTTTCTATACTCATTAAAGATATTTAAAAATAAACCTACTTGAAGTTTAAGTTAAGCATCAAATAGGTTTGTCTTAATTTTTATTTATTTTTCAGTTTTGAATAATGAAAATTTTTATATTAATTTATAAAATAATGCTATTAAATTTCAGACATTTTAATAATATATAATTAAAGAATTTAATCATATATATTAGTGTTAATTAAAAATAAGCAAACAAATGAACACAAAATAGAGGAAATTAGTTGAAATGCATATGAAGTAAAAAGTTTAAATTATTTTCCTAATCAGTAAGCATTTTTATGCTTAAAAAAAAGATGCTTTCTGAATAAAATTTTTTGTTAAGGATATTCTGTATAAAAATAACCAACATTAGTAGCTGAAAGTGATTGTGAAATTTCCTTCTACATATTTATATTTATAAAATTCAAAGTTTTTTAGGTATAAAATAAAATGCTAAAAGATAAAATAATCAAATATTAATTTATAAACAGAAGTTTTAATTTGTGAATTTCTCAGTGTGGATCATTATTATTATTTTTAAATATGCATTTTTCATGTTTTAGCCAAAAATAATGTGCATTTAAAGTAAAAATATTTAGCTTGAATTGAAAATCTGAAAATAAAATCAGATGTAATTTAAAGAATGGATTTTTAATAACTACGGTTAATTGGAAACAAAAAAAGCGTTCTTGGTTTTTGCTTGGCATGGGACAAACTTTTTCTTCAGCTAGGCTAAGATTTTTTAGTCATGCCAGTATATGTTCTTATTTCATAAAATTCTATATGTAGATTACAGCTTTTTCTAAGGGGTTAATGGGTCTTTATCGTTCCGGATTGTTCTGGAAGATTTTTTGGTTAGTCTTTATCAGGGTAATACTGATGCCAATATCAAAGGCCATAGCCAAAAAGTTTGCAGTGTACAAGTATTAGTGCATAATATTGTGTTAAAAATGATGTATTACTCTAAAAATTTCCACAAATTTGCAACATTTTGCGGGGGAGTTGAAATTCCCCCCCCCCTCATCAATGGCTATAGCCTTGCTACATCAAAATTATACTACCAACCACATAACTGACGAAATCTTAACAGTTATATGCATGTAGAGATGTGATCCTGATGTGAAATCTGGACACAAGGTGATGTTTTGAAATTACAACAGAAGAGGAGAAGCAGTTAGTTTATTCGTGCATTTAATGAAAGCTGTGTGTAAACAATGTGGTAAACCATGTAGTTGAGTGTAAACTGTAAATTATGTAATAACATAGAACTAATGCGAAATGTGGTCTAAGGTGACATTCTGCAATTACAATAGCAAAGAAGAAACAATCAGATTGTCAGAAAAATTGATGAAAGCTGGGTACTCATCAAAAAAGTTTGTGAAAAGAACTCAAAGTATTTGGATTTGGTATTAAGAAAATTTTATATTGCAAAGAAAAACCCCTGACAATTCATTAACTTCTTCCAGGATGATTTATTTATAGTAAGAAAAAAATAATATAACCTTTTGTTTTATTACGATTTATTCATTTTATATTGATACAACTTAAAAAAAATAAATTACTCAAAAATCCATAACATCTAAATTTGTGAGTGATGAAAATTTTTCATACATTCTGAGTATATCAGTTTTTCACATATCTTAAAAATGTAATGAGTTTGTCTTACACAATTTTTGTTGTGATATCTTGAAAGATTATTATTTTATTTGTTACGATAATGATACCTATATCGCCAAGTTCTGATTTCAAGATCAACTTAAGTTCAGCTTTTGGATTTTTATTATTATTTAGTGCAGTTAAAACATAACATGTCAATATTATTTTTTTCTTTTTTTTTTAAGGACTGAGGACTATTAGTCTCAATCTGTAGATTTTTACGATACCAGTTTTTGATAGTTGGACATTTATCGAAATATAATTGAATAATTTGGAAACAATGTTATAATTTGAAAAAAAAAAAAACTAATAGTTCTTTGTCCGAAACTAAATTCTGCTTTTGCCAGAATTTCACCATTTTTTTTTTTTTTTTTTTTGAAAGAAAAGAAAATTAATAATAATCAGTATTGAAACAAACACTATCAAAAAAGCTTATTATTATTGTGAAAATATATTTTATTATACGTCGAAAAATAAATTAACTCGTAATTTTTTTTTGGCAACAATTATAAATTAAAATAAATAATTTAATAAAAGTTTAGAAGTCAGAATTTCTAATTTTATTTATTTATTTCTTTATTTTTCAGTCGTCAGTTTGACCGAGCGATCAATAAAAAATTGATCTGTTAATTGAAACTGTATCATTCCATTTTTTGAATGGTTTTCCTTTCTTTTTTCTTTTCTTTCTTGTAGGTTTGTTTGTATTATACAAAATCAGTATACTTTGACTTGATTCCGGACGCTGAAAAAATAAAAATAACGTATTAAGGTACATTTTAAAGTATTAGTTTGATAAATAAAATGCTAATCTATGTAATTCGATTGTTATTAAACCTTTTTGTCTATAACAATCTAGTATTTTTTTTTTTTTTTTTTTTTTTAATCTATATGTAAATAAATACAATTCTTATCTGAAAGGAAAATGAATGTGCAAAATTTATTGGAATCAGCCTAATATATGTTTAAAGGTAATATAAAAGTTTTATTTTTCCCATAAAAAATAAAAAAAGAATCACATAAAACAAAAAAATTTTAAAAATCTAATACAAATATCAAAAGTTTAAAAGGATGTTGTAAAATTTCATACATTCTTTTATCTGAAAAAAAAAAAAAAAAAAAAGAATTGTACATGGCATACAGTTGGTAGCAAAATTATTTGAGCGCTAGCAATAATTCCTATATTAAAAAAAAAAAAGTGCATTTAATACTATTTTGTTAAGTGTACTTTTTTATATAGGAATTATTACTCACACTCAAATAATTTGGCTGCCATCTGTAGTTTTTTTTTTTTTTTTGTTGTTGTTGTTTCTTGCAAATAGACAAGATTTGTAGTTAATATTGACCTGTATTGCATTACAATATTAGCCAATGTCAAATATCAATATTGCCCATTACTGTTGTGATTTGCAATTTTATATTGGCCAGTGTTGTACACAATATTGTCCAGTATGTGATACCAACATTGGCCTATATTGGCAAAATTTAGTGTTTTATATTGGCCAGTTCAACTTTAACCGATATTGGCCAGTATTACATGCAATATTGACCAATACAGATTACCGATATTGGCCAGTATTGTAAAAAACCTTGACATTTTTGCACTGGCCAGTCCAGCAGAGTCCGATGTTGGCCAATATTGAAATAGTCTTATTTCCGACTTTGGCCATTATTGTTGTGCTACTTGGGTCGGTCCTTACCCCCTCTCTAAACCAAATAGATTTCGTTATGTGTTAGTTATGGTGGATTATTTTAGTAAATGGGTTGAATTTGTGCCTTTACGTAAAGCTTCGGCACAAGCAGTGGCCACTGCCTTCTTTAATAATTATATTTCTCGTTACGGCGCCCCCCTTCAAATTGTAACGGACCATGGTCCTCAATTTATAAGTAATGTTTTTAAGGCACTTTGCGATACACTCGAAATTAAACATGTCTTCACGGTTCCATATCGGCCGCAAGCTAATCAGGCCGAACGTGTTAATAGAACGCTTATAAACATGATTTCAACGTTCATTGGTCAAAATCATGAAAATTGGGATCAGTTTCTCTATCATTTTGGCTATGCGATTCGTACAGCGGTAAGTGATGCAACAGGAAAAACTCCCGCTGAATTGTTTTTGGGCAGAAAGATTCTGACCCCCTTTCAAAAACTGGTATTAGTACAGCAAAACGCATCTCAATTTATTACGCGAAATATTGAAGAATTGCTACCAGAAGTTCAGAGAAATTTGAGAAAAGCTCAAGAGCAGCAAGCTCTATATTATAATTTAAAACGCAGAATTTTAGAAGTAAAAGTAGGAGATAAAATACTCCTAGAATCACATTTTCTGAGCTCTAAAAAAGATTCTAAAGTAGCTAAATTTGGGCCAAAATTCATTGGGCCTTTCTCTGTTTTAAAAATAGAAAATAATAATCTGACAATCGATTTTAACGGCACCCCTACGACAATAAATGTTGACCAGATACGCATTTTTAAAGAGCGCACTCAATCATGTACTGAAACTTTTGATAGTGATAGCGTGCCGGGTTCAAACCCACCTGACGAACAGTCCGTCCTTACGCCTAACCTCACTCCCCAGCCTAGTGCTCCTGATTCTTGTACAGCTGATGAACTACCTACTCCTACAACACCCGAGCAATCTGTTCAGGGCACTTCCGCTGACCAATCTAGTGTTAGCAGACCCGTCGCACAAAAGCGAGCTCGTAGTGGGTCATCAAACCATTCTAATGTGAAATTTCCTAGGCAAACTGGTCGCAAACGCGACTATTCTTTTACTAATGGCTCTTTTATACCGCAGAGTAAAAAGAAACATGGTTGGAACAAGGGTTTCAAACGCCCTCAAGCCCCCTCCTCAAAGTCCTCTGGAACACATCGCCCACAGAAGGTACTAGCAGTTCCAGATTCAGTGCACACAGACTCGTTCCGACCTAAGAGAAAAGCAAGGGTTCGAAAAAGATCTCCACCCTCTTCATCAGCTAGCGGACGGCACTTGGAAAAATTCCTAGCAGCTCCTGACTCGATCGGCAACGACGAGTTCTCTTCACACCACCGATTTAATACTCGGCGTCAAGCCAGACTCCGACAACACGCTCAGCCATATGAATCAACTGCCGAACAAGCCTTTGTAAAAGCCTTTTGGGATAGCCCTAGACCCCGGTCTGAACGCCTCCAACCCTGTGGCCTAGCTGACGAGCACATCCACCAAGACCTCTACCCTTGCTGAAGTTATAGCTGCAAATTCACATCAGGTGATACCGTTCTATATATTTTTTTTCTATTACAAGTGCATTTCTGTCAGAGCTGTACAAAATGTTCGACGTACCTTGAAGCCTTTTTGGGACTTTATATTTTAAGAACTCTTACGAAAGTTATGGACTTTCCCAAATTAAAAATACAAAATTTAACTTAGCCATGAACTTTCAAATCAAAATTAATGTTCTGCTTCAATATCAACATTTTTGTTCTCTCTTAAATATCTATTTTATGTATGTATTATGTCTTTTACCTTGTAGCCATCTCCTGCAGAAAGCTGGTAATATAAACTGTTTTTTTGGCCCCTTTGTAAATCCCCCCCCCCTTTTTCTCTTGTATTTTTTATAAATGATGTATTTATAAACTGCGTATTTGTATTTGTCAAACTTTTGAATATTTGTCTAAAAATTTATCTGTATGTACTTTTAGAGGGGGTAAAATATTTTTTTTTAGCTATAAGCATAAAAGTCGTGTTTAACTATATAACATTAAAAAGACTAACTACTCAGTTTTTCCGCTTATGCTTTAGCTAAGGAGGGAGAAATATTTCTGTATGTAACCTATATATTATGTTAATAGAGACGAACATGTCTCAGTTTCTTCTAGAGATGAATTGTCACCTTTTTACTATGCATACTGTAAAAGTTTTTCCCATTTCAGACACTCTGATGGACTATTCTCTTAAACTGATGTTACAAGTATTTTTATCTAAAGTGAAAGATCTCTTAAGTTGATGCCAAAAAGTTCTTTTTTCTGGATGTGGTTAAGCCCAGACTGACTCTGAGGGATGACGAAATTCCACATCGAAAGTTTCGATGGATAATTGAAGTTCAAGATTTTATGTTCAACAAAATGATTTACTCAATGTTACAAGTTTAAAATTTATTTTTATTCCTTTCTGGATTAACAGAAAGATGGTTGTAAAGCCAAGATCAAGTTGAATTTAATATATTGCCTTCCTGGTCTAACAGGGAGACGTTTGTTAATCCTACTGTAAGCCTGGTTTTAGCTCAGTCAGTCCCGGAGTTCTCGGGATAAACGTACGCCTTTTATTCAAAATTTTAAATTCATTTTTTTTGCGTCCCCGAGTTTTCGCTCAGGGATTTAACAAATTTTTAAGTTTTTCTCACCCAGTTAAAATTTAAGTGACGGCTGCACTCACACTTCAGAGATTTGAAATAGTTAGAGAGGGAATGAAGCTATTTAAATTTAATCGATCAAACCCGTTAGGGATTTTCACGACTAAATTTTTTTATAGGAGGGGGACTGTGAGGTGGAGACGTTAGAACGTCACAGCAGTTGTTTCAATTAAGCTGGATCCAGCAAGATAGGAAGTGGGGACGGTTAAAATCACTCCGTCGCCAGTGGCTCGGTGACGGTTGAGGTCGGAGTAGTTTTGCGTCGGCAGGGTGCTGCATTAAAAGACTTAGATTTTGAATATTAGTTAAATTAGAAGTGATTTTTAAAAGTACGGATTGAAATGTAGTGAAAGGAGGGTGTAGGAAGAAGTATAAAAATAGATGGTTTTAGTAGATAGTGTGGATGTTGGAGGATCGATAGTGTATGTTGGAGGATCTTATAGCGAATGGTGTTGATTCTTATTTTGGAGAATATCGGAAGTTGAGTAGTGGAGATTTAGTGGCGTGAAGTTAAGTAGCGTTGAGCGTTGGTGAGTGCCTATTAGTTTTCGGAAGTTCAAGCTGGGATAGCAGGGAATCCTCTATTCCATAGTGAAGCCGTATTAGTGAGTGCAATCGTCTCTACACCTTCGTTTATCTGCTGTGGTGAGATATTTAAGATTATCTACTTAAATTGTTGATTCATATATTTTGATTAAGTAATACGCTGACTGAGCTATATAAATTTACCAGGCCGCCCTCCCATTAATCTGCTCAAATAAACTTTAGTTATTATTATTGATAGTCTCGTGTTCTCTTAGTAACCTAAGTATCTAAGTTAAGATGGAGTTTGCAGGAGCGCAAACTCTACACCCTTTTAATCTTACAAATTATGTAAATTTTGTCTGTAGTCCTGCAAAACAATGATTGATGTTAATCATGTGAAATTTTATGAGAAAAAAAAATATATTTATATATAAAAAATGGAAATTTCGTTGTTTTCTGCAGTATAAAAAGTATGGGCTTCATGTTTGGTGTTTTACACCAAACTAGGTGTGTCTGGAAGATTTATGTCTGGAAAATGATTGAACCAGGACTAGACAAAAAGACTGAGTCATTTCAGCACTGCGAGCTAACTTACTATATTCTTCAGAGATCGATATCCATAAATTAGAGGCGTAAATCGTTTTTGGCAATCCTGCAAATCCGTAACATCATGTAATACCCCTCCCAAAAACACCACATTTTATTTTATTTCCCGGGAAAATAAAAATTACAATTGATCTTATTAGGTATATTATGGATAACCTGTATTCATATATACTGGATGATCCAAAAGTCACAGAAAAAATAAATTAATGAATTTCCTAGAACAGAATTCTCTGAAATTCGAAAAGTCTAGAAATTACATAACATGAACTGAATAATTAACATAAACATAATTAACGTAATAACATATTGATGGTAGTAATTTAAATGAAAAATATGCATTTTAGATCGAGGCAAAAACCATTTTAAGCAATTTCCCTTGACAGGGGTCGAACCTACCTACAAATTCTAGTGTCGGTGTCGGATGCTTTACCTTGGAGTCACACGTTCACAAACAGAACGTCTTTCCTTATAATATTACAAGAGTAAATATGAAATGAATAGTTAAATTAAATATATATATATATATATATTCTTACAAATAAGAAGTTCCTATTCGGAGCTATTGTGAGAAATGAAACTTCTCAAATATGAGAAGATCCTACTTATTTTTGCAAAGACTGTACTGCTTTTGAAGACAATTGTGCTTATTTTTGGGAAGTGTGTTTTAACGGTGTAAATTATTCAAGGAATTTATAAAACAAATCAAAATCAATTATCGTAACACCTTTCATGAGATTAAATTATTAGTAATTGTAGTTATTTGCACTGATACTCCCCTTTTAAAGAAAGGAACGACTCCTGTATTTTTTGAGAAAAATTCTTCTGAAAAAGACATGAGGAGGCTTATACTCTCATTTTTAAGTAGTTCATATTTGCTGTGCTTATTTGGATTTGATAACGGTTTGATTTATATTACTGCAATAATAATACGTAAACAAGAGCCTATGAATATGAGTTTGTCTTATCTGATCTCGAGTAATTCTAGATTTTCGATACAGTATTTCTTTCACGCGTGAAGATTATTCAATTGAAAATTTGTTCTAGTGCTTAAGTTTAATAAAATATATTCATGTTTGGTTATATTTAATCCCATATTCAAATACATTGCAAGTCGATGTAAAGTAGCATACATTTGGTACAAGGCACACAATACATATTTCAGTCGCCATGCACATGCTAATTTTCTAATTAATATATATATATATATATATATATATATATTCATCATAATATATTTTAATAGAATGGATTATCACTAGCATTATGAAAATCTATAAATATTTGAAAGGTAAGATTTAAGTATATTTAAGAAGAATTGTTATTCTGCGTGTATGTAAGAGTACTTTGAGTGACATTTGGTATATTTAAAATATTTCACTAAACACTTGAATATATTATTTAGAAATTTCCACAAAAAACATTCTTTTATTAGTAATTTATAATATATATATACTTCTATTCAGCGTAAACTTTAGATTAAAATAAAATAACATAAAATATTGTTTGTTTTATGTAAATAGCCTAAGAGGTAACTTATTTGCACATTTTTGTTTTCATATTACTTTAATATTTCTTAATATCTATAAGAATTAATTTAATGACAAACATTCCAGCATTGTATAAAGTGTGTTAACTCTGAAAGCGTTAAAAAGTGTCGTTTTGACTCCTTTCTCTTGCTAGAATTCAGATGAGGCGGCATCATTCGTTGGCGTGTTGCGTGTTTATACAAGTGCACTAATTTGTCAAAGCTAGAAGTCTGGGGTGAAGTTTATTTAATGATTGTCTGATTTGTTAAGTAGGTTTATACGTTTCACTAATATTATGTTAAGGGCAATTGACACTGTTCTGGTATTTACTCCTAAATATGGTTCGGAAACATGCAGTTGCAATTTTAATCTATTACGGAGATTATGGCTTCACAGTTAAACATTTAGTGTTAGTTTGTACCAAATCTTGGTATTAAAGTAGCTTCAAGTACCCGATGGTTTAGCGTTTTACCATGATTTGGTAATTTTATGTTGAAATAAATATTTGTATTAAGTAAAAAAAAAAAAAAAAAAAAAAAAAAAAAAAAAATCAAAATTTGACGTCTCAAATGAAAACACTCCAGCACAGTGCCACACTTTCTTGCGCGTAAAATCTGTTTTGTTGATTTTGATAAAAGGGACTGAATTTTCTAGCGTCTAATCCACGGGTGAGTTTTTGGACAAAATTTACACTTTATTATGCGTTTTCGACTACGCTCTATGTCGCAATAGAATGTCGCACTGGAGCTTTGCATTGGGGCATACAACCCTATAGAAAACCCTCAGACATGTCTTCGTAATGACGATCGTCTGCGCAGTGAATCACCATTTAAGGAAGGGAGATAAATAAGAAAGATTCCACGTTTAATTATTTTTAGTTTTTATTGCATTTTGTATTTCATGTGTGGATTAATGTATATTTTTAAAATTCCGTCAAAATTAAGCTGCAGAATATCATATTTAAGCTGTAGACAAAATTTTAAAACTTAAAATTTTATTCGAATACTATTTTAAGGGGGAAAAATTACATTTTCACATAGGGCGTTATTTCTGTTAAAAATATTTAAAAAAAAAAAAAATCTTCAAATTTATTTTTTTTTTAATTATTCCGCAAACTAAAAATAGTGAAATGTCAAGTTGTAAAGGCGAAATGGTTTTCCTGCATCTTATGGAAGGTGCATTCTAGTTGCGATTGCCATTGAGTGGTGCAACTTTGCATTCGAGGTTTGCAGTGGGCATGTGGTGGCGATCTTGCCTTCAACGCCGCTAAGAGACATGCCATCACAATTTTATCTATTCTAATTAAAATTGTGGGAATAACTCCATTACTTAGGTAATCACCATTGTATCCACTTATTAATTACAAAAGGAAATTAATATAATAATAATAATAACAGAAACCTTAATTTTGCAATAAATATAAAATTGTATTTAAAAAGTGAAAGATATATACATTGAACTGCAACTCATTCTTTATTTATTTAGTAATATTTTTTGTAGAATATTTAAAATAAACCAATAAATATATATTTGTGTGTGTACATGTATGAGTCATAAAAAATAATCCTTAATAAAGTGAGAAAAAAATAGTGTATATGTATAAGTAAAGATTCCCGCGCTTTGACAAAAATTGCTATAATACGAATAAAATCAAATGTGCAAAAGTATCTGAAATACTCAAGCAAATACAAAACATTTCTACCAAGTTTATATGATACTAGTAAAAGAATTACACATAAATTCATAACTATACGAATGCCACAATGTCTTATATTCCCGCCTGTTCTATCATTCATTCGCTAAATACTCTCCCAGACGGCTTACAATTTCATTGGATCCTTTTCCCTTTTAGCATACTTTGGGGCATTGTTAAAGGAATCTGATCAGGAAAAGAAATTCGTTATTCCAGGACACGTTCTCATGTAAAATGAATACAGCAAAATAGAATATAATAAAAGTATGTAAAGATGTCCGTTTATGTTACATATGAATAAATATAGAAATATTTGAATAAAATACGTAATTACAGTTTTTCCTTGTAAAGATTTGTTTTCGCATGATTAAAAGGTAAAGTTGATTTGTTTAAATATATACAAATATAGATTAAACGTAGTATAATATTACTTTAAATGCTTATTTAGAAAGTCATTAAATAAGTGATATATGCATAACCACATTTAAATAATAATCTATTTAAAAAAAAAACTTTTAAAACCCAAATTTTTAACCGGTCTGGATCAAAGTCGTTCAGTGTAATGTATCCCGTAAACCGGTCGTGGATCAAATAACCCCCCCAAAAAAAAAAATTATGAGGCATTTGATTCATTGAACGATGCATTGCTATGATTGGCCATTAGTGATTGCTCTGGTTGTGCCATCTATCGGTCATTAAAAACGTAAATTTGCTTTTATTTTTATTTATTTATTTTTGTAAATAAACTGCATAATTGTTTTAGAATTATAAAAATATGCATACAATGTTGCTTTCCAATACATTTTTTTTTTTTTTTAGTTTTGGTTTAAAAAAGGTATTTTAAGTATGTTTGTGTACTATTTTGCGAATTTATCGATGAGTTAATTTTTATAAAATATTTTTATGCTTGAATACTAAATTTTTGCCTTAAATTTCAGCATTCGAACATAAAGGAAAAGTCTTCTTAAAAAAAAACTCTTCAAAATTCTTAGGATACTGTGTAGTCAACGAAAAATATTCTTTTATCAAACTTTTTCTATTAAGTATCTGCAAAAATTAACACTTCGGACAGTCGGGGTATCGAACGCTCAACCACCCCGTTACTAACACGGCGCTCTAACCACCTGACCCACGGAGAAACCAATGAAAAAGCTTATATTTACTTAAAATGGAGGCGCATATTTTATTAGCTTGAGATTCACAAACATATCGCAGTGAATGGCGGTAAGTACATAAGAATTTGGGGTTAATGATCAAGGGGGAAAAATGGCACATAAAGAATAAAATGTGATAAACAGTATTAATCTATAAAAATAGTTTCCTAACAACAATTTAAATATATACTTATTATGTAATATTTTAAGATAATTTAAAGCACTCTTAAAGAATCTCCTTAGAAAAGGTTTTTTTTTTTTTTTTTTTTTTTTTTTTTTTAATTCAGGACACGTTCTCACGTACAGTGTATACGTCCAAACAGAAAAAATAAATAAATAAATAAAGAATTATGAAGATGTTTGCCTCACTGTTAGAAAAAAAAAAAAAAAAATGCAGCTTTGCTGCCAGACATTCTCTGTAATTTGAGAAAAAAAAAAAAAAAAAAAAAGCTGTAAATTACGGAAAAATTACGTTCACAAAACGTATTTTTCTGTAATTACAGGGAATTTTTATTTCTTTAACAGTGTACAACGAGTTCAAACCTTGTTTTTTTTTTTATCGTTTTTTCTAATGGATAGAAATGAACTTTAAACCGTAGCTCTCGGGCTATACGAGACTAAACACTTAAACTTGATTATTGAGTGACGATCCAAACAAAACTTATACTAGCTATCTTTTTTTTTTTTTTTTTTTTTTTTTTTTTTTAGCAAATTTTTACAGAAATATACATTTTTTAGTTTTATCCCCCAAAATTAATACATAAATTTCAAAATGTAATCGTAATTCTTTTACTTAGGTTCTAATAAACATGAAAAAAATGTAACAGGTCTTTACTTAAGCATCTGTGAAAGATTTAGCATTTTGAAGATCATGAATTCATAAAATGCAAACGGAGTGAATACAATTTAAACATTTCAAATCTGTAAATATATATATATATATATATATATATATGAAACTAGTGTTTTATATTGCTGAAATAGCTATACAACAATCAGAAATCTTGCATTGCAGATGACAGAAATGCTAGTTTCCTGATGAAATCTTTTCTGGCTTTCAGCGTTTATAACTCTGTTTTTCACGTAATGAATTCTCTTTTCTTTCAACAGTTTCTTTTGGTTAATTTCTTTCAATTTATATTATGTGTTGCCTGTATTTACTGGTTTAATGGATTCTGCAAATTATCTCATTGTTAGGCTTAAGTGTTATATGTGTCATTTCTCTTCTGCGTAAGTAATATAACATGTTTTTACTTCTCAGTGTAATTTAATTAAATTATAATCGTGATAATAACTTTATACGTAATACATCTCATTTGAAATTTCATTGTTGGTATTTTCATCTTTCTTTCATTTGCTGAGTGTTGTAAAGGAATTAAATTATTCATTATATATATATATATATATATATATATATATATATATATATACATATATATAAATCCTTAAGAACATGCCTGAATGTATATTTTAGGGAACAAATATAATTTAGTTTAATTTGTAAATGTTACATGAAAATATAATTTTTTATATCTAGCTTTCAGTACATAACAAAAGTGCCAAGTTTCTTAAAACTTGATTTTTTTAAAGTTCATTTCACTAACATTTTTGAAAATTTTAAAATATTCGGATACATAAGGAGTATTTTATTTAATAAATATGAAAAAAAAAATCCTATTAAACAATTAAAAAATAAATGATAGTGTCAAATATAAATTTACACCATAAAGTTACAGCGAACGGAAACCTCTGTTTGAAAAATGATGAAAAAGGACATATAGCCAAAAATCCATAGGAAATAGCATGGGATGAAGAAAATGAAATATCACAAGTGTGTAGAAAAAGAACTAGTACTATCCAGATTATCTAAAAAATATAGAAGGAAGAAAGACACCAAAGCTTCGGACAAAGGCATAAGGGCTTTAAGATATATTGTCGAGGCTTAGCTACGTCTCATTCAATATACGAATAAAAATAATTTTTTTTTCGCAGACTATGTTATTAACGCAATCTTATTAATTTTTATATAAAATACAATGCTAATAAATAAAATACGCAACTTTTTCGAGAAAAACTAACAAAAAGTACTGAACGATATTTGTCAAAAATACACAGTTAAAACTTATACATTCAGCAAAAATGTTTCATATTGTGTTTCATTATTCGGTAAACAACAACAATCGAAAAGTAATTATTTTATTCGGAAATATATTCTGTGAGAAACAAATTACTATTTAAATTTTTAACTTACACAAATACTTCAGCAGAAAACAAATGTTTTTTTTTTTTCCATTACTAGATATTTAAAATTGGTATCAGCATTTCATCTTCCATAAAAATTACGTGAAATGTTAAAATTCTGTGAGCAAAATTTTTCCATTATCAAGTTTCACGTCATGAAAAATTAACATCACTCGAGAGTAAAACATATCAACGATTCAGCATTTTTCATTTCATGTTGAACACAAAAATGCATAGAAATGTCGAGTATTGTAATAAAAAAAATTCCGTTGAAAAGGTTTTATGAAATTTAGGACGGGTATTATAATTTATTTTTATTTATTATAATTGACGTTTTTGTGTTTATACATATTTTATTAACAAAAACATTGCATATGCATCTGTTAATTTATTAAATAATTTAATTATTCCAGTGAAATGAACTTTAAAAATCTGAAACTTAATGATCTTCTAAAATATAAGAATGTAATTAAATACAAATTATAATAATTTACAAGTGTGATAAAAAAAGAATTTTACACGAATTAATCTTAATATACATAAACAAGTCATTCCGGCTCATTCGGAAGGGTAGGCTGATTTCTTTCTCCTTATCTAGTAGCCACCATTTTGAAACAAAATGGCGGCTACAAATTATTAATTAATTTGACAGAAATATTAATGTAAACTATATACATATGGAGTTTTATGCAAATTGGTTCATAAATATCTTTTTATCTGAATTTAAAATTTTCAAGTGACCAGCACATGGAAAAAAGATGGCCGGACAAGTTGGCCAAAAAAAAAAAAAAAAAAAAAAAAAAAAAAAAGACATCAAATGCATTTGTAAGATAATTCTACTGTACAAATTTAGTTCGAATTTATTCAGAATCTCAAAAGTCATCTTGTTGAAAAATTAAATAGTAGCCGCTTGGATCAAAATGGCGGAGTAAATTGCTTAGCGAACTAATCCAAGAAATTTGTAAGTTAAGACCACTGTCCAACTTTGGTTCGAATAAATTCAGTATTTCAAAAGTTATCGCGATAACAAAGTTTCAAGTGGCAGCGGTCAAGTGAACGCAATTTGGAAACAAATTTGCTGAGAAACTTGCCCACAGAAATTATAGTTTTTTGAATGATAAAACCATTTTTCAACTTTAGTTTGAATTGATTAAGTATTTCAAAAAGTACCGTGATAACAAATTTTCAAGTGACCGCCACTTGGAAACAATGTAATCGAGCAAGTTGCCCAGCAAACTCATCCAAGTATTTGAAGCATAAGTTCACTGTCCAACTTTGGTTCGACTCAGTGCAGTGTATCAAAAGTTATTGTTATGAAAAAATTTCGATTGGCAGTCTGGGTGGCTCCAACTTGTAAACAAAATGGAGAGAAATTCCCAGAGAAATCATCCAATATATTTGTATGATAAGCTCATTGTCCAACTTTAGTTCAAAATATATCAGTATTTAAAAAATTATCGTGATAAGAAATTTTCAAGTTGCCACAACTTGGAAAAAAAAAAAAAAAAAAAAAAAAAACGGAGTGAGATGCCATGCAAACTTATCTGAGATATTTGAATGATAAATCCACTAAAAAAAAATTTATGAGAAACGAATCAATATTACAAAAATTATCATATTAAATGTTATGACAAATTTTCAAGTGGCTGCCAGTTGGAAATATAATTGCGGATCAAGTTACCAAATGAACTTATCCAAGATATTTGAACCATAAGGTCTCTGTCAAACTTTTGTTGGAATCAGTTTAGTATTTTAAAAGTTTTCGTGAAGGCACATTTTCAAGTAGCAACGTAATTTTAAATGGCCGTAACTTGGAAACAAGATGTCGGAACAAGCTGCCTAGTGAACTCGTCCAAGATAAGTATATTATAAGATCACTGTTCAACTTTGGTTCGAATTGAATCAGGATTTAAAGAGTTATCATGTTTATAAATTTTCAAGTGGTACCTAATTTCAAGTTGCGTTGCTTAGTTTATAGCATCTGCACATTGTTAAAAATGGCGGATAAAGTTCGTTAATAAACTTGGTTGAGACTCTTATGTGGTCTATGTATATATCAAAATTCAAGCAAATCCTGTCTTAAATACGCTTTTAACAATGTGAATTTGAATTTTCTTGTGGCTACCACTTGCAAACAAAATGACAGAGCAATTTGGTTAACAAACTCAACCAAGATATTTATAGGATAAGTTCACTGTCCAAATATGGTTCGATCTGGAGAATTATTTCGGAAGTTATGGTGATTTTAAATTTTCAAGTGGTAGCCTTATTTGAAGTGGCCCAGCTTAACCTAAGATATCTGACACTTTGTGTTAAAAATGGCGGATAATGTTCATTAATAAACTTGATTTAGACACTTATATGGTCTATGTATACATCAAAATGCAAACAAATTCTGAATACGCTTTTCACAATGTGAATTTGAATTTTTCAAGTGGTCTCTACTTGAAAATAAACTGGTGCTGCAACTTGTTTAACAAACCCATCCAAGATATTTATAAAAAAAACACTGTCCAAATTTGGTTTGATTTACAGTATTATTTCGGAAGTTATAATGATTTTAAAATTTCAAATGATAGCCTGATTTCAAATGGCCCCGCTTAACTTAAAATGTCTGCCACTTTAATAAAAATAGCGGGGAATTTTTATTAATAAATTTCATTGAGACCCACATTTGCTCTATATTTACATCAAAATACAAGCAAATCTTTCTTAAAATACGCTTTTTACAATGTAGATTTGAAATTTTCAAGTGACCGCCATTTGAAAACAAAACGTCGGAGTAACTTGGTTGACGAACTCATCCAAGATATTTATAAGATAAGTTGGCTGTTCAAATTTGGTTCGATTTGGAGTATTATTTCGGTAGTATTATTTTCATTATATATATGTATATATATATATATATATATATACAGAGAGAGCGATAGATAGAGATAGAATTAAATAGATAGAGATAAACGAAGCTGTTGCAATAAGTAGATTTCTAGAGAAATCAACCTAAAATCATTGTTCGTATGTTGGTATGTATGTATGTATGCATTCCCTACATCAATTCCAAAACCTTTAGCTCGATTTGAACCAAATTTGAAAAAGTTACTGCTTATAACCGTAGTTGAAGCACTGAAGTGTTTCAAATTTTTAGCATGTGTGCAATGAATGGGAAGGGTTGGAGATAAACCGTTCTGAAAACCATATTTTTCTATGATTTTTTTTCAGTATTGTTGTAGCAAGAATTTACAAATTTGAAAAGTAGGTTACTTCTGATGTACACATATAAGTAGAGATTCATAAAATTTTGAAATTAAAAAGGGACAAAATGATTAAAAAGGATCTTTCTAACATTACATTTTTATCAAAATTTCTTTTTTTATCAAAATTTTAACAAAGTTTCTTGTACGAAGAATGAAGAAAAGAAATATTTTACTTAAAGTAACTTAAAGGTCAACGCAACAATTAGCACAAAAATTTATCTTTTAAATTTCCCGTGTACAATATCCATATGTCGATTTATGACAGCTGTCGCAAACATATATATCGTTAATAAATCTTTGTCGAATCGCGTTCTTAGTCAGTCTATATTGAAAATATTTAACAAAAGAGTATTACTCTACTTTTTTTACATAAGAATTTTTGCCAGTGTTCGGATACTTTTGTTACCGACTGTATATATATATATATAAGTTATCCAGATTGGCGTTTGTGGATTGTTGTGGCAAATTATTCATCCGCCAATTTTTCACTTTCATTCTCCTTGCTATCAATATATATATATATATATATATATATATATATATATATATATATATATATATATATGTGTATGTATATGTATGTATTTATGTATGTATATAGATATGTATATAAATAAAAATAACAGTATTATCTTATATAGAAATTTAGAATAATTGAATCCAATTAATCACCAAAGAGTTATTTAGTTATTGGGTCCGATTTTAGCAAAACTTTTACTATCATGTTTTTTTTTTTTTTTTTCCATTATAAGATTTGTTATTTCTTAGATATTTCTAAAATTAAAATGTTCGTGCACGTTTGAAAAAAAAAAAAAAAAAAGTTTATAAAAATAAACATTTCTATTTTTCTAATTTTAAACCAACTGACATGTACATATGCATTAGTTTTTATTGATAAAATCCTACAAGGTAAAATAATTAATCGAATGTCTAATAATATAAAATTATATAATTTAATAATCCATTCTCGTGTATTACTTAGATATTTTATTACCTGTGAAAATATTAACAGCTGATAGGGTTTATACTTCATGACCTGAAAACAAAAAATAATCAGAGGAAAAGCCTGTTGTAAGAGGACTGCTAAAGTTAATCAAAAGTCAAGATGAGTTATTAAGACGTTGGCAGAACTAATAAGTACATAATGAAAAAATATATAGAATTTCTGATACAAAATAAGAAGGATTTGAATTAAAAATATATTCTGAATGAAAAGAAAAAAAAAGACAATTTTTGAGTCCAAAATAACTAAACGGAGAAAAAAAATTTTTCTTACTCTATTAAGTTAAAAATTTAATTTATTCATTTTCTTTTTCTAATGATAATCATTAAAGTCTGGTGTAGAATCTATATTTAAAAAACACAATCTATATAAATATTTATATACTAATACATACCAGTGGTCACATTTCGGTCATACGCATTATACAAGTCTCCTTTATATAAGTTTCGAAAATATTACAAGACTCTCTCATCGTTCCTAATGATCGTTAAAGGATTTGCACGATCCTATTACAGTTAGCATTTTTAGTTAATGATGTTTATATAAACGATCCTATTTCAATAGAAATATCGTCTGAATAAGACTCATTGTGAACCAGGTTATTGAACAGTTCATTATATATACTAATATCAACCACTGGTCAAATTTTGATCATGCTTGATACACAAATCTCCTTCATATAATTTTTGAAAACACTACAAGAATCTCTTATCGTTCATAGTGATGGTAAAAGGATTTGCAGGATCCAATAAAAATTAGCATTTTTGTTTGCTTTCAAATAAATCGTTAATAAAAAACAACTACAAATTTTGCATGATTTGAAATCAAAGCTACACTACAGATGCAATTTTTCTATTAAAAAAACTCATAGTTATCTCAATGTAATTTTATAAAATATATAAAGTAGCAATGTAAACAACAAATTGATATATTCTGTTAAAATATATATTTTTTAAAGATTCTAATCGTTGTTATAATTATTTTTAATGATGTTTTTGTATTGTAATACAATATTATATTTACAATAATACATACTATAATAAACTGTAGAAATAAGTGGAGAGAACGTTTCGAACGAGTGGATACTGATCGTATACTAAAGGCAGCCCTGGAATGTAAACCAAGTGGGTGGAAGAGAGAGAGAAAAGCCACGAAAAGGATGGACTGAGGCCGGAGCAGGCATGTAGCCTTCAGTCGTCTTGAAGAAGATTATGATGATGATTATATTTACGATATTTTACATTTCTGGGCAAATAATAATAATAATAATAAAGTGAAACTTTCAAAAAAATATCTCTCTCAAATTTTACTTTTGAAAATACCGTTGCATTATTTTCTTGCGATTGCGATTCACATTTGTCAGTTAATTTCATTTGCGAAAAAAAAAGAAAAAAAAAGAGGTAAAGCAAAAGTGCTAATTTTATGTATCAGAAATCCATTAGTATATATATACAAGCTATTACTAGAAAATGAAATACATTTGTATAAATATATAAAGTATTATTCTATTTTGCGTTTTTTTTTTTTTTTTTTGTGTGTGTGTGTGTGTGTATGTGTTTCGGTACAAGAGTTATAAGTAATGTAAACACTAAATAATATACATATTTATTTCATGGCTTATAAATATATATGCCCATTTGAAATTAATTTGGGTGATTTTTGAGGCCTCTATTGCGGTACACACATATTCTGTTCACAGACCTAATGATAAAAAAAAAAAATAAATAAATAAATAAAATTTCCGATTTCAAACCCTAAAATTATGATCAGAATTCAAAATCCAGCTCATTAATACCCATAAATTAATATTGTAACTTAAAATTCCCCAAAATAAGCTTATTAAATCACAAAACTGGACCAAAAATTTAAAATTCCCGATTCCAAACCCCTAAATTATACTCAGAATTCAAAATCAGCTCATTTATACCCATAAAGTAATATTTTAATTTAAATTTCCTTAAAAGGAGATATTAAATCATACAACTGGATCAAATATTTCCTTACTTTTTCATTTTTACTCACGTGATTTTTTTTCTTCTTTTCATGAAGAAAATTTAATTAATTTATCTCGATTTTTTTTAATGTTATTATTATTATTATTTGTGTTAAATTGTAGTGTCGGACATGACTAATATTTTAGTGAAAACCCGAAGTCTTTTGGATGTCTGATTGCTGAGATATAAGCAAAAAAATGTGACACATTCGGACAAACGCCGATGACAGGCAGAGCAGGTATAAGAAAATGCCTTAATAAATATATAAAGCATTATTCTATTTTGCATTTTTTTATGTTATTTATTATTATTATTATTATTATTATTATTATTATTATTATTATTATTTTGTGTGTGTTAAATTGTAGTGTCGGACATGACTAATATTTTAATGAAAACCCGAAGTTTTTTGGATGTCGGATTGCTGAGATATAAGCAAAAAAATGTGACACATTCGGACAAACGCCGATGACAGACAGAGCAGATATAAGAAAATATCTTAATAAATATATAAAGCATTATTCTATTTTGCGTTTTTTTTTTCAATAAATGTAGAGGGATTAACGTATATTTTATTATGTTGCCTCACATTCTTTTAATAATAATTTTTATTCAAGTCCAACTTTAATAAATCATTGCTGATTCACGATTCAATCTTATTCATATAAATACAATATTTACATAAATGTATGTTCTTAAATAAAGAGAAATATATATTTTTTTCTTTTTTGAAGAAGCGATTAATAATAAGCAGAATAAGTTTTATTATGTTGGTTGTGGAAATATCTGTTTTTTATGATTACCTAATACGCTAATTTTTGTAAAATAAACTACATGTGTCAGCATATTGCTTCTTTTCTTTTCTTTTTTTTTTCTTTTTGAAAGCAGAAACTAATATTCAACACATAAATTGAAATGATAATGACTAAATATTTTAAATCTAAATTAAAAATTATATACAATTTTCTCCTAAAACTTAAAATGTATGATATATCTAAGAATTTTATTAGAGGAAGGAGATTTACTTATACTAGTATCGCCCAGTGGTCGAAACTCGACCATTTTTTTTTTTTTTTTTTTTTTTTTTTTTTTGCAAAGCGAGGCAAAGCAAAGTTATTGCCTTGTCCTAAACGGAATGCAATTGAAACACAGCTGCGGTAATTGTTTGCCGATATTCACTCTAACTGAATCAGCAGAGTTTTACTTAATATAACTATTTCTCTCTGTAGATGTTAGTGTTAGTGTAGATGTGAGTGTTCAGTTTCTCGAGCTGTAGATGTTAGCCTTTCCTGAAATGAGAGAAAATCGCAACCTGAAAACGCCCCTTATTGTGTGGTACAGCCCAAAAGCTAATAGGTACCATGTCAAACCAAGACCCAACCAAGTATCAAATTCTGTAAAATTAATTCGATTGGTTCATAAAATACAGTGTTGGAACAAAAAAAAAAAAAAAAAAAAAAAAAAAAAAAATTTTCAAAAATGGTCGAATTGAGTTCGGGAAATTTCAAAACGTGTAACTTTATCGAAAACCGAAAATCTAAAACTTTTCTGAATCTTATATTTTCTACTTATATACATGCGGAGGAAAGAATAATAAATCCACTTTTTAAAAAATAAAAATAAGTAGTCAATTTCACTTAATTAAAATGCAAGGAAATCTCAAAACGTGTAAATTCATCGAAAACCGGAAATCAAAAGTTTTTATGTATCTTCTACTTGCCTCTTCTACCTACAAAAGCTAGCAATAAAGACACTTTTTTAAAAAATAAGTAGCCAATTTCAGTTAATTGAAACGTAAAGAAAGCTCAAAACATGTTGTAATGACTTTTAGACCGACTAGAGGGCGCTGTCTGTCCAGCGCAGACGAAAAAGACTTTCGATTTGAAGAGAGACTTTGATTTAGTTTTTTAGAGAGTGGATGATGCAATGAAGGTGTAAAAACGCCTGGTTTGAGGACCGCTCGTATTTTTGTTTGGTGGACTGGAAAATTATGTCCATTTAAAAATAATAATGTTTACATAGTTTATTTACGTTCTTTTTTTATGTTATGTGTGATGTGATGTGTTGTGTATGTAAATGAGAAAATAAATAATTTTCTCGGAAAATATCGCCTCTTCATGATCTACATCCTTCTAATCATCACAGTCTAGTGTTATGGTGGCAGCTAGCGGATCAAGAATCCACGCTACTAAAGGGGTAAGTGCCTTTATGCATGAAACAGTGCCTTGATTTAAAAATAATATAATAAATCAGCTCAGTCCTTGTATTAGGACGTGAGAAAATATTTTTTAAAAGTACTTAAATTCACATTATGTATTTAATCGTGAAATATAAATAGCACTGCTTATCCCTATCTATTTGATAAAAAGATTATTTGAAATTATTATTTGTAGAGAAAATATATATATTAAACTGATTTATCCGTTGGTTAAAAGAAAAAAAAAAAAAAAAAAAAAAAAAAAGAAGAAAATCTTTCAAAATTTTTTTTTGTCGATGTATTTCGAAAAAAATAAAGTTGATGAATCAGTGAGAAATAAATGAATATATATGTTTTTTCTATTTAATGGTATATTCCTAATAATAATAATGGTAATAAAAAAACTTACTATAGAGTAAGTACATTTTGAAAAGAATTTCGGTTTTAAACGGAATTGCAAATTTGAGAACAAGTTGAAATAAAGTATCTGTTCTGTAATTAAAGCTAAATAAAGAATAAATATTCTTTTTTTTAGGGCTTTGAGAAATAAAAAAAGAAAAAAAGAATGTATTTATTATCGAATTAAAAAGAAGAAAAAATATGTTGATTGATTCATGAAGTATTAATGTGTATTTCAGGTCATTTTTATTCTGATATTTTATTGAATTGGATTTATTCTCTTTCTGTCTCTTTTTACTGATTTAATATTTCTTTGCTAAATAATACAAAAAAATATATACATAGTGAATGAGGGATAGAGAGAGAAAAGAATTTAGTTTTGATTTCATGTAAAATAAATCTGTTTTGGTTTGTAATAAAACATTTTGGTTTCGTTTTGATTTTAGTGAAATGTTTAATGATTAGATGTTCACTTTAGTTATTAATATTAATGACTATGGTAATTTATGTTATTTAAATCTAATTTGGTTGAAATTGCTCTATTTTTGATAAAGCAAAAGAGTTTCGATTTGAAAACGAAACTGTTGTGTTTTTTTTTTTTTTTTTTTTTTTTTTTTTTTTTTTTGGGGGGGGGGGTTGAAGAAAAATATTAATTATTCTGTTTCCTGAGAAATATGTGTGCAAAAAGAATCAAATAGTTTTGCAAATAAATTAATTTATTTCTGTTTTGAATTGAAATAATGATTGTGTAGGAAACAAGTAGTTCTTGGTATGAGAACATACTTGGTTAAAAATTTTGTTTCGGTATTCTTTTTGAATATACGATTTATGTAATAAAAGAAATTTGTGTGACTGAAAATTTTAATATTTTCTGTTCTTTAAGAAGAAAAGTACTGTACGCGTGGTTTTTTTTTTTTATGAAAGAAATATATATTTTTTAAAAAAAAAGTGTTCTCTTGAATACAGAAAAATAAGGTATTTTTTATAAGTAGATACCATTAACGGTATTAGATATTATTTTTTAATTAATTGCAAAGGTTAATTACCCTTAGTATCTTTTTTTTTGTGTGTTTGGTTGATTTTTGGAAAAAAAAAATCTGATTTTTTTATTTGTTTATATTTTATTATCGTTTTGAGAGCATTCTGGTTTTGTTTGGGGTTTACAAACATGGCATTTTTAGCTAAAGCTCGAAAACATGAATTGATTCAGATTTGTGAGGAAATCGGTGTCGAAGTAGATACTTCCAGTAGAGTTATTGACATCAAGAAATTAATTTTATCTAGCAAGTCCTATAATGAGGAAGAAGTAAAATTAATATTGGAAAGGCTTCTTGAAGTTAAAAAAATACAAGAAGAAGAGAGAATAAGACAAGAAGAAAGAGAGGAGAGAAGGACCCGAGAAACTCAACAATATGAACTTGAATTAAAAAAATTGGAAATTTCAAAAGAAAATCCTGAAAGATTATTAGAACCAGAAAGGGTGATTGAATCGGTTCCAAGAATACAGTTAACCCAAATTACCCCAAGATTTGATGAAAAACATGATGAAATGGGTTTATATTTAATAAATTTCGAAAGAAGAGCGGAGATGGCACGAGTTCCAAAAAGGGATTGGGTGGCCTACCTGTTAGCAGTTTTACCGCCAGAACTTTCCAATATGTTGGCCAGAGAGTCGCCAACCGATGCGACAAATTATGATTTTGTTAAAAATATCATTATGAGAAAATATAAATTAAATAGTGAAAAATTGAAACAATGTTTTTATAAGCACCATAAATCGTCCGAAAAATCTTGGAGAAATTATGCTCAAGAGCTTTCTAGTTATTTTACGGAGTGGATTACCGAATTAAAGATAGAGAATTTTGAACAGCTAAAAGATTTAATAGTGACTGAGCAGTTGAAGTTTCGAGTGCCTGCTGATGTGAGAGAACATTTTTTAGATAACTGGCTTACCTTTACAACACCTTTAGACTTAGCTGAAAAATTAGATGAATTTGAAAGCATAAGAGAAAGTTTTAAAAGGAGGGATTTGCCCAAAAAGAACTTTTCCAGCTTTCGTAACCAAAGTGGAAACTTTTGTGATGATAAGTCTAACGATAATAACAAAGATGTTAAGTCGAAATTTCTTTCAAAATCCGAAACATCCCAAGAAAATCAAAGAAATAAAGAGTTTGATAAAAGAAAAATTGCTCGTTGTTATGAGTGTGGCTCTAGTAATCATCTTAGACCTCAGTGTGACAAATTAAAGAAAACTCAAGAATCTATCTCGCATGTTATAACTGAGGCAAGTTTTGATGATTCAATGACACCTTATACCAGTGTAGGTAAAGTGAATGGTGTTGAGATGAAAATAATTCGAGACACGGGTGCTTCATGTGATCTGATCAGCAGCAAGTACGTGAAACCACATATGTACACAAATGAGAAAGTGTATATTAGAAATCCATTAGAAGTGGATCCTATCTGTTTACCACTTGCAGAAATTGAATTGGATTGTAAAATGGTACACTTAAAAACTAAAGCAGCTGTCCTACAAAATTCCTTTTATGGTGACAAGCATTTGTTGGGAAATAAAACTGCTGCAATGTTCAAAAATTGCAAATCAAAAGAAAATGTACAAGTGTCTAAGTTAAATTCTGTACAAACAAAAAATTCTAAGAATTTTTTAAAGGTGAAGAAAAATATTCAAAATAAAGATGTTGCTCATTTTGACCAAAAGTTGATTGAGAGCAAATCTGAAGATAAAAAGAAAACTGAAGAGGTAGAAGAAATCCTGCCAGAATTTTCATGGCCAGAACTTAATAAAACCTCTCCAAAATGTTTGTTGAAGAACTGCAAGATATCAAAGAAAATCAAAATAGAATAGAAAATGAAGTTGTTCTTAACGAGAAAATAAATTTTGACCATCTCAAAACCGAAAATTTCAGATTGTTAAATGAAATAATATGTTTGAAAGGGGAGATGGAAGAAAGGAAAATTAAAGAACAAGAACTATCTCTTGAAAATAAAAAACTTACTGAAGAGTTGGAACATACTACAAAAAATATTTTGGAACTGAATAATGCCTTAAAAGACCTTAAGCAGATAAATGAAGAAATTCAAGAGAAAGAAAAGTTTGAAAATCAGTTAAAAACTCTTCGCCTTGATTCACAAAGTGAAAAGAAGAATTATCTAAATCAGTTAGAAATTCTGAATACTGAAAAGAATAATTACAAACAAGAACTAGAAAATACTAAAATAGAAAACCTTAAGCTGTCTAATGAAATTAACATAATGAAAGAAGAGCTCTTAAGAATGAAAGGTAAAGAAAATGAAATTTGTCTTAAAAATGAAAAGCTTGTTGAAGAAAGAAATGAAATTAATATAATTAATTCCAAACTAGATTACCTGTCTAATATTCTTGAAGAGAAAGAAAAAATTTCGAATGCTAAATTGGATCAGTTGACAGCTGAATTGCAGAAAAATAAAGTAGATCTTATGCAATTATCTGAAAATTGCTTAATTTATGAAAAACAATTGAAGGAACAAAATTACTTGAAGGAAGAACTTTCTGCGACTACTTTGGGTCCCTTGAAAAATCTATCTAAAGATTCTAGTCAACTAATGGCAAATTTATTGAAAGACCGTGAAAAGTGTCCAGTGCCATATAGTGAGAAAGTCACCAATTTTCCTAAAACAAGGAAAAAACATGTAAAAACATTTCCTACAAAATAAGTGCTACTAAGTTGCACATCAAACTTTCTAAATGTCAACCTACTCAAGCTCATGTGAAAACTTCTGGACATTTAGTAGGCCAAGGATTGAGAATTTCAAGTAAAATGAGACAAAAGAGATTCTTCGTCTTCTACTATCAAAACTTGTGTGAAAGCCTTTTTGAATTTAGCTGAATACTATCGAAAATGTAATCCTGAATTTTCTGAAAACGCAGCTCTATTGTCAGACTTACTAAAGGATTGGACTCTAAAATGCACTACTGACTGGAATAGCTCTTGCCAAAGGACATTTGAAGAACTAAAGGAGAATTTATCTCAATATCCTGATTTATTTAGTCGTAATTGTACAAAGCTATTCATGTTCCTGAGAAAAAGAAAAAAAAAAAAAAAGACCAAATCCCAGACTTTTCCTTTGGGAACTCTATGCAGATTATTTAATTAGGAGGTTGTTGAGTGTATAGAATTACAATCTCTGAATGCTGATAGATTAAGTCTTATCCCTTAGTTTAAAAAAAGTTTATGTATTTGTTTAATTATTGCTATAAATTGTATTTGTTTAATTATTGCTATATATATTGTATTTGTTTAATTATTGCTATATATATCGTATTTGTTTAATTGCTATATATATATATGGTATATATTTGTTTTCACTATCTATATTTTACTTTGCATATCTATTTAGTGTCACAGGTATATTGTGTAATAATATTTAATTTTCTATTTGGTATATATATTTTTGTATATTTTAAAAATAGTTAAATAGTGTGTTTAACCTAAAATTGGGATAAGTCTGGTGCATTTAAATATAACCAGGTACTGTTTCTGCATAGAATTGGTGCTTGCTCGTATGTTTTTTTAAACACTTGTTTTAAATTGATTACGATATCTAGAAAATGGACCAATATGTTGAACATTGTGACTTTATTTTATTTGAATATAGACTTTTCCTAATCAAGTATTATTTAACCAAACTTTCCCCTCTACAATAGTGAAAAGTTTCTCCTCTGAAGGGAGGAGGTCTGTAATGACTTTTAGACCGACTAGAGGGCGCTGTCTGTCCAGCGCAGACGAAAAAGACTTTCGATTTGAAGAGAGACTTTGACTTAGTTTTTTAGAGAGTGGATGATGCAATGAAGGTGTAAAAATGCCTGGTTTGAGGACCGCTCGTATTTTTGTTTAATGGACTGGAAAATTATGTCCATTTAAAAATAATAATGTTTACATAGTTTATTTACGTTCTTTTTTTATGTTATGTGTGATGTGATGTGTTGTGTATGTAAATGAGAAAATAAATAATTTTCTCGGAAAAGGATCGCCTCTTCATTATCTACATCCTTCTAATCATCACAATGTAAATTCAGCAAAAAACGGAACTCGGAATTTTTTCCGTATCGTCTGCTTATACATGCAACAGTTAGTAACAAATCCATTTTCCTTTTATTTAGTATATTAGTTGAATATTTATTGTTTAAATATCACCCTATGAAATGAAATTTTTATGTTTACATTCGAAACTGGAAGTTTGCCATTTTTTTTTTTTTTTTTTTCTGGAGTTTTGTGATTTTAAATTAAAATTTTATGAATTTTACAGAAAAAATAACTCAATCAAACAGATGTAGACAGTAACTTATATATAAGTATACCCAAATATCGGAATTAAAATCGGCAGATAATTTCCGTTATTTTTTTATATTATTTTTTACAAAAAATTCAATGGACGATTAACATAGAAAATCTTTTTCATGGTCCCATGGACAGACAGTGGCGTCATCACTTCGCTTGCGTATGGTGGTGCTACATTATACAAATTACTGTGTCTATGGTTTTATTTGAGCTTTATAAAATTGCCAGATTTAACAACTTTCTACTTTTAGGTATGTTTTAATGTAAAGGAATACATGTATAAAAGGGAAAAATGGGGAAAATGCATAAAAAATAAATGTATTTTTAAATACCTCCTTGACATCGTAAGAAAATAATATTTGTACGCGCACCTTCCGGCTAACCATACCTTTCGAATGATACCATTTTCAACCCTCTACTCCCATAATTAATATGTTAAAAAGGGACTACAAATTTTATGCTTGCCTATTAATATATAGATATGTGAACCAAATAAAAAGCACCTAAGAATAAGAAACTAATTTAAGTAATCATATAATTAATTTAAATATGAATAAAAGTAATGGAATGATAGGTATATAATAAAAATTTAAAAAACGTTTATGATAATTAACGAATGGCTATCGTAATTTTTTTATTATATATAAATGTTATTTTATTATATATAATTAAATTGCACAAAATAAAATTCACATTATTTTCCATATTATTTAACTCTACTGCTTGAAAAGTGCAAAGGAATAGATGTAATTCCTTATAAATAATTTCAGAGCGTGGTTGAAAAAGAAATGGAAGTAAGTATATGTATGAAGAAGTAGAGTTATATACTTATCACGCAAAATTACGGAGGTTTCTCCACATTGGATACCAGCATAGCAGAAGATAAAATGTATGCTCTCATACGAAGAATTTTAGAGTCACAATATAAGTTCTCTCTATAGCTAGAAGTATGCGAGATATCAGTCTCTAAGAAAGTATTGCGTCCTTTGCGGACATTAGTTGCACATTTTTTATGTATTATTTACGCTGCCTACTAAACTATTCAGGCATCCTTGGGGAGATGCTGCCTAATCATACATTAAGGCGTTTTAAGTAAAATAGAAAGCAAAATAAAGTTAAATGTAAACAAATAATAATAAAATAGAATTGAACATGAAAAATTTATCTTAAGTTTTATTTAAAAATACATCTTTAAATTGATTTTGTAAAGCAGATTTCAAATATCATTTGATTTTCAAATGGCATAAGGAATTAAAAGATATATCTAAATTTCTTAAGTTTTAAAATTGCGAGTGCTTACAGTTAAGTGAATTACAAATAAGTATAAATGTAATAATATTCCTTCGCATATATTTTCTAAATTAAATAATAAAAAATGAAAGCATAAATTATAAAATATCTCACTTATATATATATATATATATATATATATATATATATATATATATATATATAACATTTTTTTTCATGAATTCCTTTGGTAAATCTCTGTTGAATTTTAGTTCAATTGTATTATTAAAGAAGTATTATTATACGTTCTTCATAAATAAAAAGAAAAAAAAAATATTTTCTAGAAGTGATTTAGTACCGGAATTGGTATCATTGTAACATACTAAAAAATACGAGGTGTTTCGGCAAAGCAAGTTCTGTTTTGTAACTGAAAAAAATCACAAATCATTTTTAATACAGTTTTATTTGGAAACGAAAGGCCATTTAATGGTCTCTTATTATACATTGCCTTGAGACAGTTGTTGTTTCAGATGGCCAATTTACCAAAAAAAAAAAAAAAAAAAAAAAAAAAAAAAACTGTCTCAAAGAAAATTTTTGCTAGTAATGCTAACCAGTATGTTCAAAGAATATTTTGTTTTTTTCCTCCCATTATATGCTTTAAAATTTCTTACCTGCCAATTATGATAATTTATCTGTAATAGTGTTAGTCTACCCCCTTTTTTTTCACATCAGTATATTTGTAGAGTAATACTCTTCTTATTCAATCAAGAGAACATATTGTTGAATAATCCTTTACATATTTTCTGGTATGAAAAAAAAAATAATAATAATAACAGGACTAACGCTATTACGAATAAATTACCATAGTTGTCAGGTCCACATACATAGCGGTTTACAGATTTAAGTTATACAGATGATGCATTTTGACTATTCACATAAAATCACAGGCACGGATCAATCGTTCGTGGAAAGACTCAGGATAAGGTAGAGAATAGTGAACATCCCTAACTACAAATCTTCTCTCCAGGACATCCTCAGAATGTTATTAGAATGAAAAAATATTCCCTAAGGACATCCTTGGAATGCACTGAGGAGTACATGTGCTGTTAGGGATTTTTTGGGCACTGTGACTAGCACTGCTCCATCGGAGAAAAACGTAATTGATTTCTTGAACACGCCTCGAATCTGAAATTAAAAGTCTCAAAAAACGTACCCTTTGTTAAGACCAACTGAAATGTCAGTAAATACGTTATTTCCAGGAAACTGTTGGAAATAACGTATTTACTGACATTTCCAGTTGGTCTTAACAAAAAGCATGTTTTATGAGACTTTTAATTACAGAATCGAGGCGTGTCCAAGAAATCAAAATGTAATTTTAAAAAAGAACTATTTATTTCTAATTTATTTTAGGACCGTTTAATCTTTCTACGTACCTATATTAATGTAGCTGTTTTTTTTTTTTTTTTTTTTTTTTTTTTTTTTTTTTACAGGGACATTTATTAAGTATATAAACTAGAAAAACTATAAAAATAATCAAAGTATTTATAAATATTAAATGTCAAAGTAAATATAATGATTAATGTAATAAATTTCAAAGATCATAAATCATAGTTGTTGAAATATAATTGCAAATTTTTTTCTATAAATTGTAGCTAATTAAAGTTACCAAATATAATAGTTATACATATCATATATTCCAGCAATTCTTTCAATAATAAACAATTTTTATGTATTTTTATCTAAAAGGCATGTGAGATATTACTTTTTCTTTCCTTTGAATTTATGTGCATTTCTTGAGAAAAAATCAACTACTGTGACATATTCTTTTATTTTATGTGATGTTTGTGTTTTATTTATTTAATCATGTCAAATCTGAACACGCTTTTCTAGAATGTTTAGTTTCCCATCAACATATGACAAACTTAGGCAGTCGAGAAAAATTTTGACCTCGGTTTTTTGAATTTTTTATATGTTTTGAACAGGAGAAATACAAAAAATCACAAAATCAACTTGGTGTCCATCAGTAAGGTTTTAGATTGTTTATTAGTGAAATAGTTTGTTGGTTTTTGTATACAATATCGCGAGGTCAAATGGTCTTAAAGAGGTCATATTAGTTTTAAAACAAGAGTTATAAAACTGGTAAATTCCTTATTGGTTTGCAACATTCAAATTAAAACAGGTCGTAAGTTATTTGGAAGTTGCGATTTTCTGAACATGAGAGAGTAGGACAAAATTTGGCTTTAAAGTGCATTAAAATGAATATTTTTACAGCATAATGTTATAAGACCCAGCTTTAAAATATCAGGTATGATGCTGGTATAAACATCGTTAAATATGAAAATTAAACTTTGGAAATTTTGTCAGTTAGTTGAAATTTATGAATTTCTTAAAATGGCAGAACAGGGCAAAATTTGGCCTAAACATTTGTTTTCAGAGATATTTCCATTGTTAAAGTGTCAGAAGGCATTCAAAAATATTAGTTTTGATGGTAAAACTAGCGTCATTGACTATGAATTTGCTAATTTAAAAGTTTCGTAAGTTATTCGAAAGTTAAGATTTTCTTAGCGAAGGAGAATACAATAATATTTCATATAAACTTGCATTATGGTGGTTATTGCATTGGAAATAGTATGAATTAGCATGAAAACTAAAATGCGAGTCTAACTATAATCAAATTAGCAAGTTATGATAAATAAATGTATGGAACGGAAAGGTAGATAGCCTATTTGGCGGTGCATTTCAGTCTGTCACTCTGTCGACCGCATTTATTTCTCTCAACATTTTTATATTATGCCCTGCGGTAGAAATTTATTAGCACGTGTATATAATGGGGAGCTAAGCAGAGACTATTTTTCCAACTACACTGTTAAAAATTTGGGGTTAGTTTAAACTAAACTTGGTACTAAAGTAACTGAAACCATCCGTTGGTTTAACCTTTTACCATAATTTGGTAATTTTATATAGAAGCAACTATTGGTATTATGTTGAAAAAAAAATCTAAATTCGACCGAGATGAGGATCGAACTGAAAACCTTCTTGTTCCAAGTCCAACACACTGCCACTGTGCCATGCTTTCTTGCTTGCTATTTCTGCTTCGTTGTTTTTGATTAACGGGGTTAAATTTTCTAGTGTCTATCTTGCCCATGGGTGAGTTCATGCAGAAAATTTGCACTTTAACCTATGTTTTCGTCCACGCTCTTAATTATAAGCTTGGTTTCGTTTTAACAGAAATTTTACAAATTCATACTTTCCTTGTAAGTTGATGTATGGAAGCTTAAAGTTTTGTTGCTACATAAATTCAATCGCAGGCAGCAGAAAACTTGCAAGTGAGGTTGAACCTTATGGTATTGCTTATAACTTTACAACATATACTGGTTCAAATTTAAACTGAACATTTTAACAATGTAGTTTCATTCGTATTCCAAATTTAACAATAATATTAAATATTTATACTATCTATATATAAGATTTACATAGCAGAAAAATAAACTAGTAACAGGAATCGAATCGTGTAAGGGGATTAGCAAGCGTATTAAAAAGTGCATATTAGTCATATTAGTTATTACAAGTTCGTCAAGATAATAAAAACAATAATATACGGAAGAAGATGCAGCATGTAATAAATAATAAAGTAATACATGTAGCGTTTGGCAACAGCTTCCATTTCCCGAGTTTCACCGAGTGGCATCAACCTTCCTTTTTTTCGACAGAACAGCTGAGCTATAAATACGAAGATGAAAGTCCGAGCAGTGGCTTCAAAGATTATCATTTTTGTTATAATTTAATTTATTTAAGTTAAGTTGCAAGATGCAAGATAATTTTAGTTATATGCTTTGTTAATGTTAATAAATTATATTATTGCTTTAATATGAGTTAGTTTTACTATTATCTCCAAATTCACACAGCCATTTTAAATGCCCTGGTGAATTAAAGTGCCACAACTTCATTGGCGAAAAGTGGTGACCCGTACGTGATCTGGACATGCAACCCTCTTTTAGCGACTGTGTGTGTGGGGGTGGGATAGATTAAGTAGTCGCTTCAGTGTGTAGGATCGAAAATCTAGTTTAACATTTTTAGTTGATTCTTGCGCCTGTGTCTCGGTCTTGCCCAGTAATAAAAATATTCATTCTTTTGAACTGTATGCTTTTTACTACTTTTAATATAATTTAGTAAAAATACATGTGGAAATGAACTTAAGTTCGAATACTTGTCACATCATTACTAACAAATTTGAATTTAATTCTTCTACTTGTGCAAGTAATTATTAAGCTGTAATATAGTCTAATGGGTGCAGTTGAGATTACACGGACTGCTAAAGTTTAACTACTTCCTGTAATCCCAATATTTACGTTACTGTGTTTAGGATAGAGCAAGAAATCGATTTACATCAGATAACACAGAAAATTTGCTTCGAGAAATCTCATTTGCTTCAAATTTCTGACAAGTATACATTAAAATAATTTCAACGTTATTAGTAACATCCAAATGAAAAGAGGCAAATTCTTTTTTGTAAATCAGCTAACAAATCTTAAATGACACTGGAAAACGAAGTTTTTTTTTTTTTTTTTTTTTTTTTTTACACAACAGGCGAAACCACATTATTACTAGAAACAGATCGCATCTGAAAGAGTTTAATAACACTTTATTTATATGAATCAAGTTTATAACGTCTGTATTTTATTTCAAGAGTCATCATTAACTCTTTGATTCGTATTCCACTTACCCTTAATAGTTTTATTCACTTTATTATAACAAATTTGAAGAGAGTTCTAACACACCGAATAGTTAACTACCGTTATATGGCATCAAATTGTTCAAATAATCTTCAATAAAATTGTATTTTACAATTATTTACGTGTATCTTACAATATAGTAATAATTGACACACACACATACATAGAGAGAGAGAGAGAGAGATGGATAGATATCTATTTCTAGATTAGATCAATATAGATTTATGTAGTCTGAACAAAACCAGTGTTTCTTACTAAGATGGATGTTATAAAATTCATTTTACATATTAATGTTGGTATAAAAAATATATATATAAACAATGGACAATAAATTATATAACGTCTTGAATATTCTGAAAAATGCAATCTCATTATTTCTCGCAACTTAAAGTTCAATATATTTCTTTCTTTCTTTTTTTTTTTTTTTTTTTTTTTTTTTTTAAGCTCATTTTAGTACCTTTAAATAAAATATAATAACCTATGTTTTTAAATAACTAGATCTTTGTTATAATAAATGCTTGTTCTATTTCATTTTTTCTTCATGTTTACTATCTTCTTATCTCCAATGCAAAAATGTTAACACCTATTCATTATACAAAATCTTGGGTTAGATATAAGCATTAAAAAACAAAAACATTAATGATTAAAGAAATGAAAAATGTTGCATTTTTTCTTTTTCTTTTCTTAATATTCTGGCAATGCATTTTGAAATTCTAATATCATGAAATGGTTTAATGATGATTTCTTTCTTACCAATATTTTTAAACAAAATTTAAAATACATACGAAAAAAAAAAAAAAAAATTCGAGAGATAAATCTGTGAGAGATTACCTAAAGGAAAATTGCAAATACGTACAACAAGTAATACGATAAGATAAGATTTTTTTTTTTTTTTTTTTTTTTTTTTTTTTTTTTACATAAAGCATAAAATATAAATTATAAATTCTGAATATATGTTTTCTAAAAAACCATTACATTATGGAAATACAGGAAATAATAATAAATACATTCGTAATCCTCAATATATTGAGCTTTTTAAAAAATATATTGATTTATAGTACATTCTTCTTGTAACGAAAAAAAAAAAACACACAATTTTGTATTTGGAAAAGAATAACTAAGAAAGAAAAAACCCAATGAAATATTTTTTTGTACTTTACTTTTATCTTTGAATACGCGCTTTATTCAGTCAATATGCTTTTATTTATTTATTTTTTCATAAATGAAAGGGAAATTGTTTGCAGTAAAATCTAATAGGAAATGAAATGTTTTTTAAAATAAATTTATTTTAAAAACACATCATTAATGCAGGAAAAAAAAAATATTTACCGTCCTTAAATTATCTTAAATTATAACTGATTTATATTTTGTTATAAATTTATTTCTAAAAGATTCATATGTTTAAAAAAAATGCTTATAAAGAACACAAATACAATGTGACGCCTTGTTGCAAAAACTGACCAAACCTTGAAATTAAATATGCGTTTATTTTATGTATTTTTTTTCGGGTATATTAAGTTTTAAGAAAACGTTTCCATCATCTGGAAACAAGAAGCTATGTCAATTCGGGTCAAATGTCTGTATTATAGGCGTTTTAAAATCACGATGTACTGTGAAACCAGTCAAATCTAAAGGCTGGTGAGTTTCAAAACCAGTCATCTTTATATCCGCCGGATGGCGCTTGTGATGTATTCTACTCCAACAGATGATTTGTTGATTAGGTTAGTATAATCGTGTTTTCCAAATGATGGAGACGTTTATTTAGAACTTAGAACTAACGCGTTTTCCAATTTCAAGGAATTCACCTGTTTTGAAACTTGACGACACAATTGTCTGTGAAAACTATGGATTTTAAAAAAATTCTAACTTTAAAGTTTATAAATAATCATTCTGAAAAATAACTAGTTGGAATCCAGATTTATTCTATAATTTACAAGAATATCTCTCAATATTTTATAGCTCTCAAAATTTTGGAATGGAACTTAACACAGTCAGAAATCAATTCTTCTTTCATTTGCTCCTAGCGAAATCGATCAGATGTTAATGTTTTTCTCCATTAGCAATTTTTATAGACACTTCTTTTTACATACATTTAATGTATCTTTTCCTTTATTTATTTTTGCTTATATATTACTTTTTAAAAACGTCTCGGAAAGTGACACCTCGCAGTAGGCTGACCATATGATCTTAAAATTTCATAACACTCCAAATTTTGAAATCGTTTTCCTAAATTGGGAAAATCTCTAGCGGGAAAATTATTTACCACAATAATTACCTTTTCTGCTCTCGTGTATTTGCATTAAGTATACCACTGTAAAAAGGTTATTGTACTATTTTTCAATGATATTATATTATATACCTACCCTAATACTGTCATCATGTTTCAGGGAGATAATTGTTTCTTTATAGAGATATTTCCAAGATGTATGTTCGTACGCAGCTTTCATTTCCACCATAAATATTTTAATAAATCCTTTCAAAAAAATATTATTACTCTTTAAACTTTCATTTATATGTATATTGTTATCCTTAATATCTCTATTTCTTACCTTTTTTTCTGCTTTTGTTTTCTAAAAATACACCAACATTTCTTATGTTCTTGAATATTTTTCATTTTATATCATTTGGCAGGGAATCATTATTTATTCTATTTCGGAACTTTCAACTGCGTTATCTCAAAACTCTATGTTATGGAAGATGATTAACGCTGTAATAAGTACTTTTACTTCTCAATATTCGGAATACTCTTGTTTAGTTAAATTAGATGCTATGTGTTTTTACACAGACAAAATGGTATTTAAAAAATGCAGGAATTGGCAACTGTACTCAAGATATTAACAATATAAGCATTTTCTGATCGATGCAAAATTGTCGCTACAAAATTTAAGATATTCTAAGAATTTCATTTCTATTTATAGAAAATTATTAATTTTATTTATAATGATAAACACTTGCCTTCTTAAATCATATATGAAATATAGAAAATTAAATTCAGAAAAATTGTATGTTTCACGAAGTTAAAAGCGCAGTGGATTCACCTTTCGTGGTTCACTTTTTACAAGAGGTGAAAATAGAAGCGATTTCCGTTTTCACGGTTCATATTTTTTATAAGATACACGTGAGGTTAAACTATATAGTTTAATGTATCGTACATCTAAATAGTTTCTAATTAAAAAATTCTAGATATTAAGGACCAAATTTGGAGGTCTTTTAAAATTTGATAAATACATGAACTAACAAACGATTGCAAGTTTATATATATATTTATTTCTTTATTATAAAATTCTATGAAAATCTTTCACAGATAATTGTTCGTTATGCTTTTATTATTTTTATACATATTAAAATTTTAAACAATATCTAAAAACTATAAAACTCGTATAAATATTTATTCATTTGTAAAGTTTTTAAATGCTGTTATACAGAAAAAAAATAGAAAGTTCAAATAGATGGTTCAGAACAAATGACACAAGTGAAATTCAAAGAGATATTTCTATACATGTAAAACCTTTTTTTAAAAATAAATACAAATGCATAAAATAAATTAATTTACTGAAAAAAAAAAAAAAAAAATGAAACACACATAAATCATATTCTGTTACTTCTTGTATTTCAAAGATAGCACACTAAATGATAATCGAAAATAATTTATCAGTATATTCAATAAATAGCAGATTAAATAGAAAATTTTATATACACTCAAAATTATTTTGCTTTATATGTGTCAGCAATGTATTTAACAAATAGTGTTTCATTTTAAATATATTTTAAAAATTTACATGTATAATACACCTGTTTCAACTAATTACTTACTGTTAAAAATAAGGTCCAATAACAAGGTATTCTTGCATTTATTGTTCATACGAACATATTCACGAATTATTTCAGAATAATTTAGCCTGTTTACAATAATATTAGATATAAATTTCTAGATGTTTCAATGACATGGAATTAATACGGATCAATCCATATTTTTCTTCACAATGACTGGAAGTTTGGAATTTTTTATTTTCTTTTGTAAACTGAAACCGCTTATTTAAAGAGTTACAGCGACAAACTTTGTATCCTTTTCATTACAGGTAAGGCTTGTCCTATGCTAGTCTTGAGCTTCACATGTTAAGATTTGTATTTAACACATATATATATAATTTAACACATTTTACAAATGTTTTAACTCATATATAATAGTTTTATAGTTAACACTATACACTATCTACCAATAAGTATTTGAACACTTTCGAATTTAGATATTTCGTCAAAATATCTAGAAAACTTCTTCAGGAATCATCATGAAATATTGATAGTGTAAAGAACAAGTTTTACCTCATATTTTTCAGCAAAAGTTGTGCCCTGAAAATAAAAAGCCCTAACAGCACAAAATGTTTCAGAAACGTAACAGTCATATAACATAGAAACATTGTAAATATTACAGAAACGTTCAGTTAGCTTTCCGATTACTTTCATAAACGTAGGAATGTCTGCGACCGTGGCAAAAAAATCAGATACGTAACAGAAAGATTCCAATCACATAACAGAGAGAATATAGAAAAGGTCGAATGTTTGAGAAAAGTATCAGAGAGCATATCAAAATGTGTTACGTTTTTGGAAGTTTGTAAGCAATTTGCAACATAACTGAAACATTCTGTGCTGTATGGGAGGGGACCAGTAAAAAATAAAAACAAATTAAAAATGTTTTGTATTACCCTGTAAAAGGTAATACTTTAAATGCATTCTGCTGTAGCATGCGATTATGAAGATTTTCTCATTATCTGCATATTTTTTATGAGGGAAATATAACAGAAATTGAAACATAACGGCTTCATGGAAATTTAACGGTTTCTTTAAAAAAAATGCAAAAAATAACTTCTTTTATTTTAATTATAACAGTATTAGACCCAGTGCAAAGCCATTTTTAGATAATATGGCATACAACAATAGACACAGCATATGCAGACATAATGCAAAATTGTTAAATATCTTATGAAACATGAGCATTTATACAAAATATTTTTTAACTACGCATGCACTAGTTTTAAGAAAAATTCATTTGTATGATTTAATAAATCAAAGTATTGAGCAACTTAAACGAAAACTGCAAACAAATATCGTGTAAATTAAAAAAGTTAAGAAAGATAGAATGAAGAGGAATTCAGACTTTCTCAAAAAAAAAAAAATGTTAGGGAGTTTTATCCATATTTATTTATAATCAGCGAAAACACTGCATTACTATTGATCATTGATTCAACAAAAATAAAAGTATGAGTAAAACTCCTTATAGTTTAGCTTTTATTTCCAGAGTACTGAAATTCTGTTCATTCTATCTCTTATAACTTTTTGAAATTACATGATATTTGTTTGAGATTTTCATATACGTTGCTCAGTACTTTTGGCTGTTAAATAATGCAAATAATTTTTTTTTTCATAAAGCTTGCGCATGCGGAGTTAAAAAGTATTTAGTAAAAGTTCTCATATTTCGAAAGATGGTGATAATTTTTGCACTTTTATTGCAATATGTTTGTTGTGTCTTATTCAGTATGCCAAATTGTCCAAAAATATCTTTTCACTGGGTCTAATACCCTATGTATTACAATAAAAAAAAAGTGGATTTTTTTTTTTAATTTTTTAAAGAAATCGGTATATCTCCATGAATATACCCTCTTAAAAATTTATACAGATAATGAGAAAAATCTTCATAATCACATGCGACAACCAAATGCATTTAAAGCATTACATTTTACAGGGTGATCCAAAACATTTTCAATTTTTGTTTAATTTTTTACTGTTACCCTTTTGATTTTTAGGGCACAACTTTTGATGCAAAATATTAGGTATAACAGGTTCTTTGCACTACCAAAGTTTCAAGATGTTTCCTAAAGAACTTTTCTAGATATTTTACCAAACGTCTAAATTCGAAAGTGTCCAAATACTTATTGGTAGATAGTGTATAATATTTAAGATACCACAAACAAATTGGATGATTATTAATTAATACAACTAAAATAGGTTAAATGTTATATTAATTATTTCTCAATGTGTGTAAAATGTACAAAGCACATTGAACTTTTAAATATGTTTTAACTAAAAAACTAAAATAAAATTGATTAAATAAACAAAGACAATATAGCATGAACATTTATATACAAATTTAAAAAAATAATTTTAGTTTTAGAAGAACTCGAAATAGATGAATTCTAATTAAATGTACCGTTTTAAAATTTAAAAATTGTGACAAATATTAAAATGCTAATTGGAAAATATTACTGTATTTTCATATATTTAAATTAATCATTTCCATTAAAAACAATATATAGATATCGATATTTTTGATCAAATTTCATGTCATAGAATTGATAAAAGTACCATTGAAAAAAAAAAAAAAAAAAAAAAAAAAGAAAGAAATACGGTTGTAAAATTAGAAAAAAGAAAATAATCTGAAACATGGCTCTGAAACCTCTACAATATTCATAGAAATTTAATTATTATAACTAGATTCAGCAAATCAGAATTTTTTGATGAAATAATAAATTCAAATTTGCTGAATTTCAACTTTGAAATTTTATCATTTTGAAATGTATTAAATTCCTTCATGAAATAAAAAGCACATATTCCCAGCCAAAAAAAAAATACTCATATATTAAATTATATTTTGCTGAGCTTAAGTGAACAAAGAAATTCATGCTTTAATATAATTTTTTTTTTAAGATTAAAGATAACTAATTTTTAGGTTATAGTTAATAAAATTACCTTTACAATATTATAAAATAATATTATAATACATTTTGCATGTATTTACAAAAATATGTCTTCAAATAAATAAGAGATCGTATTATATATCTGAAAGTCCGATTTATCATAAATCATTCAGATAATGTTTATTCGCTCTTTTTGAATTATAGCAGTATATAAAGCATGAAATAAAATACATATTTAATATTTTACGTGTGAAAATTAACTGTAAAAATAATTTTGATTTAAAAAAATGTATAAAAATGTGAATGTTGTTAAGTAACTTAAAAAATAATGAATCGCATATCCATGGAAAGATTAATTACATTTAAATCTATATTTCCCGAATCGATCATTTCAGAAATTTCCATATCTTTATTAATTAAAAAAAAACTATTCAATAATTGTCAAACCAGGCTTCGACGTGCTTCACAAGTGATCAAACTGGACTTCCGTGTTAAATTCTGCTACTCTGCAATCAGTCTTTTGTCTACAAAGTTGCAAACGGTCAACGCACGCGCACGTACACAAACGAATGTCTTGTTCTAATATATGTAAGGATGTATTACAATTCCATGCTCTGTAATTTACAAAACGAATTTATGTGAAAATACTCTATGTGAAAACCTCTTATGTGAAAATACAATATTGCGATACATTAATGGAATGCTCATACACTATTCTGAAGAGTGACCAAAAAAGATACAAAAACAAATTAAATTCTAAAAAAAAAAAAAAAAAAAAAAAAAAAAAAAAAAAATTAAAAAAAAAAAAAAAAAAAAAAAAGAGCAATAAAATTAACTAGAGAATGTATTTAAATATATATATATATATATATATATATATAAAGCTTTTTTATATATTTTGTACATTTTATGAAAAAAAAAAATCTTTTCTAGAGAAAATAAATAGTCCTATTTACAACTTTTTGCTAAATTTAAATAGATAATGAATCATACACACATATATACATATAAATCAGATTATTTGTTTATCCGCTACGAAAACTGTTACAGATAGTGCGACCGCGTTTCCTACGGCTAGCAGTGAGGCCGAGTCCAAAAGTTTGGAGTGATGCAAAATTGGCCGAGAGATAGTTGTTTGGCAAACATCCAGTTATTCGGTGTTCCCTTATCGCTTGTTTTCTCTCAGTCACCCCTATTCAGTCACCCCTATTTTAACAATGGACTCATTCAATCTGCACTTGCGCAGAGTCTTCCATGGTCGCAAGAAATGTGGTTAAATAATATTTTATTAAGAATTCAAGTGGCAATAAATATTTTTTATAGAGATATTTGACATTAGCTTGAAATTTTTATTTAAGTAGTTTTCTTTTCGACAGTAGAACAACATTTTTCGTGTTTATTGTTACTATCTGTTCTGTCTAACATATGGCTTCTTTTATATTTTCCCCTTAATTTCAAATACTTATAACTTAGACTTTTTTTAATAGCTTTAGTATAGTATCTCTTTCGCAAAATTTGTAATTTGGCACCGAGGTAGCTCGGACTTTTCTCACCAACATCTTTAGATCTGATAGCCATTTCAATTTATTACAAAAATGTCAACAAATAAATAAATTTATAATGTCGCAATGAGATCCAATATTAAAGATGCGCTTGTTTATTCATTTATCTGTAACATTGGTACAATTGAGACATTGGTCCACATTTTTTTGTGCGTTATTTTAGACGCCGTTAGGAGATATAACGATATTACACTGGATTATTCGATAACATACGTTTGTAATGGAATAAAATCTTGTCAACCATTTCAGAAAGAGGTATTTCGCCGTGGTCGCCAAAAGAAAATCACTAGAAATGAGTTGTAGACCAATGTCCCAGATGTTCCGTAACATTTTCTTATAAAGACTTCGGAAAATGCTTCATGTATTTCACTTTTCCTTTTACGGCTTTATTCAGTTCTTTCATTAATTTCAAAATTTTATAAACACTATATACTTCGTACAGTCCTTGAATTTTCTTAATTTTCTGCACCAGTATCATTATTTAGAAATTTTTTATATTACAAAAGCCTTAAAATATAAAAGGAAATACATTACAGAAAAAATATTGGTGAGAGAGTCTTGAAAAAAGACGTTGCCGTACGAACCATGCACTACTTCAACCTTTGTTGGTTTTTGACATTTTCATGTTTTTGGATTTTAAAACTATTCATTTCTAATAATAATAATAATAAAAATATTTTTTAATATTTCGATCAAATTTATTTTCATAGAATCAATAAAATTAGTCCGAAAAAAAGAAAAGAAATACGTATGTAAAAGTCTTAAAAAAATATATTAAAACTAAGTGTGAAACTTCTACAAATTTCTTAGGAATTCAATTACCATAACTACATTCAACAAATCAGGTTTCATAAGCGGCTGAAAAGATGAACAAAGTATGCGTATTTTTAGTAAAACATTAATAGATTTTACACGCTTTAATATATTTTCTTAAGATTAAAGATCATTAATATATAGGTTATAGTTACTAAAAATTCTTTACAATATTATAAATTATTATTATAATACATTTTTCATGCATTTACAAATATATGTCTTCTCATAAATAAAAGATTGTATTATATATCTAAATACGAGACAGTATTATATATCTATTTTGCATAAAATATTTATACATTTTACATGCATTTCACATACATTACGTGCATTAAAAATTTTACATATATTCTTATAAGATCAATGATAATTAAATCAATGAAACCTCATTAACGGGAATCTTCACGGGGATAATTTTTTTTTTCGTGTTATCAGTAGTTCATGCTTTTAGTAGCTAATCTGCATATAATTAACTAATCATCCTTTTGACGGGAATTGTGGAAACAGTTCATGTTAAAAGTAATTCACACGTTAACAGTGTTTACGTAAACGAGGTTCAACTGTATTTAGGTTATAGTTAATAGAAATATCTTTACAATATTATAAATTATTATTATAATACATTTTTCATGTATTTACAAAAGTGTGTGTCTTCTAACAAATAGAGATCGTATGATATAGCTAAAAAGACAATTTACCATAAAGTGTTCATATAATGATTATCCGTTTTTCTTTTCTTTTCTTTTCTTTTTTTTTTTTTTTTTTTTTTTTTTTCTTTTTAGCAGTACATAAAGCATGAAATAAAACACATAATTAATGTCTTATGTATGAAGATTCTTTAAAAAAATAATTTTGATTAAAAAAAAATAATAATAATTTATGTGAATGTTGTTAAGTAGCTTAAGAAATAATGAATCATATATCCACGGAAATATTTATTACATTTCTATTTCTATTTTTGGAATAGATCACTTCAGAAATTTGAATATGTTTATTAATTGAATTTTCTTATTAAATTTTTTGAAGTCGAACTTCGACGTGTACCAGAAGAGATCAAACTGGGCTTCCACGCTAAATTCTGTCGCTCTGCAATCAACCATTTGTCTGCAAAGTGATAGACATACAAACACACATGCACACGTACACACAAACATCTTCTTCTAATATATCTAAAGATATATTATATTTTCATGCTATTTACTTTCCAAAACACATCTATGTCTTATATGAAAATGCAATACTGCGATACATTAATGGAATGCTCATACACTTCTCTCAAAAGTGACTAAAATAGATATATAAACAAATTAAATTCTCAAAATTAAAAAATAAATAAATGCAATAGAATAAACTAAAATAAACACAGATAAAACGTATTTTAAATATTTCTTGAACCTTTTATATATTTTGCACATTGTATCAAAAAATATACCGGGTGCGTCAAAAATGTATACACACTTTGATCCGTCATAGAAAATTTATGTTTCGTTCTACAAGGTTCAAATGCTGGAAATGGAAAGCTAAAAGTCCAATTTGAAACATAAATGCACTATCTGATGTAAATGTGATTACTGTTCAAAATGGCGGCCTTCAGTATCAATACATCGCTAATCATATACCGTTCCATGCATTTCGAATTTGTCTCGTAAACGTGTAATTTTTACCCTTGAAGGGGGTTCTGTACCATACTCACGTCTCCACTGTCTTTGAACCGCAGACACATTCTCGAACTTTCAGTACCACTTAATTACTTTCTTCCGCGCTTCAAAGTCCGCCATCATGCAGTTACTTCATTGCCACTAACTGGGTTGAGTAGCTAGAGCGACAATTCTGCTGCCACCTGTTGAAGAAAGATAACATTACTTTCTCCCAGAAATTGAACCTTGTAGCATGGGAAGTACAGTTTCTATGACGGTTCAAATATGTGTATATATATATATATATTTTTTTTTTTTGACGCACCCGGTATATATATATATATATATATATATATATATATATATATATATATATATATATAGCAAACAATTGACAGGAAAATTTATAAGTATATAAGTATTACAGATTAGAAAAAACAATAGGAGAATTACAAACCAATGCGCAAGATTGCAGCGAAAGGAAATGCAAAACATAGATGTAGTAATATATAAATGCAGAAATATATAAACAAATGAATGAAATTAAATGTAGAAATATATAAACAAATGAATGAAATTATACCCCAAAATACACTGAGATCTTCATCAGGGAGGCCCCTCAGTGTAGGAGTGAACGAGAAGTTTCTGAAAGGACAGTAGCTATAAGCTAATAACTATCCTTAGCAACCAACTTCTCACCAAAAAGAAAACCACCAATAACTGAAGAGAATTCAAACATACATATAATGTATAAAACTACTAAAAATATTTTATAAAATTGTCAAATTGTAAAAGTTACAAAATTGCATCAATTCATTTTAAAAAATACAATACAAAAGAGAATTACTGAATGTAAACAAGAAAGTATAAAATGAAATAAAATTACAACCCTTCATATGGAACACAAACTATCTTCTTCCGAAGGGGCTACTCGTCGGTATTTCAATATCGCCCTTGAATGAGGAAGTAGAACAAACCGAGATAGGAATACTCTGAAAAGTCACAGTTAAAAATTGTGACGGGAAACAGTTAATTTGCAAGGTACTTTTTAAGTCTTCGAGAGCATATTTTAAATCTTCTTCATTATTGCAAATAGTATGAATTCTTTTAAGCTGTGCGAACATAATATTTTTTAAAACTTTTCTACTGATATTTGAAAACCAATTAGTAAGACTATTAACTTTAAAATTAAAATCCTTTATTTTATCATATAATCCAATGAGCCATTTATCTTCATTTCTCTTTATATTTAAATCTAGGAAAGAAATTTTATCAGTATCTGTACGGTTCAAAACCAATTCTTTAGGATATATTTTTAGAGATATTTTCGAAACAATTACAGTTAAAAACAATTAAATCATCAATATATCTGAAGAAAGTAATATTTATAAAAAATTTTTCGAAAAAATATAAAAATAAATTTGCGAAAGCACTCGAAAAACTCGTTTCCATTGGGATCCCCCTCCGCTGTAAAAAGTAATCTTTCCCGTTAAACAAAACGTTTTCAAAAATACAAAACCTGATAAGATTAGTCCAGTAATTTTTATCACAATTTAAGTAGCTGCCAAAGTCATCATAAATGCTTTCAAAAACTTCTATTACCAAGTTATGTGGAATACTGCCAAACAAATTTTCAAAATCATAGGTATTTACGGAAGTAATGCTTTCTGAATTATTCTTGAAATATTCTAAAACTTTTTGGTTATTGTTTATAATGTTACAATCATTAGCAGAATTTATTACTTTTAAAACTGAATTTAAATATTTAAAGAAGATTTTACCGGCTTTATCATTATAGCTATTAGTACCACAGGTGACAAAACGAAATTTAACTGGATTTTTATGAAATTTTACATTAACGAATAGATATGGAAAATTTAAACAATTTCTGCTTAAATATAGTTTTTTATCAAAGGCCAATATACGTTTTTTGATAATAGAGGGGTTGTCATTTAACTTATTGAAAGAACTATTACTTGAATATTCCTTTAAAAGAAGATTTTTATAAAAAACTTTACAAATAATAGCAAAAGTACTATTAGCTTTGTCTACTGTAGCAATAATAAATTTATCTTTTAAATTTTCAATACTTTTTTTAAGTTCAGCACTATAATTAAACTCATCAAGGTTAAATCTACTATAGTAATTTCTAAGGAAAAGCAATTGTTTCTTAAAAAGGTACAAAAATTTAAATTTCCATTGTTTAAAATCTTCAAAAGGCCAGCTATATTTATAGGAAATTTTTAAAATAAAAATGTCTAAATCTTTTTTCTATAAAATCAATGATTTTTTATTGCTATAATTAAAATTCAACCTAAAGCTTGATCCCAAATTCATAATACTTTTTAAATAATCATCTTCAATTATATTTAAATTTCCTGAGACAATATGACCATAATAAAGATCTATAAAATCTTTTAAACTATCCGAATTGCAATAACATTCATCTTCTTTAATTAAACTAATACATTTACTATAGTTATTATAATTGCAAATCAAATTTTTTAAAGTTTTATCATAACTATTAGCTATCCTAATATTAAAGCTGTTTTTTAAAGGAAATAAACTTTCACAAGCTTTCAAAACTTTTTTTTTAATTTAATGGAGTTAAAAATTTTATCTCTGAATGACAAAACCAAATTTTCCTGAGGGTGTTCTTTCGAATTCCCTTCTTTATCCAAATCATAATTACCAATTTTATGTTTAAACAAATCCAAAATAATATCTTTAATTAAAATATTTTTAAAACAATAGCTTTTCAATTTATTTCCAATAAACCACTTTATAACTTTATTTTTCAAACTGAAGATCTTGGTTTTTATTATATTTATATCACAGAATTTAATATTTTCCTTATTAATTGAATCCAAAGCTTTTAAGATATCGTTGTCAATTTTAATTTTACCTTTTCCTCTACAACCTCTTCTATTATATTTAAAAGTTCTATTTTTTAAACATAATTTGCTGAATATACAACATTCCTTTTTATTAGCCACGTTAGTGCCATTAAATTCAGAGTTTAACCCGTAAGGATAAATAGTTTTAAGTTTATACATAAAAAGTTTTTCCATATCAAGCCTTTCATTTTTATTAGAAATAATATCCAAGATATAAATTTTGATTTCTTTGAAATCATGCAATTGAAAATGATGAATTTCTTTATCACAATTATTTTTAATATGGCAATTTTTAATGTCATTTCTATGCCCTGTAACTCTAATATTCAAAGAATTGGAAGTTTGACCGACATAACTAAATTGACAAATACAGCATTCCAATAAATAAACTACATTTTCAGTTTTACAAAATAACTTATTTCCATCCTCTATCTGCTCCACTCCTGCAAAAGGACAGGTCAAACATCTTTTATCACGAAACAGACTAAATTTTTTTTAGATTATTTTCAAATTTTGAATTAACAGAAAACATTTGATAGAGTAACTTTTTACCAGAGACCTTCCCATTTTCCGTATTCAAACATTTGATAGAGTAACTTTTTACCAGAGAGAAATATATATATATATATATATATATATATTTTTTTTTCAAAACAATATATATATATATATATATATATATATATATATATATATATATATATATATATATATATATATTCTTTTACAACTTTATGCTAAATTTTAATGTATTATGAGTCATACACATATTATTTATGCAGAAGATATTAATAACATGTTATACTCATAGCAATAATTGTTATAAATCATACTACATTTAATACAGAAAAGAAATATACATACATGGAAAAATAAATTTGTATTTTTATAAATACAGAAAGCATATTTCTAAAGTTTAACATAATGTGTACTATTCAATTAACAAAAGGTTCTAAATATTTTAAGGAAAGCTGAAACTAAGAATATATCAACTTTCAACTATCTATGAATTTTAAATAATGATATGAAATTCAATTTGAAGTTTAACGTACTAGTTTAGTTTCATTTTGAATATTCTGAAATTTATTGCGAATATTTTTAATGTGTCTGAAATTAAACACAATTATATTTCTTGAGACGTAAATCTAAAAACAAAATATTCTTGGGAATTAAAAGGGTAAAATATTGTGCTTCAAAAATTAATAGAAATTTCTTAATCTAAATAAATATTCTTTTTTTTTAATCTATAGGGTAATGATTAATATGGCTGTTAGTATCAACAAATATAAAAGGTGCTTTTCCATTACGTTTATAGAAACATTTTGTGAGTGTTTCTTTTTATGAAATACCTTACCTTTTTCTATATTAATAAAAAGAAATGTCTGTATGGGTCTGTGGGTTTGTGCCTGTCTACGTTCTAGAGCTCAGGTTACTTATCGCAGTTACAAAAATTGACAGAGGATTAGCCTGGACCATCCATTGGTGCACCAAATTGAGAATGCTTCAATTTCCGAAATTTCTTAAACTAACTTAACTTCATACAGTCTGACATTTCCGTATTTGCTAAAATTAGATAGTTACTTTAAATAAAATCTTGACATTTATGTATAAGAATGGATAAGCATTGGCTAGAATTGATAATATATAAAGACATTTTTAGAACATCATTCTTTAGGAAAAAAAAATAGCCACATTTATAAAGGTAATAAACAGTGTCTGTTTTAAGAACGTGGCTGCAACGTATACGAAAATTAGCGGGTAGCCTAGACGAGTGTATAAGCACCTAAATTGAGGCATTCGTTTATTTTCAACGTGTGTATGTAAAATAATGAAACATTAACTAAAGCAACATTATGACCAAATGCGTCCAAATAGGATCAATGTTTATATATATATATGTACAATATATATATATATATATATTTGGCTGCTTAATGACAAAAAGCAGTAAACATTCATCAAAGAATGAAGAATGGTTAGTGAGAAGCATGTTTGCCAAAAACGGACGCTGTAAAACAGTGTTCAAAACTCAGAGAAGATTTTATTCGAATCAAGATGCAATCAAGATGCAATAATACAATCAGCAAATGGGCAGTTGATGATGCGATCAGGGTGGATTGTCGCATATTTATTCTTATTATCGCTTTACTTATACACTTTCTCAATATAAATATTTCCTTTAAAATTACTAATGTAAAACACATTTTATCTGTCACTGTCTGTATTATACCGCCTGTATTATACCACTTTTTTTAATAAGTCTTCTTTTCTCAAATAATGCTGATAATTCTAATTTTATATAAAAAGACATATTTATTATTTTTCATTATCACTTATATAAAGAATTTCCTAAAAGGTTCCCACCGAAACATATATTTATAGATCAAAAGATTTATTCTCATCAATAATTTATAGGGTATTTTTCTCAAACAATGCAAAAACTTGCCTAAATATAGAATATATATTATAGGAATAACAGATTTTTACAGAAGCTTTGATTCAGTATATCGTATTTCAGATAAGTGAAAATATAAAATTAATACTATAGTCAGATAAGTAATACTAAGTTAGTCTTTGAAGGAAGTATAGGTGTGCGTTTAAAATAAAATTAGCAGAATATTATTAAACTGACAATATGGAAGAAATTCAATTACAGTCACTTAGTCACGTTCTAAAAGTCCAATAGATAATTTGTATAAAGTACATTTTTCTTTTCTTTTCTGTTTCGCCCTTTTTTTTTTTTTTTTTTTTGCCCCCCCCCCCCTTTTTTTTTTTTTTTTTTTTTTTCATTTAAAATGCGTAATATTTTGACAATTATGCTTTAGTTTCATTGTAATTAGAGTAACTTAGAATTCTAGCAGTCTCAAATTTCATCATTTGTTAAAATTTCAGAGTAATATAAGAAAAAAAAAAAAGCTTCATACACACACACACAACAGAAGAAAAAAAAACTTTCCAAGGAAAACAAACTTTTTGGTATTCGTTTTATAGTACACTTCGTCTTTGCTTCATATTTATTTTTATCAAGTCTGCGTACATATTTTAGTTTTATATTTATTATCGATTTATATTTTAAATTTCCGCAATGTCTACATTTTCTCCAATAGTCTAATCTAAAATTTCTTTCATCAGTCAGTCATATTATATTAATAATTCTTTACAATTTTTGTTTTGGAAAATGTTTATGAAATCTAGCTTTTACATATCAATAATTTTTACTGTTGTACTTTTATCTAATTCACAAAATTCTTCTAAAGCGTTCCCATCTAAACAACGCTTTTATAGGTCAATCGATTTACTTTCATCAATAACTTAGAGGATCTTTTTTTACTTAAATGAGAAACTATCTAAATAGAGGATATATCTTAGGAATAACAAAGATATACGGATACTTTAACTTATTGCAGTTAAGATAAGGAAAGAGTGTGAAAATAAAATGAGCGTCAATGAATTAACACTGAGAAACTCTGTTAAGGAAAGATAAGCATAAATAACTAGTCATAACTTTAAGAGGATATACGGCACATCGTAAGCATTCAGAATTGCATAGGAATCCATGTCCTCAAATTTCATTCCTACCCTTTAAGCAAAGTATTTTTTGGGGATACAGTCGGTAACTAAAGTGCCCGAAAACTAGCAAAAATTCCTATGTAAAAAAAAGTACGCTTAATACAAGTTTGTTAAATAAATCCTTGTCGAACCCTGTTCTTAGACTTACTAAGAACAGGATTCGACAAGGATTTATTTAACAGAACAGTATTAATTTACTTTTTTATATACGAATTTCTGCTAGTGTTCGGACACTTTTGTTACCGACTGTATGTTTTAATGAACGCGTGCGGTACAAAAGAAGAGCTAGAAGCTTTAAGTGGATAATGATAAGGCTGAAGAAATAAGAAATACATAGTAAACCATAAACGAAAATATCATTTTAATCCTTTAAAAACAGAAAAATTTTGCTGTTTTTTAATACGTATCGCCATGTATGATTTTTATCGACTGCTCATGTGTAGTCTAGTTCTTTCGTTATTTGTAACTCCTTTTACATTTTTAATTTTTTAAATCTTGTGTGATCCAACATTTAACAAAATCATATACAATATTCGTATTAATTTAATTAGTGCTTTAAGTACATCGATTTGAGACAACAATTCACGATTTTCACGATTTGCGGAACTTGGGAGTTTACCAAATAAATCTTCATTTCTAAGATACGGATTCAGTTTCTTTTTTTCTTTTTTTTTAATGAAATACATATACAAATGTATTATTAACTACAATAAACGATAAATAATAATTCAGGTGGTAGGAAACGGGTGAGAAATTTATTAATTGATCAATTTGATATACAAAGCCAAAGGGGCCTAAAAATCGTTAACACATTTTAAAATTTAATAAAAAAAAATATTAAGATATCGACGTACGTGAATGCGTTTTGTTCTATACAAATAAATTCTTACAATGAAAAATAAAAATAAAAAAATAAAAAATAAATAAACAAATAAAATAATGTCCAAATTGTTTTTCATACATGGCACTGTGCCTCATAAAAGACAATAGCATAAAAACCCAAAGCAAGCAATTCAGGAGTATTTATTTTGTGAAATTCCTTAAAATAATTAAATATTTGCACTCTTATAGCCCAGAAATGTAAACAGTAATCAGATTCAGTATTGTGTTTACCAGCATTGATACGGAAGATACTGGATCACATGATGCATTTGCGTCTCAAATAATATATTGTCAGCCACAGGTGTAGCTGTAAACGTTATCTTCTTCAAAGGTATCATTATCTTATAACAAACTAAAAAAAAAAAAAAAAGTTTTATTAACCATTTCACCGGCCTTTGTAGTATATGGAAGGCTACGACCCCCCCCCCCCCCCCCCAAATTATCTCGTAATGGCCGGTAAAATAATTAATAAAATAAAGTGACAAATAGCGCCATATGGGGTACGATTTTTGAAATACTACTCTTTATTAACTTAAACTAGAATTATACGCAATATTCCAGCACAACTAGGGCACAATTTTGCACTATACGCAACATTCCAAAGCAAACCACATTCTGACACGCACCTTACTTAATTGTATATTAAAGTTTAAAAGTATTTAAAATTTTGTACGACCCAGAAAATTTTAAGTATTATCTTTAAGGAAAAACAAACACGTTCAAATTATCCAATTGATTGCATCATTAAAAATGAATGACAAACATTTTTAAAAGTACAAAAAAATTACTTACACCTACTTTGAAATAATTTCCACAACATTAAATATATATATACAATTGAATATTAATAAATATTCGGTTAAACCATCATTAAAAAATAAATTAAAAAATAAAAATAAATAAATAAAATAAATAATAGCTTCTACAAAGTTATTTTATTTGTTAAAGAAATAATATAATATAATAAAAGCTTTATTGAATTTATATAGAATAGACTATTTTACATACAGAATATTTAAGTTTTGTTTTAATATTGACGTTTTAACTTTAACATTTTAACTTTAAAAGGGAAAACTTTTTTTAAATCTATTTCCCTGCTTTAACAGAAAGAGAAAAAATATATTTGTAATGTTTAAAGTATGATATTAAAACTAAAAACGATCAGTTACAAATCTCAAAATGATACTTTCTAAAATCATTTTCAAAAGAAAAAAAAAAAACAAAAAAAAAAAAAACAAGCGACAGTAAAAAGAGGAAATTCTTCAATTTAAAAACTTTTTACAGTTGATGGATAAAAACGAATCTATAATTCATCATTTTAACGGTATATTTTGAAATAATCTTTGTAAATCTATCCCATGGGATAAATTAAGAGAAAATAATTCCGTATTTTTTAGAGATTTAGCGATTATTAAACGCTTTTTCTATTTGCTGAGTACTTTTTAGCTTGACAAATCTTAATTTAGTTAACGGAATTTTCTTTATCATTGGAATTCAGAATGAACATAAATTCTCACAATATGGAATATATGCATTTATACATAATACGCCTATTAAATTTTCTTTTTCATTATATTCATATATGCAATAAACATTAATAAAATATTATAATATGTAAACAAAACGTCCACTATAATCTTCACTTATCTGGCCCTACCAATGATCCAACTATGCCCCTGATCGAAAACTAGCAAAATACCGATTTTGATTTTATGCCTTGTTTAAATGCAAGGGGTACACGTACGATGAACAATTTGGTAAATGGTAAGGCAAAAACCCATGATATGAAATAATGTTTAACATCTTGTTCATTACAAATAAATAAATAAATAAATAAAAGCGTGGACGCATAAATTAATGAGGGCTGCGGCAGCACGGTAGGTAGAGCGCCTGGCTCGTAATTGGAAGAGTTCGGGTTCGAACCTCGAACCGTCCCAAATCTGCGGTGTATACCAATGGTGGCTGGTGCATGTGGAATCCGTCGTGGCTGCAATATCGTTCACAATCCCCTTCAGACTGTACCTCCGGGGCTCACCGAAGGAGCGAAGCCACCCCCCCCCCCCCCGTGGAGGATCAAAAGTGTGATGGCATATTTCCGGACCATCCTTAGGGATAAGTCACGGACCGTCGCCAATTGCCCAATAGCGCAGCTTTTGTGTGACGTTAAATCCAACTTACCTACCTAAATAGCTGGAGGAAATGATTGTACAATCAGTAAAAGTTAGAATATAGAAAGTTAATTTTTTTTATTCTCAGTTACATATATGTACAAACCTATTTATATAATTTGCAAGTGAGGGGACGATAGCGGTTCGTACTCATCCTCTAGAAAAGCCGTTGCCCTAGCCAAAGGAAAAGCAAACTTATCGTGGCCATATTTAAGCCTAAAATCTCCCATGCCGTTTGTTCAATTTGCGGAAATATACACGTAATCTGTTTTGTATCATATCTATTTTTATTTATTTTATCTAAAACCACTAAAAACTATCCAGTTGTAATGTTTAAAGTTCTAAATTAAATATGACGGATCATCGGCTATTATAAAAATCGCAATAGCTAATAAAAACAAACAAAATCTGTTGCCATTCAGATAATGCAAATTCCAAATGGACGATTTTTTAATTCCGAATGAACGATTTTTTGAGCGTTTCTAAAAAAACTCATAAAATATTTGTGAAAGCATATTAAAGCCTTTAATTTTTATCAATCTTTATGGTTTGTTTACATTTCTAAGGAAGTAAGCTTTCGACATACATACGAAAATGCCTACATAGAAATACATAATACATCTGGAAGTATTTTCTATGAATTAAATTAATGTTATTAATTTTAAAGATTTATCTTCATTGAATTTCATGAGTATTCGTCATGAATCATTCATATGAATAATGATTCATATCAATTTTTCAAATATTGTTGTTGTTTCTGTTTGCAGCCGGTTTTCAGTGTTTTTGAATAATTTTTTGACCTTTGAACTGTGGAAATGATTCATATTGTTTTCTTTTAGTCAGAAAAATATTTTTCAGAGCCCCTGATTAAATGCTACCAGAAAATATAGATATTTTGATTGAAGTTTATGCTTTTTGCTACGAACTTTAATTTAAAAAGGAAAACAAGGCCTCTCTCCCTCTCTCTCTCTCTCTCTCTATATATATATATATATATATATATATAATTTTTTTTTTTTTTTTTTTTTGTTAAAGCAGCTTTATATATATATATATATATATATATTCATATTTACTAATCGGGTAGAATTTTTTTTTTTTTATCTCAGAACGAAAATTATAGAATATCGAAACACATTTGATGCTGCCATATATAAACAAAAATTGAAAATACATTTAAATAATCACGTGGGGATCTTCATGACCTAAACATTCTTTAAAAATTTATCGTTCACATTCCGTCATTTTTTGACGGAGTTATATACTAGTTAGTATACAATATAGTAATACAAATATGTATTAAACTAGTATGTTGTGGCCACCACAAGACTTTCTTCTATATTTTCCTATACATAATCAATCAGTAAAAATATTTAAAAAAAAAAATCCCCCCCCCGGGGGGATACTTTCCCCTCAGGGGGGAAAGCGATGCCCCCACATGCACAGAAATTTTTTCCTAGTTAACTATTACTATCATCAATAACTCACATTAATTTTAGAATCACAAGTTAAAAATAACTCTCATTATGTACATTTATACGATATTTTGTCCTATATACTGCCATGTTGAAAATGTAGATAAAATGCGATCACAGCGCCACCTGTTGAGCTTTTGATCCCCAAATGTAATGAACACCAGTTTATGTCGGGGACAAACTAAATACCAAATTTGGTTAAATTTCGTTTAAAAAAAATTACGATTTTTTTTTTCTAAGGTTTTTTTTTTTTTTTTTTTTTGTTAAAAGTAAAAAAAAGTCGATAACTTTGTTTTAAATTATCACAGATTTATGGTTCAAACATTCGTTTTAAAGGTATTCATGAGACCATTCGAAAGATAATCATCTTGAAACTTTGACCTCCCGTGGGGTAATTCCCCCAGTGGGGGGGGGGGGGGACCGATACCGCCACATGCACAAAAGTGTTTTCCCAGTTAACTATTACTATTATCAACGAGACCTTTCGAAAGATACCCATCTTGAAAATTTACTTCCCCGGGGTGTACTTCTCCCCATTAGGGGGGAACCGATGCCCCCAAATGCACAATTTTTTTTTTTCCTAGTTAACTACTACTATTATCAATAATTCATATACATTTTACAATCACAAGTTTAAAATAACTCTCATTATGCCCATTTATCGGAATTTTGTCCTATGCTGCCATGTTAAAAATTTGCATAAAATGCGATCACAGCGCCACCTGTTGAGCTATTGATCCCCAAATCTAATCAGCACCAGCTCATGTCAGGGTGCAAATAAATACCAAGTTTGGTTAAATACATTTCTGTTTGTATGTCACTGGGTATTTCATCAGAAGTTTTGTTCTTAAATTTTCTATCGCTCGAATCTATAAAACTTTTGAAAAGTACGATACAGAAAAGTTATTGCATAAAAATAGAAATGTACGAAACATTTTTTTTATTTTATTTTATTTTATTTTATTTTATTTTATTTTATTTTTTTTTTTGGGGGGGGGGGGGGGCTGGGTCGCATCTGACTTTATCGAATTTTGTCCGGGCATGAATCTTAAAATTCCGGCATATGTAAATCTCTGACGCCAACAACAGAAATTTATTCTAGCGCAATGTTACTAGACGTCTTTTATTTTTGTATCACATTTTTATAAAATAATCATCTTCTTTTTTAATTGTCATTTCATATTTAAAAACTATTTAACAAAAAAAAAAAAAGTGCCATGAAAATAGAAGGGTACAAATAAAGCTTTTAAATAAAATATTAATGATGACATGTCTGTTTATAATAATAATAATAATAATAATTAAAAAAAAAAAAAACATTAACCTGAGAAACATTGAGTAATACGCCATACCAACGTAAATCATTACGTAAAAGAAATTTTACATAATAAAATCCCAATTTAAAAATTATCCACCTGTATATTTTGTGTGAAGAACTGTTATTTATTTATTTATTTATTTTTTGTATTCCTTTAAAAATACAAATTAATCTTCAAGATGTACAATTTTATTTTTTATGTATTTATTTATTTCATTCTATAATAAATATATATACACAATTTTGTAAAATTCTTAATTCATTTAATATCAAAAATAAATGTTTGTATTAAAAAAAAAAAAAAAAAAAAAAACTTTATTTCTAATTTACCACTCATGTTATATTATCACAAACTGGCGTGTCACTTAAACGACTTTCAATTTACCTACATTTCAGTACTACAATTGAAGATTATATTTTAAGTTATGAGATAAGAGGTATATAAATTTACTTTGAAAACAGTTGAAAATAGTTTTATAAGCAGGTCTGTGAGACACATATATCTGTGTGAGAGTTGCTGCCGCCCGCTACCCTGAATAAGCATAGTACATTCATTCATAAAAAAAATAGTATTACTATTAAATTTTAAAATCTATTCAAAATTATTCATGGAAATTTCACTCACACTGCTTCTTGTACTAGTCTTAAAAGAATAATTTCAAATGGCAATCTTTTAAACACCCAATTTGAATTTATTGCAATAAATTGATTTTATTTTTTGCTAATGACAGACATATACACAGATAAACCGCTATAAACGCATACTTACAGAAAAAAAAGTCATCATAAACTTAGATTTCAAAGAAGTTTTTTTTTTTTTTTTTTTTTTTTTTAAACCACTGAGTATGTAAAGGTAATTATTATTCCGCATCAGTTTTCCTGGACTTATTAAAATTTAGTAAAGAATTTCTTTATTGTACCGTGTAGTGAAGAAAGTGTTAATGTACTTTTCTTTAGCCCTGCTCTGTTAAAAACGGTTTCTTAAAAATGGGCTAAATTGTCTCAAAATAGCTCCGAAACAATATATACTTATATTTGATAACCCATGTACTCAATTTTGAGTATACTGACATGTCAAGCATGGGGATACTCTGATTCTTATAGGTCAACCCCATTTTTTGAGCATGTCATTGTACTCAAAAATGAGTAAATGGGTTTTCAAATTTAAGTATAGATTGTTTCGGATCTATATTGAGACAATTCAGCTCATATTTAAGAAAACAATTTTAACACTGTGTATATATCTAAAAATTACATTATATACACTTCATATAGTACATTTAAGTTAAGTACTATATACAAAAGAAAAAAAAGTACTGCTTGAAATGCTATTCTAGCAATTTCAAAGAATAGTCCTAATGTATCAAGTTTCTGCTGTGTAGCTGTGTGAACGTATAGTCAAAGATTTTCATAATTTCATAACGTATCCTATACTAAACAGGCTTTTATGCATATGTATATATGCATATATATATATATATATATAATATAAAAAATGTTCAATTTTAATTCAGATTATTATTAGTTAAAAAAAAATAATATGATCATTCCCATAGGCTACCAAATTCAAACAAAATTGAAATAAAACAAGGCAGTTGGAAATGGACAACAGCATGCTTGTATTCTAACGTTATCATGGGTAATTTGTACACACATGTGTGTGTGTGCATATATGTATATATATAATATGTTTATTTCTATATGTGTGGTTGAACGCTCTTAAACTGTACCTACTAGAGTTTTTACTTATAAATGTATTTTACTTGACTTTTGGATATTCCTTTACACAAACTATTTATACACAGATTTGTGTGTGTGCATATATGTATATATATAATATGTTTATTTCTTTATATGTGGTTGAACGCTCTTAAGCTGTACCTACTAGAGTTTTTACTTATAAATGTAATTTACTTGACTTTTGGATATTCCTTTACACAAACTATTTGCTTAATCTCAATGAAATTTTAGTGTATCAACATTTTATGATACAAATTTAACATATCGAGTTTGGATTTCCTGTGCATTAATTCGACATGCTGATAACAAACACACAGACCAATCGCTAAAAAACCTCATTTTGAGATTCAGGAAATGTGAAAACGTTTAAATGTAACAAAATCGCAAATTAAATATTTGGTTTCAAGACATTATTTTTAAAAATATTATATAACTAAGAAATTGTAAAATCGTATTCATTATAATTATTACAAAATATATAAACAATTTTATAAAAAGCATACTTTTTTTTTAAATTTCTTATTAATTTTTTTCATAAAACATTACTTTTAAAAGACTTTGGCTTCCATATCAACAACTCTCATAAATATAAGAAAAATAAGGAGAAAAAGCAGCGTTAGAAAGTGCTTATGTAGATAAATGAGATAGCATATAATTACAATTCAATAAAAATATATCGGGTACATCTAGAGTGGAAAAAGAAAATGTTTTTTCCTAAGTTATTGGTAACAGCTGGAGCATAAAAAATATAAATCTCTTTGAGAAATAAAGGAAAATGTACAATGTTATTAACAAAGAAAAATTTTCTTCATATAATTTATTCTTTCTCCTTTTTCATAGATATTTGGAAACATAATGTAGTTTTTCATAACTAATTTTTCATAGATATTAGTTTGCTTGTTTACATTTTCCTTCATAGTTCTTTTTATCTGTTAATGTAGCGGAAAATGGTGCTTTAGTGTCGAATCTCTGAAATTAAATTGTATTAAAATTATACATTTGGAGGTCCTCTGAAAATAAAAATCGATTTCTTAATAGCTCGACTGTGTGTATTTGTGTATATATCTCTGCACTCTCAGAAATAATATACTCAATTTTAACGATTCAGACATCCTTTGACTGAATTTCGTTGTTTTTGACAACCATTTCGTCAAGCGATCACTTGATTTTTGAGGAAACGTGAACTCCCAACTATTTGACGAAACTGTTTACTCACAATAGAATGTGCTAGCTTTCATTACCGCCATATTTTTTTTTTCCTGTGCTGTTTCGACTTTACGTTACAATGACTTTCGCTTGCCGGCCTGGTGGCTCGGTCGGTAGGCCGCTGCCTTCTGGATTCCCCCGTCCGGGGTTCGAATCGCGTTGCGGGCATGGATGTCTATGATATCCTGTGTCTACAAAATATTGTGCGCGCTTGTTTCTGTGAGTTTCTGTAAAAACAAGGACCAACTGAGACCAAAATCATTGTAACTATAGGTCTCAAACTTTCAAATAAATGTCCAAATGATTTTTATTTGTTTGCTCTGTTTTATTTGTATTTTCACTAAATATAATTAGGATTTAATGCCTAAAGCAACTAACTGGCAAGTACTTTTTTTAATTCTATAATTTGTATTTTATTCTGTATCATGAAACTAGGATGAAAAAATGTATTTTTACTTTTGACAAAATTCGTATGTTCAAACAAGGGACGAAAGTAATTTTCTCAATTTGACGAAATAAGAAGGAGAAATATTTTTATTTTTTTTATTTTTGATGAAATTCTTATTCTCAAATAGGTAACGAAAAAATTTCGTGAGTTTGACGAAATGTTCGCTCTTAGCATATCCCTAGAAACACTTTCGTGAAAAATGATGAAATTTTCGTGAAATTTGAGTATCCATTTCTGAGAGAGTATTTATAAATCTTGCTAAGTATAACACAAGAGTAGTATTAGCAGAAAAAACAAATTGGATATTGTAACACTGTATGACATAGTGATATTTCATGAGACATTTCATTATATATGGACAAATAGTTCAGATACAGGGAGATATAGAAATGGTATGGATGTGACATGAAATGTATCAACCCTTTTTCATTACAAAGAAACTCACAAAGTACTGGAATATATTATGGCTATGGTTGAAAGTATGGTACGAATATTATTAATAATTGTGTTATGATTTGTTTTTCATGTTATAGTAAATTTAAGTACAGTTTTTGGTGAATATACATTATACAGTACTAATTAAAGGTATTTTAATATTTTTCAATGCATGATAAGACTGAAAGTTCAGTAAATAACTTAAAAAATATAGTTATTTTAATAACATTCTTGCATATTTTACATTATATTTATAATATTCAAGAGGGAGGTTGAGTGCAGAATCAGCATCTATCACGATAGAAATTTTTCGGAAATTGTATAGAAATTTTTAAATATATGAGTAAATTTCAAATGCGGTAATTTTATCTCGCACCTTAAACTGCAAACATTTGTATATACTATTATTACTATAGGGCAAGTAAAAAGTAGTTTGAAAGCTAAGAAAAATTCTCTTTTGATATATATAACTTTATAATATATTAACTTAAATTTAAAAGGTTAATGCAGCTTAATCAACTTTATTTTTAAATTTATATTATATGAAATTAAAACAAAATATTTTTAATATTTTGATTATGTAGTTATGGAAAGTATGGTAAGTCCATTTTTTTAAAACTCAACTAGAGAAAGAAAAAAAAAAGGGGGGGGGGTTCCTTCCTACATTTGAATTATTTTTGAAAACGTTTTACGTGGATAAGAAATTCTTTCAGACAAACTTACTTTATTCATAACTATAAAATTACATTTGTGGCATAAAATATACATTTTGTTTTTATAGTTTTCAAGAATTCGGAGAAAAAAGTATTCTACATCTAATGAGGGAATATATCTTCAGCGAAAAGTAAAAAATTATATATGGACAAACGAGGTGCATCCCGAAAAGCAAAAGAACACTATATCAAGATTTATATATATAAAAAAAAAAAAAAAAAAAAAAAAAAAAAAAACGACAGAAATATTTTTTCTACAACGAAATGTTTTGAAAATACTAAATATTTTTCCAATTATAAGATTCACTTACAACAAAAGTCTTTTTAAACATAAAGGATTCTCAATCATTAAAGATGTATTTCTATTACTGAGAATGTGTACTGTTGTTCTATGTAAAGTACGAATAGTTACAAATCTAGACGTAATAGGTGCAGATGTAGCAAATAGTTATAAAGAAATTTTATAGAGAAAAACATTATAAATATGCGAGTTCAATAAATTACAAACATTATATAGAAGTAATGGCGCATTATTTTGTCACAGTAAAAGAAAATTAACATTATTATTATAATTAAATTTAAAAATAAACAATGTGAATTTTCTGAAATAAGAGTACTTATAAAAAATGTATACATATGTGTTTCAAATTATTATTATTTTTTTAATCGACCAATTGGAATCAGTTGTTTCATTTATCTCTCTGTCTCTCTCTCGCTATATATATATATATAAATATATATATATATATATATATTTTTTGGAAAATTTGTCACCTTGATAACTTCCAAAATAATAAATCAAATCGAACCAAATTTTCTTAGTGAACTTAACTTACTAACGTCTTGTAGAGTATGCTGGGCAACTAGCTGGCTTTGCTTTTCTTTTTCAATGTGGTGGCCACACGAAACTCTTCTTCACGAAATACTGAAATATTGAATTATACGAACCAAAGTTGAACAATGAACTTATTATACAAATATCTTGAATGAGTCCGCTGGACAAATCGCTCCGTCATTTTGTTTCCAAGTGGTACCTAATTGAAAATCTTATATCCATACTGTAAAATAACGTAATTAACCCTTTGCCAGTCCTATTTAATTTCGCTCCTCTGCCAAATATTGCTAAAATTCGAGTCATTCTTATTCAATAACCACCACTAAATTTTAACTGTAACGGTTGATTTATCGCTCTGAAAGTTAATTTTCCATTATGTTTATCAAATGTCACTCCTCAAAGTTATTAGTGATAGTTGAATAAAAGAGTCCCTAAATTTTGCAACACTGTTTAAAGTGCTTTAGAGTGTTTGTGCTGCAAAGTGTTAAAACTGAATTTAATGAAATTTCAGTTTATATGTAGCCTGTATTAGGGTACAAAATTAAGCAATGAAGTTTAACCGCCATTTATTTCAAACGTAAAATCTCGCGGCCACTTAAAATCAGACTACCACATGAAAGTTTGTCATCATGCTACTGAGAAAAAGTCTGTAACTGACATCTAGAATCTAAATTATGGCTCTAGAAAAAAAATTAAATGTCATCCTTATAAATTCTTGTCCCCATTGAAAGGGAGCTCTGGAAACCCCTATTAGAATTCTAGTGAGTTGGTTTATATTATCGAGGCCAAACCTATTTGAAAATATCTCCAAATAAATTCGAACACGAGAGGCGGGTTTCAAAACCTATAAACTTTGTTTACGACTCAATTCTAGATAATCCATCGAGAATTTCTTGCCATACAAAAGGTTCAGAATATTCAGAATATTGTTTTAACATCTATATATATATATATCTCTCTCTCTCTCTCTCTATATATATATATATGTATATATATTCAGTGCGATAACTTCTGAAATACAGAATGCATTCGAACCATTCTTAGACAGTGGACATACTTTAAAAAAGGCCTGTGTTCACTGTGAAACTTGCTTCGCTGTTTTCTTTCCAAATGAAGGTCATTTTAAAATTTAAAACTGACATCCTAAAAACGTATGTTGGTTGTACAGGGAACGTGAATTTCCAAAAATCCCGTCTTATCAAACTCATCTTTAGCACTTAACTGCTTGTTCCAAGATCCGACTAGATTTGGAGTCAGTAGATTTTGCTTCTCATTATGTGTCAGTGAGTGAGTGGAAAAACTCTTCTACATACTGAGATTATTTTAATCGTTCATATCTAGGATTATAATATGTTTGCTTTAAATTATTTTTTGTTTAACTAATCATAGTCTTATATAGTAGAAAGTGAAAAAAAAATCTTATAAATTTCACTTCATGTTTTAACTGCATACTCACGTTATGTTTATTTAAAATTGTAAAACCATATTTTGGTACTTAATTTTTTATATTTGAAAGATTTTTTACATTTTTAATTTTATTATTGCTTTTTTATAACGTAAGTTATAGTTCAACATACTTTTCCATATAACGATATAGTTTTAGATTAAATTAATATATTGAAATTTGCTAATCAAAAACATTTACCAAATACTTGAGATATAACGAAATGGTAAAAAAATAAAAATAAGTAAAAGGTATTAAGTGTACTTTTCAAGTCTAGAGGGAAAATTTAACAAGGTAAATCGATTTTCTCAATTTAGTTTCAAAATATTTCTTTTAAAGTTTGAGAAAAGAAACATTTCTAAGTACTATTCTCGTGTATAAAATATATAATAAAAATATACAAACTGGAAAAAATTAAACTTTTTTTTTTTTTTTTTTTTTTTTAATCATTACTAAAATATTTTCTTTTATCGTTATGTTATCACTTACATGCCCCAATATTAACATAATTATTTAAGTAAAGGTATAGCAATTTAGATTTAAGAAAATATATTATAGCTTTGGAAATTGTAGTATCATGATAAATATTAAACGGGATTTTTTTGTCATGCATATTGCCATATTAAACTTACATTTTAATATAATATGCTTATATTTTTATTTATTTCTACTCTATATTAACCCTCGAATTAAGTTTCGGAATCAATAAAATGTTTTATTATGCCAAAATGTAAGAATATCACTTGACTTTGAATTAATACATAAAAATAAGTTTAAATCAACATAAAAAACACTAAAATAATAATGTACATATAAAATTCACAGAGAAAAAACTACAAATTTGAAACCGACTGTGATATTTTCCCGGGACATATATTTGTGAAATGTTCCTAAATTGTTTGAGAGCTGATTTGTGTGAAAACCCAAATTTTAAACTAAATTACTTATGTTATAATATTTTTTCTTTTTTCTTTCTTTCTTTCTTTTTTTAATTTAAATGTTGAATAATGACTAATAAAACATTTTCATTAGCGTAAATTTTACTAAAATTTTATTTATTGTTTTTTCGTATAGAAATAATCTATAAAAAATGTCTTTAATTACAGAGAACAAATTTCCACATTCAGCTACTTAACGTGCCACTTTTTCTACAAATTCGTATGGGAATGTAAATCTTTTGAGTATGAATACATAGTAGTGCAAATTTCGATAGTCAAAATGTTAACAAATCATCAGGAAAATATGTAAAAAATGTGTAGTAATAATATTATAAACAATGTACAATGTCCTTTGTTCCGTATACCTTCTTACACTTACTATTAAAAATGTACACAGTAAAAAATATCGTGTAAGATTACGGGGGAAGCCCGGCACCAGAGATTCCAGACAAAGCCCGAAAAAAAAAAAAGTTTAGACTATAAATTAAGATAGGATGACCTTAAATTATGATATATGCCCATAAAAAAATGCCCTTAAAAAACATTTTTTTTTCGGGCTTTATTCGAAATCTCTGTTGCCCGTAATCTTATGTTTTTTTTTTTTTTTTTTTTTTTTTTAAACAGTGCATATCACATAGTCTTGATGAGATTAAAACATAAACCGAATATGTAGACAATTATAGTTTTATTTAGTCCAGTACACACTGACACTTATATTTCAACATAAATTACTGAATTATTTATGAAAAAAATTATTTATTAGGAAAGAATTATTATTAAAAAAGTGGTTGTCCGTAAAAACCCAGTTTTCGCAGAATTAATCTGACAGAACTTTCTTCAAAAACTATTATTACCTTATTTTAACAACAAATTATTATCAAAATTAAGGCAGAATAAAATGTTAAAAAATAACAGTGTAACCTTGTTCAGTCTTAATCGGGCTTCTTAGACATCCAAAATAAATTTTTAAATAGCATCTTATATAATTCTAAACTAAGTTATATTTCATGCACTGAGCCTTTTAAGAAACAGCGGTGAGTACAATGCATTTTCTCATTTATCGAAAAAGCATTTTTATATGCATTACTTACACTTACTTGCTTTTTTCACTTTTGACCTTTTAGCAGAAAAATAGCATTATATGCATTAAATAGCGTCACGTTTTTAGAGTATTGTGAAAATAAAGTAATAATATAAGTCAAATAAAAGGTACATATTTAGAATATGTACATATTTAGAAGGAACATTAATATCGTATTTACGTAAAAAAAAAAAAAAAAAAAAGAATAAATAAATGAATAATGAGAAAAATTATTAAAATTTTGTATTAAAAACGAGTTACTAATCACTATATTCGAAACATTACATTTTAAAATTTTATATGTTTTAATAACTACAGTTTATCAATCTATACATTTTGTTTTATATAAATTAATCACTAATCATTTACTACATGTGTGGCAATTGTTTTTATCAATTAATCAATAATAAAACTTTTTTTTTTTTTCATTTAATTGGATTAATTGATCTTTTTTTTTTTTTTTTTTCAGAGCAAAGCATATTCACTAAGCACCACTTAATAAATACATAAAAAAAAATCCTTTTTTACAGCAAATTTTGAGGGAATTTTGTATATGTAAATTATTTAAATTTTCTTAAATGATCTCTATGTTGTTCTGAAAAAAAGTTTTTTGTCCAAAGAATTGTACGTCATTTCAAATATAATTGATTGAGAGTTTAAAATATTGTAGCACGGTTGATACAGATATGAATTAAAATTTGAGGTATTTGCATTTAAGGTAAAGCTAGAAGAGGTCGAATGATAGGAGAGATTGCGCACTTAGGGGAGTGGCGTGAAAGAGAAGAGTGCGGAGTTGTAATTCTAGGTGGTTGTACAACATCAATAGAGAGTCGCCGACTTGAATGGGCATGTTGATTGCTTCAAGAGTTTAAAATAAAAAGTGGTTATTTTGTCTCATTCTCAAAAATGAATGCTTGAATTTTCATAAACCTCCTAAGAATTTCAATACAATGGTAGTAATAAAAAATAATTTTAATTTAAACAATTTTTCATAAGTTACTGACCTAGACTGATAGTACGAACACCAAGATTCTCTCTAAAAGCAAATAATTATTTAATAAAAGACTGCGTAATCTTTAGTTCCAAAATAAGAGAGTTTGCAATTTTTCTACTTAGGAGAGTTTGCGCATTGATTTTTATAAAATTTTATATTTTGCTACTTATTGGTAATGAAAATACAATGAGGATGAGTTTGTTGAATGTCTGCAATTGCACCAGGAGAAAACTTCGACCGGTCAATAGAGTAGTCCAACCCACTCCAGACAGCGCATGTTATAGAAGACTGTCCCCAGAATCTGAAATTGAACATTTTTCAGTAGCGGCTCTAACGACAAAAGAAACACCTCTGAAAAGATTTGCCTCTCAAATGCTAAAGTTAGCGTATAAGAAATTTCTTTCAAAGTATTTAAATGTTACTGCACATCTAATTAGTTTTGCAGTACTTTCAAGTATGATGCTCAAGTTTTGTGCAGTGTCGGCTACTTAAATAGAAGGGATAAAACCAAATGCAAGTAATATATAGCAATCTACTCAAAATTCTTTTTAAGGGATGTAATCGTCTGAATTTCGATAAATTAAAATAAATTAAATTAACGTAAATGTTTTTAAAGGTGAAACGAGAAGATTTTAAACCAAGATAAATTTAGGTTTTGTGTTTTGAATTTTTTTGGCCGTAAGATTTTTAGGGAAAAAAAAAGAACTTTAATAAATAGTAATCGGTGGGCGGATTCGGGGCTTAAAAACGGGTGGAACTGGACATATATCACTGCACACACGCTGTGATAACCTTTTTTTTTTCTTTTATTGGAAATTTGTTTCGAACTGGTTCACTTGTGTCATGTGGTTGCACAATAATATCACCATGTAGAAGAATAAGTGCAATGGTTCTAAATAACGAGATATTAAATCATAAAACAAGAAACCAATCTGGCTGAAAAGGAAATGCACTAATTTTATGTTAAACGTGTTATCTAGTAACTTAATGTTATTTTCAGGTCTTGATCTTTGTCGAATCTTGTTCTTTTTATCTGTTTCTTTAATATTTTTCTTTCTTTCTTTTTTTTTAAAGTTCTGATTTGTTTTAATTGTTGAATTGATATATCTAGTTCTAATAGAAAAATATTTCTTTACAAATGCATTACAACAATGTCATTTAAGTGCAATTATAAGTAATAATGTAATTGCATTTATAAATAAGCGCAATCTCTCCTACCCTATGAGGAGAGATACCCTATAAGGATATAAGAGCAAAATAGCTCTCCTGGTTTTATTACAGCTGTTGTTTTACATTATAAAAGAGCAACGAAATTGCAATTGAGTTGCAATTCAAAATTGTGCAGCAATAGTTTAGCAAAAAATTAATATTTGGATTTTCTATATCGTTCTGTTGAATTGTGCGCAAACTCTCATAGACTTATCTTATAATTTAAATAGGTTTTTTAAAGTAGTTTTTAGAAATATCGCTATAAATTATACTATATTAAATGCAATGTTGGGCATGAAGGTTTGAAGAAAGAAATGTTAATTGATGGAAAAATCCTAATATAGATATTAGGATTTTCCCGTCATTTCGGTACGGGTTAACATTATACCAGAGCGCTAATATTTTGAAAAAGTGTTTAGGGTTAAATAATAATAATAATAATAAAAATAGAGTGTAAGAGTATCGGATTTAAAAATGAAAAAACAAAACAAAATTTTCCCCTTATTTAAGGAACACCCTAATACATATATGCTATTTTCTTGGATTGAAACTTGTATATAATTGTGTTTTGAGATGAATCGAGATGAATCGAGATGTTTTGATGTGGCTGTAGAAACTACGATTGAAACTTGTGTTTTGAGATGAATCGAGATGGTTTTAAATAGTTGTAGAAAATACCCGGATATATTTATGTTTTTAAAAGGATTGGATTTTTTCTTTAGTGGCTGAGTTTATGCGTATCGGATCTGAAAAAAAAATAATAAAAAAAAAATAAAATAAATAAATAAATAAAAAAAAACTTTTTTTTTTTTTTCTTTTTTTTTTTTTTTGCCAAGTATGCTCTTTTTTGCGTACTTGAATACCTAGACATAATTTTTAATTGATTACAGAAGCATTTTTTCTTACATTTGTAAATCTAATTATATTTTCAAAGATTTGATGGGTATAACTTTAAGTTGGGTACAGACCTAAATTACAGGCAAGTGTCATTGAATTCCATCCAGCCATTCTTAGGTGGTCCACGGTGGAATAAAAAACGTTCTATATACATCTATCCCTCCTATATTTTCACACAGAGAAAATATTCCGAAATCATATTGGAGTTCCCTGATGTGTAAAACGTAAATATAACGCATTTATTTTTCCATTCAAAGAATTTTACTAACAAAACCTTATGACGCATGCGCAGCCGTATTTTACCCATACCTCTAAATCTAATCAAAATTTTGAAATTATCGATATATATATATTTAAGTTGAATACACACCTAAATTCGTGTCATGTGTCATTACATACTGTTCAGTCGTTTTCACGTGATATCCGGACAAATATAGTGTTACAGACATGCAGACACAACGTCACACACACACACACACACAGAAATTTTTCTGATGTCAATTTTCGCTTTCATTGTGTGTGATACGTGACAATATTACTTTTTTTTTTTTTTTTTTTTTTTTTTTTTGTTACAAAATTATAGACAAAAGTCTGATTTTATTAATATAGATAGTTTTATGAAAGTGCTACTTAGCCTTTCCATCTCTACTAGACGAGACATAGAGAACCTTGAAGACAGCGTCAGGCACCCACTTTTCTACCTTATATATATATATATACGTGTAGCCTACTTCTGCATATTTTTAACTTTTTTCTCTCTTTAGCTCTTTTCTTCCCAAATACTTGTAATTACTAGTTTTTTGTTTTCATCCCATTCTATTTTCTATGGATTTTCGGAATTTTCCCTCCAATGCTTTTATTCTAAAGTACGGTGACATGTCATTATCTATAATAGTATCCTGTTGATATATATGTATATAACAAACCGTCATATAATCGCATTCTTAACTCAATATAAACATTCAAATAACTTTTTAAGAAAATCTTTTATATAGTGTAAACTAAATAAAATTTTATTCAAAAAGGCTCTAAGAAAGGACGCGAAATATAACGTGTTTTCTTGTCTTTGCCAAAAATCATTTTATTATGCATTACGCACACATGTGTGCTCTTGTGTCGTTTGACCTTTTCACAGAAAATATAGCATTATACGCCGGCATAGTTTTAAAGTATTATGAAAGGAAAATACCTTTCAGAATTCTAAATTAAAGGAGACTGGAGAATGTTTTGAAAAACTCTGTGTGCTTTTAAGTGTGCTTTTAAGAAATTTTTATACTTTAGAATTATTCAAAGAAAGTTTTAATGCAATGCATTAGAGCTTGTAAACGGCTTATTTTATAGTGCCCTAAAGATTTTAAAGTTTATAACTTTTCAGCCTGCTTTTTAACTATATGCTTTTGATTGGGTTTTATTATCGGATTTTACATGCAATACATAGTTTCGTTATGCTTCTTGGGTTTTTATAAAACGAGCATTTCATCTGTTATGAGTGATTAAAGGAACACATACGCATAAAATTTTTGATAATTTTTTGGCGAATTGGATAATACCTAAACACCCGAATTTATTTCTTTCTTTTTTCTCTTCCCCCTCCCTCTCTTTCTCTCTCTCTCTCTCTTTTTTTTTTTTTTTTTTTTTTTTTTTTTGTTTTATTGTCAAATTAGATCCCGATAACAGAAATGTACAATATATTTTTAGTTTTAATTATTATTATCTATATTTTTTGCAATGACATAAATATTTTTTAATTATGATTAATTTAACTATTTTTATTATTATTATTATTTATACTAATTTAGCTAAATTTATTTTACTATAGCCGCCAAATCGCAAAGTGGTGGTACTTAGATAGAACTATATTTATCCTTTTTTTATTTGTGTCAAAGTCAAACCATCCATAAAATTTATTTATTCTCAATGTATTTTTGTAGTTGTTACGTCATTGTTTTTGCTACATCATCCTTCTTCCATATTTTTTTAGGATATCTTTCAAACCAAGGATGAAAATTGTATTAAAATTTATATTCTATTTTTCAATACATTTTTATGTCTATGAAGTTAGTGTCAACGTCGTCACCGGGAAGCTTGGGATTTATTATTTAAAAATAAAGATCAACGTATAAAATTATTTACTGCTAGTTTTTCATTCACGGTCAGTGTATAGATATTCAACTGTGTCCTCGATCCTCCTTGAGGCCTCCTGTGCCTGTCCCCAATACGGAGTAGCTGGATAGGGGATCCATCGGGATCATTAGATGTTTCCCCCATGGCCACATTACTGCCCCAAAACCTCGCTGTTTCGCACTGGCCAGTGGTCGCAATCAATCAATCAATCAATAATTCTGTAGGGATTGGATAGTTAGGTAAACTTAGAAAATTTTCGACTTTGGTTAGTTGGCTTTTTTTACATATTTTATGATTTCAGGAGTCCAAAGACAAAAAAAAAAAAAAAAAAAAAAATCGGTATGGTATCCATCTGTAGGGTGTTAACTTGGAAACTTGTTAGTGTGTTAGTGTGTTATTGTGTTAGTTTGTGTGTCTGTGTACATGATGTCGCAAGAAAAAATTACCGCAGTGAAATCGGGCAAGGTTTAAAAAATGACTAATGTGTATATTTAAATTCTAATTTTAAAACTTTGTTATTTGAAATTTACGATTTTCTTAATATGGGAGAATAAAACAAATTTTTGCTTAAGCGTACATAAAGAGAAGTATTTTTAAAGATGTTAGACAAGTTTTATAACGTCAGTGATGATACTAGAATGAATATAATTAACTGAGAAAATTCAACATTAAAAACTTCGTAAGTTATTTTAAATTTACGAAATACTTAACTTGGCAGAAAAAAAAAAAAAAAAAAAAAACTTTTCATGTACCTTTTTAAAAAATACTTTCATCATAAAAATATCAGACCTTTTTTAAAATAACATTTATAATGCTGGTCTGAACATCATTAGCTACAAATATACTAATTTGAAAATTCACCATAAAACAGAGCAGATTCCTTGTAAATTGTTACTCTGGAAGAAGTATGAAATTGTATGAAAGTTAAATTAAGAAAGTGATATTATAAAATGATTTAACAAACTAAGAATAGTTAAATGTGTCGAACTGAACGGTGGGTAGCCTATTAAGCAGGGCATTTCTTTCAGTTACCTTATCGATCGATAGGTAAAATTAATTTCTCTTAGCAAGTAATGCAGTATATACTCTAATAAACATTATGAGAACACATATATGAAGGGGAACTCAGTAGAGTCCACCATTGTCAACTAGTTTGTTATCGGTTACAGTTCATTCAACAGAAGAAGGATTTTTTTTCTTTTAATTACTTTTATTTTCTTGAATAAGGGCTGTACAATAATGCTCTAATTTACACTCTATTAAATATATATATATATCTGCCCTAAATTTCGACTTTTTACCACAATATTTAAAATAGTTTAACGGCACCTTTTTAAAAATATATATTAAATTGATTCCCAGAATGTTTTTTCCCGGTGCTTACAATTATTTAGAAGTATAAAAAAATTAAATATAAGATTTTTCTATCTTTTCAAAGCTTAAAATTACATTTAATATAAATTTGTAAACAAAGTTTGCAAACAAATCTAAACTGATTATTTTTTAAATATAATCAAAAGTATAGTTATTTTAAGAAATGCAATTTTAAGAAATTAATATTAAGCAATTCTTAGAAATTTACAGTGACGTTTTGTTCGAAATTATCTACTACGCTGTCATCATAAATTCCTCTTTACAAAAAGAAGACAATGAAAATCAGTTTCAGAAATGCTATATCTCATATGTTACAAAAGAAAAATGAATTCATATTGAATTAACGGTTATTTATTATACTTCATTGTTTGCTTTTCTCTCCCTCCTAGCCCTTCACACAGAAACTATTGCTGGGTATTAAATAAAAAACACAAGTTTTAGAATCATACGCTTATTAGTTTTTCACGTGTTTTACTCCGTCGGATATATTTTCCATGTAGGACGATTCACTTATTTTGTTCCTATAACTCAGTTTTCTTTATTTTAAATATATATATATATATTTTTTTTTTTTTACTATAGTGATTATCAGAAAACATAAATTAGAAATTGGATTAAAATTTATTTAATTATTGGTATAACATAATTTATATATCTTTCTTAAATATGTTTTTACTGTCTTTTATATTTATATATATGTGTATTTATTAGAATGAAATATTTGAATCGTTGAAAATTTTTGAACACACATTTTCGATAAATATACACGTTTGGAGATCTCCAGAACATGATTTAACCCCTTTTAGAAAACGTCTGTCGTGTATATTACCTGTATGTGTCAAATATATATATGTATATTTAAATTTTATTACGTTATCTATTATATATATATATATATATATATATATATATATATATATATATATATAGATAGATAGATAGATAGATAGATAGATAGATAGATGTTGTGCCGCATGGATCAGTCTTCGGTATTTTACTAAACATGATATTTACTTGGATCCTATACTAACATGGTGCTAATTAAATTCAAGGATCAATCGTCCAACAGGTGGTACGATTATAGATATTACAATTTCTAGTTAACTTCAAATTGTTTTCATTGCACTGAAAAATAAATCGTTCTATATTTTATTTCTTTATAGAAATATTTTTTTTTTTTTTTTAATGTAATAATAATTAGACAAATAAGACAAATAAAAAAAATATATAAACATATACTTTAAATGTAGTCAAATATTATGATATGGCTTTTTAATTATAATTTTATTGTCAAATTATTTATATATTGTTATGTACGATGAGCACAACTATTTTTTCAGAAAAATATTCTTTTTCCAAAAAAGGATTTGATATAGCATTTCAACGATAACTGTCAGCTTTCAAGGTATGGCAGCGACCTGCTAATCTCTTACACCTCAAAAGAAATGCTTATACTCAAGGAAAAAGGTCTAATCGTTTAAAGAGATTATTTCTGTAAATGTAATTTTTCTCTTGTCAGTCAATTGTCAATGCCTGACAATCTCACCTATTCTGTCAATTTCTTTCAATATATTTATTTTACTCTAGAAAAGCATTTGCAGTAACTCTTCCTGATTTTTTTTTCTTCATTGTTAGTATTTTTATCGGATTCATTCTAAAAGCAAAATAACTGTGATTGTTATGGAAATTATTTATAACAAATACACACACACACATATATATATATATATCCCACCGGTAACCGAAACATTATGCTCTCTGGTAGATGATAGATGACATTTTCCTTTGATCCTCAAATTCGAGGACAGCTGTTGTTGTTTTTTTTTTTGTTTTTTTTTTCTTTTTTTTTAATTGTTTATTTTAAGATTAAAAAAATTGATGCAAGAAAATTATTTTTCATAATTATTGGGTTGTTCGATAAATAATGTCGTTTTTTTCATGCTTTTCAAAGTGAATTTATTTATATTAACATCAAACATTAATCAATCATATGTTGACCATTTTGTTGGATGACCTTTTGCCATCTTTCGGTAAGTTGAAAAATTCCACGTTCAAAGAAGCCTTGGTTTTTAGAAACGAAGGTTTTAAAAAACGACATTATTTATCGAACAACCCAATACTATATTTTTGGTTTTCATTAGAATAAAATCTATATCCGAATTTGAATAAACTCAAAAGCCTTTTACGCTGCTTTATCATAAATGTAAGCTCCTTAATGTAGTCTCCACAACATATAAACAGCTAATTTAATTTAAAAGTCCGTTCTGATTTTTTTTTTCAACACACCAAAAATGTTTAAATTAAAAATTTAAATACTGAATTTTAGACTATTAACAAATAGACGAATATTAATATGAACTTAAATAACTTACAGTAAAAGTTCCAAAGTTTTTGATAACATTTCCATCATTTCCCCATTTCTTTTGTATTTATTCTGATACTAGAGAGGAATTTTAATAAAAAAAGAAAGGAAAATAATGCGTTTTGCATGTATTATTAGCATTCTTTAACTGTTCGTACGAATTGCATTGTTTAACCTCTAATGTAATTACCTACTTGATCACAGAACGGATAGACTAAAGAACTGAATGACAGACAGAGAGAATTAATAAAGTCATAATCACTTTTAAATATTGTTGGAAAGTGCTTTAAGTGCTTTAATGAAAATTGAAAGTTCAGTTCCAGTATTTTCCAATTCTAACCCTTAGTATCTAAATATTTTAGTGTAACCCTGTAAACCATTATGCTAATTATACTATTTTCTATAGAAATGATATTGTTTGAGCATATAAATAAGAAAATCTAATTTGTTTGAGATATGTAAAAAATAATGACATTAAAATATGGTTTATAGAAACATCTCTCTAAGAACGGAATTGATTGAAATTCATGTGTTTTTCTACGCAAACCGGGGGGAGTATTTATCCCATTTTTAATACGAAACAACCTGCACTGAGCTTGAATAACACGTATCAATTTCAGTGAATTACATGAATATATTTGGAAGTAAAAGCGCGAACAGACACACAGACGGACAGACAGACAAAACGAAGTCAGAAACACTTTTCAACTTTATTGTACTGAAAAAAAAAAAAAAAAAAAAAAAAAAAAAAAAAACTGTTAAAAGTACAGTAAAAGTCCGGCAGCTGGGGTGCCAGTATTTCTCCGTCAAATATACAGTTTAAAACCGCCAATTTGTATCACTGACATATATTTTACACAGGAATCCTGTAAATCATACAGGTCTTTTGAAAAAAGTACACTTTTGTCCTGTATATTTGACGGAGAAATACTGGTACCCCAGATGCCAGATTTTGCCTGTACTTTTAACAGTTTTTTTTTTCCTTACAGTGTGGAAAATGTAAAAAATTAAGTAATAAGTTTTTATTACACGTTGTTTGGCTTAATCTTCTTTTATGAGTCGCCTTGTTATTTAAATACTCTAAAACTCTATCTCTAATTCCCTGCTCGTAGATGCAAATCGCATATATATATATATATATAAAATATGTTATGACTTTCAGATTCATGTACTGTACTAATTAAAACTTAAATGAACCGAAATATTTCGCCCCTGCAAACTTAAAATACCGTAATAATCCTATGTCAGCCGTCGGTTGTACTTCAATCCACTGTACGTCTACTTCATTAATGGTGGCTTGTACACGTAAAACCCATTGTAACTGCAATGTATTTCATGTTCCGTAAAATAACGGAAATCTGAGGTTTGCGGAAGCAAGTGTGTGATACCTTCGTCGGATCACCAAAATTGTTATTTACATATGTCTCCGGACTACCTCTAGCGATGTATAGCACAACGGCGACAATTGTCCATTGCTCAGCTTTAGTATAAAACTTTGTAGACCTTTTGAAATGGACTTTTATTAATCTAAAAGATTAATTTTCAAATGAAATGAAAAACATATTATTAAGTATGTAATTACCAGTGAAGAAATTAAAAAAAGTCGTAAACATATATTAATAATAAAGTTTTTTTTTTTTTGTTTTGTTTTGTTTTTTTGTAAAAATAACGCTACGCTGAAAAAAAAAAAAAAAAATCGAGCTCTTATACTTTTTTTGGTGATTCTTATGTAAAATCACCTCCTGGACCCGAATATAACCGCCATTTTGCTCAATCCCCTACCGTTTCTTTAGGGACGCTACCCACTCCCTCAATTTTTATAACTATTCGATAACTTTATTATAGGCAGTAATTTCATTTGGAGGGTATATAAAGATTATTTTAACATTCACAAATAACAACGGCAATAAAAAAAATGCATAATAAATAATCATAATAATAAATTAATAAAATATAATAAATGCAATTTCTATTTTCAGTGGAGAACACACACACACACAAAATAAATAAATAAATAAATAAAAATAAAAATCCCCTTTTTCACTTCTTCAGCCCTCAGAGTTAAAATAACAGCAGTTAAAATAATAATTTTTCCCCTTCCAAATCAAATTCATAGAATACAATTAACGTACAGTGATAAAAATAGAAGGCCGTCCGTAAAAAAAGTGGGTGATAGGGCAAAATGGTCATCATATTCGGATTCAGGAAGTCATTTTACATAAGAATTTTCATGACTGACATTGAGGCCGATATTCGAGCAGAACAGTGTGGTTAATGCAAATTCCATTAAATACCGCACTATTTACATTAACATAACTCCTATTTTTCAACATACATATTCTCCTGTAAATTGTAAAATAATTCTGTATTGCTCATTCAGTATCCTCATAAGCATCGAAACATACCAATAGTAATTCAGAAATTTCGCTAAACATTACTTTAAACAAAAAATATATAAATAGATTAATTTAAAAAAAGAATTGTTTTTAAGGATATTTATCACTATAGCACAAAATTTTAAAATTTCTACACAATTCAAAATGACAGAAATAAATACCTTTAGTATGCATCTTTATCATTTAATAAAAATTCATCTGTGTTCATATAAATATATATTAAATTGATGTACTTCCTAAAGAAAACTCAAAATTAATTCTCCCTGAAAAATATTATATATATATATATTACTTATTTATTTAATAGGCAGCGGAAAAAATCATTCACATAAATTTTTTAATTAATTTTGAATAAATAAATGGAATTAAAGAGAAGTTTTAATTAATTTTTTTCCCCAAAAATGTTCTTGTTTTCTAAACAAACATTTGTTTAATTTTTACAGTGTAATTTCAATTAGAATTTTAATAGATTCTCAGAATGTGATATTTTGTATCTTCTGAATTACATAGAAATGAAAATAATGCAATTATTTTTCATTTAATAATAACTGGAGTAGTTTTTAGAAAAATATTTATTGAAAAAAAAAAAAAAAAAAAAAAAAAAAAACATTTATATATTACATTTAAATTATTTAAATCATTTTTGGAAAAAATAATTTACAATGTAATTATCCTGATTTATTTTATATTAAAAAAACTATTTTATTTATTTTATTTATTTATTTATTGTAATCATAGATTCTAACTTATTTTATTATTTACTGTTTTTTTATTATTCGCAAATATCTTCTTAAAAGTGACATATATGTAGTCCAGAATAAATTTTCAGTGTGAGTTATTTCATTCATTCAAAAAAAAAAAAAAAAAAAAAAACTCTAACCGAATATTATATGAAAATAGAATACGAAAATATTGCACACGCATTTCTAGAGAGCTGCATGTTTCATTTTCTTTCTTTCTTTCTTTCTTTCTGTCTTTTTTTTTTTTTTTTTTTTTTTTTTTTTATTGTTTTCTTACAATTATTTTCGCACAGATTTTTTTTAATTACTATCATAAAATTAAAATCTGCAGAATATTTTGTATTTGAAAATAATAGTACCAAATGATTAATATACAGGAATGCTCAGATTCCTGTATTTGCAAGCAAATAATACGATAATTAGCTTCATTTCCAAATAAACAAAATGTATAAATAAATAAATAAATAAATAAATAAATAAAAAAATTCTTTTTTCAAACGTAAAATGAAATTCATTCATACTTTAGTATTGGTGGTCCGTTGAAACATCACAAAGAATAAAAATGATATAATTATACTAATTAATTATTGCAGAAGGATAAAACATTTTCAGACTATGAATAGTCCATATGGAATTTTATTTGAATGTTCACATGTTTTATTAATGTTTTCAAAAAGTATACAACATACTAATTTTTATTTGATGAATTCTGTAAATACTAGAGATACCAAAATAATAAATTTCTAACGAAGAAAAACACTAACATGTCCATAATAAATGTCTCGCCTGTGTATGATTTTCAGTTAGTAATGGATATTGAAAAAAAACTTTCATTAATGTAATTTTATAATTAACATGAAACATAAATTTATTCTTTCATAAAAGAATGTCTTTATTGATATACATTTCAAAATTTTGATTAATGAAAATATCGTAATTTTGCACGGATATAAATTACTCAAATAAAGATTATACGACTTAAATCTAAAGACTCATTTAATTATGTTTTAATTTAAGATAATTCATAACACTATAGATGTTGTCCAGATTCTAAAATACCACATTACAAGACAAAAGAATAAAAGTTTTTTGATTGAGGATAAAAATAAATGAATGAAACATTAATTAAATATATATATTTCGTAAGTTCATTCAAAATTTGCTTTAACCCTCACCGGTAAAGGGAAGTGTATATATATATATATATATATATATATATGTTAGTATGTCTCAAATCATACGGGGTATTTTTGACAGTTTAAATCATATATATATATATATATATATATATATAAAGAAGTCTTATTCTGAGAAAAGTGCTTGGGAAATGGTTTCAAGCACAGTGAGTTTTTGGTACTTTTTATTACTTACATACTGATTTTTGACAGTCCGGACATTATTTGTGTAAGAAAACAATTGTAATTATGATAAAAATTTTCCACTGTGAGATTTTCAGGTATTTATACTTTTTGAGGTGTCCTGACATCGTTTTTACTGTCATTAAAGTGACGTATGCATATGTATATGAATGTGTATATGTGTGCATATATTTCATGGAACTTGATATCGTCTAAAATATCTGTTTGAATGAGCTAAAAGTTAGTACGTATTTTACAGATCCCTGTTGCACGAACTGTTAAGATTTTCGCAGATCCAGCGCTTATATATTATTACTATTATTAATATTACTTTTACAGGAATAAAAAGAAAAAAATTTGATAATTTTGACTTAGAGGCTCAAAATGTTTAAAGTGCAATAACATATAAATATTTTAATTGAATTAACTAAACATTTATATTTATGCCATAGGTCCCCGTCACACAAACTGTGCAGATTTTTGTGAATCTAACCCTTATATGTCTTTTATAAGGGACGTACAAAGAAACTGGATACATTTCCTTCCTTCAAGAAACATACTATTAAGGGGAAAATACCCAAACACCCAATTATATGTATATATATTACATTTTTTTTAAACTTTAATTTAGATAAACAATCCTTATACATTTATATAAATCTGAAGGTTAACCATATTATTTTGAATAGAAAACATTATTTTAATATACTATTAGCAATAAATGTGCATTTCTTAAGATTTGTTTAAGGAAAATTCATTAAAATTTGATTTTTAGATATACCTCCAATAGAACGCAGTGCTTTGGAATAATTTTGTGTATACCTGTACATAAACCAGTGATGGTATTTGCTTCATTTTCAATGGGGAACATCTGATATTGAACAAGAATACCATATTTTAATTTCATTAAGATTTTTGTAACTTTATTAAACTATGGTTTATAGAAATACTTTTCACAGAACACAGTATTTTAAGTTAATTCTTAATTCAGTAACTTTAAATAATATATTATATATGGAATACTTGCTGTTTTGTACGTTCAGCACGTAATTTGGAATATATTAAGGTGTCCTGTACACAAGTCATTAGAGGTATTCATACCATTTTCAATAGGGAAAATCCAATTGTGGTCTTGAATAACATATATGAGTTTGAAGAGATCTTATAAATATTAACGGCATTTAGAGTGCAGACAGACTGAGAGACAGGCAAACCGATGTCATTAACACTTTTTAACCTTATTGGGAAGTGTTTAATACTCAGTAATCGTTTGCAGTTGAATTTCTTGAAAATCACTGGATATCATTACAAATGATACTAACACACACAGCAATTTCAATTTGCAGCGAAATTGCAGCAGTCTTGATTTGTAAGCCAACAAACTTGCAGCAAGTTCAGCCTGACAAGCTTGTAAGTTCATAACAAGATTGAAGCAGGATAACGCAAACTCCGAAGCCACCATGCGCCAAATTTCCAACAAACGTGTCGTGAGAGTTGCCCTCTTAGTGTATCAAATTTGATGCAAATTCGTTGCAAACTAGTAGAAAAGTTTAATAAAATAGCACCACAAAACTGGCGTTGTAAAAATTATTACTTACAAACTTTGAATAAACACCATAAAATTCAATAAACTCGCAACAATCGAAAAAAAAGCACACGACACAATCGGGTCGAAAAAAAACACACGACCCTTCATCAGGCGAATAAAGTAAGCACGAGTGCTGCAGTCAAAGCGGCAACAAGTTTGTAAGTAATAGTAGAAAAGTTAGCTTTGTCGTATCAAGAATACTGGAAATTCATTGCAATAGGCAAGCTTGTCATGTCACACCAACTGCTAATGCATTGCAAACTCAGATACTTATCACGTCACACTATCTGTAAATACACATAGAAACATGTAAATATAACTTCTGTTTCACATAAAACTTGTTAACACAAGACTTATTCGAATATTTTGGAAGCTCCCGCAGACAACGTCAGGCTTCTTCCTCTAGCAAACAAAAAAGGGCAAGAAAACGTCGTGAAACCGCTTCAGTATCAGTCATCAGACAGTTGATTTTCAAATACGTACATCCCAAGTAGCACCGGAACGTTCTTTGTACGTCTAATAACGGTTACAATAGTTCAAACACCGTGTTTCGTGTCAAAAGAACGTTCCATTAGACGTTCAAAAATTGTATTATTTAGAACGTTCAAAAAAAGTGTGCATTGTACCTTCCATAAAACGTACAATTTCAGTTCTATAGAAAACGTTGAAATGTAACACCGTCATAAAACGTTCTGTCTCAGTGAGATTATTACGAATAGGACAAAATGCCCAGATTCAGTTTTGATTTCGTAATATTCATTGAATGTTGGTGTTAGGATTAAAACAAACTAACTACACGAGGGTCCTAGGTCTGGATGGTGTGTCCTCCGTGGAAATCATTCTAAGAATGCCTAACACTTATTTATGCGAGTTTCAAAGAAAATCTCGGAAAACTCCGAAAAGCTTAGTCGACGAGCGTGACCAGGAATCGAAACCAACACTTCCCGTCTGTAAGGTTCGAGAGTAGAACCTCGCGGTCACTAATACTCATTGGGAAGTTACAGAAATGAGTTTTTTTTTCTTTCTTTAAGCATAATTTTAAACTTTTATTATATTTTATTTATGATTCTATTTAAGTTTGAATGTTACTGGTAAATTATAAATATTGATAATGTTTTTAAATCATTACTCTCTTTGATTGTTCTTATTTTATTTTTTTTATTTATTTTTTAATCCAAATTTTATTTAATAAATTTTAATAAAAGAAAATTATTTAATATATATTTCAAAAATTATTTTCTTAATAGATGAATATTTTACGTAGCCATTCTCTTTTAATTAAACTGTTTAAAAGAAATCTTCTACCCATCGCACTACCTTATTCTGTAACATTCTATATAACAGCGCCACTGAACCAGTTAACATGAACAAAAATTTAATAAACACTGTATCTCAAAATTAAAATGTTACATATTAAATTTGTTGCAGATTTCACTAACACATGCTGAGGTATAGCTATCTGGAAAAATTGCATAATAAAGAGTACTATATTGGCCGATATATACCCAAACTGAATTATCATAGTTTTTCATAATATATATTTCACATACTCATGTTAGTGAATTTTTAATAATAATAATAATAATCTGAGATATTGCTTTCCTTTAAACGGGATTGAGTTAAAGCACATTAGTGCCACCTCTCAACCAATATATGCTCAAATTAGATCACAATAGTTTAACATAATATCTATCTCACATATCAAGTTTGGTGCAGTTTTATTCAATAGAAACTGAGATACTGCCCTCCGTTACATGGAGGGGGGGGGGGCATTACATAATAGCTGAGCACCTATTAGGTCATATATTCCAAAAATTAATCAGGGCTAGTTTAAATAAATGTTCGACTAAATATCAAGTTAGGTTAAATTCTGTCCAATGATTCTTCAGATGCAATTTCCACAAAATTTTATTAAGATGCGCAAACAAGTTCTGAAAATTGTCGAATCCTATCGAGGACGTCTCAAGGAGTGTTAAAACCCCGAAAATTTCCATGCATCCATTGCGTTCTTTTTATGTATACAGAAAAAATAAAGTGTATGCCATTTCTGATCCTTTCACTGAATATTTTGTTCAATACTGAAATATACACTAAAACAAAATATGCTTTTCCGTTTAATTCGAGATTTTAAAATGGAAAAATAAAGTGATCTCACAAATTTTTCAAATACTTTATAAAAGTTTAAATAATTGTTTAACTCAGCTCCATTTTTCCAAAAAAAAAAAAAAAACTATATGTTTTGTACAGCTATAAATGCTTAATAAATTTCTGTTTCAAATGTTGAACTTTGAAACAGGATTATTCCGGATGTAAAAATGAAATATTTTTAACCTGTAATATTCTCTATGTTCTATTTATTAAAGTCTTATTTTAATATCAATTAAACAATCATTTTCATATATGCGTAAGTTCTTAAGACTAACTTTTGATACTTGTAAGCAGCGTTTTATCGCAGAAAAAACTGCTCCAGTTACAGAAAACCGCTTAGAAATTATGGATTCATTTTATTAATTTAGTCTTCTGAGATGGAAATTGTTAAAATGACTATTTTTGGTTATTATGTTTCTGAATGAAGTAACATAAAGAGTTTAAAAGATGAGAGTAAATTTTAAGTGAATGCCCTTGCAGACTGGTCATTGTGTATTTTAAAATGCTAGTTGCAAGGGTGTTTTCTTGAAAGAAAATTAAGAAAGTTTGAAGAAAGGTTTGTAAGGTTTATGAAGAAAATTAAGAAGGTTTGTAATTCTTTTTTTCTTTTTAAATTCTGAAGTATTTATTTAATGTTTATATGATCATATATAAAATCTAGGTTATGCAAATTGCATATTTTTAAAATAATATCCTAAGTTTCACCGACTTATAATTTTAAACATCTCTTTACTGTAATTTATTAAATAAAATATATGAACTTGTTTAACTCCATAATAAAACAAAGATTCAATTCAATTTTATTCCACATCTTTATAAAAAAAAACATATTCTGCTTTAAAAAAAAAAAAAAAAAAAAAACGATATTAATAAGTAAATAAATGATATACTAAGAAATAATATATTAATTATAAATAATATACTTACTATATTATTTATTAATAATAATAATATTTACATTTATTAATTATTTAATATGCCATGATAGCATAATTACATCAAATGAGTAAAAATTGCGTTGACTCAATTTAAATAAATTTAAACATTTAAAGAATACCAATTACATTGCCATGTGGAATAAATTTAAATACCTGCAAACATCATTTTTGTAAACTGCTGCTGTAAACTGAAAATATGTATACACACTTGCACTGAAATTTAAAAATATGAAGTATGTTAAATATTTTAGAAAAATATTTTGATTAAAAAATATTTATACATTTAAGTATTTGGAATTTTTTTAAATTTCTTCCTTCTAACTAATTTTTAATTTTTCCTTTTCAATTTCTTATTCTTATAAATTAACAATATATTCTAAACTCAATTATATATTATTTTAGCGGTGTATTGGTACATTCATTTTCGAAATTATTTTTTATGTTGGAATATTAAATCTTTCTATGAACTTCAGCATTCAAATATATTTATAAACTATCCATGGACTTACAAAGTAGTACCCAGAAATGTTTAGAATATACAGGGTGCAAAGTCGAGAACAGGCCTTTATTTGCCCAACAGTTGGTCTCAGATGTCCTCCAATAAGAAAATGTATTTACAAAAAAAAAAAAAAAAAAAAAAAAAAAAAAGTAAGCAAAAAGTATGTGCTCATATTTTTTAAAACATTTTGTAACTGAAACTATATATTTGCGACCAATAGTTGCGGAGATAAAGGTATTCTCGTGACTATGCTTTGCACCCTGTATTTAAAAAAAGAAGAAAAAAAAATTAGTATAAATAAATTTTTAATCTTAGTTAAAGCCAAGCAGCAGATATAAGATCACTGAAACCACATAGAACAATGAGAAGGAAATTACAAGAAATTTAAATAACCTGGGGAGACTGATTGTGATTTATTGAAGCATTTATTTTTTATTTATTGGTTTTTATTTTATTTAACTTCAGTCTAATCATAAATTTATTCCTATATTGTAAGTTGCAATTTTAATAATTTTGCCGGTGCGTAAAAACCACATGAAACTCAAATCAAAAGATACAAACAAGCAACGAGGAAATAAAAAATTAAGACATCATTTTGAACATTTTTTTTAAAGGAAAAGCTTAGAACGGTAGAAAAAAAAATCGTCAGGGGTGACCTTTTTTGTCGTTTAGCACCAATGTACGATTTCTTCCGTTAGCAGCTATAATAGCAAATTGCTAGCGGGCACCCTATCGTATAAGAAATTAATTGAAGGAAGTTAAAAATGAAGAATAAATTGGAATAAATTATTTAGTTCAAGAAATCAGAGAATCAAACAGAAAACAACCATGAAAAACAAACATTAATCATAGGATGACGCATTCGGAATCACAAGGATTAAAACAAGCAAAATAATTTAAGAGTTTAGTTGTACATAGCAGATGAAGAATAATGATACAACACATCAACGGGGACATAAATTACTTTTTTTTTTTTAATTCAAATAATGTTTGAGAAAATTTAACATACTTACTATTCCTTTAATTTCAACGTATATGTATGAAAAATCCCATATTTTATGACAGTAATTCCCAAAAAGTGTCATAACATATCTACATCCCTTAAAAAATTTCTTTTTTCCCCTAATCTGAAGATAATGACGTTATAGTATTGATTACGAAACTTTGAATAAACACCATAAAATGCAAGAACTCGCGACTGCAACAAACAAAGCACGGCTCCTATAAACAAAGCGGCAACGCATTCAACACACTCAACGTGCTTGTTTGCAATTCTCGCGCCTACATTGTTCGCCTGATGAAGGGTTGTGTCTTCTTTTGACGCGAAACAGTTGGTGCGAGTTCTTGCAATTCATTGTGTTTATTCAAAGTTTTTTAATTAATACTATAACTTCATTATCTTCAGATTAGGGGTAAAAAGAAATTTTTTAAAAATGCAAAGATTTAAGAAATTTTTTAAGGGATAAAAAGACGTTATGACACTTTTTGCGGAAACTGTCATAGAATATAGAATTTTTCATGCATATACGTTAAAATTAAAGAAATGGCAAGTATGTTAAAATTTCTCAAACATTATTTTAATTGAAAAAATAAATAATTCTTACCCCTGTTCATGTGTTGTATCATTATTCGTCATCAGCTATGTACATTTTACTTCTAAACGCCCGTACTGAGGTGATTTTTTTTAAAATGACGTCACATTTTTTTTTTTTGACTACACTATTTTAGAACGTTAACAGTACGTTTTCTAGAACGTTCTGAAAATGTGTATAACGTTTTGAAAACGTTCTAAAAACGTTTAGAACGTTCTGAGACCGTATACGTAGAACGTTCTCAGAACGTTTCTATAACACCGATGGTGATTGCTACACGTTCATTGAACGTTCTCTGAACCGTACTATTGTACGTCTTCAAGATAGCCAAATAGACGTCTATAACACGTTGAAAGTGAACGTTCTTAGAACGTGTTTGCAGAACAATTTTTGAACGTTCAGAGAACGTTTCTGTGCTGCTTGGAATAGCAATTTTAGTTTGCAGCGAAAACGGTGTGAAAGGGGAAAAAACAAATATTAATTAAAACGAAAATACTCGTAGATTTATGTTCTGTCTACTTTGCGGCAATTTCACGGCAAATTTGTCGCATCAAATTTGTCATGGCAAGATAATATCAAGAGAAATCAAACTAGCTGCAAATGTGATTGTTATCTGGAAAATTTTTCTATTAAAAAAGCAGCAGTCAGTTATAAGATTACTGAATACCCTGAGAATGTTTTGAAGGTTAATAATATCAAAAGTCGACGTTTACATAATCTCTTTCCTTTTTCTTAATTATGCACTCTTAATTATGCATTCATCTTGAAAATTACATTTAATAAACCATTATATTAAATTTGAACTAATATCCCTAAAGTTATTTCTTTTCTGATATTTCTAGATACAACAAGAAAAAAAAAATCTGTTGCAACATTCTCTGTTGTATTATAATATACTAAATATAAAAATAAAAATAACTTTTTGTATTTCTACAGATATTAAAGTAGGTTTTTAATTTGTTTATCCTTAAATATTTCAGATAAATAATTGTAAAATATATGCGTATTTTAAAATAAAGTTCTGTTTTCGTAAACTGAGTTTGACCAGGCAAACGTTTTTATATTAAGGAGTGTTTTCTCAAATGTCTGATCATAGCCTCCTTAACTAGATGCCTGTCGCGTGACTCGAAAACTTGGCAACAGTTGAAGCGGTAGACAGCGTCACCTGGTACAGATTGCGGACTTTTTTATTCAAGTGACACCAATAATTTTAAGAAGTGATATATGATATATAAAATCGACTTTTCTTCGACTCTATTCGCCTTTTGTGCATATCATATCGCAATTTAAAAAAAATTTGGTGGCTGTTGAATAAAAAAGTTGCGCAATCTGTTCCAGGTGGTGCTGTCTACCGCTTCAACTACTGCCACGTTTTCGAGCAACGCGATAGGCATCTAGTTTAGGAAGCTATGGTCTGATAAACAATAAATTTAAAATAACATCACAAAAATTGCTTAAAGCAAATAAAATATCATAAATATCATTCCAGCATGAAAATTGTCCTGAATTCTTAGTCAGTCTAAGAGCAGGATTCAAGAAGGATTTATTTAACAAAATTGTATTGGGTGAGTGCAAAAGTTCGTGCGGAGGTGCAATAGATGGCGTTAGAAGCGGCGTAAAGTGTTGTCATTAATACTGCCATCTACGTAAGACAGATCGTTGGAAAGGTGACGCGTGCAGCTTTCATTTCAAACAAAATAATTTGTGTGGATACAAACTGCTTCGAGAAAGATTACTTTCAAAACGAGTGTCGATAAGGTGCCTTTACGGCATGTTATGCTTTACGAGTTTCGGAAGGGAATAAACGTTGCAGCAGCCGTAAAAAACATTCAAGATGTATATCAAGATCAAGCACCAGCTAAAAGAACTGTGGAAAAATGGTATACGAAATTTCGCCGCGGAGAGTTTAACCTTGAAGACGAGCCACGCTCAAGTCGACCTTCAGACATTGATGACGATGTTGTGCGTACTTTAGTTCAGAATACTCCGCGAATTTCAGCAGAGGAAGTTGCTACAGCACTTAACGGTGACCGATCAACCGCTTTTCGGCGTTTAAAAAACATGGGATTCGATTTGAAGCTCGATATATGGGTGCCCCATTTGCTGACCGAGAGGAACAAAATCGAACGAATTTCTGCTGCCGTTTCTTTACTCGGGCCGCTCAAAAACGAGCCGTTTTTGGATCGATTAGTGACGGGCGATGAGAAATAGGTCCTGTACAACAATGTTCAGGGCAAACGCATATGGAAACAGGCAGGTGCGCATGGTGACGCAATGGCAAAGGACAGTTTGACCCGATGAAGGTGATGCTCTGTGTTCGGTGGGATTGCAAGGGCATAATTTATTTTGAGTTTCTCCCCGCTGGCCAAACGATTGATTCGGACAAGTACTGTCGCCAATTAACCAATCTGAATCGAGAAATCAATCAGAAACGTCAGATTTTGTCAAATCGCAAGGGCGTAGTCTTTCATCCCGACTACGCCAGACCACACGTTTGGAGACAGACACTGCACAAACTGAAGAGCCTGAAATGGGATATCCTAACTCATCCACCGTATTCTTCTGATATCGCACCATCTCATTATCACTTGTTCCGGTCATTGCAAAATCATTTAAATGGAAAAAAACTTGACTCTTTGGATGCCTTAAGAAACGTCGTGTCTTCGTTCTTCGAATCTAAACCGCGCAGTTTTTATGATCAGGGCATCCGTATGCTGCCAGAACGTTGGAAACAGATTATAGAAAACGATGGAGAATATATCATTGATTGAATAAAGAACTTTGTTTGCCTAATCACTGTGTAACTTTTACTCACAAACTCCGCATGAACTTTTGCACTCACCCAATATTAAGCGTACTTTTTTTATATAGCAATTTTTGCTAGTGTTCGGACACTTTTGTTACCGACTGTATATATATATATTCAGTCTTATCAAGGACTAATGATCATAATATATCCTTAAGCAAATCCGAACAAATATTTTATCTAAATTATTTTGAAAATTTTTAAAGCTATATATATATATATATAGTATATTTATTTATTAATTCTAATTCAAAGCAAATCTGTTTTAAAAGTAAGAGTATTTGTTACGAGAATATATTTATATTTGATATCTAGAGGCAAATTCAAAATTTTATATTTAATTATATCTTTAAGATACATAGTATCCCTAACCCAGTACCTTACGCTACTGGGATATCGATTATAAAACTTTTAAAACATCTTTTCAAAAATTCAATACAGTTTGAAAAAAATGATTCGAATTTTTGAAAAGAATTTAAAATATAAATAATGCACAAGGATAAAAATGTATGTAAAGGTAATTATGATGGATGTATTGAAATTGAAATTAAAATTTCATCAATATAACTGTGAACCTTTCTACGTAATAAAAATAAATGTGCCCACACGGTAAATACAAACAAAAAATAATAATAATTTGGAAAGATAATTTTTAGGAAAACTTTGTTAATTCTAGAAATATTTATCTTTTTTTTTTTTTTTTTTTTTTTTTTTTTTTAACGTGAAATAATTAAATCTTTAGAAAAACCAATAGGTAACCGATACACATACACACACACACAATATATATATATACATATTTCGTATTTTAAAAAATAACTGAAATATGAAATCTTAAGTTATGTAAATGTTATTAATTTTTATAAATCCTTCAACTGTCATTCATGTTTCCTGAAACTTTCCCGTTATAGAAGGTTTATTACTTTAAGGGTTCATAAAGATAAGTTTTGTTTTGAAAATCCTTTGGCAAGCACAGAGTACTGTTTACATTTCAAAATGTTTCTTTTTCCATTAAATGGTTGCTGGAGATAACAAAAAAGAAAAATCATGTCTTAATGTAATGTTATGTTGAATTTGTTGAATTTTAGGAAACGATTTTAGGAAAACTCCCTAAAATGTTTATTTGTAGTATTAAGAATAGAGTCACATGCCAATAAATAGACATTTTGTCGGGAGGAGGGGGGACAGAGGGGGCAAGAAAATGATGGGGGATTCGAAAAACCTAACTTTTCTGTTTGCTCACACAGAAATTGTTTTTGGAAGAACAAAAATGTGAAATCTAGTCGAACTATTCATAAATGCTTCGACTAAATCAAGAAAGTTTCGATTTTTTTTTTTTTCAATTTTTAGAATGTTTTATGGTTAATGAAATGATTTTAACCATAACATGGAATTTAAATGATGCAGGTCTTGAACAGGTTAAGGGAAATGACCAATTTTAACACTAAAGCAAGGTAGAAATGCAGAAAAAAATATTTTATTACCTGATAAAGCCTCTTCGAATGAAATTATACAAAAATAACTACTATTATTTACGAATTCGTGACATTATATTTTTAAATGCAGGAAAATGCATGAAAAATTGCATTTTTAAAAATAGTGGAAATATGTATAGTTAAAGTTCCAAAAATATTATTACTATTATCAACGATATAAATATTAGTAGTTCATTTAAATAACTTTTTAAAAATGTAATTTAGTAAATTGTAAATTTACCAGAGTTTGGTTGTAACAATGAATAATCTGCAATATTTAGAATATTATTAACTATTCTGCAGCATTTTGTCCACAATTTTTATTTTAAAACAACAAAAATATTTATTTAATTCCATTCATTCATTTCAATAAGTGATAACGCAATTTTTATATTAATATTTCTTGTATACACAAAATACACTACACAGTAAATTTAAAGATAATTAAATAATTCTACATGATTAACGTTATTTAACGCTCTTAAGTAAAATGCATAATTTAGTCTTTACCAGTGGAGCAATAACTAATTACCAATGACTAAGTAATCGATGGTGTCAACTTCATATTATGGTTGTTTTGTTTATTGTTTTAGCTTAAAATTAACTTTGCCAGTCAAATATATTAATTTAATTTGTAGTTTTTTAAATATTTCTACGTAATGTTAATGATTTGATCTTAGCTTAGAAATAATCTAGTTATACATTATCTAGCAAGGAATACCTTGCAAAATATTAACTTATCAAATGTAACGGGTGTTTCATAGGCCTGTAGACACTTCAAAAATCCCGACAATTTAAATATACTGCTCGACACTGAAAATGCAACACCAAGAACGAATGAAAATAACGGAATGAAATTTGTTGGACACATACATTATTGTAGGAAGAACAATTGATTAAAATTTCAGGAAATTTTGAGTAATATGTACTGAGACAACAGTACGTAAAGCAGCGACCTATGTGAGCAATAACAGCACATATCTGCCTAGGCATTGAATCGAACAGCAACTAGATGGCATATATGGGTAGAGCACTTCTGGATGTTTTAACACGATGCCACAATCCATCGATCGAAGTTGCTGGTGAGTGGTGGGGGGGGCAGTCGCTTTTCAACGATAAAACAGTCATTTTCATTGGTGCGAGATCAGGAGAACGCGCTTGGCAGAGCAATAGTCAAACACATTCGGTATCAATGAAGGTGCAGACAATATGGACAACTTGCGGTCGTGCATTGTTCTGCTTAAATGTTGCGCTTTGGAGGCCTTGAACATAGGGCAGAGCTATGGGCCTTAACTCGTCAGAAATGTAATGGCTGGTATTCAGAGTGGCGGGAATGAAAACAAGAGGTGACCGGGACGTGTATCCAATGGTACAACATACCATCCATCCAGGTGGTGACTTCGGCTACCAAAATTTAGATTACCCTCAAAACTGCATCACTGATATGGGCGCCATTAATGTGTGATCAACGATGAACCTGAACGCGGGAATGGCGTGAAGTCACTATATAGACAAATCACAATCCTGTTTACAGCATCAAGATGCCTTATTCGTTTTTAACGGCATCATGAATAATGCACATTGTCAGCTGGGATTCGACATCATCATACTGTCCATCATTTGCAATGATGTTATGGATTCCAATTGGATACACGCCTTGATTACTTCATGTTCTTATTCATGGCACTCTGAACAGCGACCATTAACTTTCTAATGAATTAAGGCCCGGCCCTCTGCCCTGTATTCGGGGCCTCCGTAGCGCAAAATTTAAGCAAGATAATGCACGACCGCAAGTTGATGTATTGTCCGTACCTTCTTTGACACAGAATGTGTTCGACTGTTGCTTTGGCCAGCGCGTTCTCCTGATCTCGCACCATTGAAAATGACTGTTTAATCATTGAAAAGCGACAGGCCCCCCACCACTCACCAGTAACTTCGATCGATGAATTGTGGCATCGTGTTGAAGCTTCATGAAGTGCTCTACACGTACATGTCATCCGATCGCTGTTAGATTCAATGCCTAGGCAAATATGTGTTGTTATTGCTCACAGAGGTCGTTGATTTATGTACTGTTTTCTCAGTACATATTACGCCAAATTTACTGAAATTTTAATCAATTGTTCTTCCTACTATAAAGTATGTGTCCAACAAATTTCATTCCGTTATTCATTCCTTCTTGGTGTTGCATTTTCAATGTCGAGCAGTGTAAATTGGTAAAATTAAATGTGGTTTAATTGCTTGGTTTTACGATTAACACAGAGTGTTTATTATTTTCTTTTGTACTTGCGCATACACGAAGTTCTAATTGCGATACTTACTTGGTGGATAAAACATATTATTGGTGAGGTTGTTTTTCCTCACATAAGAACCACCAACTGAAGCTTCAGTTAGCGGTGTTGTAACTCGCTTCCAAACTGTAATTTGTGGTGAGGGAGGACACATAGAATAGGATTTACATGGCTGTAAACATTCACATTAAAATAAATATAGTTTTTTACGGAAATGTGTGATTTGTTAATGCACAACGCCCTCTATCGACAAGTATTTTAACTAACGTTTTCTTAAAAAAAAAAAAAAATAAATAAAGCCTTTACTAGAATTATTTTTTAAAAAATCGCGTTCAATTCTAAGAATTTCTTCTATTTTTATGAATTTTTAAAATGTCTACAGATTTATCTACTAATTTAGCAATAGGATATATATATAATAAATATGAACATAAATAGACTCAGTATTTTGCTCAATATAAACCTTACGTAGAATTTAATATCTATGTATTCTGCCATGCTCCTAGTCTTTAAATCTATATGGACATACTATTTAATTTAAAACAATATTGACTAAATTAGTATTGTTACATTTAAAATTTCAATGCAATTATTCTACCAATTCCTAAATCAAATCAACCTAAAATTTGTCTAGTGCTACAATTACTCACGAAACATTTTTGATAAATTAATTTTTCAGATACGGTAAATATATCATATTTTGATGGATAATAATAAATTGCAGATAAATTGTTTCCTTTAAATCTAAGTTACAAAGTTTGATATCTAATAATACATTAATCTTCTCTTCGTTCCCTGGAGCACAGCCTAAAATTTTAAAATCAGATAAGAATGACTTTGTCCCGATAACGAAATCAAAAAGGAACGCATCATGTTTTCGTTCGATAATCTCATATTTCTTGAGTCACATGAGACTGGTCACATTTTCTTCAATGATCAAAGGATTTTATAATTTTAAAGGTTATCGATTCCAAGACGTTGAAAGAGAGACGTCATCGTGATATTTTGAATTTTAAGAGAAATAATTCCTTTCAAATCTATAAATATAATGTTTTGTGTATTTAAAGTTTTATGTGTAAAATATAGTGTTTTGCTATTTTCTGAGTTTACATTTAAAATTCATAAAGGAAGCACCATTATTATATAATAATGTGCAGATAATCAGTAAATTTTGTGCGAATTTTATTTAAACTAAAGATTGGTTTGAGAATAATGATTATAATTGAAATTAGTGGTACTAAATAACATTGCACAAATAACATTGCACAAAAATTGGATTCCGCTGCTGTGCAGCAAACATGTCAATCATAAAAAGGAATTAAAAAATCAAGCAATATATATATATATATATATATATATATATATATATTAACAATATTATTTTAATTAAAAAATATATTTACATATATTTTTTGTTATATATATTTAAAATTATTAATTATTATATATATTTAAAATTTATTAATTATATACATTTTTCATTTACTGACATCCCAAAAAGTCTTCATACATACCTATGCCTTTTAACAATTTTCAAAAAGTTGAAAAAAGTATATGACTTCGGTTTAACTTTCCACGCCCTAACGCCCTTGAATATTTCTAGTATAGCATTAATTTGGCCCATATCATTTAGAATAAATATAATTAATTCTGATTTAATAATAAGATTTATTTCTGCTGTTACACTATGCTTAAACTGGATTTAATCATTTGTGTACATGGGGTCTTACAAAAAATTGTGGGTACATTATGGCCTATGAAAAGTATTTGTATAACTTAATTTTGACCACATCACAACGAGGTAATTGTAAATTATTTGTATGAACACAACCATGTTTTCCATAAACTGCAGAAAAATTGAAAGTAATGGTTTCACATTGTGAGACATAAGTGGAAATACATGCTAAGTTATATAAAGGAATTTTGACTATTACAAAGTTGAAAGTATTTATGACTTCAGTTAATGCCTCAGTGCCTGTCCGTCTGTATTTCAGCGTTATTTTTTTTTTTTTTTCGTTTTGGGCGTTTTAATTTACATAAACAAATTTAGAATATATAGAGTATAACAATGAAGTATTTCAGTTTCATTCCACAATGTAACATACTGATAGTCGCCGCCGTAAAAAAAAAAAAAAAAAAGAAGAAAAAAGAAAAGAAAGAAAAGAAAAAGTAAAAGTAAAAGTAAAAAATGGAATTTTGTGCTGCAAAATAGTTTTAAGGTTTCTTGCATCGATTCTTCATTATTGAAAAAGAAATTGAATGAACAGATTTATTAAAAGAGGAAATAATATAATCAGCACCGCATTCAAATTTATAAACGTGACTTATTTGTTAAAAATTTAATTATGGGTCATTTCATTTTTACTCCAATTTGCGTAAATTGCTAATTTAAGAAAATGTATTTTTTTAAATTATATTTATAATGACAAATTTTAAGAGCTAATAATTTTAATTTTAGCGGTCCCTAGTTATGTATCCCTCATTCAAGGATTTTTTTTTTTTTTTTTTTTTTTTTGAGAAAAAGATTCTGTTGATTTAGCAATAATAATATATATAAATAACAAAAAAACTCAGTAAAAACTATTTACAAAAATCCTCTATCACAGAAAGCCTAAAGTATCAAAATAAATAAATAAAAATTGGGGAGAAGACTAGGTAAAATCAGTTTCAGAAAATTGAACTGAGAAACAAAAAGACAGAAATAGAAGAAAAGTTTAAAATATATATATAAGATAAAAATGCATGAAACATTGTCAAATAATGAGCAAATTTAAATTTTACAACATTATTATAGTGCAGTAATTTTTAACACTAAGTATTAGAGCTATTATTTTTTATTAAGGGTATTTTCTAGTATCTTGCGGAGAAAATTTGAAATTTCTGACGGAACGTTACGTCTGTCTTACAAAAAGCATGAAAATTAACAATTTCCAAAATTTGAAAAGTTTCTATTCTTAATATACCAGTAAATTCCATTAAAAGAAAAAAAAAATCATTTCTGAATTTAATTTTCTGACATTCGTAGAAAAATAATAATATATATATATATATATATATATATATATATATATATATAGTGTTGTTTTATGTACATATATTTTAACAGGGATTACAACTATAGTGATTCGTTGAAAGGAAACGTTTAAAATTGTTATATGCAACTTCATTCTTATAAACTAAGTTAAGCATTCTTATTCATGTCTTTTGAAGCCGAATTGAAAATTAAAAAAAGTTCAGTTAACCGCACTTATACCTATTTTAGAGCATTTAGAATAATTTATATATTTAGAAATAAAATCACATTTTCCACGGTGTTATCAGGTTATAATTTCGCGTTATTACAAAAAAAAAAAAAAAAAAAAAAAAATGCATGTAGTATGTTGTGGCCACCACAAGCGACTTTCTTCTATATTTTTTTATACACATATTCAATCAGAAACAAAAAATAAATAAATAAATAAAATACATTTTTTTTTTTTTTTTGTGTGAAAAGTATATATTCAATCAGTAACAATATTTAAAAAATAAAATAAAATAAAATAAATAAATAAAATAATATAAAATACGATTTTTTTTTCTGTTAAAAGTAAAAAAATATCGATAACTTTGTTTTAAATTATCACAGATTTATAGTTCAACCATTCGTTTTAAAGGTATTGACGAGACCTTTCGAAAGTTTACTGCCCCCCCCCCCCGTGTAGGAAGCGTTGCCTCCACATGCACAGAAATTTTTTCCTAGTTAACTATTACTATTATCAATAACTCATATTAAATTTACAATAACAAGTTTAAAATAACTCTCATTTACACGAAATTTTGTCCTGTACTGCCATGTTAAAATTTAGAAAAAATGCGATCACAGCGCCACCTGTTGAGCTATTGATCCCCAAATGTAATCAGCACCAGTTTATGTCGGGGACCAACAAAATTAAAAAAAAAAAAAAAAAAAACATATATATATATATATATATGACTTTTTTTTCTGTTTTTTTTCGTTAAAAGCAAAAAAAAAAAAAAAAAAAAAAAGATTACTTTGTTTTATATTATCACAGACTTATGGTTCAACCGGGGGGGGGGGAAACCGATTCCCCCACATGCATACATTTTTTTCCCTAGTTAACAACTACTGTCAACGAGACCTTTCGAAAGATATCCATTGTGAAAATTTACTCCACCCAGGGGGGTGGGGAACCGATGCCCCCACATGCACAATTTTTTTTCCTAGTTAACTACTACTATCAACGAGACCTTTCGAAAGATATCCATTGTGAAAATTTACTCCACCCAGGGGGGTGGGGAACCGATGCCCCCACATGCACAATTTTTTTTCCTAGTTAACTACTACTATCAACGAGACCTTTCGAAAGATATCCATTGTGAAAATTTACTCCACCCAGGGGGTGAGGAACCGATGCCCCCACATGCACAATTTTTTTTCCTAGTTAACTACTACTATCAACGAGACCTCTCGAAAGATATCCATTGTGAAAATTTACTCCCCCCAGGGGGGGGGGGGGAACCGATGCCTCCACATGCACAATTTTTTTTCCTAGTTAACTTCTACTATTATCAATAATTCATATTAATTTTACAATCACAAATTTAAAATAACTCTTATTATTCACATTTATACGAAATTTTGTCCTATACTGCCAAGTTAAAAATTTAGAAAAGATGCGATCACAGCGCCACCTGCTGGGTGATTGATCCCCAAATATAATCAGCACAATGCCCCGCCAGGGTCAAACTATATACCAAGTTTGGTTAAATTTCATTCATTGGTTCGTGAGATACGGTGAAAACAAGAAACCACAGACACACAGACAGACAGAGAGACAGACAGACAGACTGACAGACAGACATTTTTTAAAATCTATCAATTCGTGTTCAGGGCATCCCAAAACGTGTAGATCCGTCAAAAAACGGAGGTCGAAAATTTTCGCGAATCCAAAACTTTCTCTATATTACATGTAGAAGAAAGTAAAAGTATATATATAACGGGTGTACCAGAATAAAATAGACTGATATACATTGATGTATATGTAAATTTATTTAAGTGAAACCCAACTTGGTTTTACACATAAACAATATAGATAGAATAAAAAACAAAATGCAACAGGTTAATTTATGTAAATAATCCCTGGTGCTGTTTGACATTCGATGTAAGCGTCTTATCCAACTTAGACAACTCTCCATTATTACGTCCATTCTTATTCTCTTTACTGCTCATTTTAGTTCTGAAATCAGTATTTTTTAACATTTTATTTTATCCCAGTTCATCTGCTGTACAAATTCATCTTAAATCGAGCAGTCCAGCGGATTTAAATCCTTTTTTCATCAGAAAAAAGGATTCTCTTAGTCTAACCTTTTCTGAAATTGTGTCGCACCCAATTAGGGAAATTGATTCTTTTCTACTTTTGGGTTTCTATGAGTTTAGGTTGTATTCGCCTTTTCTAATGTCTTAATCCAATGCCATTTTTAAGTATCCGCTGATGGTTTTGGTACTTTCAGTTCCCTAGCAAGTTTCATTATGGATATGCTCTTCTTTCGTGTCAAGCGACTCTTTACTTTTTGAATCTCATTTTTGATGCGAACAATGCGTGGACAGTCTGTAGGTTGAGATGTTTTAATACTGTCACTCTTTTTAATCATATTACACCACTTAAAAACAGCGGCACAACTTAAAACGCCTTTCAAAATACGAAATATTCTGCTCCACTTTTGAACTTGGAAAGTACCAATTTTTGTACTTCTTTGCTCTTCATACTATCCTGTAGTTGCAATGTAATTTGCACAGATTTTACCAATGTAATTGGGAATCTATAAAAAAACGTATATGTCTATATATAATATAAAATTTCCATGCATACATACAAATAGTAATAGTCTAATTTATTCTGGTACACCCGTTATGTGTATATATTATTATTATTATTATTATTATAAGATTAAAATTAGTTAATTTTGTTGATATCATTACGAAATTTTTAATTACCTCAGGCACCTGATATCACATGTTTCCTAATTCCATATCTAAAACTAATCTCTGTTGTTGCTCATATTACCGTGTAAACACTATTTAAAAATTTAAGCTGTGTGGTACATTTGATGGTGCTGTTTATCATTCTGTACAGAGAACAATATTGTGCAGCTACATAAAATGAAAGAAAAAAAAAAATAATGAAAAACTGGCTGTGATAGAAGTTACGATATAAATAGCGACCCACTTGACTTATCTATCTACCTATATATAAAATCATTTATCCCGAGTGAGTGAGTGATTCTACATCGCCCAGCCCTAAACCCGACATATATAAACAGCAAACTTGCTAAAAATATTTCTTCTGTGACTTAGACTCTTCCTAGAAAGCGTTTATTATTATTATTTTTTAATTAATTTACCACTCTTCCCCCTGTCCCTATGGTGGGGAGGCAAAACGGGATTTCACAAAAACATTTTTTCTAAGGAAAAAACACATATTTGTAAAATTTTTGCTTTAAAATATAGCTAACACAAATACAGAAAAACAAATTCTAGAATTTTAGAAATTCAGTACCCAAAGGAAAACGAGGAGACAAAACGTGATTTCACGCAATCCTTTATGTCTCAATAAATCTATATAAATAAAGAGAAGTGTCTGTGTGTGTGTCTGTACCTGCGCTCTGGTGCTCACTCTACTGATTGCAGAGCTTTCAAATTTCGCATATAGGTACCTGGGACCCTGCAGGTGTGCACCTCATCGAGATTTTTTCGAATTTCGAATTTGAATTTTTTAAATTAATGTTTTTTCGATTTTAAATATTGACTTCAATGTTTCATTTTTCATGAATTTATTCTTCGATTGTTATGGTCTGCGTATCTTAGCAACGGCTATTATGCAATTAATTTTTTATTTAATACATTCATTTAAAGGCGATTTTCTTTTTTTTTTTTCTTTCTTTATTATTATTATTATTATTATTATTATATTTATTGAAAATCAAATGGCAATGCAATAGAAATAAATTGTTACGTTTATGTATAAATTTTATACTATAGCAACTTTTTATTTTTCATTTTTTTTTAATTCCTGTAAAAGAAAAATCTTTTTTTTTTTTTTTTTTTTTTTTAATTATTATTATTATTTATAATATTTTTGGGTAAAAAAAATGGTAGTTTATAGTACAAAGGATAAACTGATTAAAATTCGTTTTTCATGTATTTAATTCCTTTTAAAAGAAAATCTACATTTTTATTTTATTTTATTGCACTAATCGGAATCAAATCGTAATAGAGTGTAAATAACGGGGGCTATAAAACACATGGTTCAAAAACTAAAATATATAATAGATGCTGAGATACAGTCATCTTTAAAATCGTAGTTCTTAAATAACAGAAAATCCACAAGTCGTCGATAAATACCCAGATTGAAGTGCCCCGGAAAGACCTTTCTATAGACAGTGGGAAACTGGACCGGATGCAGTACGGCTAGAAAAAAGATCTGCCTTAGGCAACGGGTACCCGAAGAAGCGAGATCTATAGCGATTTCAGTGTTTATTTTATTTATTATTATTTTTTTAAAGTTTTTATTTGTAATGTGATGTAAAAAATAAATACTGATCCAATTATTTTGAAAATTCATTTAAATATAGTGACCAGCGAAGCGGGCGTAGCTTGCTAGTAAATAAACAAAAAAGAAAAATAACACAGATATGCGTATGGTGTTTACTTTAAAATATAATAAACACAAATACCAAAAAAGCAAATTTAAAATTTGTGTATTCGGCCCCCAAGGAAAAAAATTGGAAACGTGTTTTTACATGGGCCAAAAAGGGATATCGCGTAATTCTTTATATATCAAAGAAAAAAAATTATAACCTTGTAATTTTTGCTTTCAAATACAACAAACACAAATTCAATTAATTAACACCGTAATACAAATGTACCTCCATAAATAATCATTATTATTTCGTAAATTTTTCATATTTCAAAATTAATTATAGAAATCTTTCGAGAGCGTAAAATTAAAATATTTAAATTATATAAGACTTTATTAAAAAAAAAAAAAAAAAAAAAAAAAAAAATGAAAACTTAAAGAAAAAGGTTTGTTTCAAAGGTTTTTGATTAATCACGATAGTTTTCATAAAAAGATATTACTTTTACTTTTCTAACATTAAAATTATCATTTTTAAGCTGTTTATTTATTAGGCAAAGGAACAGAATGATTAACTTTATTTTGAAATTTATAGTTGTAGAAAAAACGAACTTCAATGTTTCAGAGATTGAATGAGTAAAATGCTCTAGAAAAATGAAAATCTAAACGTAAATACATAAAATTATTTTTAAATTCTCACACGTTATTAATTATTTTCTTTTGCTAAATTTGAGTTCATTAAAAATTTTCATACTCATTTGTTCAACAAACAATTAAAAATTAATTTCTTTAAACGCAATATACTTTTTTTTTTCCACAACTATAGAAGACATTTTCTTTTAACGTAGAGAAAATAATAAATTATAAAGGAAGCTTAAACATAAATAATTAATTTTTAGGATCAAACAAGTTAAATGCAATTTTTTTTTTTCCTTTTGTTCAAAATTCTTCAGATTTTTAAGCTTCAATGAAACGGTGAAAATTTCATATTTATAATGACAAAAGAATTAAGAGTATATTGCATGCATAGAAAAAAAAAAATAGTAATAATAAACTACCGCTCACCATTTTATTATTATTATTATTATTATTATTATTATTATTATTATTATTATTCCTTTTTGTTAAATTTATTAAAACACTTTCATTATATAAAGAAACATGAAAAATATTGAAAATATTTATTTTAAATTATTTATATCGATAGTGCATTAGAGTAAACAACAACAAGTATATGTTTTTGGGGGTTGTTGCGAAAGTTCGTGCCGATTTTTAAGAAAAAATAAAATGCAACACATTTAAATGCTCGTGCATAGCGGATTTTGATATTTTTAACATTTCTGCTAATTCATGTGTCGTATAATATGGGTTATTTTCGAGCAATCATTTAATCTGATCTCCATGCGTGGTGAAGTGCCTACCCAGGCGTTCTTGATCTTGAAGTTTACAATCATCAGCTTTAAACCTTACAAACCACTTCCGCAGAGTTCTTTCGGCTATAGCACACTGAGAAAAAATTCTGTAACTGACATCTAGAATCTAAATTGTGGCTCTAGAAAAAATAGTTCCATGCCATCCTTATAAATTCTAGTCCCCTTGGAAAGCGAGTTCTAGAAGTCCCCATTAGAATTCTAGAGCGTTTGCCTATATTCTTGAGGGCAAAGTTATTTAAAAATCTCTGCAAATAAATGAGACTACAAGAGACGGGTTTCTGCAACTATAATCTTGGTTTATTACCAAATTCTGGAAAATCAAGCGAAAATTTCTCGCAATATAAATGATTCAGAATATTTAGAGAATTCAGAATATTGTTTCACCATGTAGAAATGTGTACACTAGAAATTCTCGATAATTTCCCCTATTCAGTTTATTGGCGTACCTTATGCACATAGCTCGGAAATCTATATTTCTAGTTAAGGGATTTAGAATAAAAAAATAAGAAATTTAGAAATAAAATAAATAAATAACGTAGTCGGGAATCCATTAAGATCATAAAATTATTAAAATAATAAAAATAATAAAAATAAGTTCATAAGAGATGAACACTATAAAAATAATCATTCGAAATGGAATACTGTTCTGCGGAGGCTCCTGCAGAGCCAAGCATATTCTAATTCATAAGAGCGGAGGATAATGGGGTGGGAAGTACTTAATTTAAAGTTATTACCAAAAGTGAAGCACTAACACAGTACATAAATTTTTAAATAATTATATATTGTTAATCACAGTTTATTCATTTGTAATTATCACTTAAATATGAAAACTGTAAGGTAATGTTTTACTTTACACTTAGAAGTGAAAAAAAAAATGATTTATATTGTTACAAAATTATAAATAATTGTGTTTATTTTTGTATAAATTCTTTCAAAGAGGCTTAGTATGTTGATAAAGTGCTAATTTTGTGCATTTCTAGTCGTTTTAACGTTAAAATAGCCTTATTTTCCCTTAAAAATGCATTAAAAAGCTCCAATTAAACATGTAATGAATTTGGCGCCAAATTTGGCTACTTTTCCCCCCTTGGCGATTTTTTTTGGCGACCTTGGCTAGAAAATCCTTATTAGGAATATACCAAATATGGAAGTTCTAATCTCACTGGCTGATGAGATACGAAAATTTCAGGAATTTTCCACACTTTTCTACAGGAGTATAAAAGGGACGTTTCTTCGTTAAGGCTAGTTCAGTTCAGTTCAGTTCTCAGCAAGCTTCCGCTAATGCTTGCATTGCTTTGAGCCTTTCCCTTTGCTTTGAGCCTCTGCTTTATGTGTTATTACTATACAATTTGTACTGTGGATTTGCTATTGACAGCTGTTGTTTAAGCTGTGTTTGCTGGTTAAATTGTAGCTGATACTTGGTTTATAGACTTTTATTTTTCTTTAACTTTCTGTGAATAAATTAATGAATTTTTGTAAGTTTAGTCTTTCATTCTCGGACAACTCATGAACCCCCAAATACGCAACAATATTATATTTAGTCCAGTTCCGAATATTTAAAAAAAGAAATTGAAGTGCTTGTTTTTTTATTACTGAGACAGAATTGTTGAAAAAATACTTATAAGTTATTTAAAATTCTATTCATAAATGTTTTTCAAAAGATAATAATAAAAAACATCTTATTTAAAATATTGTATTCAGTAGTTGCATTAAAATGTGGTACGTGAACATTTTGTTAAATATAAATACTTATATCTATTCAAACAACAAAAAATAGAATGCTCTTTCCTATAATTGCCATTTCGAATTCATAAACGGTTTTTACCGAACAAAAGATGCATGAATTCTACAAAAAGTACTTCTGGTGCAAAAGTCCCACAATTACTGCGCACAATCGATTTTGATCTTTATATGCAGATAAAAACTTTTAATTTCGTAGAACTTTTATGTTTATATTGTGTTGATAATATACAACAAATTAGCTTCTTTGCTGGATAATGCCTTCTATTTTAATTTTAAGAGAGAATATTCATGTACTCATATTTTTTAACTGTTATTTTTTTTTCAAAGAAAACACTCGACATTTTTGTCTTTCATATTTGCTAAATTTTATATAGCGCTTAAATAATGTATATTGTTTTACTAGAAATTTATAATATGCGAAAAAAAAAAAAAAAAAAAAAAAAAAAAACTCAGCTTCAAAAAATCTTTTTGTCTTTATTTTATGGGTAGTACAGCTAATCAACTTTCCTGTTAAATAATGCAAAATATTTAACATTTAAGACATGATTTTACTCGTACATATATTTTTAACTGTTGATGCTTCTTTATAAAAGCAGAAGAATGTCTTTCACGTTTCTCATTTTCTTTAAATAACCTTTAAACAGTGGCTATAACATTTTCTCGACATCTCTAACTAAACTGAAAAATGTTAGTTTCATAATGCTTCTTGTATATAATATTTTATGGATAGTAAAACTAATTATATTTCGTGTTAGACAATGATGCAATCTTATACTTCAAAGAGACAATATAAATTTATGTTAACTCAGAAAGTTTTAGTTTAATAAAGCTTCTTATGTGTATATTTTATGGACACTAAAACTAATTAATTTCATGTTACATAATCATGTTATTTTACATTTGAAGAAATGTTTTATAAATACAATTTTGTTAAACATATATGCTTTTGTAAAAAAATGGTATGACTGGGTATTTCTGCTTTTAAATTTTACTTTCTACTATATTGAATAAAAGAAAGTTTTGGATCCTTAAAATTTTTAAACTTCAGGATTTCGATATATTTACACGTTTTCAGGGTTCAAGGAAAGAATTGACCATTGTTAGAAAATGTCGGCCAGTCCGTGACAAAACGTTATGGCGACTGTATCTCCGGAAATACTGTACAGAATTGTAAATAAAGTTATGTGTAGATGTACCTTGATATAAATTAGTGCCTACCTACAATTATAGTGTCAATTGCTCAAAAGGTGGAGCTGCTATATAGTGATTTCCGTAATTTCAGGGAAGACTATATCTCAAGAAATATTAACAGAATTGCATATAAATTTATATGTAGATAGAATACATGGTATCAGAACACCTTGATGTAAATCAGTACCTGTAAACTTTTGGTGCCAATTGATCAGCAGGTGATGCTGCTATACAGCGATTTTCGCAATTTCAAGGAAGGCTATACTTCAGGAAATATTGCACGGAATTGCATATAAATTTATATGTAGATCCGCTTCTACATAAATAAGTGATTCTCAACTTTTGTGGCAATCGCTCAACAGGTGGCGCTGCTACACCAAAATATCCACGATTTAAGGGAACTGTATCTCAGACTCTATTGTGTATAGCCGAACATAACTCGATATTTGAACAGACCATTATGAGACACTATGCTGACTAAATTTTGAGTGCATATTGTCCGACAAGTGGCTCTTCTATACTGCAATTTTCCTCGAGTAAGGGAAGAATGTAATATGCACTGTAAAAATTCTCTTCCGTTGGACATTTAGTGCAATACCTTCCTGAGATGAAAATCGGCTACATTCCTATTAGAAAAAAAAATAATAAATAACTTGTATTGCGTAGATTTGCGTAGGAAAATATAGAAGAAAGTTTCTTTGTGCCCACAACATACTAGACTTCAACAATAGCATTAAAAAATAGTATATAACTTTTTATTTGACATTTTTTAATGCAGTAAAAGCTATTTATTTTATGAAACTTTCTTGCTCCTAAATTATGAATACTTCTGCTCATCAACCCTGATCACTAAGGCACGTTATTATAAAAGAAAAGTATTATAAATACAAAAGAATATTGTTTTTTCCCAAAACGGAAAAGAACTTGTCTTTTAGATAATTTTCCGTTTTAGAAAAACAATTAATGTTGTCGAACTTCGTTAACGTGAATCTCAAGGAGAATAAAAAAAATTTCATGTTATCAGTAGTTCATGCTATCAGTAACTTTGAGACTAATTTCATTTAAACAAGAATTGTGGAATCAGTTCACATTAAAATTAATGCACGTTAAGTGTCTTCGCGTTAATGAGATTCGACTGTATAACTATTTTTTAGGTCATATGATATAACATATATGGATTGTACTATACATATTTTGTATCATTAGAATTATTACTTATTTAATATGTAATGTTTTTCAGCACTTTGTCCAATTTTGTTTTCGTCTTTCTAGATATCATTGTTTCGTTTGCTTATGAGTAACAATGAAGTTAAAAATTGGTTCTAATATATTTTTATATTTATTTAAAAAAATAAGGCATATTTTAACGCTTTTATGAAATGTTTAAATAACTTTTTAAAATTCAAAATATCAGTAAAAGTAATCATAATTTTATTTCTATGACTTAAAAATAATTAATTTTAAAATATTAAGAAAGGTTTTATCTATCTAATACAGAATATAGATTTTTATAATACAAATTTTATCTACTGCTTTAGATTATATATAAAATACTAAATTTAAATTTTATGTAATATATATATATTTTTTTTCAACTCCAGATATATATATATATATATATATTATGTAATCCTTGCGCGAAACATTTCATAAAAATGAAACATAATATAAACCTATAAAATATTAAATACAAGACAAAATATTCTATAATTAAAACGACGAAAAATAATTTGCTAGAAAGCTCCATTCTTTGGATAATTATCATCATAGTAATATATATATATATATATATATATATATATATATATATATATATATATATACATATATATTGCATAATGACGCTCAAATTTGCAAGAAGAATAATTAGCTTTAAACGGTTAATTTTCCTTTAGGTATTTCTGTGTCATGCAAGATCTATTAAAATTTTATTAGCTGCAGGCTAGACATCTTGAAAATACTGTAAATGCAAGAATATATATAGACGAAAAATTCGCTGTGATATTTTTTCAAAGTCTGTCTTTGGAATTAAAACATTTCTTAGTTTCTGTTAAAATTTCATATTTAAAAATTAATAATTTGTGCCTTATTGTGGATAAAATTATTGTCATATTTTCGATGCTGTTTTCTTCGAATAAGGATAACAGACACCTTAATATAATGACTTCGGTATGATTGAAATTATGATCTGTTACTTTATAAAAATGTGATGGGAATTCAGCGTAACTGTCGCTCGTAATATTCTAAACCTTCATTTTGGTAAAATTTTCTCGATTTTATCGATTGGAATTTCAAAGGAATCTTTATGCCAAAACAGCTGTTGATTCTATTTTATTTTATTTTATTTTATTATTATTATTATTATTATTATTATTATTATTATTATTGCATTTTATGATATTTATACAAAATCTTTAACTGCTTACTTTTTAGTGCTAGTTCTGTAGTTTTTTACTTTCTCTTACCCATAAGGTAGATAAAGAATTTTTTTGGGGGGGTCGAATTTTCGAAAGTGAGTTTTTGTTATATTCACACGATTTGAGGTCCATCAAAAAATCATATTGTTAGTGGGTGGTCTATCTGTGTGTCTGTCTCTGTGTGTGTCTGTTTATCAGCATATCTGAGAAACAAATTATGGCCGAAAGTCCAAACTTAGTATTCTAAATCTGAATGATATAAGGATCTTACACTAAACTATTCGTTGAGATCATTTTAATGGTTCTTGTACAGGAACACCTAAAAGAATTCAAATACATTACGTCTATGCAGGAAATTTCAGGTAAGTAGAGTTTAACATCTATATGCTGCACTAAAACAAATAAAACGGATATATATTTTTTATATGCGTAAAAAAATGTTTCATGTAGAATATGGTATAGCAAATATTCACTGTTCGTTTACAGGGCTACACAAAAGGACTAGATAAAAGTGCGACCATAGTTGAAAATTGATGGAAGTGTATTTCAGGTTGTGCCGTGTGTTATAAATATGGGATTATATTTATGTCCACCATGCGATGTGTACATAACTTTCAGAAGATATACAGGGCTGCCAATATTTAAGCAATAACATTTTTTTTTTGTTGTTAGTGGATGTGCTTTACTATAATATTTTACCATTGCCATTATAGCTGTTCAGGAATTAAAATGAAATCCTCAAAGAGATATGGTAAATACTGTATGTTTTTAACTTATATATTCATCGCTTTTTTTTTTTTTAACTTTTTTTGTATATTTACACGTTTTGAGGCTTTCGGATTAGCAAAGTCACGTTTTTTAACGTCTGATCTTTGACTGAGTCTCTTAGAGTAATTTGAAAACGAATAATTTTAGAATATCCAAATGTTGTACTTTGAAGTTAATATAAGTTTGCTGCTGGAAGAGTTTGATCAAGATGGATAAATTTTAAGGAATGTTGTGTGGGAAAGATGTCTGAATAATTTTAACTGAAATTTTATATTTAATAACATATTTAAATTCTACATAAATGTAGGTGAAATAATGAAACAGGGGATTGAGGGGGTGGTAGCTCCCTTCACACAGAAGTAGTTATGATATAAAACTCTTCCGAAGACTAATTTAAATTGTTTTAACATAAGTTTACATAACAGAATTCAATATCTTACCCGTTAATCTCCAACCCGCATTTATAGTATTAAATTTCAGGGTAAGAGAATGTTGCGTGAATGACACCCCAGTGTATTATCGTACGTTAGGAAATGTTCTTCAAAGAATTACAAAGAAAATTGTTGCTTTTTAAAAATTATACAACACTAATATATATATATATATATATATATATTTTACTTTATTTTACTTTAGTTTTATGATTAATCGACTTATTTATTTTTTTATACTTTCTTCTTTTTTTATAGCTACTTTCGTTTAGCAGATTAAATATTATTTAACTATCATTTATACAATTGCTTGGCATTATCATTTATACAATTTACATATCTATTATTAATACAATCTTTTATTATTATTATTGTTGTTGGTAATTCATTAAATCTTATTTTTTTGCTTTTTGATTCATTCTATGTATCATTTTACCTACGGATATGTTACATGAGGCAATACCTTAGTTCAATTTCACTATTGATTTATAGTTACGATATTATACAAAGTTATATACTGTCAGCATTAGATAGACTAAAGCGGCTCAGTTATTAAGCTAGCCATTTCATGAATAATTGAGCTCAGTTACAACGGCCTCATTAGATCCCATCAAATGTGTTGTTGTAGTTATTTGTAAGCTTATTTCAATATTAGATTTACACATCTTTACATAGAGATTTCTTATTTCTGTTACATCTCAAAAGAAATATATAGATATTATTTTTAAACAACCTGCCTTAAAAACCTTCATTACTATTTTTGCCATAGGCACATATAAAATAATCTGGTGTGTCACCCACACGACTTTCTCTTACCCTGAAATTTTATACTATAAATACAGGTTGCAGATTAAAAGGTAAGATAACGAGTACTGTTATGTAAACCTGCGTTAAACAATTCATATTAGTCTTCTAACAATTCTAACAATTACCAGTTATAGCCCATTATATCTGAATATTTTAGTGTAACCCTGCAAATCCTAACGCTAAACATTACTGTATTCTGAAAATAACGATTTTTAGCATATGAATAATAAATATAACTTTTACCATGAAGAGTTCAAAATTATTTAAATATGCTTATAAAAATTCCTCTCATAGAACGAAATACATAGGTAGTCTTCCTGGCCTAACAGCGCACAAACAAGCTAACATTACCATGTTATATAAAAAATTAGCATATGGATAATAAATGTTAATGTCTCTATTATCTGTGCAGAATAAGCTATTTAAATGTGATTTTGTTAAAAGTGGCACATATAGAATGCAATTCATATACATTTTTTAGGTATCCCAGTACACAAACCGGTTGCGCTATTTAGAATATATTAAATGAAAATTTCTGTAATTATTAAAAGATGCTAGAAGCGGATAGAAACAGATAGAAATGTAATCAGAAAGATATTCAAATTTACTAATTCAAATCGTAATCAGTCTTAGTGATTATAATTTACTTTCTATGATTGCTTTCTTGATATAAAGTGACGAAATGTTTAATAAAAAACAAAATTCTAATATTAATAATTCCATATATATTCCTTAATGTATCTGAATATTTTTCTGTGACCATGCAAATCTTCATGATAATGATTCTATACTCTATAAAAATACTTTTTTTATGGGGATATGAAAAATCCATATCAATTTTAGTAAGTTTTGTGCCAAATAAATAAATAAATAAATGAAAAGTAGTAAAATATTGTTTATATAATAGATCCCGTAAAACGCAATGCTTTGGAAATTTTTCGGTGTCGTTATACACAAACCAGGGAGGGAGGATATTTATTCAATTTTTAATAGGTAGGTGAAATTAAAATTATTAATTAAAACAATTCTAGAATCGAGTTTCAAGATGCGTATATTCGAAACAAAAACTACTATTCACAGCGCATCGTATAGGTAATGCATATTGCTAATAGCCTAAGAAGGAGACACTCATTTCTGCTTTAAGGAGATATTTAAATGAAGTTATTGCAAAGTATTGTTTTCTAGGAAAAATAAAAAAATATATAATACTAATTCTATAGTAAATAATATCAGCTTTAAATTCCCTAACCCTTTTTCTAGTAAATAAAAGAATTCAGTTTAAAAATACATTTTGCGTATAAGAATAAAACAAATATTATATTATTTTTACTGAAAAACATTTAATTTACCATTTGCGACAAAGACACTTAAATTTAGCAAAGAAAGAATCGCTTAGTTTTTTGGTTTTAATAATTTTTTCTTCAAATTGAAGCATTATATGTCAGGTCACGCAAGATATCCATTTGTAATTTTTTTTTTTTTTCAAGAATAATTTAAAGATCTATGACAAATTTTTGGTCTGCATACCAATTAATCAATGCTGACATTAAGTAAAAAAAAAAAAATAATAATAATAAGTACTGTTTCAAGCAAACTTCATTTTTGTATTAAATGAAAAACTTCAAAAGTCTTTTAATATTTTTTAAAATTTATTATTCACTTGCTTTTTGTCAAATGAAGTTTTTTGATGTATGTGTGGTGGTTTGATAGATAATGTATTAAAAATAGTTTTATTTAATTGGAAACGAATATGTTATGCTAAAAAAATACTACAATATTTCTAAAATTATAAAGCAAAATACATTATCTTGTTATATATATGTGTGTGTAGAGGCGTAATTTAACTCATAAAACTAAAAAAATCTTGTGTGAAACAACCACTCACTTCCATTACATAAAATTCTATATTGTTAAATGAATAATAATTACTCATATCATGTAATTAAACTATAATTTAAACGATTTTTAGATTCAACGGGGATTGAAATATGTGAGTTTGTTGAACTTTCAGATGCAATAATTTAAATTTATTTCTTATAAGTGGGGAGTATAAAATAATAATATCTGTTAAAAAAAAAAAAATAAATAAATAAATAAATAAATAAATGAATAAAAAAAAAAAAAAATTCAAGATGCACATATTTGAAACAAGAGCTACTGATTGCAGCTTTTTTCAGCTGTATGCATATCACCGATTGGTTATAAGTTCATACACGGATTTTTATTTTAAGCAGATACTGTAATGAACCGTTTTCTTGAAAAAAAAAATAATAATAATAATTAAAAAATAAATAAACTTTTACTTATATAGTAAATAATATCTGCTTTAAATTTCCTTATACTTAAAAAAAAAAAAAAAAAAAAAAAAAGTTTAAAAATATTTTTTGCGTATAAGAATACGAAAAAGTTATATTATTTTTACTGAAAAACATTTAATTTGTCACTTGTGACAGGGACACTTCAGTTTAGCAGAACAGAATGGCTTAGTTTATATATATATATATATATTTATACACATTGTGAGGTTGAGACGTCAGAACGTCACCACAGTTTGTGTAAAATTAAGTTGGATCCAGCAAAGTACAAAGTTGGGACGGTTAAATCACTTCGTCGCCAGTGACTCGACGAAAGTTGAGGTCGGATTAGTTTCGTGTGGGCATGGTGCTGCAACGAAAGAATAAGGTTCTGAGAGTTAGATGAATGTGAAGTGATTTTAAAAGTAAGGATTGAAATGAAGGGAAAGGAGGTTAGTAGGAGGAAGTATAAGATGGAGATGGTTTTAGTAGATTGGTGTGGATGGTGATGTATATTATAGTGGATTGTGGTGTAGGTTATGGAGATTCTTATTTTGGCGAGTATTGAGAAGTGGAGTAGTGGAGATCTAGTTGCGTGAAGATTAAGTAGTGATGAGTGTTGGTGTGCGTACCGACTAGCATTCGTAAAGGTAAAGTTGGATCAGAAGGAAATCCTCTGATCCACAGTGAAGTCGCAGTAGCGGAGTATACGAGTGTAACCGTCTCTACACCTTCGACTATTTGCTGGGGTGAGATATTTAAGATTATCTAATTTAATTTCAAATACATATATTTTGATAAAGTAATTAAATACGCTGACTGAGCTAGTTTGGTTGCCAGTCCGCCCTGCCATTAATCTGTTCAAATAAACTCTTTTTTATTGTTTAATTCAAGTCTTGTGCTCTCTTTACTTACCGTTTTGTTATCTAAGCAATTAATTAAGATGGAGTTTGCATCAACGCAAACCTCACAACATTTCAAATTATATTCGAGGTTACGCAACATATCCATTTGTAAACTGTTTTTATTATAGAATAATTTAAAAATCTATGACGAATTTTTGGTCTGTAGAGTAATTAATCAATGCTGACTTTCAGTAAAAAGAATAAATGTAGTTTCAAGCAAACATTTCCTTAAACTGAAAACGTCAAAACGATCTTTTAATATTTTTAAATTTTTATTAGTGTCTTACTTTTCGCCACACAGGGTTTTGTGCTGTTGGGTTGGTTTTAAAATATAATGCATTAAAAATAAATTTATTTATTTGGGAACGAATATATTATGAGAGTAAAACATTACAATATTTCCAAATTTACAATACAAAATAGATTATCGTACAAAATACATTATCGTGTTTCATATTATTATTATTATATATATGTATATATGAGTAAAGACGTGATTTAAATCATAAAATTAAAGTGAGTAATGAATAATAACAGGAGACTTGGCGTTGGAATATTAAAACTCAACTAAACTACTACGTCAGAAACGGCAAAAGAAATTTTTTTTTTTGCGATGCATAGAGCTGTTTCGGTAGTCTTATGCGTACCGTCTTCAGTGCAAAAAGATATTCTTTTTGCCCTGAAGACGGTACACTTAAGGCTACCGAAACAGCTGTATGCATCGCAAAAAAAATTTTCTTTTGGCTTTTCTGACGTAGTAGTTTATTTGAGTTTTAAGTAATGAATAATTAGTTCGAATTAAGCGAATTTTATAAATAAACACATTTTGCACACCATTACGTGCTATTAGCGCCACTACCATTGTATGCATATTTTCCTGTCTAAAAATATGTCTAAAAACAAGTCTAAATATAAATCTAAAAACATACATATTTTAATTTTGAACACGGAACAATGAGATTTTTATACGGTTATTTTAATATTACTTGCCTACGTTATAACACAACGTACAGACAGACTGAAAGGCATAGAGATGCACTAATTAAATTCGCAATCCTCCTTCAACTTTGTTAAAAAGTGTAAAAACATGCTTAACGGAAATGAAAATACAGTCCTTAATGTATCCGAATATTTTAGTCAAGCCCTGTAAATCTAAAAATTAAGTATACACTATTCTGTACAAAACATTTTTGTTTTCTGTATATGAACAATAAATATATCAATTTCTTTATCATTTTTATAGCAGAATGTTACTGAAATTTGATTTATAAAAATAATTGTTCTGAAACGCATTGTCTGAAACATTGTCATTTTTTTTATTGTCCTTGTACGTAAACCAATTGTACAGGACCTATTAAAGGCATTTTAAATAGGGAACATTATATAATGATACAATTTACAAAAACCTCAAAAAGAAATAATACAAAAACTATTAAAACAAGTGAACACTATCTAAAGTAAAAATCATCTTTATTATTAAAAAAGTGTTTTCGTTTCTAAGAAGTTAAATTTTATTAATGTTATTTAAAACTTCTGGTAAGTGCACCAGGGATTGACACTTTTAGAGCAATATCTGATGTTTTTAATATTCTAGTAATCAGAAAATATTTTTAGAAATCTTAAGTTAGTATATATGGCATGAAAGACAGTCAGAATCACCTATATGTTTAAATATGTGCAATTCATAACTTTTTTTTTTTTTTTTTTTTTTTAATGAATTTTTATTTGCCACCCACTAACTGCTCCAGTAATTGACACTGCCAGTTTTTCATTTTATCAGTAATTGGACCCCTATGTTCTAGTGTTTGACAGTGCCAGTTATTAGCACCCAATGCTCCAGTGTTTGACATAAAATGCTAAAATTCTTATATGTAAAATTTATGATTTTATTATTTTTCGGGATAGATGTCAATAACTGGAAAATGCCGTTCACTGGAGCACCTACCCTATTTACACATAAATGAAATGCTTATTTATATATTAACGAAGATAATAGATAAGTGCAGTTTAAAAATTTAATTTCAGTCTGTTGAATAGCAATTTATTGTTTTAATTTAAAAGTTCATGTGAATTCAATTATTAAAAAAATACATTTATAATTGATTCACCGCATTTTCTGCCTTTTAAATATTTATGTTAAAATAAAATTTTATACATGCTTAAATATATTTTATATATAAAAAAAAAAAAAAAAAAAAAAAAAAAAAAAGCTCTAGAATAGAAAATTTTTATTCTTTATTCTTTATGCTTTTTCTTTTTTCTGTTTGAAATTTTATATTTTCATGTGTGACATCAATGTATAAAATTTTCCAAGAAAAAACAAATTTTGCTGAGGAGTTTGATTTCAATGTATTTTTTTTTACGAAAGATTATACTTCAGATCACGTAACTTGTCTTTTTTATTTTTCGAAAGGAAATTCAAGTATTAATGAAATTTTATGGACTTTTCTTACAATTAATGATAGAAGATTCAACATATGCACTATTAAGCAAATTCAATTTCCTTATTTTATCAAAGATATCAAAATCTTAGTTTCATTTTCGTATGTTTTTTTTTTTTTTTTTTTTTTCGTTATACAGTTAATGTTAGAAGAATTATTTTTTTTTTATTTTGTTAAACCGATCGTTAATATATTTTTTGCTTATTCTATATCCAATAGAAAAAAAAAAAAAAATTCAAAAAATTTCGACTTACGGTTTTCGGTAGGTTTACACGTTTAGAGAAGGATCTAATACACATAACTTCATTAATTATATTATTATTTTTTTATTTATTTCATACGTGGTTGTATCTTGACATAAATTAATACCTATCAACTTTTGTTGAAATCGCTCAAATGGTGACGCTGCTACGACATAATTTCTCTCAATTAAAGGAAGACTATGTATATTCTATTGTTAGCAATTGCAGATAACTTTATATGCAAAGGTCCATTAAACTAAACTGATTCTAGTGCGTATCGGTAGACAGAGGGCACTGTTATGCTACATTTCACCTCATGAATTCTTAGACTAAATTTAAACTTTTTTAGCATATAAATGCATGAAAATTCATACGTAAGATAAATATTCTCAAAAAGAAATGCGAACTTAATTTGAGGTATATCGGCCGAGAAGTGGCGCTGTTCTTTCTAACTTGTGATTTTTTTCTCTTAGTTACATCTCAATATCTGATGATCGAAAATTTGTCAAACTCCCCACGTAAAATCTTTATTGTGAGAAGATACGATTGAGTTTTTGTGCATATAAAACAGTATGTGACGCTGTTATATAGAATATTATCAAATAAAATTTTATGGTTGTTACAACATGCTAGTTTAACGAATTGATTGTTTGTATAATTCGGGAAGAAGTCATTTGTATAAGATTGACATCTCTAATGCCTTAGGAAAGAGGTAATTGAATTGCCGTTAAGGATTTTTACTTTCTAATGCAGCTGTTCTCAAATTTTTTTTAATCTGGGCGCATTTAAATCTCTACAAATAAATTAGAAACTCTACATATAGATTTCTAAAAAATAAAGTACTATAATTATCTTATTTTAAAGGCAAGTTCTCGTTTTCTTATCAATATGTAGAAAAATTCCCCTATAGTTCGATCCCGTTTCTTACAAACATGGAGGATTATGCACATGTGCTCCCTGTACAGGTCCAGTGTTAAGGGGTCTAAAGCGTTTTAACCTTAAAAAAAAGGAAAAAAAATGCAAATGTTAAAATATAAAAGTTTTGACAATTTTGGTTCCTCATTTATGATTTTACGAACACTGTTTGAAATATTACGTGCAAAACTGTATGTATCAAAATCGAACTTACTGCATTTTCAAACTTTAGTGGTTATTTTCTTAAAAGTGTTTTTTTTTTTTTTTTTTTTTTTTTTTTTTCACCATCTTCAATAATAATAATAATAATAATAATAATAATTATAATGATAACTTTTTTACCTTTTGAAACAATATTTAGCTAAAATTAATTTCATTTGTTTAATATATATATATATATATATATATATATATATATATACAAAATTTTTTTTGAATTTCTTTGAAAATTTTGAAATTTTATTACAAAAAAAAAGTATCTGGAAATTGTTAATTTATTTTATGAAGCAAGTTAGTATAGTCATTTTAAAACCATGAAAAGCCAATTGATTGATTTCAGGGTAAGCTATATTGCAGAGAGTGGCAAAAAACGACTTTTAATAAAATAAGCATTAATGTTTGGTAATGGAATAAGTTCTGTCTTTGAGATAAATTACTATTTTGTTCGTAACCTTTGAACCAGAGTGCGTAGAATTATAAAATATGCATGGAAGTGTTCAGAATTGTTCATATTTTAAGATAAAATATATATAATATGGTACAACTATAGTATTTCCCCACAGCTGAATTTAGCGATTTTTCTTTGGTGCCAATTTGAACAATAACGATGTCGTTCTGACTGTTTGCGATATAATATGGCAGCCTGCATGCTATTTATTTTGGATTAATGTTTTATGATTTATAATTTAGCTTATGATTTTATCATTTATGATTTTTTAGATTTATAATTTAGCCATAATCGCCAAAAATAAATCGCCAAATTCAGCTGTGGGGAAATACTATAGTTGTTCCTATAATATATATATATATATATATACATACACATATATATATATATATATATATATATTCTTAAAAAATATATACATATATATATATATATATATATATTTAATTTGAAATTAATGCTTCCTAGACAACTTAAAATAGGGGTAAAAACACTCGCAGGTGAAAGGTATTGGTGTTAGGGTTATGACCAATTGATTGCACTTGGGTCTTTAATGTAGGAAGGATGCTCTCCATTGGGGTTATTCTAAGTGGTCCTAGAAAATAAATACGCATGTTTTGGAGAAAAACACGTAAAACCAGCGCACGACTATTCTGACAAGCCCCTCCTTTGGATCCATCTCGTTCCCTCACGTGCATCAGTTTTAAGAGCAGAACTTCGCGACCTCTATTAGGGCCATGGGTAAAAGGAAATAAGCGATAAGTGAACGTGTGTGTCATACATCACAACCAAATTAACACACCTTCAAACATTTATGATCATCCACTCTTATAAGCATGTCGAACGTCGTTGTACTATAGTTTAAACTCAATTGCTTTAAGGGTAAAACAGTTCTAATTCGTACTAATATGATGCTGGAAGTAATTCTCATTACATATACGATTTTACATTCTTAGTGACACTTAACTTTAGTTCACTTCAGAAGACGATTTTTAAATAATTCTTATTTATTAATTTTTGTGTTTGTGTATATATTTAAAAACATGTAAAATCTTCGCAACACCTACTTCTAAAATTTTCAGTTTAAATAATATACACAACAAGAATAAAGGATTATTTATTTATTTATTATTATTTTTATTATTGTTATTGTTTTTTTTTTTTTTTGAAGGCAACACCATTGTTAACACAACAATGATCAGCTGAAAAATACGGTGGTACATTCTTAATAAAATCTTACTGAAGAATATCTATAATTATCTTTTCTGTTGCTGACACTTAACTGTTGGTTACTTCAAAAAAGATTTTTCAGCATTATTTATTTATTTATTTATTTTGGAAAAACTTTTTTTCGTGTGTGTGGTGGGGGAGGGGGGGGGGTAAAATTAAGTAACATGCCTGTAACACCATGGAGATTCAAATACATTTACGAGTTTTTAGATGAAAATTTTTCAGTTTTATATGCCATATACATTCCGAAAACAGTCAAAAATTTTATAAATATGTAATTGTGAATTTTTGACTTTATTTATATTTTATCAGAAAATTATTTTGTAACTATGATGATTGGTGTGATTATATGGGTGTAAAAAGTTTCATGTCAAGCGTCACACAAACCGTCACATTTAAGGTTACGGCGGATGTTATATAGAATTTTTGTAAAATAATATTTTTAAATTAAGACAATTTGCATACATATATATATATTTAAACATTAAGTACTTATATTGAGAAAAAATAAATGCGTTTTGAGGTCTGAATTATCAGAGAAAACTGACATAAATATACAATGCAATTATACATTTAAATGTTCATAACATGCTTTAAATATATATTTTTTAATTAATAAAGACAATAATAAACATTTTGTCAAACACAAGCCAAGCTCGAGTCTTATAAAAAATGAAAATATAAAATGAAATTAAATTTTTAAATTTAATTATTTTAAATACATTTCAATATCTTTAATATACTAATATTTTAATGCAGATGTATATAATAAACCATTATAATAATAATAAATAATAATAATAACGTGATAAAATTTCTTGCCAACTAACCACTCGGAAAAATTACGCAATATATAAAACATATGGCCTATATTTTAGGATTTACTACTTATTTATTTGACATGAACAATCTACTTTTTTATCAACAACGAAATAAATCTAATTTATCCCCGAAAAAAAACCGCAGCAATTTCATTATAGAATTTAATATACTTCTAATTAAAAGAAGGCTGAAAGAATTCTTATTACGTATAGATCTTCTCTAAAATTTTTTGTCTCCTTTTATGAGAGTAGTTGAATTGTATTCTTTTGGAAGAAAAATATTTTCTATAATTAAGCTTGGATAGATTGGTCATCGTTGTAATATCTTTTGTAGAATATTTATTGAGAAATGGGCTTTTGAGAATATAACTTTTAAAAGTAATATTTAAGATTTTATAAAGAAAAAAAAATACAATGTTACATTTTATTGAAATTTAATTAGTAAAAGTAATCTGTGGTATTATTCCTTATTATCCTAGTATTATTCTGGTATTATTCGTTATTATGCACTGGCCTGGAAATCTTAAGGAACAAAGGGTTTTTTGAAGTAACGTTTGAAACATTGCAGATAAATTTAAGAATCTATAACACAGAAAAATTTTAAAAATCTGTTTAATAAATAGTGCATTTAATGAGCTTAATAAATGATTTTGAAATAAAATAAGAATTATTTAAAAAAATCCATTATTTAACAAAAAATATATATTGAATGTTTTGGAATTTGACAAGCCATATATGCTTTCATACACCCAATACATTATTGACATCAGTTTTTTTTAATAATATTAGCCCACTGAGCGTCTTCTATATGTGGAAAATTTTAATGTTGTTTTCACTACATGTTTTTTTTTAAATGTCCCAAAACGATAGTTATTTCAGTTTGAAATTAAAAATGTAACTACAGATGTCAAGATAAATCTCATGAATTTTATATGTAAGTTTTATACCCTAAAATAAGCTAAGAAGATATAATTATGTTTTTATTATATTTTCTTTAATTATCATTAGATTAAGATAAAACCAAAAACTTAGTGCTCTCAGTGTACGGAAAAATACGTATCAGCCGGACGGAGGGTTAGATTATTGGTGACGTAAAGTGATATAGACGACTATACATCATGCAACATTTATTGTGACTCAACCAACCTCTTAGAAGAAGTACTTTGTTGCTTACATAACTCTGAAAATAATGTCTTGAAAATGTTCTATGAATTACAAGTCAGATTAATGATAGGTCTATTTAAATTCTTTTAATATATTTACCAAGAATATGTCGCTCTATAAGCTTAAAATAGATGACACCTACTGGTATCATTTATCAGAAGAAATTTGTTACCAATTCTAGAAGCATAAGGTTTCAGTCTTGATCAATCATATTATTGCTACATCACTGCTAATTTACAGCGCTCTTATTGAACACATACAAGACATTTAATCTGATACAAAGATCCCCGTCTGTTGTAAGCAAGTATTTCAACTATACAGACTCACCGATGTATATGATGACTGATTTCTTGCTGTCATGAAATCGGAACACGACGAAAATTACATTCTAAACCAAACCTATGTTCATATGTAAAAAAAAAAAAAGTCTAACAATTATTTTTTAGACAATTACCCCACCATGCTTTTGCTTTAAATATTGATAGACGAGAAGTGCCGCATTCGTCCATATGCCACGCTTCCCGAAACATAGGTATATACATGCGAGGACCCCTTTGAAAGACCCTTACGAAGGACAATCCCCCCTGCCTATGACCCACGTGTAATTAATCTGTCTTAACCCTTACACCTACATTTATTTTACAACCAAAAGCCACATTTATTCTGATCCTTCTTTGCATTCAACTTAATAGAATATATTTAACTGGTATCCTCGAAATTGTTAAAACAAATTTACACCACAAATTAACAAACTTACAAATATAACACCACTTTTTACCCATATTAATTTTTTTTTCTTCTTTTACTTCACCTCTCATTCTTTTATGGCCATTTGTAAGTTGATGCCGTGACTCTCCGTAAGGAATCTTTTTCGCATTTGGCAAAACGCGTGAAGCAGTTTGAGCACTGCATCGTAGGCTTAACACCCGCTTAATTTCCTTCGATTTTTTTTAAGACCTTTTTCACGCACAGAAGCAAAAGTTCGCCTACCTGTATGTCTTGGCTGTTCATATTTGCCAGGATTTTAAGAAAATTATACATGACCATCCTCGATCTAGTACGCTTTGTCAAAATTTGACGTATAGTAAATCTTGACATTCTAAATGAAACCACTTTCTTTTTCTTAAGCTCAGAAAGCTTCGCACCTAGTGTCATGTCCTTAAAAATAGAATATGATGTTCCCAATCATACTCATATGTATTATACAAATGTTTCACTAAATATATTTAATAAAAACAACAGAAATTTTATACATAAACAACTTGCATAAGTTTGTCATATAGTATGTGTTTATAAAATTAAAATATACAAGGGTGTTTCAAAAAAGTAAGGTAACAGACCCATTCAGAGTAAACGTTTATTCAAAAAAAAAAAAAAAAAAAAAAAAAAAAAAAAGCAGGAAGGTACAGGTTCATATTACTTCTCTACATAATCACCATACTTATAGAGGGATTTGTTCCATTGGCAAACCAAACCATCGAAGCCGACATCGAAGAAATCAGCATCAAGGTTGTGCGACCACGTCAAGACGACTTTCTTAACCTTAGCATCAATTCTGAAATTCTCACCTCAAAGGGTTTCTTTAACGGGCCGAAGAGATTGAAATCACTTGGTGTGAGGTCGGGACTGTAAGGTAGGTGGTCCAGTAGCACCAGTCTCGATACCTAACGAGCAGGTATCGTCCTATAGCTCAATTATTCATGCACAATACTGTGTGCACTGCAATGGAGATATTGAGCTTCTGCACGGTAGCAATCAAAGCTTCTTCACGGCAAACATTGTCACCTGCGATGGATGTGCTTCGTCGCCTTGCTCTGTCTTCATCTGCCACATGTGTTCCGCTTTGTTAATTTCCGTGCACTAAAACCACACCTATTTTCATAACATAACACTTGTACCGTACACTTCTAGCAATTGCCGATAAGTTTCAGCTGGAGATTTTTTTTAAACGCAGAAAACCTTATCACGCTTCATATTTCAATCGCGGAGCATGATACCGTCAACACTGCAATCTTCTAACTTAGTCATATTACTGAACAACTAGCTCCATCTACGGTCACCGTTTGATTCCTGTGATCATCTTCGTTATCTTCAGAGGGATTTTTATTCATACTGGTAAATTTGCACACCCGTCAGAGCTTTTGTTATGTTATTTTTTAAAACCCCTACGTGTATCAAATTTACATTTTTTTTTTTAATATATATCTAAAATACTGAATTTTTGTTTTTATTCCAAAATTGATGTAGACACAAAAAGATAATTTTTTTTATCTATAAAAGAAAGAAGGAGAATATTCGAAGTAATTAAATACGAAACATTTCCATTTCCATTTTAATATTAATCTATACATATAAAAGAGTACTTCCACTCACTCACTCACTGACTCATCAACGCACAGCAAAATCTACTGGAGCCACTAACTCGAAACTGGGTCAGATTATAGACCATGTAGTGTAAGCACCCCCTAAGAAGCAATTTTGCGAAATTCGCCCCCCAAGGAGGAGCAGGGGGCAAAATGTGATTTCACAAAAACCTTCATATCTCCAAGACAAAAACAGATATCCGTAAAATTTTTGCTTTAAAATATAGCTAACACAAATATCTAAAAACCAATTTCTGGAATTGTAAAAATTCGGTCCCCAAGGGGCAAAAGAGGATAAAACGTGATTTCACATGTGCAAAACGTGGTTTCACATACTCTTATATATCTCAAACAAAAAAAAAACAGATATACGGGAATTTTTTGCTCTGATATATAGCTAATACAAATACCTAAAAAACAATTTCTGAAATTTTAGAAATTCAGCCCCCAAGAGGGGGCAAAATGATTTGAAATAATCCTTTGTATCGCAAACAAAAAAAAAGATACATGTGAGACTTTTGCTCTAATATATAGCTCCCACAAATACATGAAAACCAATTTCTTTAATTTTAGAAATTCGTCCCAGGTGATGCGAGAAAGGGGGGACTATGGGGAAAACGAAATAGAAATACAGTTAGACCGTTCAAAATTGGTACAGACAGGTTTTAGAGGCCTGCAAGTCGAATGAGGATATTTTCAAAAGTGTAAACTTATTAGGAGGGTCAGAGAGAGGGTGGGGGGCGTCGGGGCAAAAAAATAAAATAAATAAAAATAGAGTTAGACCGTTGAAAATTGGTACATAGATGTTTTTGATACCGACAAATCGATTGTGGATATTTTCTAATTTGTAAAGTTATTAAGAGGGGTGGGGTGGTAAAGGGGGTCGGTCGGAGGGGCAAATAATAATAATAATTGAGTTATGTCACCCAAAATTGGTACATGGAGGTTTTTAATAACTACAAATCGATTGCAAATATTTTCGAATTTGTAAAATTATTAGGCTAGACTGGAAGGGGGCATAAAGAGGAAAAATATATAGTTAAGAGTTATAGCACTGAAAATTAGTTTTGTTGAGGCCCGATAAATCGATTACGGATATTTTCGAAAGTGTAGAATTATTACGAGGGGCGGCCGCAGGGTTAAAAATAAAGAAATTCAGATAGAATGTTGGAAATTAGTATTATTAGGTTTAAAAGCCCGAGAGAACGATTGCGAGTACTTTTTAAAGTTTAAAATAATTAGGAGGGGCGGGTACGGTAGGTGAAGGAACATGCGTGCCAGGCAGTGGGGGCCCGGAGCAATTATTTCATCGATGGGAGAAGATTTTTTTTTGTATTTTTATTTATGTTTTTCCCTTAAGATAATATAGTGATTCATCAAGAGTGTCAGACATAAAAGCGCGCGCTCAGCGCACAATGGCCCGCGCTGGCGAAGGCAGCGGGGACACAATGCAACATTTTTTCCAATGAAAATTTTTTTCTCCTTTTTTTTTTTTTATTTCTGCATAATAAAAGTTAATGCAGTCTTGAGAATTCATTGATTATTCATTTAAAAATAGTGACCAGCGAAGCGGGCGTAGCCTGCTAGTATCACCATAAAATTTATTTATTTATTTATTTTTTTTTTTTTTTCAGTTGAATGCTCATGACCTTGAAAGTTATAATTTTAGTTTTTCGCTACTAATAATTAACAGTATCCCTGGGATATTTATATTGAAAAAATTATAAATGCGCCACGTATATGTACTGTTGTCAACTTTGATTAATGTAAGAAAAATAATATATATATATATATATATATTTATTTATAGTATTGCCACTGCATAAGTATTAAAACTATCATTTAAATATAGATTTAACTGAAAATAATTTAAATGATTTTTTAAATTATTACATAAAATTACCAGACAATCTTTTAAAGAAATTAAGAAAATGAGAAACAATGGCACTGTCATCTATAATATCTTCACTTTTATGTTGCAAAATAAATAAATATTAAATGAAAAATATATTGTTTTAAGCATTTTTCATATTATTTACTTATTTATCGCTATATCCTTAAGAGCATTAAAAAAAAAAAAAAAAAATCGAAATACATAACATTTCATGATACAGTTTAAATTCGAAATGTATTTAATTTTATGTAATTCAAAAACAAATTATCACATTGGAATTACTCACTTTTTACCTCATAGATTTTGAAAGATTTATGAAGAAATTTACATATGCAAAACAAAAATTCGTTCGGCAATTCATTCAGTTTGTCAAATATTTCATTAAAATCATTCGAATGAATTTTATGTTTATAACTGAAATGGAATTTTTGTCTTTTAAATTGTAAAATTACTCTTCTTTTATGAAACAGAGTGATCTAAAAATGATGATTATTGGTGGATATTTTACCTCAGCTAATTATAGCCGACTGAAGTTTAAATTAGTGGTGTTGCAATTGTTATTTGTGGTGATGGCGGACATATAGAGATATAGGGAAGAACCGTGTAATATGGACCATCGTGTAATACGGACCATGAGGAAATTTGTATGTTCAACACTAGATCGTGAAATCATCTCATTGCTTTTAGTGAATATTATTGCTACACAAACCATGGAGTGACTTGTACAAGCATACCTGTATTTGGACGATTATGAAATTGAGTTTTCGGTTTATATGATCATTGATGTAACAAGTGTGTTAAAATGGAAGTATTGCTTTCTGCTGTTAGGTAATTGTAATATAATTTTCGCATTAATAGTAACAAATGTACTTATTTTACGAACAATTTAGACATGCGTTTCATGAGCATCAATTTGCATAGCGATTTTTGATTGAAAACCACGTTGCTCTGTTTACGCGTGTAATGTGAACCACGCTGTGTTGTGTAATATGGACCAGAGGTCCATAATAAAAACAGAGAGATTTTTGTTAATGTTCGGCGTACATATGTCACATACTCAAAATTTTGAGGCTATAGAATAGGCCAGGGAATCAGAGGTAATCAAATTAACACTTCTTTCGCACACTACCCATTGGATATATTCTTTAGACCTCCCCCTTTTTTTTCGTCCATTTCTACTATTCCAAAGATATGTACAAGTGTGTGAGGGAAAATGTTGGACAGTTCATTTTACAATTCCAAGTGTGTCAACTGTTTGGGAACGGAAAGAACCACTATAAACCACTTGGTCCATATTACACATACGTTCGTGTAATATGAACCACCGATTCGTAAATAAAATGATTATCTTCTGCAATTATTAATAGTTCAGAGAGTACTTTACCAAGTTTAAACTATGTAACTAAGCAATTGTAATGAGCAACCACTAAATTAATTCTTTTTGTTTTAATAATTTAAGTTTTATAAGCATTCTTGCTTAGGGGACCCTATTACACAGTTCTCCCCTATTTATAGAGTTATATGCATACGGAGTTATATTTGTAAGCATTTGCACGCAAATAAACATAGTTTTTAATAAATTGTGTGATTTACTCACATTCCGCAATCTCTACCGATTTTTTTTTATTTATAATATTTACCTTTCTTTACATCCCCCCCCCCCTTGACCCTTTCAGAAGAATATTTTTTTTTTTTTTCGCAAATCGCGTTCAATTCTACAAATTCCTTAAATTTTTATTAATTTTTAAAATTCCTACTGACACATAGGATACTTGATAGTTTTTTAAAGTTAAAAATATTACATTACTTAAAAAAAAATAATATTTTTCTGGAAAAGAATAATAGATTATACATTAAATTTATTTATTGTTATAAACTCATTTTTGCTTAAAAACAATAATACAAATATTTAAAGATTTATAATTGTGGTACTGCCATCTATATTACAATAGCTGAAATAGTGTAATTACTAAAAATAAATAATTTAAGTCAAGTAAAATAATTAACATTTTAGTTTTAAAGACTATTATATGATTTTTTAGTTTAAATTTCTAATATAAGTTACCTACATTAAATATAAATTATCATTATATATTTCAAGTTAGATATATCTATATTTAATATGTTAAAAATTTCTGATCTGATTTTTAATTAATGAAAACATATTATAAAGGATTTTTAATTATTATTTTTAAAGAAACAACATAATATAAATAATACATCTTTGGAATGACTCAATTATTACTTATTTTTTAACAATCGTTTTATTTAAAAAAAAATAATGATTAGGATGTTGACAATTTTTGCAAGGAAAATATCGATGAAAAAAATTCTTATAAATGGGTTAAGTAATAAAATTTTCTCGCTCATTTTCTTTCTCGTAAGTATTAATTGATTCAAGATAAGGCTTTCTCTTACACTTTATGAGATTGTACGTATAGTAGGAAATAATTTGGTGATGCAGGTCACGAAATACTTAAATGGAATTGAGGTAATGCAATCAAAATTTTGGTTTGGTGAGTTGCCAACAGTTCCACATTATTCTTTATTGTACTCAATTACCTGCAATGTAAAAAAGAAGGAATTGCGTGGTTACCCGTTTTGTCAAATGATGAAAAAAAAAAAAAAAATTAATGATACTATCAGTGCTACTTTGCTTTATTTTTTCTGCTAAATATTATTTTTGTAGTCAATGTTTTTATTTTATTCACAACTGTATACATATTTATAAGTAGTGTACGTGCATAGTTCAGTAAATATTTTTGCAGTAACATTAATTGCTGCAAAAATATTTACTTAACTATAAATATTGTAACGACAAAATACTCAATAAACTAATCTTTTAACAATATTGTTCGATTGCTGTACGACAGAATGAAAAATAATAGAAAATGGTTTCGGATTTAGATAAAATATCCATCCTCACACTTACAAAAAAGCAAATAATAAATAAAACAAATAAATAAATTAATTTTAGGAATGTTCATTATTATTAAACGCACGTACGCAGGCACACACACACACACAGACACACACACACATATATATATATATATATATATATACATGTGTTGACAAATCTGGCGGATTTGTTATTCAGTAATCACAAATAATTTTGAGAAGTGATATCTGATATACATAATAAATTATTAATCTTCATTACACAAACTTTATAATTAAAAATTATTGGTTATTATTGAATAAAAAGTCCGCTAGATCTGGCAACACTGTATATACGTATATATATATGTGTGTGTGTGTGTGTGTGTGTATTTTTTAATTGTGAAAATTTCCATAATTGCCATATATTTTTAATTGTATGCTTAAGTTTATCCAAATTAAAATACACCTCATCATCACCTGTACTAGAACTTATCGAAATTTTTTGAACTTGCCTAATTCAACATTTATATACATATATATATATTTTTCATATGTGTTCATTGATTTTTTTCTGTGATTTCTTAAATTTACACTTTCATTTCAATCCTCTGCATTTCTTAGCAAAGAATGTTATGAGATTTATTTATTTAATTCCTTTGAGAGGGAAAAATATATATCATAAGTCATATAGCATAGCTGTCAACATTTTAAACTTTAAAACCAAATTAGCACTATTATAAAAAAAAAAAAAAAAAAACAAGTAGTTTGTCATGCTTATTTTATGTGATGAAATAAATTTTAAAATGTTATAGAAATTTCTGGTATACGATTACCCGTGAAAAACGCAAAAATTTTTCGCTGTGATACAATATTTTTCTTGTATTTATCGAAATCTAATTCTAATGTAGAGGAAATTATTAAACTCGATAAGTTTCAAATTTAGATAAGTTTTAAATTTAGCTTAGTTTATGTATGATTTTATGATGTAATTAATAGTAATGAAATGTAAATTTATTGTACTTATTATTTTGTTGTTATAGAGTAAGATCTGGTTAAAACATGGTGCCAAAACTAAAATGTTTAACTGATGCTGAGATACAGACATTTTTAAAATTGTAATTAGTTAATCGTAATTAGTGTCACCAGTCGACCGATAAATATCCAGTTTATCTACCCGCAACATGGCTCCGGGAGTATGAAGGAAACTGGTCACCAGCAAACGTATCTAAAAGCCACTAAGAAGTATCCACCCTTATAAGCATTTTTCTTTTCAAACTTTGAAGTTTACTTGAATATAGAAATTGGAAAAAAAACAAATATTTATTATGACTGGATGATAAATCAGAAAACACCTGTTTAAGTCCAACATAATGAAATCGTTTTTTCTTTTTCTTTTATTTTTTTCCTTTGTATTGATAGATCATCGTTATCGATGCATCATTACCCCAGCACAATGATTCAGCACCAGATCTCAGAGCATGCACTATAGGAGCATCCAAACCAAGACTTAAAATAGTTCATCGTTTCAACAGTGTCTTGGAATGTGGTGAGAGGAGTAGGAATGGAATCGGAGCCGAATTCTGAGCCCAATTTTGGATTGAAAGTTCTTCTTTTCCTTGTGTATTGTTATTTTTTCACTGTGAATTTTTTTGCATGTATACTTCAGATTACTTTTTCTTTATTTATACTTTGTTCTCCCATTTTTTCTCCAAGCGATTTATTTCTTATCAACTCGTCAGGCGTTTCGCTTTCGATAACAGCTTGTATATTGGCTAGTATAACGCGCCGACATTACTTTCCGAAACTAGTACTTCTATGTCGTCTGCCAAATAAAACGTCAATCAAATCGAGCGAGCAAAAGGAAACAGAATTTCTCAATAAATTCTGACAACAAGGCAGAAAAGAGGAGATACTGCTAATGCAACTTCAGTTGAAGAGTGAAATTTGAGTCGTAACGTACAATAAAGACTCTTCTAATTTTAGATATATTTAGAAATCATTATTAAACTCCTGATTAAAAAAGTCATGATTACTCCCCCCTCACCCCCCACACACTCTTGTAAATACTTATAAATGGAAAGATAAATATCACATTTATATCTATTCAAAACGTTTGCAGCCTTCATATATATATATATATATATATGCGTGTGTGTATAAAGTTGCGATAATAAAAAAAAAAAAAAAAAAAAAAAAAAAAAAAGCATTATTTTTCCTTACATGGAAAAAAAAAATGTTTACTCGTACTCTAGAATATAAAAAATAAAATAAACTGGATGTTAATTTAAAATATAAAACATATCTAAACAATTGGAATGAATTTCAAAACAATTAAATACTAAATTTAATTCAAATTATAGAAATGTTAATTATCTTCAAATTCTAAATTATCGAACTTTTCTTAATATTTTCTTTGTTGCGGATTTTAGTTTATTCAAGGAAAAAACATTCCCGTACATTTTATTACATTATCTGCAAAAGAGCTGGAATTTGGTTATTTCGGTCATGAAATGTTGGTGTGAGCTGGTGTTTACTGCCAGTACTTAAGACTCATCATTATTATGACTCATCATAGTCAATCGCATGGACGATAAATAGCTAAATGCATGAAAGTTGAATAAGGACACGTTTCATGAAGACTAAGGAAAACTGAAGATAATATCTATTATGAAGCCAAAGGATCTATTTTTTTTTTTTTACCTTACGGTGTGTTTTATTGATCTTTTTGAAACGCATTTCTTGTCTGTGTTACTTCATACGCCAGTATAATGCATATACATACATATATATATTTCTTTTTAAAAAATCAACATTTTATTGGTTTCAACTTCCAAAATCTTGCATATATTATCTTACTGTAATTAATTCTCATGTGGGTTACTTTGATTTTTAGTTCTTATTTTGTTAGATTGTGAATATCAGCTTTTTCTTTTTAAATATACCGCGTTGTCCATAAGAATAGAATTAAACGCCATTAACGAAAAGTTATTCTCGTAAAAGAGGCTTTTTTCAGTCAAGACAAAACAAAAAAAAGTTAAAATTATCGTCGATATAGAGCGCTGTACGGAAGCAAAGCACACATTTCCATGAAAAACTACTTTTTTTTTAAATTCAAATATTTACAAGCCATTCCTAGTGAAAAAAAACCAACCAAATATTACTAGTCTCTGTGTTCGCCAACAACACAATTTACAGTTTGTAAACGAGCTACAACACCACTAACTGCAGCGTCAGTCAGCGATTTTTAGATAAGATAAAACCTCTTCTTCAATAACGGGTTATCTACAAAGTTACTATCAAAACGTTACTTCATGTATGTACAAGTAGAAAGAAAAATAAGAAATCAGTTGTTATTCGTAAAACCGTGCAATTTATAAGACTCTGATTTACATATTTCTCATCACGCGCGTCTGTGTAGTGCCTCCTATTACTTCTTAAAAAAAAAATAAAAGTTATACAGACACGACATTTTTTCATTATTTAAAACATGAAAATCTGACATTGACAGATTTTAATTTAGTGCCAGAGGCCTACTGCTAAACTTGTTAATATCGACAAATTCTTCTTTAGTTAATTCGTGACGATCTAAATTCCATGATAAAGTTTTCATTAAATCAAACCAATGTGTTTCAGCAGCAGATATTGTAACAAATAACGTTAGAAGTCCAAACTGTCTTATAGCTGCAAAACAATGTTTTTTCTCTTTTTCCCAATGAGGGGGAGGTGTGCCTTGGGGGGGACTCATGTCAAAGGTGCGCCTTGGGTGGGGGACTCATGTCAAAGTTGTACCTTGGGGGGGACTCATGTCAAAGTTGGGCCTTGGGGGGACTCATGTCAAAGTTGGGCCTGGAGGGGACTCATGTCAAAGTTGGGCCTGGGGGGGACTCATGTCAAAGTTGGGCCTGGGGGGGACTCATGTCAAAGTTGTGCCTTAGGGGGACTTCATTCAATAAATCTCCATTCAATAAACCGACTGAAATAGGCCCTTAGCACTATTAAGAGTGTATTATAAAAATTCGACAACGCTGTACCGACTGAAATAGGGGTACCTTGGGGGGGACTCATGTAAAAGTTGGGCCTGGGGGGGACTCATATCAAAGTTTTGCCTTGGGGGGGGACTTCATTCAATAAATCCCCATTCAATAAACCGACTGAAATAGGCCCTTAGTACTAATTAAGAGTGACGTATAAAATTCGACAACGCTGTACCGACTGAAATAGGGGTACCTTGCGGGGGACTCGTGTCAAAGTTGTGCCTTGGGGGGACTTCGTTCAATAAATCCCCATTCAATAAACCGACTGAAATAGGCCCTTAGCACTAATTAAGAGTGTATTATAAAAATTCGACAACTGTACCGACTGAAATAGGCCTCTAGCACAAAAAAAAAAAAAAAAAAAAAAAAAAAAAAAAACTTTTTACGAAAATAACTTCTGCACAAACCACGTTCAATTCTGCCGATTTTTCTAATTTTTTACGATTTTACAAAATGTCTACTGACTTATGGGTTATTCGGTACATATATATTCAGTGCTGCCAAACTAATCCGGCAAATTGTTAGTACCGACCCTTTTTCTACACCACTTATTTTTTAGAGTATTTTTGTTCTTAATTCACCTTAGATAAATTTGAAGTGAATTATTCTAAAAATTAAGTGGTGTAGAAAAATGGGCGGTACTAACAATTTGCCGGTTCATGTTGGCAGTTCTGTATATGTATATACATAGTTGCCAACTTAGCACCTCTTGGCGACCGGAAAACTTTAATAAAACTTTTTATTTTACTTTATGAGCGAAAACTTTTGCAGTTCACTGATTAAACAAAATGACTATTTCTATTAAAATTTTCCGGTTGCCAAAAGGTGCCAAGTTGGCAACAATATGTATATATGCACATAATTTATGATTACAATAAACAAACATCAGGAGAAAAGTCGTGAATCTGAAATATTGATGGATGAGATCAAATATAGGAAATATAATAAAAGAGTAACTGAAATAATAGAAATATTAATAAAGAATAAACAAAGGGCACAGCGGCTTAATACGGGTTGAGCGGGTTAAACAAGTTTTCTGAGTTCCCAACTTTCTCGAAGCCCTCTGAAAAATCGTACGGTTACAAAGTAAGAAATTATAGGGTAATTAAAAAAAAATAGAGGATTTATAAAATGTACAGTATATCCTAGTATCAGAAATTACAAAAGAATGAAATGTTACGTAAACGAAAATCTATTAACAGAATTAATTTTATAGGTAGGACTATACATAATTGCCAACCTTTGGGATATTTTAAAAATAACTTTTCATTAAATGTGACGCTATTTAAATGCAAACCCTGAATCCGCTGACTTCTCTAATAGGGAAAAAAACGGACTTTAATGAAATATAAAGCATTTGTAAATGTTTGAAAATTCACAGTACAATATTCAAACTTTACTTTTAGTTAAAGCTTTGGGAATGTTTATATATTTATTTATTTATTATTTTTATTCTAATTAATTGAACTGTTTCTATTTCTTTTCTTTCATAAAGATATTAATTTCTTCAAAGGAAAACGTTCAATAAATTATTAGAACAAAAAACTAGTATATGTAATGATTTCGGTCGTGAAATGCTAGCAGAATTAAAATAATGTAATCAAAATTCTGGTTTGGTTTAATGTCATTCTTTAACATTAATCCTTATCATATTAAATAACTTGATTGAGAAGTAACATTTACCAATATTAAATGCATGGAAATTTAATTATAGTAAATTTTATAAGGAATATACCCATAATGAATACATTGCGGCAATATGTACAATGAATTTATGCTTAAGATTTTTTTTTATTATGCTGAGTTTTTTTTTTTTTTTTTTTTTTTTAATCACGCATATTTTTTTAGGAAGCATATTTATTATCAAGTTTTTTAAAGAATAATATTTATTATTTGTAATGAATATAACTTGAGATGTCACTATGATAATGGGGATTTTTTTTATAATTTATTGTGATGAACCTTTTAATAACTTTTTTCATAAAATGAGAAGTAATTTCATTGTAAAAATCTAAACACACAATCTCTTAAATACTAGAAAAAAGAAAAAGAAAACAATTTGGAATTTATACTCAGAAATATATATCTATATATACCGCTTCTTTCTAAAACGAAAAAATAGTCATTTTCTGATTCCCTAAACTAGGAATTTATAAATTAACTAGTAATGAATATAAGTAAACAAATAACCAGAATAGACGAAATGATCAAGAATTTCATTTCTATAGTTTTCTAGATGATGAAACAATATTATGAATATTATGAATTCTTTGTATTGCGAGAAATTCTCGCTTGATTTTCTAGAGCTGGGTCATAATTTAAGATTGTATTACTTAAACTCGCTTCTTAAGTTTAGATTTATTTGTAGAAATTTTTAAATACGTTTGTTAACACAGGAAAATGATCTAGAATTCTAATTTAAGGTTTTTAGAACTCGGTCGCAAGGGAAATTAGAGTTTTTAAGGATGACATGGAACTATTTTTTAATGAAGCAATTTAATTTCTAGATGTCAGTCAAAGATTTCGCTTTTCAATGTATTGAAATATGTACACTGGTTCTCATAATTATAAGGACACCCGTTTTTCTATAAAAACTAAACAATGAACGCAATTATTTAAACAACTATATTTCTTATTAATTTGAATTTCATTAACCCCTTGGGTACGGATTTATTTGAGAAAATATTTGCATGTGGAAAGGATATAATTTTTGGTTGCTTGGAGTAGTATGTAAAACCAGTACATTTTACGTAAGAATTTATTTATTTCTAAAATATTGGTGACACATTTAGTATTAAGATGTCTTCAAGTAATTAGAATTACAAAACAAAAATAAAAAGCAAAAAAAGTGGATGACGTGTCTCAGACGTCAAATGTACCCAAGGGGTTAATAGACTACATTTAAAAAGTTTTACCGTTTTTCTATCTTAAAAAACTTTAAATACGGTCAAAAAGATGATTTTTCAGGTGTTCACAATTATAAGGACAGCTCGAATCTTAGTAATTTTTTTTCAGTTATTCTTTAAATTAATATTTTATGGGGTCTCTTTTTAGGGTGAAACAGTCAGATTTTCTCTCTGATACATATATATATATATATATATATATATATTTATTTATAATCACTTTCCATACCATTTCATACAGCATAGATGATATTCTGAATACATTTAAACTATTTAAAATTGCTTCCCACTTGCATGCAGTTTTCTAATAAGATAAGTTAAGGTTTTTTCAACTTTTAGGCCATGATAAAGGCAATAATATAGAAGTTTCTTTCTTCAAACTATTTCCTATTGCTCTAGAAGTAGAGCAAAAATGTATGTCTTGTTCAAAAAAATATTATTACCCCCCAGAATCTAACAAAAATCTGAGAATTACCCGTTTAAAACTTGCGGATGTTCTCTTGATGTTCATAATAGTAGAAAATATTACTAAATTCATTCTGCCTTCAGTAGAAACAGCTCCCCAGAGCACCATAGACACACCTTTAAAATGCCCGATTCATATCTGGCTTTAAAAAATCTGCTGTGTCTTTCATTATCTTCAGATCGTGCCAGTAACTGTTAAAAACATTTGGTTAATCAAGAATAAAATGTTTTTCATCCGAAAATGCAACATTTTACCATTAAATATTGTCTTTATTCAACTTTAACACAGACGCTCTTTCCCCCATTAAATGCTTATTGATTATTACAGGTTTTTTATTCGTTTTAACATATTATTAATTATTTTAAACATGCATAAATGTGGAACCCAACCTTTTGTTAAAAATTACGAGCAACTTCAGCAGCAGTCATTACGAGTAGAACAGTAAGAGGAATTATGAGTCTTTGATCTCTGTAAAACAACACTTATTTTGCATCAGATCTCTATTCTATCGAACCAGCAGTTCAACGTTTGATCATATGTCCTTCAGTAATTTTAGATCTTTGAATTTCCTTAGAAATTCAGCGGATTGAAATTATCCTTCCACTTAAAAAACACATTTATCATACTTCACTACATGAACGTTCTTTTTTTCGAGGAATTATCAGTGATGTCCGCCCACGAAAAATTGAAGGCTTATAAATGAATTAATCTAGCCCAGTAGTTAACAAATTCGCATGTCAACTGTAATTTATCCGCTAGTAATTTAAATAAAACCAAAAAATATTGATTGTCCCTATAATTATGAACATCTAAAAACGTGGAGAAAAAAAAATATTTTGCATTATTTTTTATAAATTTTGTTTCATATTAAAAAAGAGTTATAGCAGTTTTGGTTTTTAGAATACTAGATATATTAAGTGAAGGTAATATAATCTTGTTCACAATTATTTTTACATTAGTTATTTCAAAACATAAAGTGTCCTTATAAATATGAGAAGGAGTGTAGTAATTGTAAATGTTCAAAAATTCAAATTACAGTATCCAATTAATTACCATTATTTTTATTTAAAACTATGGTAATGTTAATAAATTGCTGTGCATTACAAGTAATCGAAATTAATTATTATTTTTTAAATTTCATTTAATAAATCCGTCAACTAAAACCATTCCGGTACATTGAACTAGAGCATTTGACTATTGGCACAAAATACTGGAAAGTGGTGACTTAGTCATGAAATGTCGGTGTGAGTAGAATTAAAATAACGTAATCAAAATTCTGGTTTGGTTTAATGCCAGTTCTTTAACTGTATTTCTTATCGTAGTCTATTACTTGCACTGGAAAATAAGTTAAGGCATGGTGGTTAAATGAAGACAAATTTTATGAGGAAATGGTGCATGTTTTTTAAATGAATAAAATTTATATTGAAGTTATCATTCATTTTTCTGAATTTATCTTCCTTTCATTATGTTTTATTGCTTTTTTTTTATATATATCTGTTACAAACAAATATAACAGATCCTGCTCTGCTTTGTGCTACTATAAATAGAAACCAAGCCCTACTTTATGAATCTTTTGAAATTATAAGAAGGAAATCTGAAATTTGTAATGATATATTATCCATTAACCCCCTTCAATTTGGCTTCCTTTCTTAAACTTAAAATAATTTAAGGTAACCCTGCTACTGTTTGTTCTGGCAACCCTGCAGTGTGATACATTGATTCCATTTTATTAAAGAGTTTTATTTTTCTTGTAATGTACATGATTGTAATTTATTTAGGTGTTTTTAACTCATTTTAAAATGTATATCGAATGTTTTTTTACATAATTTATGTAATCACGTATAATGACTTTGTGAATTGTATATATAGTATCCAAGAATGGCTTAAATTGTTTATATTTATAGTTTTTCAACATCATTTCCCTGAAGATGGTTAAAAATGGAATATTAACCGAAACGTCGGAATTAAGATATATAAAATTGTGTGATATGCTGGAAGTATGTTTTATTACTGTTTTTATAATTATTAACATCATATATAAGTGGAATATATTTCTTTATATCTGTTACCTATAATAAATATATAAATTGACATGCCATCATAAAAGAAAACAAATCGAATTGAATCATTGAGATATTTTTTAATGAATTCTTCATTAAATGGAAATGGTTTAACTGCGAAAATATAAAAATGTTCATTTGAAAATTAGGAAAGGATAATGAATTTAATTTATTTGTAAAGCAATTCTGAATGTTAGAAGATTAACATTACAATATCTAAGTAATTATTAACTAATTCACAAAAAATTATAGAAATAATTTATCTTTTCAGTTTCTAATTCATGGAGTTCTTTTATTTCCTTTCATTGTTGATAATATTATTTTTTTCGAAAAAAAAAAAAAAAAAATCCTCGAATATTTCATTAAATTATTATCGAAAATGATGAAATGGAATGATTTTGGTCGCGAAATATTCGTGTAAGTAGAAGTAAAATAACGCAATCAAAAGTCTGAATATTTCCTATTTATTATATGTTTAGGAATGAAATCATAAAAAATAAAAGAATTTTAGCATATTTTTTAATAATCTTTAAAGCCTTTAAATCAATTACTTTGGATAACTGAGTTTCTAACTCTATACTAATAATTCTACAAAAGTTTTAGAACATAGGTTTTATATTATCATAATATATATATATATATATATATATATATAATAATAATAATAAGATTTTTTTTTTTTGAAATATTTCTTTCATAACGCATAGAAATTTTTAACTTTAATTTTCATGAAATTTATAAAACTAAATATATTTTCTGATGTTCATTTAATATTACCAGTGCACCGTAATTAATGCTTCAAAAAAAGTAATCACGTGATGGTTAAAATTTAAACAAATGTAAAAGTGCGAAGTTACTATCAACTAAAAATAAGTTCCATACCCCTATTTAAGATTATAAATTTTCGTCTGACTTATTGACTGGCTCCTAATAATTTGGATCTCGGAAGACCTCTGGCCACCCATTTTTCCCAGAATAATATTATGAGAAAATAAGAAGGTGATAGAATCTAGAACGGAGTTGTCTGCGCGAAGGGAATAAGGAAAATAATGAAATATATAATTATAAGAAAAGAATACTATTAATTTTATTCCTGTTTAAGGTTTTGCGAATTATCAATAATAACCTGGCACCATTGCAAATTCTTATATGAGATATATTTCGTCGCCCTAGTCTATTGAAAATATATGTCATGATTCATCATATTTAAATAGGTATGATATACTCCCTTGAGAGATATGCATAGTACCCATTACTTTATGTACGGCCAGAATGTATAGATAAACGCAAATCATTATGAGATATAATAGTCATTTTTCCATTAAAAAATACATTAATCTTTGATTTTTCAATCCAGGAAATTCTCATTGCAGAAAAATGTATGAAAAATAGTAGAAATAAAATTTATTTGACCGTTTTATAATAAAACGGTGATTATCTTTTCATTCCATCTACAAGATATTATTTACATATCTTTATTTTAAAGTCTAAAAATAAAAGAATGTTCAAAAACTAAAAAAACGTGTTTCGATCTTATTTTTAGTTCTTTTCTGAAATGAATAGATTCTTAAATTGCCTTTATCTTCAACTTCCTAAACTTTGTTCTCAAGGATGAGAAAACGATAAACTTTGATTGATTTTAAAGTCCTTTTTCTTTTATTTAAACCAAGTAACAAATATAGGAAGCAATGACTTTTGCTTTATAAACAGGCTATTCAGATGCTTTAGAATGTCTTAGATATATTTGCATATAGAAGGATTTTGTTGACAGTAATTGTGTTTAATAAATTTAAAATCATATGGATATCAATTAAAAGTGCGTCTAAGTAGAGAAAAATTGAGCGAAGTTAAAAGAAATGTTTTCTATAATCACCGCAGCTTGGAATGGCACAGAAAAAAAAAATAAATAAAATAAAAAATAAAAAACATGAAAATGCAGAATCACAAGTATCCATAGTAATAAAATCAAACTTTTGTCAATGTAATATAACCACTTTTTCTGAAACTAGCTGACAGGACGAGTCCAAAAACTTGGAGGGAAGTGGGATTGACCGACAGGTTGGAATTTGAAAAACATCCGGCCATTTGACGCTCTCATATTCGATTATTTTCTTTGAATCAGATTACTATCACCACTATTTGTTTGTCCCGAGTGCCTTCTATTTTCATTAAAGAACTAATTTATTTATACTAAAAAGCTCCCAACACCTTGTTGTTTCCTCTTCTATGTTTTTAAAGTTGAAATTTGATATCTAGAACCTTATCTGGTATTGTTTGACCGTTGACATATTTCTTTCCATCATTTCCAAAAAGATTAATTTTTATTTCGTCTAAAAATAATACGTTTTTTTTTCAATTGTTAGCTATCCAATATTTATGTGCTTTAGCAAATTCAAATCTTATCCTCTTATTCCTTCCACTAATCAATGGTTTCTTTGTACCGACGCATACAAAAAGTACAATTTCGTTTAATCTATACGAAAAAGTGTTTCGACTAACATCAGCCAAATCTTCTTCCCGTATTTCACGCTCTATAATTGCACCATTCTTCTTCTGCCGTTCTTTTAATAGCATTACCAATTTACTTAAGCATTTGTCTGGGTGTTTCCGGTACGGATTTGTCGGCCAATGTGCTTTTTACTTATTACGTTTTAATAATACTATTTACAATTATTTTTCCAATAGATAATGTTGAAGCATTATCACGAAAAACTATGTTATTCTGATATAAATTGAAGAGCTTGTTTCCAAAAGGCGTTAAGTCAAAAATTTCAAAAATTGACTTTTCGATGGAAAACGTCGCAGCACACATCTAAGAATATATTTTCAATAAGTAGAAGTTCCAAACGAAGTTTAATCATAATAAAAACAGAAAGTGAAATCCGCGTTTTTTTCCAAAAAGAATTAAGTCACAAGTAAGTTTTGTGCCAAAAAGGATTAAGTCAAGTTTAACCAATTGTAGTGTGCCTTGCGATCACGTGGTTTGACTGGCCTTGATTAAAAAGTCAAAAATAAGGGAAAAAATGTTGTTGTAGATTGTCATATTGAGACAGTTTTTTTTTTTTTTTTTTTTCCCATAGAAAAATATAAAGATGAATGTATTTATAATCTTTATTATAAAGTGTTTGTAAATATTTTAATCTTGGTTTTGGAGCCCCGAAAAAAGATATTTGTTCCTTCTGTATTAGGAAAAAAAAAAAACACAAATGAATTCAGAAAAATGTACAGAAAAAAGAAAAGACCCTGTTAACCGAACTTTTGATTCATAAACATCGGAGCAAAAAATATTATTCACTTTTAGGAGCAAAGTTTATAGGAGAAGATGAAATTACAATATGTTTTGACTTGATGCAAAATCAGGAATTACCACACAGATAAAAATTATACCATGTTAGGAATGTTTTCAGCAGTGGCTGCTCAAAAAAACCTCACCCTCACATACTATTTACCAGTGCGTGGTCACTCCTACTTACCAGCAGATAGAAGATTCGGACGAGTGGAGACTAGTTTATAGAAAGTGTATACTACTTTACTTTCTAATGAATATTTTGAACATTTCTCTAAGGTTGGAAATCTTTTCGAGTATAAGAAGCAGTGGAATATTTTAGACTGGAAAAATTTTGCACATAGTTGTCTAAAAAGCAAACAAGGTTTCTTGATTTCAGAGGCAAAAGTACTGGAAATTACGAAGAGAAATTTAGGAATCAAGATAACGTACTGTGATTCGTTTTGCCGCAGAAACATCCTGAAACGAGGGACAAAAAGTCTCCCGTGCACCCCTTCTGAAATAAAAACAAAAAACAATATGAAACAAGCAAAGAAAAACAGATGTTTTTAAATTACTTAACGCTTTGGGAATCAACAAATTGCACGAATTTTTTTATTCGTATGAATAATCTTTCAATGGTACTGCTAACACTAACACAAGGAAAAATAATGATAAAGGTGGCGAAATAGAATTTGTAAATGAAGATTTGTAGTAGCTAACTACCTTCCAAAATTTTATAGCTAAAATTTATGCTGTATTTACATGAATAAAAAAAAACTTGGATTACTTTCAAATGGAAGTAAGTCATTTCATTTCGTTATTTGTTTGTGCCAAAAGGGCTTAAGTCATAGTTTTGTTCCAAAAGGAGTTAAGTCATTTCTTTCTTTTTTTTATTTCTAAATAACTATACTGTCAGGATTTTTTTAGACATGCAATTTAGTGTTATTATTATTCATATATTACTGGGAAAAAATATCTTTTCCTTAAATTCAATAATAAATCTTACATAACAAAACCGCGTTTTCTCAAGAACTGAAAAAAATGACTTAACGCCATTTGGAAACAAGCTCTTCAATTAATAACAACTTCCCGGATCTGTAAATGACTGCGCTTCAGCATCTTGACTTCACAATACTAACACACAAAATTAAACTAAATCGATCTCCTACTACTATAGGGCACGCACAATAGTTCGCCTAAAAATGAACGGTCACTTACCGTCACTGGGAACTGTTAATTGCTTGTCCCGAAACATTTGATGATATATCATATGTATGTCATTATATATTTAAAATCCTTCCTTGTAAAAATTTTCTAGTTATACATTTTAAATGCATATTTGATAAAGTTTACACGACAGCATTTAATTTATTTTTATTTTTAATTTTTATTTATTTTTAATCGTTATTTATTTAAAAAAAATATTAGTAATGATTAGTTTAGTCATTTAACACATATACAAATATATATATATATATAGAATATACTTGTAAAAAGTATAAGCATACTCGGATAGTTCGGTAAAATTACACTCCTATAAAATCTTTTTGTAAAAAAAATAAAACCGACTCCAAATAACGTCACTTTTTCTGAATAGAAACTTCTAGATTTCGCAAAATGTGTTGAGTGGGTTTTGATGATAAACTTGATGATACTCTTCAACTTTGTAATTCACTTTTTTCTCTAGAACCGTTTTCGAGATAAGAACACTAACTCCGCTATTTTCCACAAGGTGGCGCTGCAAGCGGTTTAACCTTGTACTGCATGGCCACTTTGCTATACTTACATACCATTTTTATCACTATAGCCGCAGCAGTTTAGCAGTTAAAAGAATTGGAACTGATTTTTTGGGGCACCCTGTATTTTCTTTAGATCGTAAAGATATTACAATGGGACCTATTTCAGACCAAGACCTTTTCAACAAAACAAAAAGTATCAAAATCGGACCATCCGTTCAGAAGTTATGAGCTAACAAACATAAAAAAAAACATACGGTTTGAATTGAGAACCTTCCTTCTTTTTTTGAAGTCGGTTAATAAAAAGTGATTTTGAATGATGGGGAATAAAAACTTTGAACTCAAACTATATAAACTTAAAACAGATTTAGCTATTGTTTCCGATCGAAATAACTATACATTAAGCTTTAGCAGGCAGATTTGACGTTACATTCATGATTATATTTTTTTACAGTAGATGGTATATGCTTAATTCGTTAGATCAAAAACAAATTCGCCATATTACAGTAATTTATAGCGTTACAAAATTTTTATTTGTAGTCCTTTGATGAGCATTTTTAATTTTTGTGATTCTTTAAGAAGACATCAACCAAGTTGTACTTTTTAAATAAATCAGCAGTTATAAGTACCACCGTTATTATTACATTTCCTAATTTATGTCTCAAAAATAAAAATTACGTTCATTTTACTATCAATAATTTTTAAAAGTAAGCTTTAACAAACAATTTAATGCATATTTTTTCATTTTTATTACATGACCTCTGTTTGTTGAATACGTTTTAAGATGTATCATAGGTTTAAAAATATTAATTAAAGAAAATAATAATAATATTGATTTTTATATTTTACCAAACGAAACAAATTTATAACAATTTATTTCAATTTTCTCATTTTGTTATCTATAAAATATAAATTATAACTTGCTAACTCTAACAAGAAAAGAAAAATGTATTTTTATTTTTATTTTTTTCAAAAAAAGTGTGTCTTCTAGTAGATTTAATTAAATCTTTGAGGAAAACGACTGTGAATCAATTACTTTATAATCACCCTTAAACCAGTTATTTTTTAGCCCTTATTCCTCAAAACAAAAAAAAAATGCTTATGGTAAAGGGTCTTAAATTTAATGGACCATTAACCATAGAATGTGTGAATTACTCTTTCTGTAAGTATGATTGCACTTGAAAAATCTTTTTTAAAAAAGGGCTAGAATGTTGTTCTCTGTTTAAAAGTCATTTTTTTTTTCTTTAATTTAAATTTTTTTCTTACTTTGACTGTTAAAAGAAAGGCTAAATCAGAAATAATTCATTTAAGTACGATATGCTATCGTTTACTAAAAAAAATTAATATACTTATAGATAAATGACTAATTTAATTAATTATGACGTTTTGGATTTTTGACTGGAAAATTAATACCTCTTTCACAGATTTAAAAGTAATTTTTAAAGAACTAAGTCAATTATATTTTAATTATTATTGCTGCAAAACACGAATTTATTACAATATGCATTTTCACTGCAAAATTTTTACTTTGAATAAATAATAATGTTTACTACTGTACAATGTATAAATTTTAAGTGTTACACTCTCCTTATGTTTTCATAAATATAATTTTGAAGATATATTAGAAGATTTGTCATAATGATAAGAGATAAATTACGGGATGTTACCTCTAACGAAAGCAAGATAATTTCAAAAGTAAAGATTTTAGAAGTTTTATTCTATTTTTAAAGTAATCGACTTTAAACCGTTTTGCATTCACTTTTAAACTTATTATTCCGTCAAACATTTTACCTTTGATCGAAATATGTTTATTATGAGTGATCTAAATATTCATAAACTATTAACTACAGAAAATGTTAAATGCTTCTCTTCGAAAGAGGATTGTATTTAATAAATATAAAATTTATTGTACTTGATAAATGGAATTCATTTTACTTGATAAATATAAAATTTGCCATAAATATGGTTGGTTTTTAGGTTTTAACGTCGCACTAGTTCTGCACAATGGGTAATTGGCGACAGTCTGGGCCTTAATAATCATCCGGAGACATACCATCACAAATTTGATCCTCATTGGAAGACATTAAAATGGGCTGTTGCTGAGAAACAGCACATGGAGGGTTCGAAATAAAGTTATTCTCATCCCCAGTCAACTACTTAATGGTTGCAGCTATATTCATAAAACTGCTGTCTAGATATAGTAGAGAGATTCATAAAATTGGCGAAGGGAAAAGATGACAAAGTTCGGGTTGGGAGGGAGAGGGTGATAGGTGGAGAATTTGATTACAAAGTTGTAAAATATTATTGTTATAGAACGAAAGGACACCTTTTTGACATAAATGCAGAAAACTGAATGCTTAAAACGTGGATTTGTTTGTTTAAGTTTTCCTACAGTGTGACGTGTGAAAACAATCTCAGAAAGAAAATCAAACTAGTTTATTGCAAGATTCCTTTTTTTTTTTTTTTTTTTTTTCTCGAAGTTCAATCTACTCTCCATTACGTATAATGCATATTTTGACACTTGTTTAAACATTAAGCTGAACACGTTGTGTGGTGGGTGACGCGTATGTTATATAAAGTTCAAATAAGTGCTCAAATATGCATTTTCGTTGATAAACAAAAAATTGCAAAAATAAAGGTATTTTGAGAAAACTAGTTGTTTTTCATTCTAAGATAGTTTTTTTGCGTAACTGTATAGGATATCAAAATCAAACAGTTTGCATTTTGTATTAGGTGTGTTTCCCTACAAAAACAATGAAGCTCTGCATTTTTGTAATTCACAATTTTACCCTATCTCATGCCGTTTTCGATATAGAAACATTAGCTACGCACATTGCAGCGAATATTGTAGCGCATAACCACTTTATTTTACCTATACACCTATCTTATGAATAAAGCTGCAGCCGTTCAGCAGTGCGTGAGAACGGTCTTTAGTTGGACTTATATTGTCCTTAGGTTAAACTTCTGTTTTCCTAAACTACTTTTTTTTTTTTTTTTTTTTAAATCTTTACCAGTATGCAATGTTATACAGACAACATTAAAAAAATAGTTTTTTTTTCCAGATATATATATATATATATATATATATATATATATATACATAATTTTTATTATTATTTTTTTTTTCGAAATATTTCTATTTTGTTACATAAACAAAAAATACTATCAATAACCCTTTTGAATAGGAAATGGAAAAGGATAAGTACAACCTTGAGTTGAATGAAGCTAGACTTTAAAGTGAATAATGTGCACTGCATTTAAATTTAAATATATAATAAGAATATGGGTAAAATTGGGTACAAATTTTAATAAATAAAATATATTTACGAATTTCTCAATCGAAACTACTTGAATATAAACTCGTATACTTTTAAGAAGCATAATGCTATATGAGGCCATAATGCTATAAAATGTGAATTGCATCTCTTCTAAAGATGATTGTACTTGATAAATATAAAATGTATTGTACTTGATAAATGGAAATTATTCTACTTGATATATATAAAATTTGTCAAAATGATTGGTTGGTTAGGTTTTAACGTCGAGCTAGTACTGCACAATGGGCAATTGGCGACGGTCATGGATCCATCTTTATACATAGTCCGGAGACATGTCATCGCGAATTTAAACCTCCATGGATATCATTAAATTGTGCTGTTGTTTAAAAACAACACATGTAGAGTTCCAAATAAAGTTCATTCTCACTCCCATTTGAATTCTTAACGGCTGCAGCTGTATTCATGAAAGTGCTGTCTAGGTACAGTCGGTAACAAAAGTATCCGAACACTAGCAAAAATTCCTATATAACAAAAAGTAGAGTTAATAATGTTTTGATAAATAAATCCTTGTGGAATCCTGTTCTTAGTCAGTCTAAGAATAAGATTCGATAAGGATTTATTTAACAAAACAGTATTAACTCCATTTTTTACTTTCTTCTATATGTAATATAGAGAAAGTATTGGATTCGCGAAAATTTTCGAAGTCCACTTTTTGATGGATTTACATGTTTTGGGATATTGGAGAACACGAATCAATAGTTTTTCTGTCTGTCTGTCTGTCTGTATCATTTTTTGTGGACGCTGTATCTCACGAACCAATGAATGAAATTTAACCAAACTTGGTATTTAGTTGCACCCTGACATAAACTGGTGCTGATTAGATTTTGGGATCACTCGCTCAATAGGTGGCGTTGTGATCGCATTTTATGCAAATTTTTAACATGGCAGCATAGGACAAAATTCCGTATAAATGGGCATAAAGAGAGTTATTTTACACTTGTGATTGTAAAATTAATATGAATTATTGATAATAGTAGTAGTTAGCTAGGAAAAAAATTTTGTGCATGGGGGGGCATCGGTTCCCCCCCTGGGGGGGAAAATCCCCCCCGGGGAAGTAAATTTTCAAGATGGGTATCTTTCGAAAGGTCTCGTTGATAATAGTAATAGTTAACTTGGAAAAAATTTTTGTGCATGTGGGGGCATCCGTTGCCCCCCCACCGGGGGGGGGAAGTTCCCACCCGGGGGGGCAAAATTTCAAGATGGGTATCTTTCGAAAGATCTCGTCAATACCTTTAAAACGAATGGTTGAACGATAAATCTGTGATAATTTAAACCAAAGTTATCGATTTTTTTAACTTTTAACAAAAAAAAAACTTAGAAAAATATCGCAATTTTTTTTTTTTTTTTTTTTTTTTTTTAACGAAATTTAACCAAACTTGGTATTTAGTTGGTCCCTGACATAAACTGGTGCTGATTATGTTTGGGGATCAATAGCTCAACAGGTGGCGCTGTGATAGCATTTTATCTAAATTTTTAACATGGCAGCATAGGACAAAAATTCGTATAAATGTGCATAATTAGAGTTGTTTTAAACTTGTGATTGTAAAATTAATATGAATTATTGATAATAGTAGTATGTAACTAGGAAAAAAAAATTTGCATGGGGGGGCATCGCTTCCCCCCCTAGGGGGGAAATACCCCCCCAGGGGGGGTAAATTTTCACATTGGGTATCTTTCGAAAGATCAGTTTGATAATAGTAGTAGTTAACTAGGAAAAAATTTTTGTGCATGTGGGGGCATCGGTTGCCCCCCCACCGGGGGGGAAGTTCCCACCCGGGGGGGCAAAATTTCAAGATGGGTATTATGTAAAAATTTCGTATAAATGTGCATAATTAGAGTTGTTTTAAACTTGTGATTGTAAAATTAATATGAATTATTGATAAAAGTAGTATGTAACTATGAAAAAAATTTTATGGATGGGGGGGGGCATCGCTTCCCCCCCTGGGGGGGAATTACCCCCCCGGGGGGGATAAATTTTCAAGATGGGTATCTTTCGAAAGGTCTCGTCAATACCTTTAAAACGAATGGTTGAACTATAAATCTGTGATAATTTAAAACAAAGTTATCGATTTTTTTCACTTTTAACAAAAAAAAAAAAAAAAAAAAAAAAAAACAGAAAAAAAAAAATCGTACTTTTTTTTTTTTTTTTTTTTTTAATATTGTTACTGATTGAATATGTATAGGTAAATATAGAAGAAAGTCTTGTGTTGCCACAACATACTAGTTTTAAATTAAAATTTTTCTAGCGTTCGGATACTTTCGTTACCGGCTGTACAGTAGAGTGTCTATACAAGATTCGTAAAAGTGGCGAAGTGAAAAAGTGATGAAGTTTGAGTTCACTTATAGATAACGGGGGTGGGAGAGAAGGGTGATAGATGGAGAATTTGATTACAAAGTTGTAAAACATCCTTGTTATAGTACGAAAGGACAAGTTGTTGACATGAATGCAAAAAATAGAACGCTTAAAACGTGAATTTGTTTGTTTGCGCTTTCATACAGCGTGACGTGTGGAAATAATCTTAGAAAGAAAATCAAAGTAGTTTCTCGCAAGATACCTTTTTCTCTTTTTTCCTCGAAGTTAATCTACTGGCCATTAGCTATAATGCATATTTTGACACTTGTTCAAACATAAAGCTGGATAGGTTGTAGTGTGGTGGGCGACACATATGTTATATAATGTTCAAACAAGTGTTCAATTATAAATTTTTGTTAACAGACAAAAACTTGCACATCTAAAATAAAAGTATCTTGCGAAAATTAGTTTTTTTTTTCTAAGATAGTTTTTTGCGTAACTGTATAGGAAATCGAAATCAAACAGTTTGCCCGTTTGATGCATACTGTATTAGGTGTATTTCCTACAAAATCAATGAAGCTCTGCATTTTTGTAATTCACAATTTTACCCTATCTCATGCCGTTTTCGATATAGGAACATTAAATACGCACATTGTAGCGAATATTGTAGCGCATAACCACTTTATTATGCCTATGCACCTATTTTATGAATATAGCTGCAGCCGTTCAGCAGTTAAAAGGGCGAGAACGATCTTTAGTTGGACCGTATATTGTTCTTAGGTTAAACTTATGTTTTCCTAAACCACATTTTTTTTATCTTTACCAGTATGTAAACAACATTAATTTTTTTTTCCCAGATATATATACATGTATATATATATATATATATATATATATATTTTTTTTTTATTATTTTTTTTTTTTCGAAATATTTCTATTTTGTTATATAAACAAAAGTTACTATCAATAACCCTTTTGAATATGAAATGGAAAAGGATAAGTACAACCTTGAGTTGAATGAAGCTAGACTTTAAAGTGAACAAATAGTTTATAAGACTTCTTCACACACCATGAATTTTAACAAAAAAATATATATATATATACATACAGACACGACATTATTTCATTATTTAAAACATGAAAATCTGACATTGACAGATTTTAATTTAGTGCCAGAGGCCTACTGCTAAACTTGTTAATATCGACAAATTCTTCTTTAGTTAATTCGTGACGATCTAAATTCCATGATAAAGTTTTCATTAAATCAAACCAATGTGTTTCAGCTGCAGATATTGTAACAAATAACGTTGGAAGTCCAAACTGTCTTATAGCTGCAAAACAACGTTTTTTCTCTTTTTCCCAAAGAGGGGGAGGTGTGCCTTGGGGGAGACTCATGTCAAAGGTGTGCCTTGGGGGGGGACTCATGTCAAAGTTGTACCTTGGGGGGGACTCATGTAAAAGTTGGGCCTTGGGGGGACTCATGTCAAAGTTGGGCCTGGGGGGGACTCATGCCAAATTTGGGCCTTGGGGGGACTCATGTCAAAGTTGTGCCTTCGGGGAACTCATGTCAAAATTGGGCCTGGGGGGGACTCATGTCAAAGTTGTGCCTTGGGGGGACTTTATTCAATAAATCCCCATTCAATAAACCGACTGAAATAGGCCCTTAGCACTATTAAGAGTGTATTATAAAAATTCGACAACTGTACCGACTGAAATAGGCCTCTAGCACTAAAAAGAAAAAGAAAGAAAGAAAAAAAAAGAAATCTTGAATGCCGTTTACGTGAACATTCTCGGTATTTTGTTAATCAAGATATTTCTAAATCTTCTATTGCGAAGCACAGTTGGGAATTTGATCATTGTTTTAATTTTAAGAGTGCCAAATTTATCTTTTATGCCAAACGCGTTTCCGAACTGGATTTTTTGGAAAATTTAGTTATTTACCTTAATCGTGATAAAATTGTCAAAGAAAAATCTGATTCCACTTTGCTGTCTACAGCCTGAAAAAATTTGTTTAATTCAATTAAATAATTTCCTTCATTATGTTTATAACATAATATTAACTACAATTAAATAATTCTAATTAAAAAAAAATAAAAATAATAATAATTGATTATTCCTTACCTCCCTCCTTATGTTTTTTCGTGTGTATGTGGGTTCCTCTCTGTTTGGTCCTGCATGATACTTCATAATTATATGGATTCATTACATGGATACAACTGTACTATTTTAATTAAGATGCGTCGACATAGGAGCAAAATAAAATTAATTAAAATTAGAAAAATGATTTATGTGAGTCATATGTGTTTATGAATTTCAAATTATACAGTCTTGAGCAGAAACAAAATGCTATTAACAAAATAGTTAAAGTAATGCACTGCATTATTAAATTTGCATTTTAAGTATATTTTAGACACTCAATTACCGTTATAAGCTGTAAGAGCAACCTTTAGGGAACTATTATACTTTCAGATTGAATAAGGTAAGAAATCGTATATAAAATACGATTTGATCTATAATTGCATGCAAATAATTTGTGGTAAATTTTATGGTAAAAATTAAACCTTGTTCTTACAGATTATATCTCATTTTACATCGTCACTGATTTTAGTTTTCTTAATTTTTATATTCATATTTTAAATATATTGTTTTTTATCAACCATAAAATAATATGAATTACACATGTTTCAGTGTTTTTAAACTAAAATTTATTTAATAGGATAATAAGCTTTTATTCAAACAAATGTATGCAAATGAATAATTAATTGTACGTGATAGATGCATTTTGTGGTGTAATAATTAAGTTTTTTAAACAACACGTGGTAATAGTAAAAATTTTTGATTTTGACAATACAAAAATTCTTAAAACTTACTGTAGAAATACCACTTTTTATATAAAGCAGTTTTCATGTACTTTATGTACATATATTCTGTATTACAAGTAATGTACTACAGTAATATGTACAAGGTATGTACTACAAGTAATTCATAAAGTTTGCTATACAAAAAGTGGTATTAAAAATAGTGACTAAATAGAACACTGTTAATTTTTACAACTATTATAGCAGATAATTTTTTCGAAGGCTGGTTTCAAAACAGGCATAATTTTACCCTTAATAAAGTTCGTTTAATTCTTGCAGATTATGTTGTTTTATTGTGATATTAAAAATTTTTCGCTAATAAAACGTACAGCTTGCCATTTTAATTTTTATACTCATAACAGATTTATTCCAAAGTCGAAACGTGTAGTTTTGTTAGTCTACGATATACATGTTATGATGTCAATATACAGTGTGTCTTAATACCACGTTTGAGAAATTCTAGGAGGGGAAGATAGCGACCCAGTGACTCAGAATCACATAGAAATAAAGAGCCGGAAATACTTTTCTGATGTAGTATTTTACATTGAAACGCTAGAAATAAAAAGTAACCACGTAAGTGAAAATTCAATTTAATAATAAACCTATATGAACTAGAGAGAACAGATTGAACATGGTTCAAGTAGAGTGTTCGAAGTTTCGTCTACCGACTTCTGAAATTCAGAATGTTCTTGAATTGACCAAATTTATCTCGAATTTATTGGCCAGCTATTCTAATTCGTGGAAACATCTCTTAGGATTTGTCAATGGTGTATTAAAATCGGTGGAAAAAACTTCGAACACTGTATTAGAACAGTGTTTCTGTCGTTCATGTACACTTATTAATATATATATATATATATATTCACTTACGTCATGTCTTTTTATTTCTAATGTTTCTGTGTGTACTACGGAGCCAAGAATACCTTTCCAGGCATGCATTGCTATATGATTTCGAGTCGTCGGGATGTACCCCACTTAAAATTTCTTAAACGTGGCACTCAAATACCCTGTACTTAAACCAAATAATAATTATAATAATTATATGTAATTGAATAATATGTTACAGATTAAATTACATTGTGATACATCTTCTTGATGTGTCATTAACATATATGCAGATTGTACTGATGGAAGAACAAGAGATTTTACAAGAATGTGCGATATAAGGTGCAAAATGTACAAAACTTTTAAGCATGTTAAATAGCGTTTCAAAGATGAAATGTAATAACTGTTACAAAGATTCGATACGTCCAATTAAATAAAAAATGTTAAGAAATACCAGACGCATAAAAAAACATATTTCAAATTTGCGCTTAAATCAGAGTTACCGTTTTTATAAAAATGGCAAAAATTACAGAAATTTTATAAATCGAAAGTATATATTATCTACTTTATCTGGAAAAATATTTTTAGAGTCATAAAAAGGAGAGTACATATGCGAGTGCAGAAGTCAATACTAGAGATTACGTAGTATATATCCCCTACTAATGTTAGAGCATATACAAAATTGCATATAATAAATATTATTTGTTTTACATTTAGCACAACCTTTTCCACATTTTGTTGTATATCTGTTTCCCTTTCAGCGTTAGCCGTTTTTAGGTATATCTGTTTAATGATTCATAAAATTAATACTATGCTCAGTATTGCGAAGTTAAGACTGTAGAAGGTCACCGCAGTTTGTTCAAAATTAAGCTTAATCCAGCAAAGTATTCAGTTGGGATGGTTAAACGTCTGACGTCTGTCCACGAAAAAGTCTAACGATTAGAGTCTGAAGAAAGTTATATTTCGGTAGCTGAGATAAGTTGTGCTTAAGTTAAGTAGCTTGATAAGTGTTGTTGTGCTTCAGTGCGAGTATTCGTGAATGGAAAAAAAAATCAGCTGTGAATCCGCGGATCAGTTGATAGTCACGGTATCTAAATAAAAGAGTGGATCCATCTCTATAACTTCTACTGTTCTGGGGTGAGATATTTCAAATAATCTAAATTAGATAATTTGAAATATCTCACTAAATTTATTTGCTAAAGTATTTAAATCCGTTGACTGAGCCACAAAATCCAGATCATCCTCCTATTATTCTAGTTGAATAAACTCCTAGTTTTATTTTTATATATCTGAGTCTGTGTGCTAATTTCATATTTAATACTTAAGTAGTTAAGTTAACTAAGTTAAGGTGGGGTCTACGTCAACGCAAACCTCACAGTATAAATATGAGAATTTAGTACTGTATACTACACATGTTTATTAATCTTATTTTCTAGAAAAAAGTAATGTATATTTCAAAATTTAGTTACACCAACCTTTTATTTCGACTATGCATGCCGGAAAAAGAGGAGCTTAACGCTTATAGGGTTAAATACGTCACAAATTATTTAACTTTTTTTTTCCAACTTATTTTGACATGAATGAGAAGTTAAAGCTAATAAAGTTTTTAATCATTATATATATATATATTTTTTTTTTTAAGCTCATTTTTTTATTCCTGCCTTCATGTAAAGAAAATCTAATAAAATGTTATGATGACAAAGTTATGTGTTGTACAAAAAAAGATTACACTGTTCCTTATGCTATTTATAGGAACATAACTCTGTGATTTTATTTATCGTTTTTATGGCTTCTTGCAAACAAAAACGATAAAAACTTAATGTAATGAGCAGCCAAATAATAATCATTTTTCCACTTAGTACAGACTTTTACAGGCATGAATATCAAAAAAGAATTTTCATCTTTTTTTTTTTTTTTTTTTTTTTTTTTTACTATAAGAAACTGAATTAGATAATTTCAGGAATATTTTTTGATTTATTATATTTTCTACATACTTTCTTTAAAATAAATCTCACATTACATTTAAAATGATTTGATATTATTATAATATACAACAATTGTTAATTTTCCAGTTTATTTTTTTTTATTTTTTTTTTTTTTAATAATTTTTTGAATACATGCAATATATATATTTCAATTAGTTTACCTGCGCCTGAAAATCGATTTCTTTTTCCTTAAAAAAAAAAAAAAAAAAAAAAATGACAGGGCGCTTTATCAATATTTATTTACAACCAATGAATACTATTAGCCATCGATTGAATCAAAATAAAAATGTGAGTAAAATTGCTTATTTAAGGTAAAAAGGAGACCCAAATGAAAAGGAGACCTTAGTTGTAGAGGCATTATATCAAATCCCAGTGAGTTAACGTGTTTGAGGATAGATGGCATGGTGGTATTGCTAGATGCACATTCGTAGTTAACGACTTCGCATTAATATACTCATTGCTGTAGAGTTATTTCTACAGTTCATTACATGATGGATTCCTCCAGTTCAGCACAAAGAGATCGTTTGTCGATGAGCTCATACGAGAGAATCGCCGGATCTACACACGTGAAATTGCTGTTGAACTGTCCATAAGCAAAGGAACTGTGAATCACATAATCCACGAAAAGCTTTTTTACATAATCCACATAATTGCCGAAACGTCAGTGGAGGCCCTCTGTTGAGACTCAAAACGGTTTTGGGCTGTGTCTGTCTGTCTGTCTGTTTGTTTGTCTGTCGCGCGATAGCGGCCGCAAAAATAGAGCTATTGACTTGAAATTTGGTACACGTGTTCATGAGCCCCACGAAATCAGCTGTATAGTTTTTGGTATGTACTCCATTTGTAGTTCGTATACAGGGACACGCCAAAGTTTTTCTTATCATTACGGCCTATGGCAGGAATTTGTATGTATCGCGATAGCGGCCGCAAAAATAGCGCTATTGACTTGAAATTTGGTACACGTGTTCATGAGCCCCTCGAAATCAGCTGTATAGTTTGTGGTATGTACTCCATTTGTAGTTCGTATACAGGGACACGCCAAAATTTTTCTTATCATTACGGTCTATGGGAGGAATTTGTATGTATCACGATAGCGGCCACAAAAATGACGCTATTGACTTGCAATTTGGTACACGTGTTCATGTACCCCACGAAATCAGCTGTATAGTTTTGGGTGTGTATTCCATTTGTAATTCGTGTACAGGGATAACGCCAAAGTTTTTCTTATCATTACGGCCTGTGGGAGGAATTTGTATGTACCGCGATAGCAGCCACAAAAATCACGCTTTCGACTTGCAATTTGGTACACATGTTCATAAGCCCAAAGGAATGAGCTGTATAGTTTTAGGTGTGTATTCCATTTGTAGTTCGTGTACAGGGACACGCCAAAGATTTTCTATCATTACGGCCTATGGGAAGAATCTGTATGTACCGCGATAGCCGCCGCAAAAATCAAGCTATTGACTTCAATTTTTGTCGAAACGTCAGTGGAGGCCCTCTGTTGAGACTCAAAACGGTTTTGGGCTGTGTCTGTCTGTCTGTCTGTCTGTCTGTTTGTCTGTCGCGCGATAGCGGCCGCAAAAATAGCGCTATTGACTTGAAATTTGGTACACGTGTTCATGAGCCCCACGAAATCAGCTGTATAGTTTTTGGTATGTACTCCTTTTGTAGTTCGTATACAGGGACACGCCAAAGTTTTTCTTATCATTACGGCCTATGGGAGGAATTTGTATGTATCGCGATAGCGGCCGCAAAAATAGCGCTATTGACTTGAAATTTGGTACACGTGTTCATGAGCCCCACGAAATCAGCTGTATAGTTTTGGGTGTGTATTCCATTTGTAATTCGTGTACAGGGATAACGCCAAAGTTTTTCTTATTACGGCCTATGGGAGGAATTTGTATGTACCGCGATAGCAGCCACAAAAATCACGCTTTCGACTTGCAATTCGGTACACATGTTCATAAGCCCAACGGAATGAGCAGTATAGTTTTAGGTGTGTATTCCATTTGTAGTTCGTGTACAGGGACACGCCAAAGATTTTCTATCATTACGGCCTATGGGAAGAATCTGTATGTACCGCGATAGCCGCCGCAAAAATCAAGCTATTGACTTCAATTTTTGTCGAAACGTCAGTGGAGGCCCTCTGTTGAGACTCAAAAGGATTTTGGGTACCGTCGGTCCGTCCGTCTGTCTGTCTGTCTGTCGTGCGATAGCGGCCGTAAAAACCACGCTATTGGCTTGAAACTTTGTACACATGTTCATGATCCCCACGAAATTAGCTGTATAGTTTTGGGTGTGCATTCCATTTGTAGTTCGTGTACAGGGACACGCCAAAGTTTTTTTTATCATTACGGCCTATGTGAAGAATTTGTATGTACCGCGATAGCGGCCCCAAAAATAACGCTATAGACTTGCAATTTGGTACACATATTCACGAGCCCAACTGAATTAGCTGTATAGTGTTAGGTGTGTATTCCCTTTGTTGTTCGTGTACAGGGACACGCCAAAATTTTTCTTATCCTTACGGCCTATGGGAAGAATTTGTATGTACCGCAATAGCGGCCGCAAAAATCCTTCGATTGACTTGCAAATTGGCGCACACATTCCAGCTTTCCATATAAGTAGCTGTACAATTTTCATTGCTATATTTTTTATAAACTGTGTACAGGGACACGCCAAAATTCTTAACATTACGGCGTATGGGGTGAATTTCGTTTAAACGCATTTTAATATCATTACTTTGCAATGAAGAAAATGAAACTAGAGTACGTGAGTAAGATGCTTAAACTTATGTTGCTTGAAGAAAATATGTGCTCTTAAGCTTTCTGATTAATGTACAGGACCTTACAAAAGTGTTCTGACAATTTCACTTAGTCATCCAAACGATGTTAAATTTGGAACAATTATTAATTTTAAACGCAAAATAAGCTGAATAGTTTTTACTGGTGTATACAATGTTTATGGTTCGTTTACAAAGACACACGAAAGAATTTCGTAACATTAGAGCCTATGGACGAATTTTTAATTTAAGCGCGCACTTTAATGCGTTTATGCTGAATTGAACTTAATAAAGTTAACATACATTATAAAGATGCTTAAAATCATGTTTACTCTAAAAAAAGGTTATGTATAGACTAAATAATTTATGGGACCACCCAAAATAATTCCGAGTATGTACTGTAATCATCCAAATGATGTCAAATTAGTTTGAAAGATTAATGAGTTATAATTAATTAGATTTATTCTTATTATTGGCGTTTTTAATGACTGTGGCTACTTTTTCGGGATACATAAAGGAATTTCGTACTTTTATGGTGTATAGTCGGTATTTCTTAAAAGTGTATTTTAACATGTTTACATCAAATATAATGAAATTTTATTAGAATTTTAAAAGCCTGTTTTCATGTTGAAAATTGTGGGCATAGAATTGATAATTAGTTTAAAGGTTACGCAAAATATTTCCGATATGCTATGTATTTTTTTTTTTGTATGAAATTCGGTATTTATGAATTTCCGGGAAATAATACAAGACCGTCGTTTAATAAGAATGCATATTGTTGCGTACTTGGGGGTTTGTAAGTTGTCCGAGAATGAAAGGCGAAACTTGCAAAAATTCAGTGATTTATTCACAGAAAGTTCCAGAAGAATACACGTCCATAAACCAAGTATCAGCTTCAATTCAACCAGTAAACATAGCTTAAACAACAGCCGTTAATAGCAAAACAACAGTACAAACTGTTTAGCAATAATACATAAAGCAAGTCTCATTCAAAGAGGCTCAAAGCAAAGCAAGCATTTGACGAAACCGACACAGATCTGAGATTGGCCGCCTTAGCTAAAAAAATGCTCTTTTTATACTATTCTATCGAACACAGACTGTTCTGGAAAATTATCGTATCTCATCAGCCAATGAGATTAGAGCTTCCATATTTGGTATATCCCTAATAAGGATTTTCTCGCCAAGGTCGCCAAAAAAATCGCCAAGGAAGGAAACAGTCGCCAAATTTGGCGCCAAATCCATTTCTACCCTTATTGGAGCTTTTTAATTCGTTTTTAAAGGAAAATTAGGCTATTTTCACGCTAAAACGACTAGAAATGCACAAAATTAGCATTTTATCGACTTACTAAGCCTCTTTGAAAAAATTTATACAAAAATAAATGCAATTATTTACAATTCCGTAACACTTTATATGATATATAAATAGGTATAGAAAGAGAGATACAGCGGGGGGTTGAGGGGGGCTGGTAATAAGTCGATCGAATCAATATATACTATTATATAATAAGAAATGACCTATTGAAAAATGTCTGATGCAAATAGGACGTTGTGGCTCCTGATCTGCAGATCCACTAGTATAACATAATCCATAAAAAGTTATAGAAAAGTTTGTGCACAATGAGTGCCCAATCTTCTGTCAGAGAAACAGAAGATGGAGAGAATGGGTGTTTGTCTGACCTATAGGTTGAGCCATCCACTCCTTCCCTATGTGCTGGAATCACTGTATTAATGTCAAAGGCAATTATTTATAGTTGAATGAACTCTAATTATAATATTGTTATTAAATTTACTTCACATATAACTTTAGTCTCCTTTTTATTTGGCCACACCTTATAGTTTAGCTTTTATTCTGAGGTGATTTGAAATTATGTTCGTTTGCAGAATTTAATAGCAAAAAGTATTGAAATACATATGAAATATCGTAAAAAATATCGCGTAAATTCAAAAAGTTATGAGTTATAAAATGAAAGGAATTTCAGTTCTTCTAAGAAAAAAAAAAAAAAAAAAAAAAAAGGAAAATGATAAGGGGTTTTATCATTACATATATATATATATATATATATATTTTTTTTTTTTTACAATAAGCTAATAATGTTTTACTATTTGGCATTGATTAAACTGAAATAAAAATGTGAGTGAAACCCCTTATAGTAAAACATAAACTTTTAATTTGAGGTTTAAAAAAAATAAAGTGTACATTTTCATTTTTAAAAAGAGTTAAAAGCTAAAATATACTTTAAAACACGTCATTCATTTATTAAGTTTTTTGATATTGTAAATTTGCTTTAAATAAACGAATGACACTTCCCACTGCAGAATGCCATCATACTGTCATTCCTTCCACCTTGGTGTCTACGCTCCATCCCATTTAAATTTTTAATTTTTTTAAAAAAGGGTACACCATGGAATTTTTTGAATGCTTTTCGGGAAGTCAGTGTTCAAAATTTTATCAACTTCGACTATTGGTTTCTAAACACTTTTCTAGTTGAAGGCCTGTGTTAATGTTAACCATTCTATTATATTTTTGAGACAGCTTTTATATTTCATCAATTGAAGAAGCAAAAGTAATGTGTAATCTTAAACATTTGCTATAAAATGGTTATAAGTGATATATTAATAGCTGTAAAACAGATAAAACATAAATATTATTTTAATAAGTGTTGTTAGTAAAATATTTCTACGATACCAAATCGGGTCTTAATTAGCATTAAATTTTCTTCTGTCTGGTGGATTATGAAGACAATTCTTTTTGATTAGTGGCAAAAAAATGATTATCATTCTAAAAAACCTACTTGAAGTATACTTTTTGAATAATACTTTAAAACTATTTCGAATGTGTGATTGTGATAGAATTATTTCATTTTTCATAAATAATAGCTAATGTTTTTTAAACAATTAACAATAACTTAAATAAGCAACGTAAAGTCACAATGTACTTTTATATTTTAATAACATATTATTTTAACGCTATCAATGTGTGTGTATCAACCATCAACTATTTTGTATAAATATTCTAATGAAATTGTCAATTTAAAATGTTTCCTGAACAGAAATATCAGTTAATTAAAAATTCATCAATAACTTGGAAAAATGTTTGAATCTATTTTGCAATGCAAATTAAAGCTCGCTATATATATGCAAGGATCAAAATGCATAACATATATATTTTCAAGACTAATAATTTTTTTAAATAATTTTGTATATTTTGAAAATTATTCGCATCCATATTATAGATTTATAGGTGTACTGTTAAAACATTTTTTTTTTTTTTTTTAATTATGAGTTCTTAAATTTTATATTGCTAAAACTCATACTCACCGTCTATTTTTTAAATTATTTAGGTATGTTTTTTAAATAATTAACAGAAGTTTTAAAAGGATGCTGGTAAAAAAAAAAAAAAAAAAAAAAATATATATATATATATATATATTTCCCGAGTTAATGCTATGTGTCAATTTAAAAAGTAAAGTTGTAACAATGTAACGTTTAAGTATAATTCAATTTTCAGTTATTGTGAAATTAATATAAATCATATATCTAAATAAAATAATTTTGTTATTTTATGAAAACCGTCTATTACATTTCACACTATTTTTCTAGTGATATATTCCATTCTTTCAATAAATTTCCGCTTTGGTAATTTCCACTTTTTCAGCATATTTCTATATAATAGAAATTTCTATATAATAGAAAGGTTTTTATCCATACATATGACATTTTACAAACGTCAACTGTAAAAGTGTATAATGTAAAATGTGAATCACAAATATTCATAAAATCTTTTGTCGGAAATAAAACGTTGTAGAGAAATATACAGAAATTTAAAATTTTGTTACAATAACTTTTTTCCAATTCTCATAATGTATATAAGACCAAAAGCTTTTTATTACATGATAACGTCCACCGTTTATTCTTTGTTTCACTATCTTTACGATGGCAATCTAAATAGCTTTTAAACGTATAATCTTATGATTGTATTAACGCTTAAGAAATTTGAGTTCATCTACTTTACGTAGCATATAGTTTTTGCGTATATTTCAAGTTTCTGAAAAAATAATGTTTTCTTTTCCAATATGTAGGAAACTTCCTTATAAGTATTTTATCATTTGGCCAAGATATGTAGCTGTAAATTGATTTATCTTACATTTATGTGATTTTAGGAAAGTACTTCTTTTTCCAATAATTTTATTAAGATGAATTTTTATCAGTTGAACTAAAGAAAGGATTTTTTTTTCAATACTGAAAGGTCTATTTCGAGAAAAGACATTTTTTATTTAATGCTTTTAATTTTCTATTTGAATAATTTTTCTGATAGAAATTCTAAAAGGAAATCCTACAACAGTTTAGAAACAATATCACAGGTCTGTAAAATTGTACTTTTAATTATTTTTTTTTTTCACTGAGTTATGTGCCTATAATATGTTTTGATATGAAGAATTCAGAAATTATTGTCTTTTCTTCCTATCACGTGAGGAGTTTTCACAAAGTAAGAATGAAGATCTTAAGAATTCACTGAGGTTATTACAAATTCGGAACAATTCATGTATAAAATACACTAAAATAACCTATTATTTCCATGTTATCTTTTAAATGTGTTTTTTGCCTCGAAGCAACTTTTAGGCTCGGCATAAGGGCCTTATGGTAAGGGGGTATTCTCCATGCAACATACAACAATAATCTGCTAACATGTTAACCCTCCATCGTCCCTGAAACCTTAGATGACAGTTGAAAAAGTAGAGCTTTAATCTCAAACAATTCCTTTTTTTTTTTTTTTTTTTTTTTTTTTTTCAAAATAAATTTCGTCAAAAACACATTTTGTCGAAATTTAATAAAGGTAGTATTAAATATATATATAACAAATGTTTATGTATTATTCCTTCTGTAAAAAAATAAAATAAAATAAAATAAAATAAATAATAAAAAAAAAAAAATGAAAGTATCTGATAATTTAATTAACACATTGCCAGCGGCGATTTTTTTCTGTTTAGAAAAGTAGATTGCGCATTTTAGCAATTCTTTTTAACGTTACATTTTTAAATTTATGTACTTGTGATATTAGATCAATGAAATTATCCTCAATAATGGATGCGGTAAATATCACTAGCATATATGTATATATATGCACCAGTGGCATATAAAATGTTTAAGACGAATTTACATTTTTTTTTTTTTTTTTTTTTTTTTTTTTTTTAATATTGTTGTAGAGCTACGCCTAAGGGAGGAGCTAAATTTTATCCTAAACCTTTGCTGATCCTATTTAATTTCATATCTCTGGGTCATAAAGACTGAATTTTTAACAAGCATGAAAGTTCAGTTTTTCTCTAACAGAAACAAATCCAGCATCCACACCGGAATAAACTTCTCATTCAAGTACTTTTATATTAATGCATTGCATAGGTGATGTTTACGCGGTTTCAAGACAAAATTTTGCACATTTTTAGTTAATAAAATCTTCTGTACCAATGTGTATATTATAATCAAGATATAAATGAATGCACAAATTAGTATCTGATACAAATAAACATTCAATTATAATGTATCTGATAATTAAGATATAAATTTATGAAACTAGTTATGTGTTTGATTAAATTATTATTGCAAGGATTAGACGATAGAAAGAGTGAGGATGCATAAAATCTCTGAAAAAAAAAACCGTGTTTTTCATACAGTAGTTTAATGTACATGTAGGCATAACAGAAAGTATGCTCTATTTTCAGAAAAAGAAGAAAAACGTATCAACTATATTATCACAGATAGAGCTACGATTCTTTCTTTTTTCCTTCGTAAAATCATAGATATAGTAATAAAATATAGATTGATCACTGAGGGGGAAATTGTGATTACTTTTCACCTGGGGGAAGATGAACATTTTACTTACTAATAGCTACATTCCAGATTAAATACACTTGGGAATTTACACAAATAATTTAGCAAATACAATTTATGAATAATTTATGTATAAAAAATGAAAAAAAAAAAAAACCAGATATAGTTTAAATTCATTATTTATTTAATTTTTTTTTTTTTTCAAAACTTCTAACGGCTGATGGCAAAACTTTTTGAGGCCTCAAAAAGTTTTGCTCGATAACATGAGGTCGATAGATCTATATATAATACAGTGCCAGAAAAAAAATCTCTACACTTAAACGGCAAAAAAAAAAAAAAAAAAAAAAAAAAAAAAAACGCTTTACATGTAATTTGCCGTTCTAGTCATAAAAATGTATTGAACCCCAGTGATGGCACGTAGTATTAGGTATTAGTCAATCAGAGACGACCTTTCCCTTTCCTATCAACACTCAGTTTGCCTCGTGGACTTTTAGAGAAAGGCTGTATGCTCTTTGCTGCGGCCAGTCAGTATTTCGTTCATTAGTTAAAAGTTTAAGAACCTACATCGTTATTCCCACTCCGCACAATCGATTGGATTAAGCTTAAAATGGAAGAGAAATACCCTGCTTTGACTCTGCTAGAGAATGGGACTCTGTGATTGATGTACCCAGAGATTTGGCAGATCGTTCTAGACCTATCCAGACGTACCCATCTGGCAGATGTAGCCAGAGATCCATGAATAAATTTCTGCAGATGGTAATAAAATGTAAATGTGACACGACAAAATATTGACTGCATAATGTAATATTCACAATAAACCACTTGAATGTTAAGATATTGACTTAAAATGTTTACGTTTTATTGATCTTGTAATGATTTTCTACATCTGGCTACATCTAAAATGATCTGCCAGACCTCTGGCTACATCAATCGTAGTCTCATTCTCTAGCAGAGTCAAAGCAGGGCATTTCTCTTCCATTGTAAGCTTAACCTGGCTCATTGTGTGGAGGGGGAATATCGATGTAGGTTCTCGATCTTTTAACAAATGATCAAAATACAGGTTGGCGGGAGCAAAGAACATACAGCCTTATTTTAAAAATGGGAACAGCAATCGACATGTAATTTTGTTTTCCTCAAATGTAATGTTTTTTTTTTTTTTTTTTTTTTCCGGCTCTGTACTATATCTTTGCGTAAAATACATCTCTTAAAATTTTAAGTTAGTTGTACTTTAATAGATTTACTCAGACTGAAACACGAGCATTTTAGAGTGTTTTGGCGTGTTGAGGACATTTACATTTCGAGCATTTTAAAGCGCTTGGGCCGACAAAGGATTAAACGAGAATTATCGTTTTTCGATGCGAATGCATTAATAAATAATTGCTGAAGTGATAATTTCATAAAAAGTTTATTAAAGCTAAAGAAAACGATGCCTGTATTATTTATTTTTATATTCGTATTAAAAACATAAAAAAAAAGGAAGAAGTGTTATTATTTTTTTTTATTAAAATTAAATTAATAAAAAAAACGTAATAATGATAATAATAAAACGAAAAAATAAATTACTTTCTAATATATATATATATATATATTTTATTTAACTCTTTAAAAGAAAATTTAATTGTAATTATATGATATGGAAAGCTAACAAGATTTAAAAGAACATTTGAAGAAAAAGTTTCAGATTTTTTTTTTCTTTCAGTATGATAAAACAGTAAACTTCTGTTGAGAAATTCCTGGCTTAATTCGTGGATTTGTGAAGCAAAATTTGGTGGTTAATGCACGTAATGACCACCTTTCTACGAATATGTTAAAATATTTTTATGTGTGCAGCCTTACAATTTTTAATATATATAGTTGGTAAGATTTAAGAAAATGAATAACGTTGTTTTTTAAAACAAAAGAAATAATTCACAATATTTTATACTTAAAAAAAAAAAAAAAAGACACGTTTAGCTCCAGGTGAAGTTTTACAGAGTTTATTTTCCAGAAAACAGGAAAGAAAAAAATTTTGTTTTTATTTTATCTGACTTTATTTATTTCTATAAATTTCGAAAACTTTAATAACATGTAATATTTAATAACATAAACTAATATAACTTGTTGGCAATATCCATTGCTAAAATGTTATGTTGCAAAATTTAACGAGTTCATTTACAACTTTACGATGTAGAAAACATAAAAAACAAAAGACTTAAAAAGATTGCTTTTCAAATATCTTACAATATTTGCCTAGCTTTTCTTGCATCGATTTATGCAATAAAATAAATTATATAAATTGCTTACGAGGATATTATTTGTGTTACATTTTATAATTTTCTACCAGAAAATCATGACCAAGGTTGTATTTATGGAGCACCGAATTTTCATTATTGGCTTAATCCTTACGAATATTACACTTCTGACATTATTAATTTTAAAAGTTGAGAATGCCTGCTACTAAATATATTTAATTACGAAATATGAAAAGAACCATAAGATATGACTTTTCATAATTATTTTTATTCACGCAGAAATAAACCGGATCTACTGTTAAGGTCATTAACTTGAACAAAATTGAGAATATATAATCGCCTTCATTCATTTTATATATCTTCTGAGTTACTTGAATTTTTATCATATATTACGCTCTCATTTAATTTAACCGAGAAAAGAAATCGAGATATCTGTTTCGTATAAAAAATAATGAAGTAAAAAATCTTAACATTTCTTCATTATGGAAGAAATAGATACTTTCCATGTATGTAGCAATGTTTGACAATGAATTCTAAGACTTCTTTTAAAGTTTTAATTTATTAAATTGTGAACTTTTAATACCTAGTGGATTTTCTTGAATTCAAAATTTAAAATCCAAACATAATATTTAATATATATTGTATATATATATATATATATATATATATATATATATATATATATTAAAAATTTTCTGTGTTATACAAAACGATAACTACATTTACTTAGACAAACAGTTGTTGGTTAGGCTGCATTTATAATGTATAAAAAATTTTCATATCAAAGCAATTTATATTCAAAATCATAAAGATACGTCTTTATCATAAAGACGTATAACTAAACAATAAATAAATAAATAAATATATAAAAATTATATTAAAAAAAAAAAAAAGTGAAAATTAAATTTTTACACTGAGCATAACGAATAGTATTAACAGTGTTTTACTTTTCCAAAAATAACAGGGTGTCACTAAAGTCTGTATGCAATTTAAAAATTCCTAACTATTGAAGGAATTGATAGAATTGAACGCGGGTGAAAAATCATTCTCGTGAAGGTTTTTTTTTTTTTTTTTTTTTTTTTTTTAAGAAAAGACGATAATTAAGTTATTTGTCCTAGAGGGCGCTGTGCGTGACCAGATCGCATATTTTCTTGAAAAACTGTACTTATTCGCATGCAGATGTTTACAAAAATATAAATACTATTCCATGGTGTCCGTCGTCGCCACAAATTACAGTTTGTAAACGAGTTATAACTCTGCTAACTGCAGGTTCAGTCGGCGGTTCCTGCCTGAGGGAAAACATGTTCACCAATAACAATTAAAACTACATGTATACACAAGTAGGAGGAAAAATAAGAAAAAAACTGTTCTAATCACATAATTGTGCAATTTACAGGACTTATACTTGCATGTTAATCTAATTATCGTCGACAAATGTTTTAATCATATTTATATATATATATATATATATATTTTTTTTTTCTAAGGGATCTTAGACAGTATTTATGCAAGTTTTGGAGAAAACCATGGAAAACTTCGAACGGATAGGCCCACGAGTGTGACTTGGTATCGAACCCGACACCTCACGTCTACCAGCTCGGCCGCTGGTGGGCCCTAAAATAAATTTGAAACCCCAAAAAGAGCCAAATTTTCGAAAACGTGACATAATTTAAGGATTATTTTATACATAGGCTTACATGGGTGACATTGACGCTGACTGACAGAGAGCCTGTTTACAAAAATATAAATACTATTCCATGGTGTCCGTCGTCACCACAAATTACAGTTTGTAAACGAGTTATAACTCTGCTAACTGCAGGTTCAGTCGGCGGTTCCTGCCTGAGGGAAAACATGTTCACCAATAACAATTAAAACTACATGTATACACAAGTAGGAAGGAAAATAAGAAAAAAACTGTTCTAATCACATAATTGTGCAATTTACAGGACTTATACTTGCATGTTAATCTAATTATCGTCGACAAATGTTTTAATCATATATATATATATATATATATATATATATATATATATATATTTTTTTTTAAGGGATCTTAGACAGTATTTATGCAAGTTTTGGAGAAAACCATGGAAAACTTCGAACAGATAGGCCCACGAGTATGACTTGGTATCGAACCCGACACCTCACGGCTACCAGCTCGGCCGCTGGTGGGCCCTAAAATAAATTTGAAACCCCAAAAAGAGCTAAATTTTCGAAAACGTGACATAATTTAAGGATTATTTTATACATAGGCTTACATGGGTGACATTGACGCTGACTGACAGAGAGCCTTCACAAAAATTCTTCTAAATATCATTGAAAACAGAAAACTTTAAACATTTTTGCAGAAAATATTGATTTTACTGATTATATTGTATAACTTCTGAAATTTTACATTACGAACATTTATCACTAAATAAATACATTTTTTTTTCCTTAACCCAACTAACGTGGTATTAAAAAAAAAAAAAAAAAAAAACTTGGCAGTTATGATAATGCTATATTCAGTAAAGTTTGTTCATTAGCATCCTTTAAATTCTTATCCGTTTACAAGTAATTTGTCAAAGTTTAACTTTGTCATTATTTTCCGGCTTCTTCATATTACACACTGAAAATTATTTACGCAGCATTTTAAAAATACCATTGTGGAAAATCCAATTATATCACTATGCACTGTTAAAAAAATGCAACTTAGCTACCAGAAATTAGAAAATACTGAATAATCCAAATCCTATAACCTAAACAATAATCTGAACACTTAATTTTATTACACGGACAGGGTTCTTACTCCTTAGAATTTTCTTCTGCTAATTTTGTATAGCATTTTTGGTTAATAATAATAATAATAATAACAAAAGCCTTTAAATTTGAATAGAATTTATTGTTTAAACTATTAGTGGAGAGACTTGGAAAAAAGCAGTTGTGTTCGAACACATAACTAAAATTTTAAATATCCCGCATCTAATATATTGAAAGAGAGATTAAACACGATTAGTTTTATATTTCTAAATTTTCCTTTTAAACATTTCCTAGGCAATTTCTCATTTTAATAGCAGGAGACTTGGCGTTGGAATATTAAAACAGGAATAAACTACTACGTCAGAAACGCCAAAGAAAAATTATTGAGGTGCATACAGCTGTTTCGGTAGCCTAAAGCGTACCGTCATCAGTGCAAAAAGAATTCTGAAACTGGAGAAGTGCTCATATATATAGGAGAGGGACCGGATTTAGTTCAACCAATAGGATTACGGAAGAGGTGGGGAGTGTGGCCAATAGGAATTAAGGAATGTGTAGCTGTGTAAACCGTAGAAAAATTAAGGAAATGTGGACTGAATGTAAAATTTCCAACAATCAGACAAATAGGGAACAGCGAAATCACAATTTACAAGGTTTTTAAAATTTTTATAAATATGAAAAGCTTCAAAGAAATCGAGTTCATGAATGGATTTAGGTCTGCAAATTATTTTAGCTGAATTAAATTTAAAATTATGATTTTCCTCCCAGCAATGTTTAGAAATAGCCGATTTATTGGTTTCTTGTTTGCGGACGTAATTCATATGTTCTTTTAGACGAAATTTAAGACTGCGTTTAGTTTGGCCAATATATGATAAACCACACTGACAGGAAATACTATAAATGCCCCAAGAATTATGCAAATCAATAGGAGAAGCAGGAGACTTGGCAGTTAAGCTTATACGGGCTTAGTTGTGTTATTGGTCTTCTGCTCATATTGTTACTGAGCAACCTGGTCTGAGAAGCCTCATATGAGGGGGAGATTAGGTCAGTAATATTTTGAGCCATTTTCTTGTTTTCAAAATGTGCAAATTAGTTAATCGTTTCTACCGTCTACGTACTAAAAAGTTTCGTGCCCTCAACCGTTTAAAATTCCTTTTACAATGCAAGAGACACCGCATTATCCCTAAATTCATCCAACTGAAATGCAATATTTCTGGTTCCAGTTTTGTTAACAAAGCAGTACTCAGGTCTCATTTTAATATTCTCCGTGCAGTTATTAAGGAAACTCGTACCAACATCGCCAAAATTGAAAAAGATTTATTGTTTCTCCACTTAAAGTTAGCTTTTGAACGTCCTAATTTTATGTTGATTGATCACAATTCCTGGATTCATTGTGACAACCGTTCTCGTAAACACTCAATTAAGTTACATGATAAATTTACCCGGCTTCGTAATTCACAGAGTCCTATTCATTTGAACGACTTACCTGTTGTCAATAAAAATGCAATCGTTAATCTTTCCAGTACTGATATTTCCAATAGTCAATATTCTGTTCTCAAACTCAATTCAAATTTTGCCATTTCTAAACCTCCTTCTTTTCCTCAGTTAATTGCACCGGTTGAAAAAGCTTTCAAAAATTCTCGACTGACTGACCAACAGAAAGAAAATCTTCGTCATTTAATCCTTAATAATGCCAATTTCAACTCTAAAAATTTTAAATCTAATCTCAGCCCTGCAGAAAAAAACGCCTTGAAGGAATTAAAATCTAATGAAAATATCATCATTACTAAAGCTGACAAAGGTGGTCAGATTGTTATTTTGGATAAAAAACAATACATCGAAAGTGTTACCGAATTAATTAATGATGGCCCATACATTCCTCTGCCCCGTGACCCCTCTCCTCAAGAATTAAATAAAATTAAATATGCTATAAAATCTTGCCCCTTGTTATTGAACTCGACTAAATCCCATCTTATCCCTTCTATTGCTAATTGTGCCAGATTTTATGCTTTACCAAAAGTTCACAAACCCAATATTCCATTTCGTCCAATAGTCTCTAATATCGGTACTGCTTCCTATAATCTAGCTAAATTTCTCACCACAATTTTTGCTCCACTTCTTGCTGCCAATAGTTATACTGTTAAGAATTCCATAAATTTTGCAAAAAATATTCAAAACTGCCCTCACACTAATCTCACTATGGTTTCTTTTGATGTAAAATCTCTTTTCACTAATGTTCCAATAAGTGGCGCCCTCTGCTGTCTCAAAAATAGATTAAAAGAGTTTCATTTCACCTCTTTCGAAATACAAGAATTAATTTCTCTTACCCGCATTTGTTTATCACAAACCACTTTTTCTTTCCAAAATAAATTCTATCGTCAGTCTGAAGGTTTAGCCATGGGTTCCCCTCTCTCCCCAATTCTCGCAGATATTTACATGCACTATTTCGAAAGCAAGCTTTTTAAGAAAATATCTTTTCCTTTTTGGACCCGTTACGTTGACGACACCTTCACACTTATCGACATATCTCATCACAATATTGACCATGTCTTAGATACCTTAAATTCAATTGACAGTAATATCCAGTTTACATATGAAATAGAAAACAATGGCTCCCTTCCATTTCTTGATACCCTCGTCTCTCGCACTGTAAATGGATTTTCAACCACTGTCTATCGTAAAAATTTTGCAGTCTCGCTTCCTCCCCATGCGCGTTCATGTCACCCACCTAACCAAAAAATGGCTGCTTTCTATACTTTTGTAAACCGTGCCCTTAATATTTGTTCAAATCCTATTTTATTGAAATCTGAAATTAAATACCTGAAAGCCATCGCAATTGACAGAGGTTATGACCCTTCCATTATAGACAAAGCTATCCAAAAATTACAACTCCCTCGTATTTCGTCTACTAAATCAGTCACATCTAACATCAGTATTGTTTTACCCTATTTTTCTAAAACCAGTCAAACCATAGCTAAAATTCTCAAACAATATGATTTTAAAATAATATTTTCACCTTCCAATAAACTCACCTTTTCTCAGTTAAAAGTTCCTATTGATTTGCATAATTCTTGGGGCATTTATAGTATTTCCTGTCAGTGTGGTTTATCATATATTGGCCAAACTAAACGCAGTCTTAAATTTCGTCTAAAAGAACATATGAATTACGTCCGCAAACAAGAAACCAATAAATCGGCTATTTCTAAACATTGCTGGGAGGAAAATCATAATTTTAAATTTAATTCAGCTAAAATAATTTGCAGACCTAAATCCATTCATGAACTCGATTTCTTTGAAGCTTTTCATATTTATAAAAATTTTAAAAACCTTGTAAATTGTGATTTCGCTGTTCCCTATTTGTCTGATTGTTGGAAATTTTACATTCAGTCCACATTTCCTTAATTTTTCTACGGTTTACACAGCTACACATTCCTTAATTCCTATTGGCCACACTCCCCACCTCTTCCGTAATCCTATTGGTTGAACTAAATCCGGTCCCTCTCCTATATATATGAGCACTTCTCCAGTTTCAGAATTCTTTTTGCACTGATGACGGTACGCTTTAGGCTACCGAAACAGCTGTATGCACCTCAATAATTTTTCTTTGGCGTTTCTGACTATTCCTGTTTTAATTTCTCATTTTCTATAAAATGAGAAATTTTGTATTTCGAAAGTTTACCTTATTAATTTTTAAATACCTCTTTCTGATAAACTTCGATTTCCATTTCAAGTTCTAATTTTGTGCATATTTTAAGCTTTTTTTTTTTTTTTTTCCATTCATTTTTTTAACTCGTATTATGATAACTTTTCATTTTTATTCTATGCGTTTTGGTTAAACATTCAATGTAAAATTTCCTTTTGTTTAACAAAATATAATTTTTAGCATCGGGATAAAATTGTAAAATAAAAAACTGTTTCATAAATTTTGATAAATATATCTTTAATTATGCATATGAAACATATAATTAAAAAATATATATATATTCCTGTATTATAGTGTTTAAAAGTTAGAAAAATCAGACGTTAAAATTTATGCAGTTTTATTTTCTCTGGGAAAACGACTATTATAAAAAGACATCTAGGTCATCCATCAAAATCGATCTTTGCCTTAAAGTTTTCATCATCTAATAGTATGGATAAAACTTTAAAGACTTCATTTTCAGGTAAAATGAGAAAGCTTTTTTTTTTTTTTTTTATCGCTATTATTCTTTGTCTCTCACTTTATTTATTTTCTGATAAATATACCTATTTTTAAACTATATATTTTGAAGAAATTTAATAAAGATATAAGGTTAATTTTTTATATGATATATTTATGATATAAGATTAAATGTATCAAGTTCTCTCATAATCTGTATAAACTTGGCCCATAGCTTACAAATATTTGAATAGTTTTTTTGGCTGGTTATAGTTAAATCCACTTGTTCATTATAGGTTTGACTTAATTTTTTTCTTTCAGATTAAGAATTTTAGAGTGTATTAAATCCCCTATTATACTTGGATTAGAATTAAAGATTTAAGCACAATACAAATCTGGAAATGCAGCTAGTGTTCTATACAGGGAAATTGTCAGTGAATCATTGACTGTAACTTTTTCTACGTTACATGGAATATTTTTCACTATTATTCTTATCAGACAAATCGTGTGTAGAATAGGAATTTTGTAGAAATTCAGATGTCTTCTTATGTACAATATATTTCACTTCAAGAAAAACATTTATTTGATACACAGAAATTTATAATGAATTTTTAATAGCACTGTTTACACGTTGATTTAATTATATATATATATTTATTTATATATATGTGAAACAAATAACAAATTACTTTCTTTTCAGAGTTCCTTTTATTCAGCTAATTGTAAAGATTATATAATTCACAATTTGTATGATATATGTTTTTTAGCTTATTAGTTTTTCTTTCTTTTTCTTTTTTCTTTTTCTTTTTTTTTAAATTAATTTTACAGATTTTGCGATCAAATTATAAAACAAAAAAGTAAATAAATAAATAAATAACCTATGTTCACGCTTAAGTATGCGCAAATAATTAAAAAAAAAAAAGTTAAAATGTTTAATTTTTATACATATTTAATTTAATATTTTTATAATCCGATTGCTAGATATAGTGTTTACTTAAAATTTGATTATCTCTAAATTAAAAGGTAAAATTTTATTATCAAAGATTTTGATATAAAATAACAAAATAAGAATCTTTAAAATCATAGATGTAATATATATATATATATATATATATATTTGCATGCCACTGTTTCATATCAAAATAGTATGCTTTATTTAAAAACTAAAATTGCAATTAAATAAGATTAATTTAATTATTTTATAATAGTCGTATGAAAATATCGGTAGAATTGGCAGCTATATTATAATATCAATTTCTTTATGAATTCCTTTTTTTAATATGCAGGTGTATGAAAACATTTCCGATTTCTCTGGAGCATTGTTTTTGCACGGAACTTTTTTCAAAAGCACATTTTTTGTACAATAATTCTCCGAAACATATAGTTACAAATTAATAAAAAAAAAAAAAAAAAAAAGGTGGTGTACCCCTCCCCCCCCCCCCCCAAAAAAAAAAAAAAAAAAAAAAAAAAAAAAAAGGCGGGTGTTAAGAATGCTTCGAAGAAATTCGAAAATTCTGGCATGTTTAAATATGCATATGTTGTACTAGGGTTGATCATTCAACAATCAATTCATAAAACGATTTTTACTTAAATAATCGTGGAAATTATTAAAGAAGATTACTATAAAATAATTATGGTTCTGGAAATTACGCTTTATTATCCTCGGTTACACATATATAACAATAAAATTAACAACTTTTTAACCCACTACATGCATATATATATATATATATATATATATATTTTAATGTTATGCTTGTGTTTGTAAAATATTTATTTATTTATTCTTTTTTCTTTTTAAGTTTGTAGAAATTTATAACCAACAAGAACGTTGTTGATTCTGGAAAATGAAAGAAATATTTCATCAAAATTACGTATTTCTCAAAATTTCCCCAAGAAAAAGAAAATTTTACAAAACTTATTTTCAAAATAACATAGAGAATATATAATTTATTTTTCATATTCTATGCTTCTCTCAAGTGTATTTGCATTTTTATCAATCTTACCGTTTCCTTTACTTTTCTTTCATTTAAGGAAATAGAAAAAAAAAATATTTTATATATATTCCTTTAGTAAAAAGTGTTATGCACATACATATAAAATCTAAATATTCAAAAATTTAAAAAAAAAAAAAAAAAAGAATTTAAATTTAAAAAGTTGATTTCTTAAGAATGAGTATTGTTTATAAAGTATTAGAATTGCAAATGCAATTCTGTGTTTTCTGCAACTCGATATAAATATATATGTATTTTTTTTAATCTCGCTATGAAGGAATGCATACAAATGAGAAACATATTTTATTAAAAAACTTATAATCTTATAACTTAGTTATCATCATGCGTAATAAAAGACATTAGATTGATGATAATTATCGAATTTATCTTAGGAAATAATACTAAAAAGCTATTCGTTCATTATTATGAACTTATGTTTCATTAAGTGTTTCATACATATGAATAAACACTATAAATAAAATTCAATATCACAGTTGCATTTAACGTTTAACAATTTTTACTAAAAAGCTATTCGCTCAATATTATGAACTTATGGTTCATTAAGTGTTTCATACACATGAATAAACACTATAAATAAAATTCAGTATCATAGTTGCATTTAATGTTTAAACTTTTTTTTTTTTTTAAGTTTTATATATATATATATTATGATCGTAAAAGAAATATGCTAAAATGCCCACTAGGTGGCGCTCTCATTAAAAACAATATATATATATATATATATATATATAGGAAATGTCTTCTTTGCATGCATGATACATAAAATAATAACACCATTAAATGATACATTAAACATACCAAATACATCGTGGACATTGTTGAAATTATTATTTATTATTTTTTCAATTTTTCTAAGTATTATTACTATTTTTTATTTTATTTTATATTTTATAATTCGTTTCACGCATGTTATGGATCTTCCACGTACCAAACATGATAATAATAAGCTCGCCCATTTTATTTGAAAGGTTCAGTTTACAGCGGTTTTTTAGTGTTAACAATCATGTTGTATTAATAACATATTTCCTTTTTTTAACTTAGAACCTTAAAATTTTGACTACTGTACGTTTAAGAAACAATTAGGGAGATAGAAACTGTAAAATAACAAAACAGTGAGAACCATTGTTTAAATTATTATTTATTAATTTTTAATTTTAATGATTAATTGTAATTTTTAATGATAAAAGAAAAGAAAAAAACTGACCATTTTAAATGAAGGTGAGAACTTGCTTCAACGTATATGAAACGTGATGAAAGTAACCTAAACTTAATCAATAAAAAAATTACCTTTTTATCTGATTATCTTCTTTGCATATGTAACTCCATTAGTAAAAAAAACTATTTTCATAAATCTTGAATATATTTTTATTTATTTTAAATGTTTGAGTTCCAGAACTTAAAGTTATATAAGAACTATGGAAATTTACTAGATATTGTTGTTGGGTGTTCGAGTTAAAGTCAATTGTCTGCACTTGGCATCTGGAGTTATAGGGTGATGCCGTCCATGTGGAGGAGTCTTTCTAAGAGATCTTAGCCCGTATTCACACGAGTTTCAGAAAGAACCACTAAAAGCTCCGGATGTCTAGGTGGATGAGCGCAACTTGGATCAAAACTGGCGCTTTCCATATACAAGTTTTGAACACAGAACAGCTCAGATAAAAATCAGGAAAAATTAATAGATAATTTTTAGCTTCTAAGCATGCCTTTATAAACTTTGTGGAATATTTGTACAAATATTTTTTCCGTACGATTAATTCATTATTAGATACAAATCATTGTTTAGATGTTATATCCTTTCAGATATTAGATTTTTGTTTATTTTATTCCATTGAAACATTCAACAAATTTCTGCAATTTGAATTTTAAGATTTTGCAATAAATATATTAAACATTAACTTACAAATTACAATTCAACCACTACTGCCTAGCGCCATCTATCCTAAATTAAACTCTGTAATTTGGCTAAATAGTAGTTCAGAAATAATGCAAATGAATCATTATAAATCAAATGCTGATTCATCTGATTAAAACATCTATAGTGCTTTGAAATGGCACATTAAAGCACTAATGGAAACGAAATTAGTTTAAGAATCTGATATCAACTTATTTGAGAATACCAATGCCACAACTGCGTTTACAGTCGGCTGCAAAATTATTCGAGCACTAGCCAATAATTCCTATATTAAAAAAGTACACTTAAGACTGTTTTGTTAAATAAATCCTTGTCGAATCATGTTCTTGGACTGACTAAGAACATGACTCGATAAGGATTTATTTAACAAAGCAGTATTAAGTGAACTTTTTTTAGAGAGGGATTATTGCTAGTGCTCGAATAATTTTGCAGCCGATTGTAGATGTAAAAGGCACACCTATCTAATGTTACTAGAAAGTGGTAATTTATTTTAATAATTAAGTTGTTTGTAATAAGATTTGATTTGATAAAAATCAAATAACACGATAAAAAAAAAATATATATATATATATATCTGAAGTGACTCCACTCGACTTTCTGAACATTAAGTAAATAACGGTGTAAATATAAATTAAAGTTAAGCAAGTTAAAGAAACAATTATGAAAATTATAATAGAGTGCTTGAATATTTTTCTCCATTGTTTAGTTTTACTCTGTTGCACTTGAAATAACACTGCACTGAAAAAAGAAAGGAAAAAAAAAAAAAAAAAAAAAAACATTTCGAGGTCTGATACCATTCTTGCTGATTCTTATGTAAAATGACCTCCAGAATCAGAATATGACACCCATTTTGCCCAGTAACCAACCGTTTTCTAGCAACACCGCCCTCTCTCACATATTCTTTTCCTGTTCGATAATTGTATGACCATGGATTTGATTTGAAAAATGAAAAATAATTAATTTAACATCTAAAAACAAAAAATATAGAGAGAGTTTAAAAAATAACATTAATAACAGATTTAAATAATATATATTATGGAATGCATAGTTTACCCTCCCGCCACCAAAAAAAAAAAAAAAAAAAAAAAAAAGAATCCCTTACGGCAAATGTCCGTGTTTCATAATTTTCCAACTCTGTAGCCCCTCAGAAAATATTTAACGGTTAATATAATTCCCCCTTCCTCCTAAAAATAAAATTTTTAGCCATAAAATCACCGAAAAATGATAAAAATAGGTGGTCATTTCTAAAAACGGTGGGTGATCGGGTAAAATGGGCGTCATATTTGGATTTAGGAGGTCCTTTTACAGAAGAATATGCTGAAACGGTGTCAGAGGCAATATTCATGCCGAGCAGTGTAATATAAATATATATACCCAAGCAGCACCGAAACGTTCTCTGAACGTTCAAAAATTGTTCTGCAAACACGTTCTAAGAACGTTCACTTTGAACGTGTTATAGACGTCTATTTGTCCATCTTGAAGACGTGCAATTGTACGGTTCAGAGAACGTTCAATGAACGTGTAACTATCACCATCGATGTTATAGAAGCGTTCTGAGAACGTTCTATGTATACGGTCTCAGAACGTTCTAAACGTTTTTAGAACGTTTTCAAAACGTTATACACATTTTCAGAACGTTCCAGAAAACGTACTGTAAACGTTCTAAAATAGCGTAGTTAAAAAAAAAAATTATGACGTCATTATAAAAAATCACCTCAGTACGAGCGCTTAGAAGTAAAAATTACATAGCTGATGACGAATAATGATACAACACATGAGCAGGGATATGAATTACTTTTTTTTTTCAATTCAAATAATGTTTGAGAAATTTTAACATACTTACTATTCCTTTAATATCAACGTATATGCATAAAAAATTCTATATTCTATGACAGTTTTCCCCAAAAAGTGTCATAACGTCTCTTTATACCTTAAAAAATTTCTTAAATTTTTGCATTTTTTAAAAATTTCTTTTTTTCCCCTAATCTGAAGATAATGAAGTTGTAGTATTAATTACAAAACTTTGAATACACACCATAAAATGCAAGAACTCGCACCAGTTGTTTCGGGTCAAAAGAAGACACAACCCTTCATGAGGCGAACATTGTAGGCACGAGAGCTGCAAACAAGCACGTTGAGTGTGTTGAATGCGTTGCCGCTTTGTTTGTAGAAGCCGTGCTTTGTTTGTAGCAGTTGCGAGTTCTTGCATTTTATGGTGTTTATTCAAAGTTTCGTAATTAATACTATAACGTCATTATCTTCAGATTAGGGGAAAAAAGAATTTTTTTTAAAATGCAAAAAATTAAGGAATTTTTTAAGGTATATATAGACACGTTATGACACTTTTTGGGAATTACTGTCATAAAATATGGAATTTTTCATGCATATACGTTGAAATTAAAGGAATAGTAAGTATGTTAAAATTTCTCAAACATTATTTGAATTTAAAAAAAAAAGTAATTTATATCCCTGTTGCTGTGTTGTATCATTATTCTTCATCTGCTATGTACAACTAAACTCTTGATTTATTTTGCTTGTTTTAATCCTTGTGATTCCGAATGCGTCATCCTATGATTAATGTTTGTTTTTCATGTTTGTTTTCTGTTTCATTCTCTGATTTCTTGAAGTAAATAATTTATTCCAATTTATTCTTCATTTCTAAGTTCAATTAATTTCTTGTACGATAGGGTGCCCGCTAGCAATTTGCTATTATAACTGGTAACGAACGAAATCGTACATTGGTGCTCAACGACAAAAAGGGTCACCCCTGACGAGCTTTTTTTTTTTTTTTTTTTTTTTTTTTTTTTTTTTTTTTCCTACCATTCTAAGCTTTTCCTAAAAAAAAATGAAAAATGCTGTCTTATTTTTTTATTTCCTCGTTGCTTGTTTGTATCTTTTGATTTAAGTTTCATGTGGTTTTTACGCACCGGCAAAATTTATAAAATTGCAACTAACAATATAGGAATAAATTTATGATTAGACTGAAGTTAAATAAAATAAAAATAAATAAATAAAAAATAAATGTTTCAATAAATCACAATCAGTCTCCCCAGGTTATTTAAATTTGTTGTAATTTCCTCCTCATTGACCTATGTGGTTTCAGGGATCTTATATCTGTTGCTTGGCTTTAACTAAGATTAAAAATTTATTTATACATACATATATATATATATATATATATATATATATATATATATATATTAATTTTTTTTTTTAAATACAGGGTGCAAAGCATTGTGACGAGAATACCTTTATCTTCGTAACTATTGGTCGCAAATATATAGTTTCAGTTACAAAATGTTTTAAAGAATATGAGCATTTGTAGTATAACATGTTTAAATTTAAAATATCTATTTTTTCAAAATTGCAAAAACTAGCTTTTTACATAGTCCCAGATCCCTATAGTCATATTTAGAAAACTGACACTCATCCTAACAAAAAGTTTCATTTCTATTCTCCCCAAATGGAACAAGGTATTTAAAGTTTGGACTTTCTAACATATTTCGGCCTTCAATAAGGGATCGGTTTAAAAATCCTAATTGGACTTTGTTTGCATTTTCCCTGGGTTTATTAAAGAATTTTTCATTGACTTTTTAATAAAGCCCGAGAAAATGCGAAATAATCCTAAATTTTGAAACTAACTATCTCAGACAATTTTGGGTGCACAAAAGTGAAGCTTTTTGTGTTATATTTTTTAGGTTGGAACTCAACTTTCACTATTAGTGTCATGAAAATTGTATAAAAATTTTCAGTTTTTGTGATTTTTAATAAATTGATTTTTTAAATTTAAACATGTCATATAATGAATTCTTACATTTTTTTTTAAAATACATTTTCTTATTGGAGGACGTCTGAGACCAATTGTTGCGCAAATAAAGGCCTGCTCTCGACTTTGCACCCTGTATATTCTAAACATTTCTGGGTACTACTTTGTAAGTCCATGGATAGTTTATAAATATATTTGAATGCTGAAGTTTATAGAAAGTTTTAATATTTCAACATAAAAAATAATTTCAAAAATGAATGTACCAATACACCGCTAAAATAATATATAATTGAGTTTAGAATATATTGTTAATTTATAATAATAAGAAATTGAAACAAAAAATTAAAAATTAGTTAGAAGGAGGAAATTTTAAAAATTTCCAAATAATTAAATACATATATATATATTTTTAATCAAAATATTTTTCTAAAATATTTAACATACTTCATATTTTTAAATTTCAGTACATGTGTGTATACATATTTTCAGTTTACAGCAGCAGTTTACAAAAATGATGTTTGCAGGTATTTAAATTTATTCCACATGGCAATGTAATTCGTATTCTTTAAATGTTTAAATTTCTTTAAATTGAGTCAACGCAATTTTTACCTCATTTGATGTAATTATGCTATCATGGCATATTAAATAATTGATAAATGTAAATATTATTAGTATTAATAAATAATATAGTAAATCGTCCTTTTTTTTTTTTTTTTTTTTTTTTTTTTTTAAGCAGAATATCTTTTTTTTTTTTTTTTTTTTATATATATATATAAAGATGTGGAATAGAATTGAATCTTTGTTTTATTATGCAGATAAACAATTTCATATATTTTATTTAATAAATAACAGTAAAGAGATATTTAAAATTGTAAGTCGGTGAAACTTAGGATATTATTTTAAAAATATGCAATTTGCATAACCTAGATTGTATATATATTATCATATAAACATTAAATAAATACTTCAGAATTTAAAAAGAAAAGAAAAAAAGAATTACGAACCTTCTTAATTTTGTTGATAAGAATTTTCTTCGAGAAAATACCCTTCCAACTAGCATTTTAAAATACACAATGACCAGTCGGAAGGGCATTCACTTAAAATTAGCACTTATCTTGTAAAATTTTTATGACTTCTTCATACTTCATTCCAGAAACATAATAACGAAAATAGTTATTTTAACAAATTCCATCTTAGAAGATTAATTAATAAAATGAATCCATAATTTCTAAGCGGTTTTATGTTACAGAAGCAGTTTTTTTCTGCGATTCAACGCTGCTTTCTAGTATCGAAAGTTAGGCTTAAGAACTTACGCAGATATGAAAATGATGGTTTAATTGATATTAAAATAAGACTTTAATAAATAGAACATAGAGAATATTACAGGTTAAAAATATTACATTTTTACCTTTTCTAAAGCTTATCCTAGTCATTATAACGCTAAAACTGAATAAATCAGATTATATGTTTTAAAATTACCGCCTCACATAACGACACGACTTTCCCAAGACCTGGCGCCTGGCGTTTGACTTTGCAGTTGCACGGTCAGCGAAAATTAAATAAATGCAATCCACAGATGTCGATGTTAACATCTGCTCTCCCTTCTTGCATCCGCAATAATCATGTTTCAAAGTTCAACATATGAAACAGAAATTTATTAAGCATTTATAGATGTAGGAAACATATAGTCAATATTTTAAGGAAAAATGGAATGGAGTTAAATAATTATTTAAATTTTTTATAAAGTATTTTAAAAACTTATGAGATCACTTTATTTTTCCATTTTAAAATCTAGAATTAAACGGAAAAGCATATTTTGTTTTAGTGTATATTTCAGTATTGAACAAAATATTCAGTGAAAATAAATAAAATAAAATAAGAACAATCAAACAGAGTAATGATTTAACAACATTATCAATATTGATAATTTATCAGTAACATTTAAACTTAAATAGAATCATAAATAAAATATAATAAAAGTTTAAAATTATGCTTAAAGAAAAGAAGAAAAAAACTCATTTCTGTAACTTCCCGATGAGTATTAGAGACCGCGAGGTTCTACTCTCGAACCTTACAGACGGGAAGTGTTGGTTTCGATTCCTGGTCACGCTCGTCGACTTAGGTTTTCGGAGTTTTCCCGTGATTTTCTTTGAAACTCGGGTAAAGCACTATATTACGTATTCAATAACATCCGTGATTAGTTTTTTGTATCTAAACTCTGGGTCTGGGGAATGCATAGATTTTCATGACAGAAGACAATCATTTTTATGCTGTATAGAAGATCTTAGAAAATGTATTTTTCTAAGGGTTTATTATTATTATTATTACAAATGAAAAAAAAAAAAAAAAAAAAAAAAAAAAAAAAAGGTAAATTTGTTTTAAATCATCAGAAAACGATGTTTCAATTATTCGTTTTAAAGGTGATATCGAATTCTTTTGAAAGATAATCATAGTGAAAATTTTTATCCACCCCTCCCCCATCCTCCAGGGATGATGTATACTCCTAGGGGGAAAAACAATGTCCTATGAATAATAATAATAAAAAAAACCTGTTTAACTATTACTCGTTATACAGCCAAATTGAATCAATAATATATATCAAATGTCTGTCACGCAGAAGGTTTGGTGAGTATATATATTACAGAAGCTGATAGATAGCCTTTCTGTGAATGGAAAATATTGGAACGTGGCAGTGCCACCAGTCGTCCGATATGCACCCAAAGGCAATCTGTAGAGTTTTACGTAATATTAATTTCACTTACCAAATTTATAATATTTATAAATCACAGAAGTTGAGATTTTTCATTTCCGTTATGAGATTAAATTGCAAAATAGCCACGACACCTGTTGGCCGATGTGCATCCAAAATGGACCAGTAACGCTTTACATAAAATCGATTTCACTTATAACTTCAGTGTATCAGAAAATTTATTGTTAAATCACAAGAGTTAAAGTATTGCCTTTCCGTTAAAATGATTAAATTGCAGATTAGCAACGCCACCTGTTGGACAATGTATACATCCAAATTGTATTAGCAGAGGTTATGATGATATAAGCCAATATATCAAGTTTAATGCATTTGTACACTATAGAAGCTGAGATATAGCTGTCCCATAAATGGAGGGTTTCATTGCATAGCACCGCAATCTATCGGACGATATACCCCAAATGAAATTCAAATAAACTCCAATTTAGGGCAAGATCTAATATTGTAACAAGTTTAGTTGAATTCCATACATTGATTCCTGAAATACAAAATTCACAAAATTTTTCCATGAGTTTAAAATTTTGTAATTTTTTTTCACCTCACCGCTACTGATTATTGAGAAGCATTCTTTACTGACGTGCTAACAAAACGTTAAACTGAAAATGTAAAAAATGCTCTATTCTCTATCATGCTAAAAATTATAAATTTCGAATAACTTACGAAGTTTTTAAATTAGAATGTTGCAAATCTCTCAATAAGATTCTTATCAATATCAAAAGTGATATTTTAAAACTGGTCCGATCTCTCTGCAATCATTTGTTCTTGAGATATTAATATCGTGTACATGAACTAACGGGCTATCACACTAATAGGTGCCGATACACATTAACAGATACCATACCAACCTTTTGACTTCCGGATTCCTCACGCCACAAAACGTGTAAAAAAATCAAAAACTGAAGTCAAAAAATTTCATGATTAACCTAGTTTCCCAACCAATAGTACTAAAAAGTCATTTTGTCATATTCGTTATAATTACACTGTTACAGAACGTGTTATGACGGTGTCACACTTGAACGTTCTATATAGAACTAGAATTGTACGTTTTATAGATGGTACAAATCAAACATTTTCAAAACGTTCTAAATAATACTATTTCTGAACGTGTTTTAGAACGTTCTTTTGACACGAAACACGGTGTTTTAACTATTGAAACCGTTATTAGACGTTCACAGAACGTTCCTGTGCTACTTGGGTATACACTAAGCGACAAAAAAAAAAAAAAGCCGCACTGCAGAAAAAATGACTTATACCTTTTTTATTTGTAATAACTTTAAAATTAATGTTTGAAACAAATAAAACTGACTTGTTTGCATAATACCAAAGGTATGAAATGATAACTATGTATATTTTCGATTTAATAATTCGCTTTATTGCACTTTAGGAAGTACTTTTTAAAAATCTGCATAAAACTTTCTTTTTGAACATAATGCAATAACCATACACTTTGCATTCTATTATGATTTATTTTATGAAATAAACAAGTTACATTTTAATATATGAAATAAAACTATTTATTTGTTAGATCTAAGCAATTTTTTGTTAGAAATAGGTATTCTGCATTGGGTTAATTCCACCTTTATATGGAATTACTGCATTAATGCGCAATGGCATAGTTTTATACAGTGTTTTAATATAAATCTCAGAAATTTCAATGTGCCAAATATCACAAATAATTTTTTCTACTTCTCGCAGAGTTATAGGCTGCAAATTTCGAATCCTCTCCCCTCTCCCCCACCTTTTTATAGACGAAACATTTTCGAGCGGATCGCGATTTTGACCATTTCCATGTCTGGTAAAAAAGAAATTCTATTGTATCCTTTGTGGTATTTAACTTAAAGTGAAAAAATATATGGTTACTTACAAAATTATAGGTTCTCATGGAAATGTATAAGAAATTTTGACAATTTGAAGTGAATAAACTTACCACAGACGCCGTGTATTAAGGTGCCTTATCATCTTCAAATGCTGTTTACGGAAATGTCTAAGATACCTCCAAAATTGTGGGTCAGGCACCACTTTTATGCAGATTGTGTTTTATTTCGAGTTAATTGATCCCTTGAGCATAAAAATTTTCCCAAGTGTTTGAAAAGTTATGCACCTCCGTACCATAATGTACGGAGAATGTGTCACTGTTTTAAAAGTGCGATTTTCATAAGTCGGTCATATTTTCGTTGTCAGATCTGCTTGTTTTCTTTAACTCGAAATAAGTTAAACTTGACTCACCAGAGAGAACCAGTTCAGCCCAATAATTAACTATTCATTTTTTTTATTTTTTTAGCCATCTGAGGTCTTGCATTCCTTCTTCTCTTCACTAAGAATGAAATTTTTTCAAATTTTCTGTCATTTAAACCTGCTTTGTTTAAAAGTTGTTGTACTGTAGTTAAAGAAATCATGCTACTAAACACTTTTTCTGAAGCTCTTTTATGTTCTAAATGTATTACAAACCGATTTTATAAGAAATGGCTTTTTAACTTACGGTCATCTCGCTTGGATGAGCAGTGTTGACACCTAAAACCAAATTTCCAGTTTAAACGGCCAAAAAATGTTATATCATGCTGAAAACACTTTTACTAATATTTCTTTAACATTTAATTATTTTTCCATCTCACGTATTAAAATATTTTTTGATTTTTATACAAAAATTAATATCTTTTGTGGCATCGTTAACTGCCTTATTCTTACCAATTTTGAAATAAATTCTAAAATTACAATTTTCCTGACAATTGCATTTTGTTTTTGACACTGGACTCAAAGCTAAAATGTATATGGAGGAGAACATAGTAAAATCTGTTCGAAAATTGCTTTTTTAAACGATAAAATTGGCGGTTGTAGAAGGCGAAAAGGAGAACATCCAAGTGCGGCTTTTTTTTTGTCGCTTAGTGTATATATTTCGTTGTGTACCTGTAAAAAAATATCAGTGCTAGATTGACCAAAATCTATACAGTTAAAGCAATTGTAAACTATAATGCGTTGTAAATTTTCAGCTCGATCGAATAAAGCGTTTAGACGCTATCGCACTTTAAAAAATTTAGACCCATACACCATTATGATAAATATATATTTTTTTTTCTGGTTCCCTGTAAAAGAACTATAGGTCCTAAATTCATCAAAATCAATAGGGTTCGTGCTATGGAGACCTACATTGTACGTACCAACTTTCAGCTCATTCGAACGAAATGTTTAGGTGCTATCGTGTTTAAACACACGCATACACACACACATACACACACGCGCGCACGCATGCACACACATGCATTATCGTAAAAATAGCAACATGAACTCAATGGACGCCAAAACGTATAGAAACAGCAAATCTCAAAGTCGGGTTATTGATATTTTTACTGTACTTTCCTTACATATAGAGGAGACCCGTGTACCTAGGGCCATCATGTACTTAGGGGCACCCCATTTTATTTAAATAATATTTAATTTTAAGTTTTAATACTCAATTGGGCGAGTAACAACACCAACTGCTACATTTAAAACCACTTTCAAACTTTTGAGGAGAAAATTTTGACAAGTTACATGTAGAAAACGAATTTACATGGTTTGAAGGCAAATTTTTCAGCTCATCTCTTTTGCTAATTTACAAAGCCAAGTCAAATGTTTTTCTTTCATTTCTAGTGTATAATTTTGCTTGTTATATTGAGTAATAAATGAGATATTTAATTAGTCCTTTCTGCATGTGGATTTTTTAGGGGAAGGCATTTTGAATGAAGTTACCAAAAATTGTACCTAGGGCCACATGACTGCCTTGTACCTAGGGCCAGTGTGTTTTGACTTTTTAACACTTTCGAAACCGCATGTTTTTGTCTTTCTGACAGTAAGGGCCTCCTGTGGACGTGTTCTCATAAGTTACAATTTTCCCAATCAACATTTCCCGTATTCACATTTATATTAAAAATGGATAAGTATTATAATCATACTCTCTCTAATCAAAGTATTTGCATTCATAGTACACTGATTGTACAAATATGAATATTGTGTATACTTTTTAGAAACAAATAACATACAAATTGTAAAAAGAACGCCCACTGGTGGAGTTTCATATTTTCAAATGACGTGTACCTACGTCAGCGATCGCGAAAGTATTAAGAAACACTGTACAGCCTATAGTAATTGGATGCTGGGAAACCCTGGTAAACAAATCACTATATATGGCGTTTCTTAAATGTTGGCAAGTCCTATCTGTCGGCCTTTACTCCTGTAAATATTCTATCAGGCTTTCGTGTATCCGGCATATGGCCAATGAATCAAAACGCATTCACTGAGAATGAATATTTAAGTTCAAATGTGACTGAAAGACAAGATCCCTCCATAAAAAAAAAATAAATAAATAAATAAAATAATAAATAAATAAATAAAAAGGTTTCCCAAGAAGAAAGTGAACCAACAATGATAGAGCTTGATGTCTATGCTTTTTGTCCTGTTGAAATTTCTAAACCTTCAACATCTAACATCTTTTCGTGTGTCATGCTTTAACAGGTACGAACCAAAACAAAACCTCCCACATCAAAGAAAAGATGTGACCGAAAACCAGAGAGATCTAGAAATCCAAGATATACTCCATAAAATAAATAAATAAATAAATAAATAAATAAAATAAATAAATAAAAAAACGTTCTTTTAGAATATCCCAAAGAAAAAAAAGTGAAAAATTTCGTGTTTCAAATTAAGGCAACAACATGATAATTAAATGATAAATAAATGTATGATAAATAATGATATGAAACTGATATAAATAATGTATGATAAACAATGATAAATAAATATATTACTTGATATCGTTTCTTTTATAAAATACATGTTTATATGCTTATTTTATTTTCATTACAAAATGAAATCTAAATTTGAGAGAATGGCCCTATGTACAATGAGGGTGTTATACCTAAGGCCACGAGTGAAGTTTTTTTTTTTTTTTTTTTTTTTTTTTTAACCATCTATTTGTAGGAATTTATTATTTTAGGTATTTATATTAATCCCAATTGGAAGTAACTAGTCCTAAAGATATGTACATATCAGTTTGATAATTTTAACCAGGTCAAGAGCTCTGTTTTTGGGCATTGAAAAAGAGTGGCCCTAGGTACACGAGTCTCCCCTATGTATGTTCGGAAAGTAAAAAATAAATAAATAAATAAATAAATAAATATTTCAAAACTATATTAAACCCTTGCCTGCCGACGAACATTTACGAGATTCGCTTCAAAGGGCAATCGTTCTCTATCAACTCTGAAATGCGTAAATCTTCCGAAAACTTTGTCAAGATCACTTTCCAGGGTTATTTTATTTCATTGTCAAATGCAGAATATTCGTGTATCTTAATGTTTTCAGCTTTAATTGCATAAAAGAAAAAAATAAAAGAAAAAAATAAAACATCAAAGCAGTCTTTGGGGACTGCCGATAGAAGTGAAAACTAAGTAACTTGTGAATTGTATCGTCGAGCTATTAAATTATTATTTTCGAATTACTTTTGGTTTGTAAAGAAGTGTTTATGATCTCTATTATATGATTCGGCACAATATTTGTAGCTACCCAAATTAAATGAACTAAGCCTTATATTAGGTAAAAATATTGATTACTTATGAAATTATTTTAATTAGTCGCTAAGATACAAAAAAAAAAAAAAAAAAAAAAAAAATCCGATTCAGGACACCTCAAAGCGTTTGAATCAGGTGAAATCTCGAATTCCACTTTCGATAACATAAAAGAACTTTAAAATATCTTCCGAATGGTGTATTAAAAATAATTTAATCATAGTTAGAATTTGAAATATTGAAATTTTTAAATATTACAGCGCCATCCGGCGCACAGTGGGGTATTTGACAAATCTGGCCGGCCAAAAGTCGATTTCAAATATTACAACGCAGGTGTAAAAATATGGGTGTGTGATAAAGATAAATAAATGGGGAATCGTGTGATACCACTTTTTTTCGTATAAACAAACTGGGAATTCTCAGTATAAGTTGAAATTCAGCAGATTATTGCTCATTAGTTGCCAACTGCGATGTTTCCTTTTAAAATGTGAATTATTTTAATTTAGGAATTGTATGAAATTTAATTGCTATGGAAAAGGACGAGGCAGATAAATGTGTAAAAGTTTTTATTATTTTAGTTGAGGAAAAAATATTTTTTATACATGTAAAGGAAATTTAAAATAATGCATTTTTTCTCTCTTACTTTTATACTATATTTTGAGAATTCGAAGGATTTAGTTATATTTCCCTGCCTTTCCCCGCAATGATTTTTCTTCTAACAATAAATATAGACCTTTATCTTGTTATTTTTGTAAAAATTAGTTCCGCTTTCTTCCGCTTTTTAAAATAAAGGCTGTTCAAAAATTGCAGGTCTAAATTTTTTTCAATGCATGTGGCTAGTTATAAAGCTTCGAAACTTTTACATTTTATAAACTTTGCTGCAAAGCAAATTCTAAGAGATAATAATAAAGTGATCACATATGTATATTTTCAGCCATTTTCATTTGAATAAAGTAAAGTATTATTTGTTTTAAAGCTAGATTAAATTGAGGCATTTATTAAATTTAGATTTTTGCTTTTGCATTTTCCAAAAATTAGGTATAATTAATTGTATTTTAAAAAAAAATATTTTTCTGTTGAGTAGAGACATCTTTCTTAATGTTTAAATTTGCGCAATTTTTAGAAAGAAAAGAACTACAAAAAAATTGACGACCACATAACATTTATGTTTTATTTATTTATTTTCATTTGTACTATGCCTTTATTTTGATCTAGGACCATCAAATGGCAAAATAATTACTCACAGGGAATTATTTAACATTATTCTGTGGTAAAATGCATTGAATGTAAACAAAAAATTAAGATATCTTGAAAATTACTCTTTTGAATCATTGTTTTTTATGAAGATGTAATAAGAAAATCTATCAAAGTTTCTCACGTTTTAAATTTAAAATGAAGAGCAGATGAATTAACGTCTAATATTAAGCAGATATATTTATAGAAAAGAATAAGGATTGGATAGGATATTTGAAATTCCTAGATGTGTAAACCATTCTGAGAGACCAGTAAGAGATTTCACTGAATGAAGTGAAAGATCAAAACAAGAAAAGCTGAAACTCTACATACTCCACAGACGTTGAAGTGCTGACACATGCCAAACAAAATAAGTTGGAAACTTCTGTAAAAAGATGTGCTGCTTTCATACTAAAAAAAGGTACTTTTACTCCAAAAGAAGAAAAAAAAAAAAAAAAAAAGGCAAAACACATGTGAAAACGCACACAAATATCACCATTGCAAGCCATGTCATTATAGGCTAATTTTTGAAGAAACCAATACCATAGGTGCCAAGTCTCCTGTATTTTAAAAGACTTCATACAAGAAAGTTTTTATAAATGTTTTCAGTTTATGCAATCCCAGAAAATATGCTTAAAAGATTCCTTTATAAAAATATTGGTGACAAATCTGATTTAAAAGTTAAAAAGTTTGGCAGCTATGGAATACAAAACTATAAGAAGTACTGAAAGAAAAAAGTCCTTCATGTATTGTTTTAAAGCGTGTTAAAATGGTCTGTTAGCCTGAAAAGAAAAAGTCATTTATAATAAAAGAAACTTGTGCTGATATTGATATAAAGGATTTACTTCAGTTTACAGCGTCATGATTACAATGATTACTTCAAGTGACCACAGAGTTCCCGTGAAAAAATTTATGGGATATGCAGAGAAAATAACAGAACTGTATTATGAATATCCTTGGTATCGTATCCAATATCACCCACAATGCACAAAATAATAGACAACCCCATTGTAATCCAGCGAGCTATATTACCAATTAGCAATTTTTGGAGGAACAGCCGAAGCACGCACTAATTATTTCCGCTTATTTCGAAAAAAAAAAAAAAAAAAAAACTGTGCACGAAAAAATTTAAGACTTTTTTGTAATCCTGATGTTCTTAATAGGTTACGTTTAAGTTCAGATTTAGTGTTAACTGGAATGAGATCCACAATACGAAAAAAGTCAAATTCTTAAAAAAAAAAGAAATCTAGAGAGATATTACCGATTGCATCTTCTATACAAGCATTTATGATATATATAATTACAATTATAAACAACAGATGATAGCTCTTTAATATGGAGTAATTATGAAATTTTTCCTTACTTATTTATTACTTGTATGAATAATTATTTTTATTATTATCATATTTATATGAATATTTTTATTTCTTATATGCTTCTATTTATATCTTAAATGATATGTATTATTTGAGTTTATTATATTACTTTACAGTATTTATTTATTTTTAAGTATTTATTGTTTTACAGTAAATAAACATTCCAAATAACGTTTTTTAGAATAAAAATATTAATATGCATTACAAATAATAGTTTTGTGACTAAATAATTGATTTAAATTGGTTTTCAACAAAAAAATACTTTTGACCAGCCAGATTCGCCAAATACCCCACTGTGCGGCGGTAGAAATTTCTGTAATCTACTGTTCGATTCCAACTTATCAAAGCTTTCAAATGATGTATTACTTATGAAATTATTTTAATTAGCAGCTGAGATACAAAAGAAAACCGATTGAGGACACCTCAAAACGTTTAAATCAGGTAAAATCTCTAATTCCACTTCCGATAATATAAAAGAACTTTAAAATATCTTTCGAATGATGGATTAAAAATAATTTAATCATAATTAGAAATTGAAATATTGAAATTTTTAAATATTACAGTGTCATCTGGCGGTAGAAAATTCTGTAAGCTACTGTTCGATTCCAACTCAACAAAACTTCCAAATGATGTATTAAAAATAATTTAATCATAATTAGAAATTGAAATATTGAAATTTTAAAATATTAAAATATTACAGTGCTATCTGGTGGTAGAAATTTCTGTAAGCTACTGTTCGATTCCAACTCAACAAAGCTTTCAAATGATATATTACTTATGAAATTATTTTAATTAGTAGGTGAGATACAAATGAAAACCCATTGAGGACACCTCAAAACGTGTAAATCAGCTGAAATGTCGAATTCCACTTTCGATAATATAAATTGGTAAAAAATATGTTTCTTCTCATGTAAAGCCTTCGCTGACGATGACGCGAGTTTTATGATTTTTCTTCACCCAAAAGTGCTTAACACGTCTAAAGAAGTTTTCACTTCAAATGGAAAACCTTCGCTGACGATGACGCGAGTTTCATGATTTTTGTTCACCCAAAAGTGCTTAACGCGCCTAAAGAAATTTTCACTTCAAAAAAGTTTTATTAAAGTGGGAACGAAAGTAAATGATTGACGAGTGTTGCCAGATTTTGCTACTTTCTTATTTAACAGTCACCAATAATTTTGAACCGTGATATTTGATACATATGATAGAAGTTTGATCTTCGAAGTGATTTTATAAACGTTACATTTAAAATTTAGTAATGGATAATAAAGAAAATAGTCTCAAAACCCGGGAACATCTTGTGTGACGCATTTAAAAATTTTTGTTTAGTTTATTTGATTATCAATTTTCTGAATTACAAAAAAAAAAAAAAGTTTACGCAAGCTTTTGTTTTAGATTTTTCATTCTGTTTTTAATGAAAAAAGGAGAAGCAGGAATAATTAAAATAACAATTAAATAATCCTGAATAAATTAAAATGTTGGCAACACTGTATTAGTAGTAAAATTTTCAAACCTCCCACTATTTCCACGGTAATAATATTTAATAAAGAAAATAATAACTTTACTTTATAAATTTTGTAAAGCAGAGTTACATCAAGTTAAATAATATAATAATGAAAAATATTTCCATTTCAAAGGTTTTAAGACCTCATTTAAAATTAAGAAAAGAAAAGTAATTATGTGTCGGATAAAACTCCTATAACTTACCGTAAAGACGGGAACGCCTATTATTGGGCATTATGGATCAAGTTGACTACCACTGTCGTAACTTATTAAAAAAAAAAAAAAAAAAAAAAAAAGAGTAGTAAATGTGTTAATGACCAGTAGTATAAATCAACAATATTGTTGTTACTCCTACTATTAGTTGGAGTTAAAATGAAAGATAAAGATTGTGTGATCCATTAAAGAAATATTGGACGATGAATATATGAACGATATAATGAAAGAATGTGAAGATGTGACGGAAAAAGCGCGGAAAACATCATGAGAATTCAAGAGGAAAACAAAAAAAAGTTTAATAAATCTAAAATTAAAACCGAAGAAGTATAAAATAGGCGTTATAGTCGCAATGCAAAGAACTCAATGTTTCTCAATCTTAAAGCTGAAAGAATGTTATAATGGACCGTATAAAGTTTATGCTGTCAGATCAAACGACCGCTACAATGTAGAAAATGTTGGTGTTCACGAATGTCTGAAGAAGACATCCAGTGTTGCAGAATATATGAAACCCTAGTCAAATGATTGCATTAAATGATGTCTCGAATATCTAATCAACTTGAACTGATTTTATTTCATTTTCATTGCAAATTTGTTTTGTTTTCTTTTTAAAATTTTCAGATTATTCACTCAAGTAAGCCAAATTTCATTCAAGGACGGCAGAACTGTCAGGATTGCCAATCTGTGGGAGTGGATGGACGCCATATCAAGAACAAACTCCTGAATTTTCTTGTGACATGACTATGACATTTTTTTAACAGTCTCAAGCTCATGCCGTAGTAAGAAAGCGTGAGATGTAAGTAATTAAAAAACAAAAATGAGAGTTCTATAGATTTTAATGTAAGTAGCAGCAAATCTACTGTCAGTTGTAATATTTTATTAAGAGTAGTATTGTGATATAATTAGACAAATGTGTTTATCTGGTACTGTCCGAATAATAAAAGAATATTTTTTATCACTTCGATATTAGTTATTAGTCGTGTGTTTTTAATGAATTATTGTTACTGAAATCCTGTTCTCACATTAATCCGTTAGCGCCCAGTGTCCTCATTTCAGGACCGCTAATAAAATGGCATGTATATTTTTTGTGGTTTCTTGGAATAATTTATGCTTTTTATTGGCAGTTTATAGCGTCACTCTAAATGATCCCGGAAAGTTTTATGTGCCTTCCATTAATTATTATTTCAAATTTCGATAGTCATTTCATGATTTTTCATTTGTCGCACATATATTTGCTTTTTGCGTAGGTATACTAGATTAAATCAAGTTGAATAATAATATATATTATAATACTTTACTTTCGAGATCTTTGTCAACATATAATAAGAAATTAAGATGTTATCTCAAAGTTTTCCTATTTCGAAGTTTTCTCTATAAAACACTAAACGTCAATAAATGAGGATAGGCTTTAAATTTAAAACTATCAGAAGAATTGCTTATGTTATTATATTTTACTGTCAGTTGTCTATAATAATTCAGAAGGGAAATAATCAGCTAATAATATTTTGAAAGAATAATTCGGGCATCACTTTGTGATTATGATTACATGATATACACACACACACAAAAAAAAAAAAAAAAAAAAAAAAAAAAAACGTAATGCACAGAATCATGTGCTTTCAAAAGTCGAACTGACCTAAGATTACCAAATAAATATTATAAGTATTTAATTCTGGATAGTGCTAGCTGTTTAAAATAAACCTACTATATTCATTTACATTTTAAATGATCTGCTACTTCCATCTAGAATGTAAAAAGAAAAAAATATATATATGGGTGTCATAAATGGCTTGTTTTTTTAACCTTTTTAGTGTCTTACTTTTGATCACTCCAGCCCGGAAATATCACGGCCACGAGAAATAGAGGGCGAAAACTCACCCCGTCGTTTTCACGGAAGCGAGGAGGAAGGGTTTAAAGAAATAAACTGGAGAATGTTTTCACTTCATTTTCCCTACTACATAGTACATCTATCCTAAAAATACCGATATCGAACTGAACTCAAAAAGTTATGCAACATTGACATTTAACTTTTTCTGTATCTCTACTGAAACTAAACGCCAAGCTAAATTCGAATAACTGGCAACTTTCTTTCACAAACCGAGTGTACGAATGAAGTCAGAGGAAAATATTTTTCTCCCTTTTTTATATGTAATATATGTGAATCTTTGTTGAATTCCACAAAGGAAATTTTTTAGTTGAGAACTAAAGTTAAGAGGAATGTAATTAATCCCATCACCCGGTAAACGGTTAAATAATGTTTTTTTTTTTTTAAATCTATACTACTGGCCATTAACATTGCTACACCAAGAAGGAATAATAATAACGGAATGAAATTTGTTGGACACATACATTATAGTAGGAAGAACAATTGATTAAAATTTCAGGAAATTTGGAGTAATATGTACTGAGAAAACAGTACATAAAGCAGCGACATCTGTGAGCAATAACAGCACATATCTGCCTAGGCATTGAATTGAACAGCGATTGGATGACATGTACGAGTAGAGCACTTCATGAAGTTTTAACACGATGCCACAATTCATCGACTAAGTTACTGGTGAGTGGTGGGGGACCAGTCGCTTTTCAACGATTAAACAGTCATTTTCATTGGTACGAGATCAGGAGAACGCGCTGACCAGAGCAACAGTCGAACACATTTTGTATCAGAGAAGGTCCAGAAAATACAAAAAACTTGCGGTCGTGCCTTATCTTGCTTAAATTTTGCGCTACGGAGGCCTCGAATACAGGGCAGAGGGGCGGGCCTTAACTCATCAGAAATTTAATGGCCGCTGTTCAGAGTGCCAGGAATACGAACATGAAGTAATCGAGACGTGTATCCAATGGGAACCCATATCATCATTGCGAATGATGGACAGTATGATGATGTCGAATCCCAGCTGGCAATATGCATTATTCATAATGCCGTTAAATACGGATAAGGCAATCTTGATGCTGTAAACAGGATTGTGATTTGTCTGAAAAGTGACTTCACGCCATTCCTGCGTCCAGGTTCATCGTTGATCTCACATTAATGGCGCCCATATCAGTGATGCAGTTTTGAGGGTAATCAGAATTTTGGTAGCCGCATGCTGAGTCACCACCTGGATTGATGGTATGTAGTACCATTGGATAAATGTCCCGGTCACCTCTTGTTTTCATTCCCGCCACTCTGAATACCAGCCATTAGATTTCTGACGAGTTAAGGCCCATCGCTCTGCCCTATGTTCAAGGCCTCCGTTGCGCACCATTTAAGCAGGATAATGCACGACCGCAAGTTGTCCATATTGTCTGGACCGTCATTGATGCCGAATGTGTTCGACTGTTGCTCTGGCCAGCGCGTTCTCCTGATCACGCACCAATGAAAATGTCTGTTTAATCGTTGAAAAGCGACTGGCCCCCCACCACTCACCAGTAAATTCGATCGATGAATTGTGGCATCCTGTTAAAACTTCATGAAGTGGTCTACCCGTACATGTCATCCAATCGCTGTTCGATTCAATGCCTAGGCAGATAAGTGCTGTTATTGCTCACAGATGTCGCTGCTTTATGTACTGTTTTCTCAGTATATATTACTCCAAATTTCCTGAAATTTTAATCAATTGTTCTTCCTACTATAATGTATGTGTCCAACAAATTTTATTCAGTTATTATTATTCCTTCTTGGTGTAGCAATTTTAATGGCCAGTAGTGTACGTCCGCTTTACTGGTCACTAAATTTAAATGAAGTTTCAAAAGAATTGAATCATTATTTGTTTTTTCTATCACATTTTGGACTTTTTAACATAATAATAAAAAAAAAAAAATAATGTCAAAAAGTCAAAAACACATTTTACAAATAAAAGAAAATAAAATATTTCTTCCGTTGTGCACTCGTTTTGAAAGAATACTCTATGTTTTTTTTTTTTTTTTTTGAATAATTCTCAAGAATCAATTAACAATTGTTTACAAATTTAATGGATTATGTATGGGAAATAAGTACGCTGTAATTTAAAATTGCAGCTCTTAGAGCTACAAAACTGATAATTTATAAAAGGTTCTTTATTCTTTAATATATTAGACTGGTTTTTGTTTAGTATTAGACTCTTATTTTAAGATAAAAGCAATTGAAGGATATCGCGTTGTGAAACTTTCCAACGTAATATCTTTAAATCTAATAAATTGATGTATATAGTGTTCTAAAAAAAATGAACAGTTTTTAGAGCTCTTTTAAAAAAGTATAACACCTATGCAGTATATTTTTAAAAAAATCATCAGTTTTTACTAAAACAAATATGGCCGACCTTAATCAAAAGCAATTGAATCATATCGCGTTGTGAAACTTTGCAACGTAATATAATTAAATCTAATAACTTGATGTATATATTGTCCCCACAAAAAAATAAAAAGTTTTTTAGAGCTTTAAAAAATATATATGTATAACATCTATGCAATAACTTTGAAAAAAAAAATCATCAGTTTTTTTACTAAAAAAAATTGCCGACATTCATCACCGAAGTAGTTAATTCTAGACCACTCAAAAATAGGAGTGGTCTGCCCGGTCGTGTTCCTCCGACAAACCATTTGCTTTATGCATATAGATTTCATTTAAATCATAATTTTTATTCACACTAAATAAAATGAGTGAAACTGGGGTATTAAAAATAATTATCTGATTTGAATTTTATTTTTTAAACTTTCAGCTACATCGGCAGCAAAATTATTGAAACACATATCCACATTTTTCATATTTATTTATTTTTTTAGTTTGATCGTCACTTTTTATCATCAATTTACATTTTTATAAACAGCATTAGGTGCAAATGTTTTAAATAGGAATTATTGCTAATGTTTTAGTAATTTTGCTGTCGACTGTAACTCCAATGAATATTTACCTTTTATGTATGTGTGAATTTCAGTTACAAAAAGCAAACTGTTAATTACCTTAATTGAAGATTTACTGAATTATCCATGCCGATATTATCTTTTAGATCATTTTTTTACGAGAAATAACTCTAGTAATCACGGATAATTTTTTTTCTCTGTATGAATGATACAGTTTCAAACATCCGAAGTTTGAAAATTAACAGTTTATCCCAATGCTAAAGCAATAAGTTTATAAATTACTTACATATTTTTCTTTTCAACCATTATAATTTATTAAAAAAAAAAAAAAAAAAAAAAAAAAGCAAATATTACACAGAAAATTTTCTCTTATTTATTTCAATTTTCTATCATGTCCTTATCTTTTTGAACTCAAATATTAAATGATGATTAAAATATCTAGTGCGTGACACATACAAAATTGTTTCTGAATTAGAAAGGAAATTTAAAATTTAAAAGTAATTTATGTAATGTTGCGTATAGGAAATATTTCTCTTAAAGAATATCGTTTAATGTTTTAAATTTTACGACATGTTTTATGGATGGAATAGAAGTATTTTGTTACATTCCATAATATTTAAACCTAAGTTCGTCACGTCTTCGAAGATTAAAAATGAAATGTTATCTTTGAAATCTAGAACAGTATATTTTTATGACAAATGAAATATAAATTCAGAAAAATCCGTAACAGATTAAAATATTAAATGTAATCTAGCGTGTCACTCATACGACTTTACCTTACCCTGCCTTTTTTTTTTAAAGTATAAAAGCATATTGCAGATTATGGCGTAATATCAATGAAGTTAGGTAATAAAGGTTTATCTACATTCAAAATAATTTAAAAAAAGGTTTTGGAACTCTTCAATTTGATATATTATTCTGTGTGAAGGGGCTACGCCCCCCTCCTCATACCCCGTTCAATTATATTACCAACATGTATACATATATATTATTTGATTGTCTCATCTTCATCCTTATTCTTTTCATTATATATATATATATATATATATATATATATATATATATATATATATGCAGGGTGTTCCAAAAGTCTCACATCCTTTTCTTAACTCGAAAATGAATCGGAATTTTGAAAAGTGGCTAACCACAAACTTAAGGAATTCCAGAGGGACTTTTTTTGGGGAAAGAAATGTGGGCTAGGAGGGCCGCTATGGAGGACAACTTTAAAATTTCAAAAAGGAAGGTATGTCTTGTGATACATCCCTGGAAACGTCTCTTCCAGGCAATGACTTTGATATAAATATTTTCGCCCTACGATGATTATTAAAGGAGATACGTGAGTTTTTAGACTTTTAAAATGTGGATTTTATACTTATGTATCCCATATAACAATAACTTTTCTTCTTCTTCTTTCTTCTCTTTCTTCTTCCCTTTCTTCTTCTATTTTTCTTCTTTTCTTCTTCTGTTCTCTTTTTCTTCTTTTTCATCCTTCTATTCTTCTTCTTTTTCTTCAATTTTTTGTCTTTCTCATCTTCTTCTTTTTACTCTTTCTCTAAAGCATTATTCCTTTCTTCTTTTCTTCCTTCTTGTCTTGTCTAATTCTTTCTCTATTGCTAGAATAAGTGTAGCTTCTAAAAATGGTTTCGTTAACCAACTTTGATTATTGGCACGCAAACAGCATGAGGCAGATTTTTCTACATTTCGAGTTCGGTTTTAAAAATTTTCCCGCATTCAGATTTGGGTTCGTTCCCGAACTTGGGCTTTTCTAGTATATTATAACAAGGAATAAATAAAAATGACATTTTGAATAATGTGTGACGCAAATAGGACGTTGAGGCTCCTGATCTGCAGATCCACTAGTTAAAGAAACCTTTATATCTCCATTAATATAACTGCAATTATTCGATAAATTTATATCTATACTTAAAAGAAGACTGATATATTGCAGTTACATTTTATTTCAAGCAATAGTTTTTGCAAGATTATCCCAAAGATTATATTTTTTAGTTAGTTAGTGACTTATCCCTTTTTTATTTTCGCGACAAAACATTGGCTGGAATATATTGGATACAATACATATATATATATATATATATATATATTACCCTAAATTCTCCAGAGGATTAATTTAAGTATTTCTTTATATATTCTAAACACCTAAATTCGAAAGTATGCATTAACTTATATCGGTTACTGGATTTAGCATTTAAAAACTCTAAATGTATTATGAGGATTTTAATTAATATTTTTTTAACTAATTGGAATAACTGAATTTAAATGGTAATTTTGAATTTTTTGAATTAGTAGACATTTTATGGTATAATATATAGGAGTTTTACGCGCACATACAAGATTGAAAAGTTAACAATATTAGTACATATACCTATATTAACAATACTATTTAAATGTAGATGGCACCACGAATTATTATATTAAAATACGCTTAATTTTCGTTTTGTCTGTCTCAGCTAAGACTTCTGCAGGTTAAATTCTCCAAGGTTAACGGGGATCCTTTTCCAAAGATTCGCGCTTCAAGCAGTCCTGTACTCCTTTAGTCTATAGCGACTAAATAACTTGCATGTATAACTATAACTATACTTGCACATATAACTATACATATATAACTCGCTAATATTTCGTTATATACGCATATACAGAACTGTTCAAAAGTATTTTCCCACCTCGTTTTTTAAAGATATTTTCACCGTATTAACTTTTATAGGTTTAATTTTTATCATCCAATAAAATATATATTAAATCATTATTTAATACTTTAAATTAAATATAATATAATCATTTCAAAATTTAGATTGATTCTATTAAAAACACTACTGAAAAGAAAATTTCATAGAACTTGTTTTAATTTCTATTTTAACTTCAGGTGTATTTAATAGGTATTTATTTGTTATTTATTAATGATAGGGAAATATTATACATTTAATAATAATTTTATTGTTTTAGGTTATTATCACATTTATGCTTTATATTCTTGATCAATTAAATAAAACGACAGTGTTTGATTAACAAAATTGGAAATTGAAATTATTCCAAATAGATAGAAACTTTTTATTGAAAAACAAGAGATGATTGCTCTCCAACATCTAAGTTATAACCAAAAACATTTGTCTTTTTTTTCTTCTAGTTTCTACATGTTTATTTTTTGAATAAATTATAAAACGTAAGAATTATTGCAATAAATTATTTTTGAAAGTCCTTTAGAACAATTTGGATGATTGGCAAATATTTATAAGCGGTAGTGTGTGTGTATATATTGTATATATATAACAGTTAGATAGACAGATAAATAAATAGATATATAGGTATTAGATATATACAGATCTATTGAATAAATATGATAAAGATATTGATTTTTTCTTTTTCTTTTTTTTTTTTTTAAATAAATAAAATGTAAAATAGTAATAATAGTTAGTTATAATAAAAATGAACATAAGTTTATTCTTATAAAAATAAATAAATTGCAATTAATGAAAAAGAATAATCATTAAAATGTGGTTAAAATGTATTAAGTATAAAAATGAGAATAAGCAAATAAAAATAAAATAATAATAATAATAATTGCACTAAATATATCAAATTAATCATTTAATTTAAGTTTACAATTGTTAATAGTTTACGAAAAACATTTGTTATTAAATTTAATCAATGACATTCATATTATAATGGATCAAACTTATATATTTCGATTTATATTTACGAAATGTCTAGAACTAGTCACTTGGTAAAAAAAAAAAAAAAAAAAAAGCTTTACGTGATAAAAATAAATGCATGTGTTTACAAAGAAATATAACTGTCACAGACTTTAAGTAAGATATAATACATCATATAATTGAAATAAAATTGAATTTTTCGTAAATATTCTTATTCTCTATTCCTGTAAAAACACAAAAAGATGTGAAAAAATGCATTTTAAGTAGTCACGCAAAATCTCAATTTACATGGTGTAGTTTTTTTTTTTTTTTTTTTTTTTTTTATGTCTGTGCGTGCGTGTGTGTGTGTTTGTGTCATCACGAAAATATCTACTTATCAGAGCTATACTGTATGAAATATTTTCAAGGTTATTTATTTACTTTTTACTTCTTTTATAAATTTTTGCATGATTAGGGGATATTGAAAGAATAGGTTTGAGTTACAAATAAGAGATATTATACTATCTTGAAAATAAATTTTAAAAAATAATTGGAAACTTAAACTTTTATGGAGTTTACAATGATAAGTAGTAACTATAAAAATAGGTACTACAGGAGAGGGGATTAAATTATAGTGCTTTTTTCCATTAGAGAAAATGAAAAAAGTCCAATTTCAGGGATGGAACACGGGCGCAGAATTCACACCGGAATGTGTTTAAGAAATTTCTCTGCCTATAATATCGTCGATTTAAGAGGTAGAAAATTTTCTTACATTGATAGTGGTATGAATTCTGCGCCCGTGTTCCATCCCTGCAATTTTCTAAATATTCAGTTCGATAAAAATGCATTACATAAGCTTATCTATTTTTTAATTTTATTTATTTATTTATTTTATTTTTTATTTATTCTTTTATTTTTTATTTATTATTATTATTATTATTATTATTATTATTATTATTATTATTATTATTTGTAGCTGATAAAATTTTGTACGGTTATTTGTCGAAGACATAAAAAAATATTAAGCTCAAATAATTATTGTTCACATTTATATTTACAGCAAATGTAAATGTTAGCAGCATATTTGCTATACATTGCTTAAATCTTTAGATCATTGCGTATTTTTTTTAAATTTAATTGTGCTGTTATTGTTACACATAGTTTAATGTACAAGATGATTATAAATAAATTTGATAATTTAAAACGCTCTAGTTTTACCGGTTAAAATGATTTGATATTTTACCACAACATTCACGGCGGAAAGGAATTTTATTTAGCGAAATAAATAGTTCCAAGATGAGCCGATAAATGGCGTTGACAAGGTTCACGCTTCTTTTGCGGACGTATGTCATTTAATAAGAATGACATGTGGGTTGGGAGACGCCTCAAAGACTAATTGCAGAAGTTTAACTGATCGTGAACTCTTTAACTCCATGATCAATATTTTCTTGACATTTTTATGAATTATATACCAAATAATCTCTCTGATTTCATCTCGAGAACGTTACATAAAGTTATTGCGCTTTTTTTATTATTCAAAAATTGTTATTCTTTTCTATTCTACCATGCTTTGTTATGTAATTAAATTATTAGTAAAAGTTTATAGTTGAACTAAAAAATTCTTCTGATGAGTGAATAATATAACATCTTCATTATTACCTCACACTGGTGTACACATCGAGAAATCACAGTTTCATAGTGCAATTCTCTATAGAAATTCGACACATTACTTAATAAAACAGCAGTGATGCAAAATCATTCTCCCGCATTAGTACCTTTTTTTTTTTTTTTTTTTGATCTCTCTTTGACGTCAATGGCTGAGTTACAGTCGGCTGCAAAATTATTCGAGCACTAGCCAATAATTCCTATGTTTAAAAAGTACACTTAAGACTGTTTTGCTAAGTAAAACCTTGTCGAATCATGTTCTTAGACTGATTAAGAACATGACTCGACAAGGATTTATTTAACAAAGCTGTATTAAGTGTACTTTTTTTTGGCAAGGATTATTGCTAGTGCTCGAATAATTTTGCAGCCGACTGTACAAAAGACTGACAGTGAACTTGCTGTGTTGTTACAAAACCCTTATTCATCAAGTATGATACTTAAGAAGTTTCTATTTAAAAGTGCTTCCACAGCTGGATTATTCTGTGATATCTCAACTGAAAAAGTCAGGCCATTTGAACACAGCGCATGCGTCGCAAATTTTTTATCAAATTGCATTTACTATCCCAGCCTGGTGTTAAGGCAACTATACAGCTAATTAAAGAACTTTTCTCTTGGCCTGCTATGAAATCCGATTTTGCCAAATGGACTCTTTTGCATTTCGTGGCAACGAAGAAAAATATTTCGAAACAAATTTAATCCTCCTGGACAAAATGCCCCACTAAATTCTCGTTTTGAGCATGTTTACGTGGATTTAGCAAATTTTTTGCGTTTAAACTGTAGTTATTCTGCAGACTTTATGATTTTTGTTCCAAATACCTTCAGACTATGTGTAGATTTTTCAGCAGAATTTATTATTATTATTATCATTATTATTATTATTATTTTAGCTCGGTTCGACCGAAGCGAGGATCGAACTTAAGACCATATTGCCTCAAGCCTAAAACTTCAGCAATGTACCACTACTTCTTGTTCACTTATTCAGTGTTTCCTTGGTTTTGATAAAAGGGACTAATTTTTCTAGGAACTTATTTTGACCCATGAGTGAGTTGTTGCACAAAATTTGCACTATACCCTATGTTTTTGACCACGTTCTTTAATAAAGCTTGGTTGGTTTCGTTTCCAAGAGCATTTTACTGATTCATACTTCCTGGACTGTATAATAGATTTTTTTCTCTTTTCAAACCGCTATACTTCAATAAATATTCTTACAGTAACGCCTTATCATTATGGTTTATGGGCTTATATGTTCATTTATTTTTTTATTTTTTTATTATTTATTTATTTATTTAATTTTTTTTTTGCAGTGCAATAGCGTCTTAAAGCTAAACACTTTATTAAAGGCCTTGAGCTGAAAATTTATACACGGGTTATAGGTCACTGTCGAAGGAGTTGTATAGATTTTGATGAATCTAAAACTTGTAGTTTTTTTTTTTTTTTTTTTTTTTTGTGGGGACAAAAAAAAAAAAAAAAAAAAAAAAAAATTCTTTATCATTATGACCTATTGTCTCAAATCGTTGAATATGCGATAGCTTCAAAATATCATATTCAATTTAGTTGAAAATTTAAACACGTGTTATAAGTCATCGTCGCTCAAACTGCGTAGATATTGGTGACACTAGACAATACTGTTTGTACATGGACACAGAAAAGAATTCTTTATCATTATGGCCTATGGACTCGAATTATTTAAAGTGCAATAGCGTAAATTTAAACAAAATGTTACATGCAGAAAAATTACTCAAACATCATATTATAATTTTCACTTTTATTGATTTAACGACTTCTTTTAGTTTAATTTATTTACACAACCATTAGTTAGTTAGCGTTCAGAAAATTGAATGATGTCTCTAGATATATATATATATATATATATATTTTTTTTTTTTTTTTTTTTTTTTTTTTTTTTATTTGATATCAGCTCTAATCAGAACTAATCAGAAAATAGAAATATCATGTCCTACATAAATACACGTATGGTTATATTTACTATTTTTTTATATACTTTATTATTATTATTATTATATTTTTATAATTTAATTTCCATATTTTAAGAAAAAAGACTGGCAATGCAAATTAATTTAAGTAAGAAAAAATTCATTTATTTTCGATTACTTTTATCACAATTTTAAATTTCATGAATAGTATTTTGTACACAAAACTTAAATTCAAGAAGGAAAAAAAAACAGCATACATAGTTTATTTCTTCTAAGAAAATAATTAATTTTCTCGTGGTTTTTCTGTTTTCTTAAAAGAACTAAGAACATAAAAAACAGTAACGGCGTGAAAATGTCTATTAAAGTTGACTTTAAAACTTAAGTTTAAAAGGTTAATTTTAACATGACACGAACAAGTCATTAAACATTTTTAAAAGGTTTTCAAGTGCAGAAAGTGTCTGCTTTAAAATGTAAATTTTAGGAAAATACTCCAAGTTTTAAGAAGAATGTGAGTTTAATATACGCTTGGTTTGTATTACCTTTTAAAATACGAGAACTTAGCAAAGTGTAAAATGACTATACAATAGTTTTTATATGGATGTTAATTCATATATTTCTTTTTTCGCGTGCAGTTCTATTAATTTTTTTAATGGATATAACATGTTTATTAGAGTCAAGTATTGTAATTATATAATATAGTAAAATCTCGATCACATATATTTTTTGGTTACTTATTTTTAAATTTAAATATTCTTTTTTAATTAATCATGTAATAAAATTTTGTATACATTTTCTTGCAATATTTCATACGTTTGAAATTTTTTTTACGAAAAGATAAACTTAAAAATAACTGAACTAATTAAACTACAAAATACATTAAACATTAGTTTATAATATATCATCTTAAAACCTAAACGAGTACAAGATTAGCAGCAAAGTGTATACTATGAAATGTCTGCCTGCAGCAGCGTAAACTGTCTGGAGTATTTGGACGACAAAATACAACCAGTGGAAGCTAGATAGATTACAGGAAGATTAAATAAAAATATTATATGTAATCTGCCGAAACAAGATTTTGAGTAATTTTAATGGAATTGTTCAGCTCTTATTTATAGTGGTGTTAAAAAAATAAAAAAAGGTTCAGTTTATATTGGAAATTCAATTAAATATTCTAACCAAGGAAGATCACAGAGTAACTAAGTTTTATTTTTCTAAAAAATCTATTGTGTAAAATTTCCCTGTTAAAATGTTACATAAAATGTAATCCTTTTTTCTTTTAGTGTGTGTTTTTTATGAGATGAATTTTTCCCAAGTATATATTTTTAAAACTAATTTCATCACTTTTATGATTGTTATCAGATTAATATGTGGGTTTACTAATGAGATTGAAAATATAATTTTTTACGCATTACTAATCATAGTAAAATTTGTTAAGTGTACTAAATTTCTTTATATATACTTTTTGAATTTACCATCTAACTCCCTGTGTATCTCTTTACAGCAGTAAGTTTCATCATGATGATATGAACTTTGTACGAAAACATGATGATTTATTTTTCTACATGTGAATAAAAATTTGGTTATTTATCTAAAAACTATTTTATTTTGAAACATTAATTGTTTTTTTTTTTTTCCTGCGTCGTGGGTTATGAATCACCCTTTAGGTAGTAAATAAATCATATCAGTACATAAATACAAACTACTTGTTGAATTTACTTTATATTGTATTAATAACATATTATTTACTTGTATGTTGTTTTGATATAATTAATGTTATTGCAAAACTTAAATGGGAAAAAAAAAGTTAATAGAACAGTCGGTAACAAAAGTGTCCGAACACTAGCAAAAATTCCTATGTAAAAAAAGTACACTTCATACGGTTTTGTTAAATAAATCCTTATCGAATCATGTTCTTACAATGACTAAGAACAGGATACGACAAGGATTTATTTTACAAAACCGTATGAAGTGTACTTTATTTACATAGGAATTTTAGCTAGTGTTCGGACACTTTTGTTACCGACTGAACGTAATTCTGATGCTTACTTTGGCAAATTTACGAATATTTATATCTATATATATAACAGACTCCCGTATAACGCGCTCCCACAAAACGAGAATTCATATAAAGCGACAGAAAAATAGTGATTAGTACTCATACAGCACAATAAATAGTCCTGCATAAAGCGTAAGTTAAATTCAAGATTTTCACATATTTTGTGATTTTTTTGTTTATAAAAACAAATATATACACTTGGCTGTTGTTCACTTATGAACAATGAAGATGACAGCATCGTTTTATAAAAAATAATAGTAATAACTACACATTTAAAGCTGTGAGAAGAAAATAAGTTTTTTTAAAATTTTTAATAAAATAAAATTATGCACTCCCCTATTAGAGTTATTGATAACACATATACATCAGACTTCTATGCTTGACGCAAAGTCTGTTTGCAAATCTTAGTCAGAGGATGACAGAGAGCATATGACAGAATTACATTGCGAAGATTTGTGAAAATACTCAGGTCCAGAGCGGATATCGAACCCATTCTCCTACGCTCGAAGGCGATTAAGACTATGGTGACATAACAACTCAGCCAGTGAGGGTCCTTCCCTGTTAGATATTTATTTTCTATCAAAAATATCAACATGTAAGTTCCAACGTTGCCGCCTTTTTAACATTCGTTATACAGATTTACCACTTGAATTGTCGACAGTTTCGTCGTCATTGATATCGTTATTTTTAAAACAATTCTTTCACCAGATGATTTTAAGTTTAAAATATAGAGATGGACAGTCATTGAATCTTCTTTTAAATTCTATAAATTGCTCTATGGGTGAATCAATTTGCATAAAATGTGCTTCAAAAGTTTTGGCTATTTGCATATCTTTATTTATATCTTCTAGACACAGAAATAGCTTTAGCATATTAAATATCTACACTGAGCTGACATCCACATTGCTAAAATAAGAACTTTTTTTTTTTTTTTTTATGTCCCTTTAACGGGCCGTGGTAAGTATGCTTAAAACCAAAATCATCAATTTTTTTATTTGGATAAAGACATGGTAAGGCACATCACTACAAGCCTGCTGTTTTTACTTTAGAGAAATACAATATGAAATTGTCACATTATGTGTTGATACGCTTTATATAAAATTTATTTTCAAAAGGCCGGATAATTTTACGACAAAAATTGGTGTTTTATATCAGAGCTAGAAATATTCACCGTTTTTTAGGACACTCTCGTCAATGGTCCTGTATAGCTCAATTGGTAGAGCCTTGACCTTGTAAGTCAAAGATCTGGGGTTTGATTCCCTGGCATTATTTTCACTCAGTCGGAAAACTAAAATGAAATAAATATGATTTTCTTACCAATTAGTTGATTGTGTGATTTTAATATATTGTATTCCTTTCTCCCATTGTTTAATGGTGTTTTCCATTACCTGCAGCTCATTTCTGTCAAGCTATCTACATCATAGACCAGATGTTTCTGCCTAAAGGTTGTCTGAGTGAGTAATGCCCACCGGTTGTCGGCCTGGATAGCTCAATTGGTAGAGCCTTAACCTTGTAAGTCAAAGATCTATTATTCGACTCCCGGTCCAGGCATTATTATAACTTAGTCGGAAAAATAAAATTTGTGACCGCCGCACCTCTGATTTCGAGAGTATTCAAAAACAAGAACTGAAAAGTTTGGTACGAAAGTGTGGCAACAGTGTGTGCGTATGTGAATCAAGTTGGACTAACGTTCCATTCTATATGTTGTTTTAAAATACTTTATTTGATGTTAATTTATGTGTTCGTTATGTATTTTATGTTTGTGCCGTAAGTAAAAGTAAAATCTTTAAAAGTAAACAAAGCGTGATCAGTGTCTTAATGTGTCTCAAGATGCTTTTACAGGAAGAAAAGAACCAGGTGCGAAAAAGAAGTCGCCAATTGGCGCAGTCGCCAAGGATATGTGAAATAGCTAGTGCACGTATGGATTATTTCATGATAGTGATGGAAAAAAAAAAGGGTATGTTTTTTTTTAATGTTCCATCAAGAGTCATATTTTCTATAAGTTTATGTTAAATAATTAGGATTAAGCATTTAGATATTTTGGATCGATTTTGTATTCCAACAAGGTAAAGAATAGGTAAATGAAAATTGAATATTTCGTAATGTTGAAATAATAATAATTCTAGTGTTTGAAAAATGAAAAATAGAAATATATTTGTTTATTTGTATTTAAAAAGCCGGAAAATAGTAAAAAGAATATATTTTTATGCTATTTAAGATCATTGTTATTAATTTCTGTGTGTTCTTTTTATTCATCACGTGATTTAGAATAAATAAATGTTTCATTAAAGCAGATTGTGAAAAAAAAAAAAAAAAGAGAGTTCTGTTTTGATTTATTTGTTCTGTTTTATTGAATGATTGTTTATTTGTTAGACGTTGATAATGATTTATCTTTATTATTATTGGAATGTTAATGAAATATCTCAGTAAAAAAAAAAAAAATAGTGAATTATTCTTGTGAACGTCCGGTTTTGTTTATTTTTTTTACTTTAAGGAATGAATCGGAAATTGTTTTTTTTTTCTGTTTAAAAGTAAGTTTGATTAAAGGTTGCTATAGCAACATTATTTCTAATTTATTGAAAGCTGGTTATGTAATAAAGTATATTCTGATTTATTTAATGAAAGAGTTCATTGTGTAAACATTTTTTTTTAATTTGTTATTTCGATACATATTATTTTTTTTTCTTCTTTTATGTATGCATTCCGACTTAATGATTATTTTATTTAATTTGGGGGAAAATGTTGTTTAAGATAAAAACTAAGATGGCAAAACTAGCGTTCTTAGGGGGGAAACAATAGGGGTTGTGATTATAAATATAAGAAAATTTATTTTATTCACGGAAAATTTGAACTTGATTTGATTTCATCCATCCGAAGATGGCATTTTTGGGTAAAGGGAATAAAAAAGATTTGCAAGAAGTTGCTACTGAGCTTGGAGTGGAAGGAGCTCAACATTTAAAGTTATATGAGTTAAGAGATGCTATTTTGGCTTCAAAGAATTACGATGAAGAATTCGTTACAGAAACATTAGCGAACGTACTTGAAGCACGGAAGAGGAAAGAAGAGATGGAGGAACGCATAAGAAGAGAAGAAATAGAGGAACGTGAGAGGAAAGAAGAGATGGAGGAACGCATAAGAAGGGAAGAAATAGAGGAACGCAAGAGAAAAGAAGAGATGGAGGAACGCATAAGAAGAGAAGAAATAGAATCGGAAAAAATGCGTTTGGAAAATGCAAGAATAGAACTTGAGAAGAAAGGAATTACAAATGAAACTTCTGAGAAAACGCGCGTAAAATTACATAACATCTTACAAAAATTTGATCCTAAAACATGCGAAATTAGCCTGTATTTAGTTCTTTTTGAGCGGCAGGGAAAACGTGCCGAAATTAAAAGAGATGATTGGGTTTCTCATTTCATTGGGCTACTGCCATACGAAATCGCGGAAGTTATAGCTCGGGAAGACGAAGAAATCACGAATGATTACGGAAAAGTAAAAGAGTTATTGTTAAAGAGATATAAACTTACATCGATGAATGGTCATTGTTTAAGTCATCTGATATTATTTCCAGTAAATTAGATGATTATGAAAATGTCAAAATGACTTTCAATAAAAAACCGAAAGAAATTTCTCATAAAGAAAATTGGAATCTTCCATCCAAAGGGGCGAATTTCGGAAATAACAATAGAGATGAGAAAAGGGTTTTTACTAAGCCACAGCAAGAACAAAGAGACATTCGTCCGAAATTCTCCTGCTATTTGTGTGTAAAGGAAGGCCATATGAAAAAATCCTGCCCCAAATTGAATTCAGCAAGTACATCTAACGTGAAAACAAACAAAAACAGTCAAGAAAGTAAGGGCCTTAATAAGGTCAGTGTTAATCTAAATAGCGCTTGTTTCGAGTGGGAATTTCCAGTCAACGAGAAAGATGGCGAGCTTCTGAAAGTGGATTTAGGAATCGGAGGCCAAAAATTTCAAGGCATCGTGGACAGTGGTGCAGAAATAACCGTACTACGAAAATCAGTTGTACCTGAGGAACGCTTACAGTCAAGTGGGAAAATTCTTTTGAGACCTGCTATAGGTAATCCAGTGGAAGCACAACTTGTGTCAGTTCCGCTAAGTCTTCATACAGATGAAGAAATCATTCCATATGTTCAAGTGCATGCTGCAGTAGTAGAAGGGCTGCATGAGGAAGCTTTAATCACTCCCAGGGTATATGAATGGTTGAAGGAACAAAAGCGTTCTTATTTGGGAGATGATACAGGAATCACTTCAGTAAAAGAAGCTAATTAACAATCCTTGTTCAATGTGGAGGGAAGGTCTCCCGAAAACATTTCTTTAGGGGATAAAGTGAATATCCCGAAGAAAGAAGTCGATGAACAATCCTTGTTCCATGTGAAAGGAAGAAATCCTGGAAATTCAGGGGTTGAGGTTAATATCACCCCAGTGGCAGAAAACAATGAACCGTCCTTGTTCAAAGTGGAGGGAAGGTCTCCCGGAAACTATTCTTCAGAAGAAGAGGTTGAAGTAATCACAATAAATAAAGTCGGTGAACAATCCTTGTTCAGTGTACCTGAGAATAATTCAAACGACAATTATCTTGGGGATGAGGCAATTAGTACCCCACTCACAGAAGATAATGAAAAGTGTATGTTCTGTATGGAGGGAGAAAGTCACGAGACTATTCGAAAGGCAAAGCTAAACAACAGCGAGTCGCATCATCTAGAAACCAAAGTCTTTAATAACTCAGTAGTTAAACAGACATTGACCGAAACCGATAGTAAGGATGAAATAAATGAAAATATCCCTGTTCCGCAAGCACAAGTGTTTAGGGATGAGCAGTTAGCCTGTCCTACATTGAAAAGGTGCTTCGAAGAAGCTAGGCAACATAAAAATGGTTACTGGATTCAAAGAGGTTTATTATATCATATGGGTAAAGTAGGCGGACAGAAATATATTCAATTGGTCGTACCGGCAAGCAGAAGCAAGGACATTTTGAAATTAGCTCATGAAACTCCTACTGGTGGACATCTGGCAGCTAAGAAGACCAGAGACAGAATTGCAATGTCTTTCTGGTGGGAAGGAATGCCAAAAGAAGTCAAACAATTATGTGCTTCGTGTCATGATTGTCAAATGCGCAGGAAAGGAAAAGTAAACGATAGAACACCTATCGAAGCTGTTGGAAGACCAGAACTCCCATTTCAAGTGGTTAATGCCGATATTTTAGGCCCAATAGAGCCAAAGTCATCACGTGGCCATCAGTATGTACTGTGCGTTATGGACCAGCATAGTCATTGGCCGGAAGCAATACCTCTGAAGTCTTTAACAGCAAAGGCAGCCTGTGATGCATTTATAGAAATATTTGTACGAACTGGAATTCCTCGAGTAATTGCAATGGATAACGGAAGAAATTTTGCCGCACAGCTGACAAAAGATTTTTTAAAACGATTAGGATGTGTTCCTAAATTTTCCACTCCAGGTTATCCACAATCGAATGGTTTAGTTGAAAGATGAATAGGAACTATGAAATCCATGCCACATCATGCAATTAATTCACAAGGTCGAGGCTGCGATAAACAGTTGCCATTCTTGTTATGGGCATACAGAGAAGTGCCTAACGCTACAAATAATACTACATACAAATAATAATAATTTGTATATGTTTGCGCATATATGTCCAGTTATGTCTGAAATTAACTCATTTGAATAAAAATGTGCAGTAATAGATGTGGAAAATATTTATTACTGTCCACATCTATGCTCGAAAATTTCACTTATTTTATTAATTGCTCCAAAAATTTGTCAAATCTTTAACTTTCATTATAATTTTTTGGGCATGTTTAGTTTATTTAGATTTTTTTTCAAGTATGAAAATGATTTGATTGTTTGGCGAAAAATCTAATGGATCTTTAACATTCAATTTTTGAAATTATTTTTGACCAAAATTATGTTTATTTATCTAAAATGTGAAATAAGTGAAATTTTCAATGAATGTCAAATCTGAATGGAAAAAAATATATAATCTTTGATCTTCATTAAAATTTTACTGTCATATTTAGTTGATTTAGACTTTTTTTTTTTTTTTTTTTAAAGTATGAAAATGATTTGAGGGATTGGCGACTTATCTAATGGATCTTGAAAAATCTCTTCTTCTGAAAATCTTTTTTGGCTAAATAATGTTTCTCTATCTAAAACGAGAAATAAGTGAAAATTTCAATAGATGACAAATTCGATAGGAAAAATATAAAAATTTGAATTTAATTAAAAATAATAATAATTAATATAAAGCGCATATAAGTCTAGTTATGCCTGAAATTAACTCGTTTCCATAAAAAAAAAATGCAGTAATAGAAATCGATGTGGGCACTTTAATTACCACAACACATTTTATTTTACTTTATTTTATCGAATTTAAAAACAAAAATCGACATTATTACATTATACGCCTTCATTTCACTTACAATATTATTTACTTCTAAAGTTTCAATCATTTCTAATCATTTTCTCATTGAAATTTAGCAGGCATACTTAATTGATTTAGGAGAAAATCTAGTTGTAAAGTTTGAAGAGTATAATTTCTTTGATGGTTAATCTAATCCATGTTTAAACATCTTTTCTGAACTAAATTTCCCCAACATAAACTATGCCAATCTAAATATGGAAAATCACAGAAAAATTTAAGCAGTTTATATTTGAATATCAGAAGAAATTCAACTTTTTCTTTATCCTTTCTTTTTCTTTTTTTTTTTTTTTTTAATAGAAATTTATTGTTCAAAAGTTGTTCTGAGTTATGCTTATATGACGTTTACGCATTACAAGTCTGACACATTTTGAACGTAAATATCAAAACATAATTTAAGATAAAAATGCTCCGCTTGCTATATTAATAATAGAGAAACAATAATTTTTGAAAAATATATAGATTAAAAATAATTAAAAGGCGCTGGTGCTGTCGATTAACAGTTGTTGTAATAGAGAAATGTTGTTTAGATTTCAGTTAATATTTCTTTTGAGGGTTTATGCTATGGTAAAAAACGTGTAAAAAAAAAAAAAAAAAAAAAAAAAAAAGATTTAACTTTTAAAGGGAGAAAATAAGTAAAAAGTTAGTTCTTTCATTTTTGAGCTGATAGCGCCACCTTCTAGCAAACTTTGTACCATATTTTATCAAAATACATTTTTAAAAAATTCTTGCTTTTTTTTATAACAATGCAATTATCGGCCACTTTTATCGCAAAGCCCATTTTTATTATTTACATTCAAAATGGTCAGTCATTTTTTTGGATACCCAGTATATAAATAAAAATAATATATATTTACAGGGTGGTTATAATTAAACTTCCCCTATAAACAGCATCCTCAGCGCAAATAAGTATACGGAATACAATGAAATTTGGTATATAGACTATACACGAGATGCGCTCAAGTGAATTTCGAAAGAAAAAAAGTTCCAAAATGTCCACCAAAGGGCACCTTTTCCGAAAAAAAAAAAAAAAAAAAAAAAAAAAACATTAAATTTAACACAATAAACGACCAAAACGGAATACAGAAACAACATTAACAATCTAGAACAAGAATTATGAGTAATAAAATGTAAAACCGGTAAAAGCTCTCAGTTCTAGGCAAAAAAAAAAAATAATAATAATAATAATTCGAGAATTGCATGCTTGCGAAGAAGAGGAAGTTCTTTGCAAAAGAGGTTAGGTGTTTTTTTCCTTGCATTTACTTAATGTCATTCGATGACATATGATCAGAAACTACTCAACAGATGTTAATATTGCATCTGCATTTCAGTTTGGTCGTTTATTGCTTTAAATTAATGTTTTTACGGAAAAGGAGCCCTCTGGTGGACATTTTTGGACTAAAATATTTTTTTTCGAAATTCCGTGACCGCATCTCGTGTATGGTCTATACAATAAATTTTGTTGCATTCCGTTCACTCGTTTGTGCTGCAGGATGCTGTTTATAAGGGAAGTTTAGTTATAACCACCCTGCATATAGAAAACCTCATAGAAAATTACCGCAATATGACCAGATATAAAATCAATTAAATTAATGATCAGATTGAAAAAATCTTCTTATAAATGCTATAACTTAACAATATATATATATTACGCACACACACACACACACACACACACACACACACACATATATATATATATATATATACCAGGTGAAAAAATCTGAAGAAAAACTACAAAAAAAAAAAAAAAAAAAAGAAAACAGGAAAAGGGTTATTTTCAACACTATTCAAGCCAAAATGTCAACAAAGTTGTGTCTTCTTCATCAGCAGGTAGGAACACAGCCATTTTTCTAGGATGACATATATTTTTAATGGCTGTGTTCCCACCTGCTGATGAAGAAGTAACAGTTTTGTTGAAATTTTGGCTTGGATAGTGTTAAAATAATTTCTTTTCTTGTTTATTAACATTGTTAAAAACATTTGTTTAGGTTGTTTATACATTCCATTTTCAATTTTCACTTATCATAATTTAAATTAAAAATTTTATCTTTTTGTGTATAAATTCACTGCTGCTTTTTGTGCCTATTTCATGCAAATTAAATTTGTCATTTATTTTGAATTTAGTTATATATATATATATATATATATATATATATATATATATGTGACATTCTCTTAAACGAAGGAACCCCAAACAAAGTCGAAAAGGGAGCTAAAATACTTAATTTAAATATTCCGATTAAACCCCAGCCTCATACATTCCAAAAAAATACGTAATGATAAAGACGTGCTTAATTCTAATAAAATTTTAGGTATTTACGAAATAAAATAAAAAACCAAATACAATGAAACCGGTTATTATATAGGAATCACGAAATGGAAAATAGAAGATAGAATTAAAGAACACCAATCTAACATAACATACAATATGACCACCACATATTTAACAGAAATTAATAAAGAAATTGGAATCGAAACATATATTAAAACCGTTAGAAAATTCAAAAATTGTGTTCTTACACGATCTATTGTGAAGCTATTGAAATTAATAAATTAATTCGAGCAAATCTGGCGCCATCTGTTCACTTCAAGAAAAAAGATAGTACTAAGTGTAAGCTGCAACACGAGGAAAACATCTGATGGAACTCGAGGCCTCGGGCGAAAGATTTCTCATGCCAAAATTAACTTTAAATAAGGCCATTTTTAATGTTTTGTTGTTTATAATTTTTATCAACGTCATAAATGATAAATATCCTAAAAATAATTATATATAGATCGATGTTTTCAGTAAACTAATAAATTTTCTTACTTTAAGACTAAATTTGTATTCAATAAATCATAATTGTACATGTCATTTACATTATTATTTTCTTCGAATGATTGAATTATTTTCAATCTTCAATAAAATCTTCCAGGCGTGCTTAATTGATTTAGGAATAAATTTTACGTGTGAAAAATGGAAGGGATAATTTGGTTTAAGTCTAATCTGCGATATATCAGAATATCCCTTTCATCTTCATTTCTGCTTAATTAATCTCTGTCTGTCTAAAGTTTTAGTCATATAATATGCTTTTGAAAATGAAGAAAGATGAAAATTAAAAACTTTTTAAGCTAGTATAAAGTTTTAAAGAGTTGTCATTTTTTATTCATTGTCGCGTCATTTATCATTATCAATCAAAGTAATCGAATAAAGAATAGTTAAAGAATTTCACTTTTACTTAATAATTATGCAAAGTATATTTCGTAAAATGATAAAAAATATATTTCTCAGATTTATCAAATAAAAATTAACAAATAACGGTTGTCAAATTTACTTTTTGTGCTAGTTGCTTCAGTAGTTTTTATTTTGTATCGAGAGCTTGTTTGAATTATTATAATATTGATTATTGAAAGAAAAGTTTAATTAAAAATATTAAAATTAAAAATCCCTACACTAAAGCAGCACATGGTACCTAACTTTTCTTTATTTGAAAATTAAATTATCTTACATTTTTAACACGCTTTTATTAGCTTCACCTGTATGTATGTTTGTATGTATGTTTGTAACTGCTCTGGGAGCCAACAAAAAATCTATATTGTAAAAAAGACTTTCCCTAAGTGAACGCTGTGGCTGTGATGTAAAGCTCCGGAATACAAACCTAAAGGTCTAACGTTCGAACCCAGTCAGGGAAGATTTTTTAAAAATGTTTTTTGTTTAATTCTAAATTATTTTATAATCACCCTGTAATATGGTGTGTAACTCACACAATTTATTCTTACCCTGCATTTTAATACTATAAAGATAGATATTTTGTGCTTTTTTTAGTTCACATTTCATAAAAGCATGTTCTTTAATTTTTTAAAAGTATAATTTTATTAATAAGGATATTTAGCACTCGAACGGAGGAAAAGTCTTATCTACTGGAACGGTGGGAAGGGTTTATTTTGATCCGTTGATGAAATTACTGAAATAACAGCAAAAAAACTAACTTAATTGCCATACAATTGCAAAAATATATAATTTACGTATATTTCATAATTTATTTCATAATGCTTGATAGTTTATTAAGTTTTAAAATACTATAAATGCATCGACTTTAGGACAATAATTTGTATCAAACTACAAGTTCTCATATAGCTCATTAATTTGACATAGAAATTTATTTTAAATAAATAATTTCACAAATTAAAACTAATTCTAACTAAAATAAAATACATTTTACAAAAGAATATATTTTTCATCTACATAACTCTCAGAATGATTTATTCTCCCAATCCATAAATGAGAAATGTGTTCTGATGTTTCCATCTTTTTATTATATGTGTAGCTGAATTTTTAACATGTAAATTATTTCGTTTGAATTTTATTTGATGTTTTAAATATTCCTAATTGCTCACGTAATAGTTATACAAAAGTAATCAACGGACAAAATTGCGCCAGTATCGAAATGACCCCTATTGGCGTTCTGGTGTTAAAATAATAATAATAATAATAAAAATTAAAAAAATTTAGCATACAAAACGTATTTTAGAAATTTAAATGAAATAAGTTAAATTAATTTTATCACTGCTACAAATTACTGCCTTTAATTCACGTAGCATATATTAAAAATATATTTTTTTCTTGTCATGCGGTTTATACTGCGCCGCGCATTATCTGCAGATTTATTTCCTATTCCTCTCTGAAGATGTGAATAAAAAATGTTCTTGAAGTTAATATACAGGGTTAGCAAGAAAGAAGTTGCCCAATTCAGAGGGCTCTAGAATCCATCCTATTGGTCCAAATGAGGTAAAATTTTAACTACAGATAATTCAAATGATGAGCTTGGCATTTATTAAATAATAATAATAATAATAATAATAATAATAATACAAAATTCCGTTGATAGATGGCGCTATAACACAAATGGTACTTATTTGCATATATTCAAAACGAGGAACAGCATTTGTGTTTCAGCGCATGACTACTTGCATTATTTTTTGGATATAGGACAATATCTACCATCAAAGACCATCAACTCCGCCTGATCTGATGGACAACATTCGGCGCCATGTTTTAGATATTCCGGCAGACTTACTCCGGTCAGCTGTTGAAAATATGATTATGCGTTTACAGCACATTATTGAACATAAATAGTATCACATTGAGCAGTTTTATTAATGTTACTTTATTTTTCACGCATATTTTTAAAGCATATTAAATATGGCTATATGTATTACAGCGCCACCTACCGGTGGAATTTTGTACTATTTTTTTTTTTTTTAATAAATGTCCAGCGCAATATTTGAATTATCTGCAGTTGAAACTTTATGTCATTTGGATCAATAGGACGGATTCTAGAGCCCTCTGAAGTGGGCAACGTATTTCTTGCTAACCCTGTATTTTTCAAAAACGGACAATGGCATTAAATGACTAATTATCAGCATGTAGGTGAAAATAAATTCCTTTTCAGCCTTAAATTTCAACATTTAATTGTGGCTTCCGCTTCCTTCTTTTTTCAAAATAAACATAGTCATTATAACAGGTATTATTACATAAAATATAATAATTATTATGAGATTTTAAAAACACTACAGCTTTTTCTTTATGTTTATATGATAGATTTTGTGGGACCACAAAGGAGAAGAAATTCTTGAGGATCATATTTCATATGAGTTCCTTTTAAAAGAATTTTCACTAGTGGATTATACACTGCTGCGGATTATACGGTACTCGTTCTTTAAAAAAAAGTATGAACATCATATCAGTGGATTTTTACTTCTCTGCGGTTTATACGCAGAATATTACGGTAAATAATAATAATAAAAAAGTTTTTATCAAAGAGAAGAAAACCTTCAAAGAAGAAAATATTATAGGGCTTATATGTACACTACTTCCTGAAGTGAAAACTTCTTTATACGTACAATAACGATTTCCGAACCAATGCATCTTAACCTTATTCGTGAACGACTTTTTTATTCATTTATTTATTTATTTTTCTTTGGATGAATAAAAAATTATCTATTTACAACACTTTAATAAAAAGAAAATTAATTTTAAAATAAATAAATAAATAAGTATGCGAATAATTCCTAGAAAACTGATGTCATCTGTTTCGATTTTTTTTTTTTTTTTTTTTTTTATAGTTAATCTTCTACAGTGCAAAAACCTAATTTATTTTATGTTTTGTACTTCTAAAGTTTTATAAGAATTTTATTTTATGTTTAATCAAAAAATAGTTATAAAAATATTAATTTTACTAACTGGCCAATATGTCTAATACCGTAGCATTTTTGTAACGATTACTGAAGTGGAAGTTTCTTTTACCATAGGGTGGACCGGAGCTAGTTAGCCCAGTCGAAAAATTTTTTTAACTTTCCATCAGATGTTGTTTTCACCCCAATCAATTATGTGTTCTATTTTCTTTCTCACACATCAATGTTATTGAAGAAAGAGCATCCATTAAAGCACAGCGATGGCCAAATTATTAAGGATGTTTATTTATTTATTTATTTTTATCTTATTTTTTACAAAACTAAATTTAACAACTCATTCACATATCTTGAAAATTCTTTTCACGTATAGTAGATAAAAGAAACATCTGTGAACTGATACAAAAATAAAATTACAATATAAAAAGAACTTTTTATATACCATGTTTTAAAATTTTCTGTTGTATCATATAAACACTACCGAAGGCAGTGGAAACCCGGTGCAATTGGATACAGTTATTAAATATTCATTGCTATCATGTTTTTAGCTATTATAAAAGTTTCAAATGGCTATCTAGCCGGGAAGTTAGTTAATAATTGATTGCAAGCTTTGTACTGGTAACGCTGCCGAATGCAGCAGGGTCCCGAAGCAATTGGTTAAAAATATTTTTAAAATGCATTTTCACCGTATTCTGAACTATTCTGAAAGTTTCAAATGTCCAGCTAGTCGGGAAATTAGTTAAATATATTTTCTGTTGAATCATATAAACGCTGCCGAATACAGTAGGGACCTGAAACAGTTGACTAAAAGCATTAAAAAAAATGTACTGTCACCATGTTCTGAGCTGTCCTGAAAGTTTCAAATATCTAGCTAGTCGGGAAGTTAGTTAAAAATCGATTGCAAGATTTGTACTGGACACACAAACAAACAAACATACAAACAATCAAGCAAACAAGAACCGAAGCTAACAAAAACGTGGTAAAATAGGCAAGCATCTTGAGATTTTTTTTTTTTTTTCTGTGAACTAGCAAAATTTGATAGTGCATAGAAAGGGGACAAAAATAATTTATTTTTATTGAAAGATTCAAATAAAAAAGTTTGGATAGAAAGGTTCACACAGATGTGGCGCCATGACGACAAACGCAAAATACTCTACAAAAACTTTTATTGAGTATTTGTGAAAACAAGTGCAGGCTCCCCTGAAGGCCAAAGGAGGACATACCAACTATTAAATTATTATTTAGCACGTTTTAATTCTCATTTTTATCTTACGTACAAGATAACAAAAACTAGTAATTTCTAAATAAATTATTTTGTCATTAAAATGTGTGATTTAGAAAAAATACCATTCACAATTTTTAAAAATCACCTATTATTGTGCCAATACTGTGTCTTTAACTTTCTGAATTAAATTAACGTTTAAAAATTAGAGAGAGGAAACATATGTATTTAAGTCTCTCTCTCTCTCTCTCTCTCAACTTTTCTTCTTTTTATTGCAAAACCTTTATTTACACAAAATTTAATTTGTAAAAGACCCATTTCCTTGTAAAAAATAAAAATAAAAATAAAAATTAGATAAAAATTTAAAATAAAAATAAAAGCATTATTTTGTAATAAATATAATTGGTCCCTGGTTAAATGTTTTTATTCATTTCTTATATTTTTTGTGTAGAGTTCAAATAAATAATTTATATGTACTTTTAATCAATACTGATAATACTCTTATATTTAATAAGATATCAATGAATTGTTTTTGTAATTAAACAAATGCAAATAATTCCATGGAATAGTAAAATAATTGAAATGAAAATAAATAATAAAAAAAGTTACTATGCAGCCTACTGCAGTTTAACCTTTTAAAGAATAATAAAAAATATATAGCTATATTAAACAAGTATAATTTATTACTGCCTTGTATTCATGTATATGATATAGCAAAATCAAAAGTGTAAACCTGATATTTAATAATAATTATGAAATACAAATGGCTGTCTTCAGTTATAAAATGATTACTAAAAAAAAATCTGCTATACACTGTAGTTCAAACTTGAAGAAAGAAGTCATATTTCAGCGTATGAAATTTATTCTCGATTTTTATTTATATGTAAAATACAATAAGATAAAAAATATAACATTGATGTTTGTTATGTAATAGTTATCAAAACACAATACTTCTGTGTAATAGTAAAATAGTCATTAAAAAGAAAAGAAAAAAGAATATATATTATGCAGCCTAGTGTATTTCAGTTGTTTCAAAAATAAATGAGTTGTATTTTAACGCGTAGGTGTTATCTAAATGCAATCAATATTATCTGGGCTGTAAGTTCTAAAACAAAGATGAATATTATCTAGGTAATTTCCAGCGTATTTGCTTTAAAAAAAAGATTACATCTGCAAAGATCACAAATATATGTTTAAGCAAATATTTACCCAAAAATGCTTTCTAAGCTAGTTTTGAAAAGAGTAACTTGCAATTTAAATTATTTGCTCACCTGTTAGTTTCTTGAAATATTGAAGAAATGTAAATAAAATCTCATAAGATTGTGTTTTAAATACGACGGTTTTGATTTATTTATATGACGAATAGTGTTAATAAAACATGGATAAAATAAAAGTTTAGCCATGTATTACATTACACAATTCTGTGACTATACATTTAAAAATTAATTAATCATTAAATCGCCTTTAAATTTATTCTGTTTAAATATTCGACATGTGCTAAATTTTTTTGCAATGATTGATATGTATCTGTACCTATGTCAAAATGTACATTTGTTGCATTATTCTATTTTGCTAGGAGAAAACAAAATTGTGCTTTGTATTTAAAATGTATATTTTTCTCAGTTTCGGAAGTTTAATTTAATACGAAAAGCATATTGTGAGGTTAATCAATATTACAATAAATATAATCAATAAAAATTATTGATAATTCGTTTATACATTCTAAATTATTTTAGAAAATACAAAATGCTATAGAAAAACTATTTGCTTATAATAAATGAAGTCTAATCTGAGATTGGAGAAACATGCTACTGAATATTCTTCAATCACATTTCTTTGAACCGTGTAAGCCTCCTGACTCAATGAATTCAGCGTTAAATAAAATGATATTAAAAAATAAAATAAAAATAAAGAACACGCTTTTATAGGAATGTGAACTAAAAAGCACAAAATATCTATCTTAGCATTAAAATGCAGGGAAAGAGAAAATCGTGTGACTGACACACCATAATATTTACATACATTTAAATCTTTTAATAAATAATTTAGAATTAAACAAAAACCATTTTTAAAAACCTCCCTTGACTGGGCTCGAACGTTAGACCTTTAGGTTCGTAGCCCGGAGCTTTACATCACAGCCACAACGTTCACGTAGGGAAACTCTTTTTTTTTTTACAATATAGATTTTTTGTTTGCTCCCAGAGCGGTTACAAACATACATACAAATGAAGCTAATAAAAGCATGTTAAAAAGGGGTGATAGTAATCAAATTGAGAGAAGTTAAGATATAAAAGAGCACTGAATGACTGAATGTTTTCCAAATCCCAACCTGTCGGTGAATTTGGCACCTATCCAAGACTCTGTATTTGTTCTTACACGTGTTTACACTATATACAGTGTGCTTCTAAAGTAACTTATTAATACATATGCAAAGAAAAAAAAAATCAATCAAACTAAGTTTTAGACGCATGCTATTATAAGCAGAAAAAGATTAATTCGAAAAGAAATAGAAATGTAACTCGCCAATAGTCGACATTTGAGATTTTCAGAAAAAAAAATGTGACACCAAATATATAAAATTTAGTTCGAAAATGGTTTAACCATCTAATGGAAAACCATAAGCGAAAGATACTACGGTTTTGTTCATTATCTTAAAAGCCAAAAATATGTAGGGCGTACATCCTTTGCTATTTCATAATATATTTAGACTCTTGAAAAGTTTTTTTCAACAGCATATATAGGGAATAAATGTGAAAATTCATCAGGTGCACGTCCGCTTGCGTTAAACTTTATTGTGTGACGGTGATATCAAGGCAATCGTTCCACTAAAAATTAGACAAATGAAACATTGACATAAATTTTGCATATTGAAGCCCCTAGTGTCAATCTTGGTGGTTAGAAAACCACATAATGTCATGAGAAAATAAAACTAGTTAAAGTAAAACTATTTGTTTACAATAAATGCAATGGAAAATTATCTGAGGTTGAAAAAAAACATGTTTCTGAATATACTGTGTGCTTCTAAAGTAGTCATACATATGGAAACAGACTTATTAAACCAAACGAAAATAACTTTTAGATGCATGCTATTGAAAGCAGACGGAGATGAATTGGAAAATATATTGGAATGTAATTCGCTAATAGTGTTTTTTTTTTTTTTTTTTTTTTTTTTTTGGGGGGGGGGGGGGGCGGGGTTAGAAAAAAAAAAGCAAAAGTCTTTTTATAAAAAATGTATTCTGAAGACCTTTTATAAACATCTAGTGGACAAACATAAGTGAAAGATACAACAGATTTTTTGATTATCTTAAAAAAATAGAACATTTAGAACACCCATCATTTACTATTTTAATGGTATATTTACACTCATGCATATTTTTCTAACACCATATATAAAAAATACACGTAAAATTTCTAATTAGTATAAGGTTATCAGCCGCTTGAAAGCTAAACATTATTATGGGAAAGTGATATCAATGCAATAGCTCTAATAAAATGTAGATAAATGAAATTATCACAAAATATTTACGTATTGAAGCCCCAAATGTCCATCTTGAAGTTCATAAAATTCTACGACAGAATTTTATTTAAAAAAATATATATATCAAACAATATTTATTAGCAGAATGATTGCATTTTTCTTTTGAACCACTGTTGACTTGATTTGACTGTAAAGTATGGATATGATGATTATTGAAGTCAGTAGTTTGTGTTATTTTATTTATTAGCCAAAAAGGAGAAAGTTCTCGGGTACTGGCACTCATTAAAAAAAAATAATCCCAAGTACATTGGGTGTATGGTAATACTGTTAAAAGTTTGTTTAAAATAGCCAATTTTTAAACCCTATGATATATATAACACTCAAAGCATATTGTAAAATAAATATAGTATATTATTCAATATTTTTGTGAGACAATGAAAGAGAGTCATTTTCACAATATTCAACGAATGTTTTGTTTCTGAAATATTCAAAACAGGCAAAAACTAAAACATCAGAAAAATAAGTTTCTTTTTTTTATTCGGTTATTACTGAATGTGTTATTTATTTTTGTATATTTCTAGCAGTAATGAAATTATACAGTGAATTTGTGAGGTATAGCAAGGTGCTACAATTAAAATTCGCACTTTACGAGTAAAACATGAATGTGAAGAGTTTAGGATTCAGTCGACCAGTAGAGTTAGTTCCTATGATAAATGATAAACGCAATTGTAATGCGCCATATGCTAATAAGTTTGGAAAGTAACTTGTATAAAAGGAGAAGGAAGATTGCTTTTGGGAGTTAGTTGGAAGGAGAGTAAGAGAGTAAGTTAGTAGAGATGTAGCAGAGAGAGGTAGATGGTGAATTAGAAGTAGTAGGGGGTTGAAGGAGTTAGTTGTTAGCTGCTTAGAGTAGAAGATAGTAAGTCGAGTAGTATAGTGGTGTCAGGGAATCCTCAAACATACGAAAGATTACTAAGCAGTAAGAGTTAATGAATTTAAAAGAAGTAGTTGAGATGAATGGTGTTTAATTAAGTAAATTAAAAGTATTTGTGAAAGCTGCCCTCTTAAGTATAAGTTATTAAATGCATTTATAGTCCAACGCCCACCTTTCTATTAAGCTCAAATTAAAGCTCATTTATTTTATAAATCTGAATTTGTCATTACTTCATTATTTCATTAAGTAAATTTATTTAATCTAAGACTGAGTATGGCGACGACATTTCGTTCGTCACAATTTCATCAAAATTATTTGCATTTTTAGTTTTCAACAGTGGCGAAATTTTCCCTGTTCGCACATTACATTTTATGTATCTAGTAATTTTCATTTGAATTATGAATATAAAATCCGATTATATTCCCCCTAATTTTTGTTAGATTTATTATATTTTTCAATTTAGGAATACTTTAAGACAACATTTTTTATATATATTGTTACGAAATTGTAAATAATTGTGTTTATTTTTGTATAAATTCTTTCAAAGAGGCTTAGTAAGTTGATAAAGTGCTAATTTTGTGCATTTCTAGTCGTTTTAGCGTTGAAATAGCCTTATTTTCCCTTAAAAACGCATTAAAAAGCCCCAGTAATGCACGTAATGGATTTGGTGCCAAATTTGGCGACTTTTTCCCACCTTGGCGATTTTTTTGGCGACCTTGGCGAGAAAATCCTTATATGGGATATACCAAATATGGAAGCTGTAAGTTGATTGGTTGACCACTTTCTAGAGTTTTCTCGAAAAATCTGGGCTCAATGGAACAGCATATAAGGAGCGCTTCCTCGCCAAGGCAGTTAGATCAGTTCAGATCTCAGCGAGCTTCGCTAGTGCTTGCATTGCTCTTGAGCCTCTTTGAGAGAGACTTGCTTCAAGTGTTATTGGTATACAGTTTGTACTGTGGATTTGTTATTGACAGCTGTTGTTTAAGCTGTGTTTACTGTTTGAATTGAAGCTGATACTTGGTTTATAGACCTGCATTTTTCTGGAATTTTCTGTGAATAAATTACTGAATTTTTGTACGTTTGGCCTTTCATTCTCAGACAACTCACGAACCCCCAAGTACGCAACATTTCTGGTGTCAGAAGCGGGATTGTCTGTGAATGGTGATAACGAGGGCTATGGAGCAAGAGATGAAAAAACTTCTAGAAGCCTTAGCTACCCAGATAAATGAAATGAAAGCCGGACAGGAAAAGATGGAAACCGGATTGATAGAGAAAACGGAAACAGGACTGGAAAAGATGGAAACTGGACAAAGAGAGTTGAAAGACGGTTTGACTGAAGAAATGAAGGTAGCACAAGAGAAAATGGAAACATCGCAAAGAGAGTTGAAAGACGGTTTGACTGAAGAAATGAAGGTAGCACAAGAGAAAATGGAAACATCGCAAAGAGAGTTGAAAGACAGTTTGACCGAAGAAATTAAATCTAATCAAGACGAGATGAAGAGAGAACTTTCGACAGTAAAGGAAGTGATTGAAAGTAAATTATCGGATATGGAAAACAGAATGGATGGAATAGAAGAGAAAGTTATAAAGATAGAAGAAAATTTTGAAGAGAAAGTTTTGAAAGTGGAAAAGAATTTTGAAGAGAGATTTATGAAGATAGAAGAGAATTTTGAGGAGAAATTTAAAGAAAACTTTGATCAAGAGCTGAAAGGAAAGGTTTCAGAGATAGAAAGCAAGTTTAAGAGAATGGAGGAAGATCTTGAGAGAAAAATGAGAGAAGAGTGGAGCGGAGAGGTAATAGGGAATGATTTGCAGAGCAAGATTCGGAATCTCGAAGAAAAGTTAGAATCCAAGCCCCAGGAAACTGAAAGGAAAGAGAGAAGAAATCAGAATCACGAATTTATTAAGCTATCTACCTACGACGGCAGTTCCTCCTGGCATGTATATAAGACGCAGTTTTCCATCGTAGCTGAAGCTAACGGCTGGGACTCTACCGCCAAGTCGGTCCACTTAGCAGCAGCATTACGGGGAGATGCAGCCGAGATCCTGAGAAATGTTTCTAAAGAAGAAAGGAACGACTTCGAGGCCTTGACTAGAGCACTGGAGCTACGGTTCGGAGAGAAGTGTTCTAAGGACTATAGTCGCCTCCAGCTAAAGTCCCGTTACCAGAAAACGGGCGAAAGTTTGCAAGAGCTGGCAGCGGACATTCAGAGATTGTCACACCTAGCATTCTCAGACTGTCAAGCTGACACTCGAAACGACTTAGCTCTTCAGTACTTTATCGATGCTGTTCGGGATCCAGAAATTCAAAAAGCGCTGAGACTCTCCAACATCAGAGACGTAGAATCAGCTTTAGGCTATGCACTTAGGATAGAGGCAGCCCAACAAGCCTCCCGTAAAGACCGCCATACCATAAGAGCAGTCTCATTAAATGATACGCCTGCTGATGAGAATGAAATGAAGAGAAGTTTCGCAGAGATCTTAAAGAGATTGCGCAGCCTGGAAAATAATATAGAAAAAAAGGATCGGAAGATAAAGTGCTGGGGCTGTGGAGGGGATGGTCATGTGAAGAGGAACTGCCCCGTACGACCAACTATAGGAAATCACCCGGCTTCACCATCACTGCAGGGAAACTAAGAGGAGGCCATCTCGCGGGGCGGAGGTTGCCTAAAATTAAAGAGCCCCAATTTACAGTATTTCATGTTTCATCGATGAGTGGCGGCGATAATGGACTTCACGTCTATGGCCAAGTCAACAACGCCACCTGCCGGATGATTCTGGACACGGGAGCCAACGTGACCATCATTAGAACGGATTTGGCTCAAGAACTAAAAGAGAAGATCATCTGGACTCCGCCCTGCGTTAAACTCCAGACTGTGACCGGAGACGAAATCAAAATATATGGAAAAATGAACTTGGCCATCACTTTTGGGAATGCCAGTTACCATCATATGGCATATGTGGCTGATATAAGAGATCCTTTAATCATTGGAATTGATTTCCTGAGAAAATTTAATTTTCAGTTGGACTTCAAGAATAATGAACTGCATTCGAGTTCGGAAGACATCGCTGTGTTCAACACTGAAAATCAAGACATTCAGACAATCTGCCAGATAACAGCCAAGTCTGAAATCTCCATCCCCCCACACACAGAGACAATAGTTTCAGGAACACCACCTACAAAGCAATACTTCCGCTATGGACTGATTGAATACCCGAATACCGACAATAGCCCAAGAGGAGTTCTGGTAGCTTCATCTCTAGTTGATCTCTCAAAGTGTACTATTCCTGTGAGAGTCGCAAACATCAGCGATAAGGTCCGAACAGTGAAGAAGGATGAAGTGTTAGCAGCCTGCACTCCTGTAACATGCATAAACCGCCCCATGCAATCAACCGAATCCAAGTCTTCTGAGCAATTAACAACGGAACTACTCAAGAATGCAGAGTTAGGAAAGGAACAGAGATGCGCTGCGGAGAAGCTACTCCAAGAATTTAAAGACCTTTTTTCTCGAACACCTGAAGACGTCGGGCGAACGAACATCACCCAGCACAGAATTGATACAGGAAATCATCCTCCAATCAAACAACATCCAAGAAGACTTCCTTTTGCTAAACAGGAAGAGGTCACTGAACTTCTAAATGAAATGCAGCACAATGACGTCATCGAGCCATCAACGAGTCCTTGGGCCTCTCCCATAGTACTGGTGCGAAAAAAGGATGGTTCAACAAGATTTTGTGTGGATTATCGTCGTTTGAATGACATCACGAAGAAAGACAGTTACCCTCTTCCCAGAATTGACGACACATTAGACACACTTGCTGGCAATAAATGGTTCTCGACGTTGGATCTGAAGAGCGGTTACTGGCAAGTAGAATTACATCCTGATGATCGTGAGAAGACTGCATTCACCACGGGACAAGGACTGTGGCAATTTAAAGTTATGCCATTCGGATTATGTAATGCACCTGCCACCTTCGAACGCCTGATGGAGACAGTGCTAAAAGGACTTTCCTATGAAGCCTGTCTGGTGTATTTGGATGATATTATCATTGTGGGGCGCACCTTTGAAGACCATCTACGAAACATCCGAAAGGTGCTGGAGAAACTCAGAATGGCTAACCTCAAATTGAATCCAGGCAAGTGTAACTTGTTCCGTCGTGAAGTGAGCTACCTCGGCCATATCATCTCTGCCGAAGGTGTGAGAACTGATCCTGAGAAGATCTCTGCAGTCGAGAACTGGAGTCGCCCTGAAAATGTACACCAACTACGAAGTTTCCTGGGGTTATGCACTTACTACAGGAAGTTTGTCAAGGGTTTCTCAAATATTGACAGACCACTGCACAAGCTGACGGAAGCCAAACAGAAGTTCCTGTGGACAGATGAATGTGAAAAAGCGTTCAAGCGACTTAAAGAGGCCTTAACATCATCGCCTATCTTGACATATCCACAGCCCGACAGACAGTTCATACTTGATACAGATGCCAGCCATGAGAGTGTCGGTGCTGTTCTGTCGCAGGAAATTGATGGTCAAGAACATGTCATTGCCTATTGGAGTAAATGCCTGTCTAAACCGGAGCGAAATTACTGTACCACCAGGAAAGAGCTACTCACCAAGGTCAAAAATTCCAGCTGTTTTAGAACAACTGCATAGTAGCTCTACCGGAGGCCATTTTGGGGTAATGAAGACTCTGCAGAAAGTTCGGGAACGCTTCTACTGGTGCAAGGCAAAGGAGGATGTGGAGAAATGGTGTAAATCCTGTGATGCTTGTGCGGCACGTAAAGGCCCGCAGAAACGAAGTCGAGGGAGACTGCAACGGTATAACGTGGGAGCACCATTTGAACGAATTGCAATCGACATCTTGGGTCCTTTGCCACGGACCTCCAGTGGAAATAAATACATCCTCGTCGTGATGGACTATTTCACCAAGTGGCCTGAGGCATATCCCATTCCCAATCAAGAGGCATGCACAGTCGCAGAGGTCGTAGTGCAGCAATGGGTGTCAAGGTACGGCACGCCCCTACAACTTCATACCGACCAAGGTAGGAACTTTACCTCTGATGTTTTCAAAGGACTGTGTCAACTACTTGGCATAGACAAAACCCGGACAACACCTTTACATCCCCAGTCGGACGGCATGGTCGAGAGGTTCAATCGTACCATCCTGAATAACCTCTCTCTTCTAGTATCAAGGAACCAGCAAGATTGGGACTTGAAGTTGCCATTGTTCCTGCTGGCTTATCGAAGTGCTGTCCATGAAACCACCGGCTACACTCCAGCCCAGATGCTGTTTGGACGTGAACTTCGTCTCCCTTGTGATCTCCTGTTTGGTTGTCCACCCGATGCGCCTTCATCGCCCGAGGAGTACATCCAAGATCTCCAGGCACGATTTGAGGACGTTCACAACTTTGCTCGGGAGCGAATTCACATTGCATCGGAGAAAATGAAGACAAGGTACGATCTAAAGGCTACGCAACATGAGTTTCAGGAAGGAGAGAAGGTCTGGTTGTGGAATCCTGTTCGACGCAAAGGACTCTCTCCCAAGTTACAGTGCAGCTGGGACGGACCATACACAGTCTTAAAAAGGCTGAATGATGTAGTGGTGCGGATCACTAAAACACCTTCATCAAAACCGAAGGTGGTGCACTATAATAGGCTAGCCAAGTACCACAAGTAACGGTAATATTAAAAATTAAAAATGTAAATACTGGTAAAATTTGCGCATGCGTAATGTAAATATTTGTACATATTTGTGAAATTTGTAAATATTTGTATATAAATATTTGAACATATTTGTGAATTTTTTAAATATTTCTCACTTGATTTGTATTTCTATTTTATCGTTATATGCAACTTAGTTTTTGTGTTTTAGATTGTGTAAATTTGTTTAGTTTCGCCTCTTTACCAAGGGTTGCACTGCCCGGGACGTGCAGTCCTTGGGAGGGGGGCAGTGTTACGAAATTGTAAATAATTGTGTTTATTTTTGTATAAATTCTTTCAAAGAGGCTTAGTAAGTTGATAAAGTGCTAATTTTGTGCATTTCTAGTCGTTTTAGCGTTGAAATAGCCTTATTTTCCCTTAAAAACGCATTAAAAAGCCCCAGTAATGCACGTAATGGATTTGGCGCCAAATTTGGCGACTTTTTCCCACCTTGGCGATTTTTTTGGCGACCTTGGCGAGAAAATCCTTATATGGGATATACCAAATATGGAAGCTGTAAGTTGATTGGTTGACCACTTTCTAGAGTTTTCTCGAAAAATCTGGGCTCAATGGAACAGCATATAAGGAGCGCTTCCTCGCCAAGGCAGTTAGTTCAGTTCAGATCTCAGCGAGCTTCGCTAGTGCTTGCATTGCTCTTGAGCCTCTTTGAGAGAGACTTGCTTCAAATGTTATTGGTATACAGTTTGTACTGTGGATTTGTTATTGACAGCTGTTGTTTAAGCTGTGTTTACTGTTTGAATTGAAGCTGATACTTGGTTTATAGACCTGCATTTTTCTGGAATTTTCTGTGAATAAATTACTGAATTTTTGTACGTTTGGCCTTTCATTCTCAGACAACTCACGAACCCCCAAGTACGCAACAATATATTTTTTTTTAACTTATATTTAATGCAATGTAATCGAGATTTTTTTTTACTGGATGTTTAAAAAATCTTGGTTAATAAATAAATAAATAAATAAGAAACGATAGAACACTTGAAAGCGAGCAAATTTGGTCATACAAAAAAAGGTCTGAAACAAAGAAGTGAACCACTAGATGTCGCTTCCGATTCAATGAAATTGTGAATGAATCTCAGTTCGCACTGCTATTCTGCGTAAATTTATTGAACATAAATAATTTGTTTACAAAGTATTGTTCTGTTCGCACGTAATTTACTTGCAAACGATTTTTATTAATTTGTGGTAACAGCTTTCAATTCTTTATTTATTGCAACAGAATTAGTTGTAAACAAAATAATCATTTGCAAACAAATAAATTATTTTCAATGAATTTACGAAAAAATAATACTGCAAATTAAGGTTCATTCGTTAGAATTGACACAGTCACTATTCCATTGAAACTGAGACACCATGTTTAAGTTCATTACTTGTGTTGTGACCATACATTATATGATTGACCTAAAAATGTGTTCTGTAACTCCTTATTTATTTATTTTTGCTGTTTATTTTTTTGTCGAGAGTTCTGTAACACTCTGTGTTTATAAAATGTGGTCTATTTCCTAAACCATATTTCTATTTTTAATATTAATAAAAAGTTTTTTATTGAATGCGTAGTATATGTTTTTCGTATTAAAATATTAAAGAACCCTTTGAAAAAAATTCCCGACATTCAGCAAAGAAGAAGATTAAAAAAAACACACACACACACAAAAAAAAAAAAAAAAAAACACCCAGCCTTGCACTATAAAATTCAAGTAACAAAATATTTAAAATCAAGTAAAGTAATATATATATATATATATATATTAATAAAAGGGTAATTTGAATTCAACAAAAAATTCATATTTAATGTACTTTCGCTTATATGTATTCGATAGCATTATAGAGATTTTTTCTTACGTTACACATAAAATATGTAAGATAAATCTATTTTTATCATTTTTATTTTTAAAATATGAAGTTATATTTAGCATATATCTTATGTAGAGACAGGTTACAGTAACAGAAGGAGGAAAATACACCACAATTTCGCAGTCATTTTCATGTAATAGAACATATGCTTAAAGTCTTTTGAAGTACATTTCTATAATTTAGAGCGTAAAAAATTCCCGTTAATAGCAAAATTTATAGAAGGTATCTCGTTTTTAATGTAAAGAAAAATATGTTCTGTACGGTAGATAATATTTAAGTCTTATTTTTATATACCTGGACGTTCAGACTATTTCAAATAATCTTAAAATGACAAAAGTTTTGTTAAGTTAATCTAATAAAAATATTGAAATAACTTTACTAAAGAGTACCGGTTATTATTATATAATGGGGTTTCTTCAGTAAAAATTTCACGGTTCCTGTTACATATATTTTTTCTTAACAAGCGTCAAAGTATTCAGCAGTGATTGCCATTTCATCGTGAATCATTTGACGTTTGCCGACCGTATGGAAACTTCTAAAAAGTATTATCACATTTCTAACTCAGTTGTGAGTTTTCTACGATTCATCACGGGTGAAGTTGGTCACACATTATTGGTGCGAGAACAACCCACAAGCGTTACAAGAAATGTCATTCTATAACGAAAAACTTACTGCGTGATGGGGTTTATCGCATGGCGGCGTCATTGGTCCTTATTCCTTCCGAAATTAGGAGGGAAGAACTGTAACTGTTAATGGGGACCCCATAGAGATATGGTACTCGAATTTTTATGTCCAGAACATGAGAACTTCGATATTGAAGGGATGTGGTTCCAATAAGAACCTATAATTCTACGTGCATAATCCTACGTGCAACACAGCTACACGCTTGATTTGCTGAAGGAAAAGTTTGGTAATTGGATCATCTCACAACGAGAATTTGCAAATTGTCAACCGTGATTATGTAATTCGCCACTCCTCGATTTTTTTTTTATTTTTTTTTATTTATTTATTTATTTTTTAAGGATAGGTTAAAGCACTTTTCTACGCCGACAATCCACGGAGTTTGAATAATTTTGAAGCCAGCATTCGTGAAGCTGTTGCTGTCAAACAGCCTCAAATTATCGACAGGGTAATATAAAATTGTTGCGAACGGCGGCTTCAGTGTAAACAAAGCCGTGGTGTACATTTGAACGATAGATTTTACTGAACAGAAAGGCAATAATCAAAATAAAGGATTGGTTGGTTTTACTTAACGACGTACTAGTACTGTGCAATGGGTAATTGACGACGTCAAAATAAAAGGAAAAATAAAGGGAAAAACAAATTTAACCCTTGTTGACGTTTTTACAACTAAAATCCTATTACTTTTAATGAAATATCCTATATAACAGGTAGAATAAATCTAACATCTAGAATTTGAATCTTAAAAATAAACTTTTCTTTCATCAGCTGCTTGTATATTTTATGTGATTTTCATCTTTAATTTTTCTTTTCGTAACAATTGTTTTATTTGTAACTATGTTTTTAACATACTATATATTTATTAAGATTAAATATAACTTAAGAATTTTATTTTTTGTTTACGTTTTTCAACAATTATGATTATGACTAGTAGTAGTCGTAGTGGCAGTAGTAGTATTATATATATATATATATATATATATATATATATTCCTCTATGTAGAGTGTGGACAAAATTAAACTTGGCTCATTAAACGCTATCTGTAACTGTGACTAAAATGCGGATTGGTAAAAAAATTTGTATATAGACAATTCAAAGAATGCACTCTAAGATTCTGCCAATAAAAAAATAAATAAAACTTCCGCTGTCGGGGAGAGTGGGTCATACATGGCAATACAAAAAAACTAGAATTTTCAATACAAACAACTTTAATTATTATTACCTGCACATTTTTTTAGAGACAGTTTAACAATGTAAAGCGTATTGTTCAACGGTGAACCCCTTCATTAAGTTGTAGCTGATGAACAGTTTGTTAAACAACAGACCGCAGCTCATCACCAGTGATATGCTGCACATGCAACGTTATGCTGTACTTCAAGTCAGCCAAAATTACAACATTTCCCTGGTTAAATAAACAATTTAAATGGCTCCACATAAAAAAAAAAAAAAAAAAAAAAAAAAAAACACGGATTAAGAGCGGGAGAACGGGCAGTTAAAGGTGTGGAAATTGTACGACTAATTATCCTGTCATCTGTAAAATTTTGCCTCAAAAGCCTTTGCAAAATGTAAAAATAACAGTTTTAAATGTAGTAAGGTTTAAAAATGTTAAAATATACCGCAGTTATTCACTGCATATAATTTTAAGTATTTTCACCATAATGAGTCCCCCCTAAATGATTTTTTTTTTTAATTTTAATTTAATTTTTTTTTTTTTTTTTTTTGGTACCTTTAAGCGCATCCTTTGAATTTTTTATATACAAATTTTCGACTCAGCCCACATTTCAGTCACATCTACAGAGCAATGAATAGGTCAAGTTTGTTTATGACCACTCTGTACTTCAAATAATTCCGTTTCCTAAATAATCATATGATCTTTAAATAAACTGATAACAAATTGCCTGGAAATAAACTGTCATTATGTTCAGTATTATTACTAAATTCTGAGAAAAAAATAAAAAGTTTTTTTTTTTTTATTATTTTTTTGCTCGATTTACAGTCCAATTTTGCATTCGAAGTATATTTAGATTTGGAAAAATAGATAAATTGTGAACCAAATCTTTGATGTCATAAAAAATATGCAAGCTAAGACATAGTGTAGTAATCATACAATATAATAACGTAACTTGGTGAGCACTCCTTATACGAACATGAAAGGTCTCATTTATTTTACATAAAGAATGTTGTAAAATATGTAATTTCAGTTGTTTACATATTACAAATATACTATATTTTGTACTTTTTTATATATAATGCTTTACATATATATATATATATATATATATTTTTTTTTTTTTTTTTTTTTTTTGCAGCTGAGGAAATTGTCTGGTGTTGCCATCTGATATCATAGAATAAAGATGGCAGAGAAATTTCAGTCTGAAAAAAGTAGTTCTTGAATAATAACAGCGCAATTTATTGTTCAGTTAACAACTAAATTGAAATTCTCAGGAGACCTGGAACCAATATAGCGTAGGGAAAGAAGACACTGTCTAAGGAAATAAAGACCCGAAGTGATGCTTTAATGGATTTTAAATATATTTTTTTTTTTTTATAAAGTTACTTAAAAAATAGTCTATAATGTTTTTTTGGAAAAATATTTTAAATATAGTGACTAGCGAAGCAGGTAAGGCCCGCTAGACTAAAATGAAATATACAGTTGATACTTTATAATTTTAAGTAAAAATTCTTAACGATAATAGTTAATTATTTTAAAAAAAATTAAATCCATATTATTTAAGAAAAAAAATCAATAAAGAATTATTTAAATAGCGCATACATATATATATATATATATATATATATATATATATATATATATATATATATATATATTACATACATATATATATATATATATATATATATATATATATATATATATATATATATATATATATATATATATATATATATATATATATATATATATATACATACATATATATATATATATATATATATATATATATATATATATATATATATATATATATATATATAAGTACTAATTTTAATCCTTTAAAACCAAATTTCTTGGACTTGGATATAAATATTGTAGATAATGAAGTGATTACACCTATTTTTGAAAAGGAAATAATTTTAATTTTAATGTGATTAAATTGATTCATTGGAGCTCTAATATAAGTAAACTTATCTATAGAAATATCGTTTTAAACTATCTTAATCCTAATAAACGATTAATTTCTAATCATCATGACAAAAATTAAGGATGTTTAAGATTTCTTTAATAGAGCTATTAAAAATGATTACCCTATAGATTTTTTACATGGTTATATTATAGAAAAATATTTAAAACATTTGAAATATAAATGATTTTTGATTTTCCTTTTTAAATGTTCCTTATTTTTCGACTAAATTTAGCTATAATAACTTTATTTATTGTTTTAATATCTTTAATTTAATATAGATAGCGTTGTAATATATTTTCGATTGTTTCGTATTTTGACTAGTTGTCTCACTTCAGATCTTATGAAATACTTGCTGATGTTTTTGTAAATGTTTGATTAATTTTCTGCCTATTCCATATAAGTTTTTTGTCTGTTCCATATTATTTTATTCATTTTGTTTTATCCATATTGAATTTAGACATATTTGTGCTTTTTTATTAAACTGTCTGCCTAGGGGAAGAGTTTGATCAATTAAAAGCATGCTTTAACCCCACACGTATGTCTCAAGTCATACGGGGTAAATTTTGCAGTTTAAATCATTTATTTTATGTTTTTGCAGTAAGTTTTACTTTTGAATTGTTTCACTTTTATTCATTTTCTTGTACGTTTTCCATTAGTTATTTTTGTTACATATTTTCAACTTTTATATGACATATATATATATTGATAATCCGTCATTGAAATTTAAGTATTATTAAATATTAACAGTATTAAAACAATTAATTTGATCAAAAACAAAGACCACCAAATCAAATAAATTGGAAATGGATAAATACATATTTGCATTCTAACGTTATCAAGGGCCTGACAGAACGCAAATATGCAAAAAGGATGTTTTTCTGTCTCAAACATAGAAATAGCTAAGAACATCTTTGATCCGGGCCGAAACATTATTTTGAGCAAAAAAAAAATAAAAATTCAAAATGAACTTACCACAAAAAGAGATAAACATATAAGAATTATGAAACCAATATCACCTATAAATGTACTAAAATTTCATATAAGATTCACTTATGCATTAGTAAAGAGATAAGCAACTATCGGTTGCATCCAAATAGAGTGTCACATGTAAAATTCAATAACCAGATAGCCGTTAAAAGTAGAGTTAATCATGGTACAGTAATAGCAAAAATCATGCAGTAAATAAATTGAAGTAATAATCCAAATCGAAGACAATCTTTAAACTTGGATTTAGATAATTACAGATTGTGAATTTAACAGTGCTGCCATTTGTAATTAAAATATGAAACAAATAAATCAAAATTTGGAAGGTGTAAAGATTTAATTATGATGAAAGGCCATTTAGATAATCAAACCAATAATGTAACATAATTTAAAATCAAGTAACTTAATTTTAATTTAGACAAAAAAAATAGGAATAAAAGTCAATTATTATTATTTTTTTATTAATAAAATGTTTGGGATAACCATTTATCATTGCTAAAGTTTTAAAAAAAATCGAAATTCAGATTTATGTAAACAACTTTTAAAATTAATTAAAACATTTACTTTAAAGGGAAAATATTTACGTTTCTCATACAAATCAAATTCCAATTGACTATTATGGTTAATAATAATTTTTGAATCCAAGAAATTAATCACATTAGATTTCAAATCAGTGTTACTGAGAGATAGATTATCAGGATAATCAACAGGTAAATTTAGATTTGTATTATCCAAATGAAATATAATTATATCATCAATATATCTTAGTAATCTAAAATTCGTACATTCGATGTTTCTTTCATAATAATATAAATATAGATCAGCTAACATACTACTGCAATTCCACATCGTGGCAACCCTAAATGTTCTTTATATAAAAAATTATTGAATAAAATATAGTTATGATAGAGGTTAAATATAGTCCAAATTGCGCTTATGCGCTCGCACACATTTTTCAGGGATACATTAAGCATATTGACAGCTTCATATTAATGTCTCAATATTCAGAATATAACTCAATGTAGATAATGTAATGTAAACAATGTAATATACTGAGATAACACACAATAATAGGTCTTCCAAATGCTCTTTGATTTAATGATACACAAAAGAAATCCGTTCTAATGTAGAAATCACTTACGCCTGACACATAAAATTTAATATATATGTATATATATATATAACAGCCATTCAGAATACATAATATATCTTGAAAATTTATAATATTTTAACTAGCAGTCTTCGGAAGAAAAATGGATGAAATTGTAAATTTTAGGAAAGGTTTTCGAAACATCTCTGTATTTATATCAGTTGCTGGTTGATTGATTGCACAGTTAGGATCCTTGACCTATGGGTAAAGTGTCCTCCGTTGGGTTTTTTAAGGGGGCTTAGTCTGCATTTACGCGAGTTCCGAGGAAAACCCTGGAAAACTCACAACGGCTAGGTTGATAAGCACGACCTGGGATCGAATCCGGCACTTTCCATCCTCCAGTTTTAAAGGTAGAACAGCTCGGTCGCTAATGAACCCGTATTTATTTCAGATTTTTTTTTATTATTATTGTTATTCAAATATGCTGCATTGAATTTAACGAAAAGAAATAATAAATTTTACATGAATAAAAAAAAAAAAAAAAAAAAATCTATTTTTTTAATACTATTTAACATTATTTAACAATTATTTTGAAACACTTATTAGTATTACCATCTTAATTTTTATATATACATATATCAAGTAAAGTCAGTTCCATTATTAAATTTATTAAACCATCATACAACAAAATATAGTTTTAAGATATTAAAAAATTGAAATTTTTAAACACAATTTTTTTTAAATATATCTATCAGTATTTCAACTAAAACAGCCATATAAAATCACTCAGACACATTTCGATTTTCGAATAGAATTTTTTTGCTTTCACATATTTCCATTTTGGCCAAAGAAAATGGTTATATTAAAACTTAGTTTGGCCAGATCTGAAACTTTCTGGTAATAGAAAATGCATTATAAATCAGAGATCTTATTTCTATAAATGCTCGAATTTCAGTAAAAAAAAATACACCACTGAGAATTCTAGTGCAGTGGGAAATGGAATTCAAGTAAATTTCTAATAACTGTCTTGGAAAATATATGATGGTAGTATAGAAATATTTAAACATTTTTTATCATTACTTATCATTTTTTTTCAAACTTAGATATTTATAGAAAAAAATTTTGCGATAAATTTTCTTATATATAAATATATATATATATATATATATATATATATAGAGAGAGAGAGAGAGAGAGAGAGAGGGAGAGAGAGAGAGAGAGAGAGAGAGAGAGAGAGAGTATAATTATTAAGTTCATTTATAATTATTAAGTTCATTATAATTATTATTCATACATACTTATTAAGTTCATTTATAATTTTTAAAGAGTAAATATAGAAAATATTGAGTTTCTATGATATTTATTTGTAAATTTAAATTGCTAAAATTTTCTTTAATTTAACTGGTACAAGAAATCTACAAACGTTAAATTAAAAAATTAAATATTAACATTTGAAATCTAGACCTCTGTGGGTACTTCTTCCTCTGCGTCCGTCGCGTCGCCTCCACACATCTTTTCCAGTTTACTATTACTATTATCAATATTTCACATTAATTTAGCCATTATGCATTAAAAATAACTAACTCTCTTTACTTTCACTTATACGAGATTTGTCCTATATTACCACATTAAAAATTATTAACATATTCGCGACCGCTGACGCAGCTTCACGTCATTTGAAATTTTGTAACCCCACCAGTCGGCGTTTCTTTCGTAATTTGATTGTTATTTATTTCTGAAGAATATACCCAATATTCATGTTTGTACAATCAATATACTATGTATGCAAATACTTTTATTGCACAGAGTATAGCAATAATGTATATTCATTTTTTATATAAATGTGAATACATAAAATTTATTTCTAAAATATTGTAACTTGGGAGAATAACGCCTAAAGGCGAACTTACTGCCAAAATGACAAAATCATGCTGTCGCGAAAGTGTTAAAAAAAAAAAAAAAAGGATAACGTCAAGACCTGCTGAGCGATTTATCTCCAAATTTAATCAGCAATAATTTAGGTTAAATATCATCCATTGTTTCCTGAGGTACAGAGTCCATAAAATTTCGGATACGAACACGCAAACACACACAAACATTTTCTAAAAATGGTAATATCGTGTTCAGGACATCTTAAAATGTTAAACGCTTTAAAAAATGTATGTAGACAATAGTTACAAATACAGTATATATATATATATTATAAAAAAAATAGAATAAACTATTATTTTTAAGCAGTTTACTTAACAAGGTGTTATAACTTTTTTTTTTTTCTCTGAAGCACACTCTTGATACATTATTTGAATTTCCGCAATCTGATGTTCTTTTTAGAAACTTTTTATATAAAATTGACATTGTCATTATGTCAATTTTTGTCAGTGGTCGATAGTTCGATCCCCGAAGGTCTGGCGTGTTATTTTTTGCAGATAAATAATAGAAAATATATCAATTAATAAAAGAAAATTGTTCTTTGACTATACAGTATCCTCAGAATTTCTTAAGCGATTTTAGAATCTTTTATATGAAATTGACTTTGTCATCGCATCTTTGTATCACGCTAATAAAAACTTCTCATCCATTTTAAAGTAAATGTAAGCAATTCCGTTTGTTGCTCCTTGGCCTAATTTGTTAGAGCGTCATGTTATAACGCGGTGGTCGTGAGTACGATCTCCGAAGGTCCGCATGTGAGTTTTTACAGATAATTAGTAGAAAAGGTGTCAATTCATAAAAGAAAATTTTTCGTTGACTACACAGTATCCTAAGAATTTTTGAAGAGTTTTTTAAGGAGTTTTATTTATTTATTTACTTATTTTTTAAGATATTAAAAAAATCAAAATATTTTAGATATTAAAATCAGAAAATAAAAAGTTTTAAGTAAAAAATGCATATATATATATATATATATATATATATATATTAGAAGCTTTTTATTAAAATTGGATTTTTTTTTATCATGTTTTCATGTCACACTGAAAACCACAACGCCTCCATTTTAACATAAATGTTAGCACCTTTTTTGTCACTCGTTAGCTCAATTGGATAGAGCGTCAAATTAGTAACGCGAAGGTTGTGAGTTCGATAACCGATGTGATACTTTATCGCATATAATTACTAGGAAAGGCGAGACAAATGACAGAAAAAAGATCCTTCATTGTCTACACACTATCCTATTATTATTATTATTATTATTATTATTATTATTATTTAAGAAGCTTCTTTTAGTTTCTAAAATACGCAGGGAAAAAAAAAACTGGAAGTTTTATTGTGTAGCCCTAAAAAGCATTAAAAATATATTCTTGCTTGGACATGCTATAAAAAAATAAATAAAAGTTTCAACAATAAGAAAATTGATGAAACACAAAAATATAAGTATTTAATGAAAAATATAAATATTTCAGTTTGCAAGAGATAATTTTTAAATATTCAAATATTTTAAAAGCATTAGAGAACGACGTTCTTTTTATATAAGCATTTGTTGGAATCTTTTCTCATGTTCTATGACTTTTCTTTACTGTTCTTTGATTTTTGGTTAGACCGCCCAGCTAAAAAATTCTGCAGTTTTTCCACAGAAAAAACCCAAAACTGTAATAAATCTGCAGTATTTCCAATAATGTGCTTTTAACTTTTAAAAAACTGCAGAATTTTTAAAGTAAAGCTTATGACTTAATAAAAACTGTAGAATTTTTAAAGTAAAGTTCGCGACTTAATAAAAACTGTAGAATTTTTACAGTAAAGTTTATGACTTAATAAAAACTGTGGAATTTTTAAAGGAAAGTTCATGACTTAATAAAAACTGCAAAAATTTTAAACTGAAATTCGCGACTTATTAAAAACTGTAGAATTTTTAAAGTAAAGTTTATGACTTAAAAAAAAATGTGGAATTTTTAAAGTAAAGTTCGCGACTTAATAAAAACTGCAAAAATTTTAAACTAAAGTTCACGACTTAGTAAGAACTGCAGAATTATTAATGGTTGTGCGGCGACTTCAAAAATATTGCAGACTTTTCACATTTAATTTGGTGACAAATGGTAACTGTAAAACAACTGCAGTTTTTAAAAAAATTGCGAATTATAGTTTTAAATTATAAAAAAAAAAAATGCATTTTTGTAAGTACGTGTTATTAGACTGAAATTTACAGCAAAAAGTGATTTTTTTTCCTCGTTATAATATCAAAGTTTATCTTTCATTTTCATAAAATATGTAAGTGTATGATATAGGATGTATGGCGATAGCAGCTGCAGTATGAAAGATAAGCTATATCCCATAAAATGGAAAAAAAAATGTTTATTTTAAGGAAACAAGAGTTCTGAAAAACTTAATTTTGTAAAACTCAATACCCACATTTCTAAACAATGTTTGAAATTGAGACATTTCCAATTTTCATAGAATATAGAACTGACAGTTTTCATTTCCTTTACAGTTGTAAAATCAGAAACATGCCCAACATATTTTATAAACTTTCACTTTAAAGGTTTGCAACACTTTAAAATTCGATGACTTTGTAACTTTTTGGAAAATATTAATTCTGATTATTCAATATATATATTGCAATACTTGCAAATAATTTTTGTCTTTAAAGATGAAATAAATAATAGCAATAGTTTTAGTAGTTAATTATTAGTGACTGCACATTTTTCTTTTCAAGATGACAGCTATCAAAATGCGTTACTATGAAATGTAGAGATGAATTGATTTAAAGTATGAGAAAATGAAAGATTTCCATATTATAGGAAGGAAGCAATATGTATTTACTTCGCAAGTTTAACATTTACTTAAGAGAATGGTTGGAAAAAACCCAGATATTTTCAGAAAAAAATCCAGCCTAGTAGGGTTTTTGTTTTTATTGAGTTTAATCAGGGTTTTTTCAGAGTATTTAGGAATATTTTCTTTCTTCCTTTTTTTCAACATTAAGTATATCATTCATAATAAGATAATTAAAAAAATTATATTGTTAGTTATTCATTAAAATCAAAATTTTAATTTTAAAATTAAAAAAGTCTTTATTATTAAGTTAAAGAAATTTTAAATGTTAAATAATTGTACTTTAAATATTCTAAAAAAATTTTATCTGGCCTTTTGCAACAAAAAATTGGATTTTAATAATTATTTCATGTTGCTTTATTGAACTTTTTGTAGTCAAGAGATTTTCATAAAACATTTTTAATTATTGTCCCTCTACATTACATAACAGCACTGTTAGAATTTTCATTAAAAAAAATTATATTATATTTTACAGTTTTCTTTACATTGGCAAACAACTCTGTCTTTTCTTGCTTTATATATATATATATATAATTTTTTATTGTTTTAATAAGATAATTATACATTTTTTTTTTTTTTTTTTTTTTTCATGGGAAATTTTTCAGGAATTTTTTTTTTTTTTTTTTTTTGATAGAGCAGCTTAAGAATCTCCAATATTTCTGAAAATTCTTTTTTCCTGTCATAATAATGTATATAATATTTGTTTATTATAAGTTAGACAAAAGTACAATTTTAAACAAGGATTTAAAAAAAACCCACCTGGGTTTTTTTGGGTCAGGTAAAATCTAGCCAACCCTGCTTAAGAGCAGACAATACCTAATTTCACTGACATTTTTTTTTTTTTTTTTTTAGTACTTCATTTTGCGGTTAAAAAATGAGAAAAATATAATTTGTAAAAATTTGCATTTCTGAACTCATAATATAATTTTTTTTTGAAAATTAGTAGGTACTAATTTAAAGGTTATGAATTTTCTAAAAGTGGAAACAGAATAAAAAAAATAAAAATAAAAATAAAAAAATTGCAAAAAGTAATTATGGAAATAAATTTTCCCTTAGAATAACATGGACCACAGGTGTCAGCGAGTAAATATTGTCCACTCTTCAAGGGGTTTACAATTTCTCTAAAATTCAATTCTGCAGGAAAAAACTGTTCGGATTACTCTAAAATATTTGAGCAGAGAAAATTATTCAAAATATGTATGAAATCCACATGACAAACTTGCAAAGCTTCCTTTGTTAACATATTAATGTCGAAAAAATTATAAATAAGGGACTTTTCAAAACATGAGTTACACTAATGATCCATTGTTTCAGAGTATCAGCATTATATCACCATAAATTTGATCTTATTAAAAAGCTAATATTTATTAAGCATTTATCAAAATATAATTAAAAAGAAAATTTTTTTGGTATTTATAAAATGGGCTGAAATATAATTGTTAAAGAATATTAAATTTGGATTTTGGTAAGATTTGAAAGTGTCACCAAGAGTTTGTCATTTGATAGCAAATGCAACACAGCAAATCCACAATACAGTATAGGATCCGTTATCCAGAATGCAAAATGCTAACTACCAAAATTTTTAATTATCGTAAAATTTAAGAATTAAAGTTATACAATAGCAGTGGTCAGAATTATAGTTTTACAACCTACTTTCTTTAATGCTACGGTGTTATTCTGAGGAAATATGGTGAGCACAAAATTGTCCAAATATTTACAGAAAATTTTGCAAATTTAGGTTACAAAATGAATTTTTATTGTATTTTTTAATAGATAAACATTAATAACACATACTTTTTAAAGTGCCCAATAGCAAATGAATTTTATCCTTGAACTCAGGTCGTATGCATGAAGTCCCAAATTGTTATAAAATTTTTAAATAGTTTTTATTAATTTCCATTACTTTTAGAATTCCTTTCATAAAATATTTAGAATTGAGCTAAAAATATTTGAAACATTTATGAACTATTAGTATCAGAGCAGAGAAAAAAAATCATAGAATTTTTTGCAAAATCCAAATGAAAAGATTTTACTCTCAGGTCCAAAATGAAATTTTATATATGTTTATTTTTCATTTATTATTACTATTATTATTTATTGTTTGAAATTCTAATTAAGAATGTTTTCTTTATTATGTGGTAATAATTTATTAAATGAACAAATATATAGGTAAAGTGTTTACATATATATTATTCATGTTTATTACTGCTATTTATGAAATTATTTTGTACCATTTTAATACATATAATAAAGTGTTCCGAATTACGGAAAAACCCCTTATCCAGAATATCCCAGGTCCCAAGCTTTCTGGATAATGGATCCTATACTGTATGTGGATGTAGGCATGTAGCAAACATATCTGTTCATTTAAGAGAATGTCTAGAAGATACTACAGCACATGGAAAGAGTTAGTTGTCATTTTTGCAAAGATAATGGTATATCACAAACTATATGTATACAAAAAATTGATTTTATACAGGAGCTGGAGCAAAAACTGAGTTGTAATTTTTGGGAAGATTGTAGTATAAATAAATTACACTTGCATAAGAAAAATTCATTTAATACCTATAATACTTAAGGAAGAAAAATATATTAAAAGTAGAGAGTAACTTTTCACAAATGTTTGCAATGAACTAAAAAAAAAAAAAAAAAAACTCGAGTCAGAGACACACAAAGAATGAAATGTGGGTTTTCAATGAAAAAAATAAGTACTTCATATATTAAACATGAAACAATATTAGTTAAACAGAACAAGGGTGATTATGACTCAAAAATAAAAATCCTGAAATTTAGAATTACAAATAAAAAAACCTTGAAATATTGCATAAAACTCAATTTATTTAGACCAGAAGCCTTCATTTATTTTTCAGTACATACATTTACATATCATCTGAATGACAGGTAAACAACTAAAGAACTTCACACAAAATATGAAATTAAATTACAGATGGATTACATTAAAACCTCTGAAATCAGGGGTAGGTAGCCCCTGACCACAAACATCCGACAGCACAAAAAAGTTTAAATACTTATAAATAAATAAAATCAAAATTCACATTTTGAAAAATTAAACATTTATTCTTACAAAACAAAACAAAAATAAATAAATAAACAAAAGATTACATATTACATAAAAATTGAAATATCTGTATTCTCAGTCAACATTAATTAATAAACAATTATAAATTCTTAAACATCAAGACAGATAGCCAGCAAATTTTTCGAAAATTTAAAAAAATTCATAAAAATGTATATTTTGATAAATACTTGATAAAAATATTTTTTTTTTCCACAATTTGATTGAATCTCTGTCAAAAATTATTCACAATTATGATTATTAGAATATATATATATATATATATATATATATATATATATAAATTAGGTTAGTTATTCATTGTAATTTATTTTTTTATTTTTTTTTCGTTTACATAAGGAATGAAGCTGTGGATTTCACAGAGTCAATTGTAATTGAAAATTTTTTAGGCTTTTTAACATTAAATTTGTAATTTTTTCTTCCAGTGCATTTAAGACTGATATGTTATATATGTCTCTTGTATGAAGTTTATCTTTTATATAAGAGATGCCTTTTTTAATAGCTGGCATAGCTTACTAAAAACAATGTGAGAGTAAGAATGATATGAGCAGTGGCGCCAACATTTGAAAAAAATTGGATGGGCTCAAATATTTTTGGGTAAAGGAACAATGCTATAGAGATTTTTACTTTCCGAAAATACTATGTAAGGAAAGTATTGTAATCATGACAAAAATTTGAGATTTTGGTGTAGCTATACGTTTTGAGGTCCTCTGAGAATTTTTTTAAATTTTTACGGTGATGTATGAATGCGCTTATGTGAATGTGTGTGAGTGAATACGATACCATCTAAACACTTTGTTCTAATGAGCTGGAAGTTGGTACATATGTTGCAAGTTTGTAGATCACCGTAGCATGAACCCTATTGATTTTGCTGAACTTATAGTTTTTTACAGGGATGCAACAAAAACTTCTTTATCATTATGGTCTATGAGCTCAAATTATTTAAAGTGCGATACTGCCTAAACACCTTATTCAAATAATTTGAAAATTTATACAAATGTTATAGGTCACTTTCACACGAACTCTATAGATTTTGGTGAATATAGGCACTTATAGATTTTCACAGGCACACAACAAAATATTCTTCATTATTATGGTCTATGGGCTGAAATTATTTAAAGTGTGATATCTAAATACGTTGCCCAACTCCGCTGAAAATTCATGTACATGTTATAGGTCACCATTGCACGAGCTATATAAATATTGGGGACTCTAGCACTTATAAGTTTGTAACAGGGACACAGGAAATTTTTTTTTATCATTATGGCCTATGGGTTTAAATTATTAGATGAGTTTAAGTTTTAGGCAGCGTCTAAACGTCTTATTCAAATGAACTAGAAATTTACACTACATGTTATGTTATAGATCCTCGTCACATGAACTGTATGAATGTTACAGAATATAGCACATAGTTTTTACAGGTACACAACGAAAAATTCTTTATAGACTCAAATTTTTTAAAGTGCGATATCATCTTAGACGATAGTGTTTTATCCAATTCAGCTGAAAGTTTATACACATGTTATAGGTCACTGTTGCACGAAATGTATAGATTTTGATGAATCTAGGGTTTATAGATTTTTACAGGGACAGAATGAAATATTCTTTATCATTATGATCTATGGGCTTAAATTTTTTAAAGTACAATAACGTTAAAATAAATAACATACTATATATAGAAAATACTGAAATACTTTATTATTATTTTCTCTGTTGTTTATTTAAGGACCTCTCTTACTTTACTTTTTCTATACAACCGTTAGTTACTTTATATTAGGAAAGACGAGGAGAGTCACTCCAGATTTTTTTTAATTTTGAAAAGAGATGAAGGTGGATAAGGATTTAATTCAATACTATTTAATGTATAAAGTTATGATGGAAGTAAGAATGGATCTTTGTCTGGCAAAGTTTCACTGCAGGGTGAAGGAGGATATGCAATATATTTTCCGTGAAACGTCTGTTGCTATCACCAAAAATTTCTTTTCTTGAAACCAAATACATATTATAAGAATTTACACTGATCAGAATTCATTTGAAAATATGAAGTTTTAATCTGATATACATTTAACTGTCAGTCTGCTGAAGGTAATTTTATGGCTTGTATTCCTAACTTTTTTTAAAGAACACGCTTTTTAGTTTCAATAATATAAATAAATAATAAATCAGAATATGAGAATTGGGTGGGCTGGGAGAGCAAATTATTGGGTGGGCTCGTGCCCCACGGGCCTATATAAGTTGGCGCCACTGGATATGAGTATAAGAAAATGCACAAGGATAGTCTTTACACTTTTTCTCCTGTCGTAATATTCCAGAAACTAACCCCCTCCCCCCTTTCTTTTAAATTTACAAAATTAAAAATGTCAAAATTTTCTATGCCTTTTTTTTTTTTTTTTTTTTTTTTTTTTTTGTGAGGGGTGTCCAGGTACCCAGAATTTCTGTCAAAACTGAATCCCACTCTCATAAATTTGAGTAAAAGACCTATTATCTAACAAGTAAACACAAATCCTGTCACATTATAGAAGCTGATAAAATTTTAACCTGGATTGATCTGTCCATAAATTGCCCTAAAGACAGGTAACCAGACATCGTCGAAAATTCCCTTAATCTCCAAAAAATTCAAACACATTTGGGAATTCCAATTATAAAGTTACTAATATTTTATTATAATAATTTATTATATGTATAATAAATAAGGTTCTTTCAGGTACTACATCATACATAATTACTGAAATTTTCAGGCCTCACAACAACTTTTTACCTTAAATATATAGACTAAAACTGGAAATTTATAGACTTAATATACTAACATTAAATATATTAATAACTAAACTCAATAGATGAAATAACTGTAATGATGTCACACAAATTAAGATTTTTATGTAACGAAATTTGTTATACATAAAATGCTTAACTAATTTTTGTACATACATTAAAAAAGGTGAGAAAAAATGCCCACCTCAGAACCACCATCTTGCATTCTCTCTTATTTATTTATTTTAGTAACTGGTTGACCGAGTTCCCATGGTCTCATTGTAAAAATCACTCATTGTGTAGATACAGTGATTTGTTTAAAGACAATTATATTTATTATTTGCTTACCCAGTGCACAGCACAAGTTACCACTGAAAGCTAATTTTTCTGGAAATAAGGAAAGTTAAAATCGAATCATCATATGAAATTACTAACTATAATTTCTGATCAAAATCATTCAAGCAGTTTTCTAGAAGACAAGATTTCTACTATACATTATTCTAGGGTCGTGACAGCAAATTTTTATGAAAAATAAGGTTGTAAGTATTTTTCATCTCTAAAAATGTCTGAACAATTATTTTTTTTTTTTTCAAAATCGTTCCACGATTTCCAGATTTGGCAAGTTTTTGACAATTGGCGGTTTTATCCAGATTTAACCATGGTTTTAACTGTTGTGTCAAAAACTCCTTTTTGACAATGAAAGGTTAAAATGAAAGGTTAACACTCAACACTACGAAGATGAGGAAAAATAAAGCGGATTTCTCATCTAAAAAAACACTTATGTTTTCATCAAAACCATTTCCTAGAAACTTTCTCTTATAATTTTGCGACAGGCGGAGTGAAGGCTAACTGTAAACGTAAATTTTCCTGAAGATAAAGAAAATTCAGTTTGAATTGTTACAAAAAAGACCCCCTAAACCTTAGGTAATGTAGTGCTGCACCGAGTAGCACTTTGTCCGAGTACCGAGTAGTTGTAAGAAAGAATAATTGACATATATTATATATATGAAGAATTTTGCACATCTTGAAATTTAAAAAAGGCTTTTTGAACACGAAATTAAGTTATATGGCAAACAGCATGTTTTCATGAAACGTTTCAGAACTTTTGTAGTGTATATACACAATTAGGTTCATTGTCATATTTGATACTTCCAGCTTAGTGGATTATTAAAACCATAATAACTGATAACTTCATTCTTTATTATATAGTCTTTCTCAGATGCGAATCATTCTCAGATAATTCTTAGAGAATATAAAAGTTCCTATACACTCAGGCTTAAGTTAAGATGCATGAAGTTCACATATGAAATTAGAACATTAAAATATTTTATCATTTCAAACATGATAGATTTCATTGAAATAATTTATAACCATGAAGTTACTTTAATTAAAACTTTATAAAATATACAACCTTTTATTACTCCATGTTTTCAAAATTGCTGAACTAGTTTCCTCTGGGGCGCCCCAGCTTGATCACCAGCATCACAGTGTGTGAAGTCGCTCGAAACTGATGTTTCTTGTTTCTTCCCTCTTATATATACTCTTCGCCATTGGCGGTTGAGGACTGCCCCATCGTTGCCATTGCAGCAATTGGAACTTGTTAAAATTTCTACGGATTCTCTTACTGTAGCGTAACTGTGGTTGTGGTAGTTGGCCAACTTTTTTACTTGATCAAATTTTATGTCTATTTCTTCGTTTTTATTTACCTGGGTTAACGTGGTTGTTATTTTACCTGTCATTATGTCATGGCTATGTTCTTTAATTCTTGTTTTTATTTTTCTTTTTGTTTTTCCTATATAGCACATTTCGTTACCACCCAAGTTTACAGGAAACCTAATTGTAGTAATGAAATCATCCATAAAAATAGTAGAACCCCCTTTAGATATAAAATAAATGCAATACAGGCCCACATAAATCGCGCAATAACAGTTTGTGAAGACCCTAAAATTCTAAAAAACGAAATAAAAAATATTAAACAATTTACACAAAAGGCAGGTTACTCAAATAAATTAATAGATAACTTATTCAAAAAAAGATTAAAAAATTTAAATCAGATCAATAACTTTCAAAAACCTAAACTCAAATACACTACTTCAATTCCTTATGATCGCGCAATCTCCAATAAAATCAAAAAAGTAGCAACAAAACATAATATAAACATACCTGTTAAGCCAAACCCTAACATTTTCCAATTAATCAGAAATGACAAAGATAAATTAAATCCTTTAGAGACAGCGGGAATTTATAAAATTCCATATACCAATAAACAAAATAACGAAATGTGCTATATAGGAAAAACAAAAATAAAAATAAAAACAAGAATTAAAGAACATAGCCATGACATAATGACAGGCAAAATAACAACCGCGTTAACCCAGGTAAATAAAAACGAAGAAATAGACATAAAATTTGATCAAGTAAAAAAGTTGGCCAACTACCACAACCACAGTTACGCTACAGTAAGAGAATCCATAGAAATTTTAACAAGTTCCAATTGCTGCAATGGCAACGATGGGGCAGTCCTCAACCGCCAATGGCGAAGAGTATATATAAGAGGGAAGAAACAAGAAACATCAGTTTCGAGCGACTTCACACACTGTGATGCTGGTGATCAAGCTGGGGCGCCCCAGAGGAAACTAGTTCAGCAATTTTGAAAACATGGAGTAATAAAAGGTTGTATATTTTATAAAGTTTTAATTTATGATAGATTTCATTAATCATCAAATTCTAGAAGAATAAAAAAGATAGGTGGTTTTGGGCCATAATTTGAAAAACAACAAATTTGATTATTAAAATATATTTTTAATAACATTTTAGTGTATTTACCTTTTTCATAATTATTATTTTTTAAATTAAAAACCAATCTAATCTTACAGTTTTAAAAGTGTCTTACTTTTATTTGAACAAATATGTAACTAAAGTTTTTTTACTATACTAGTATTACATAAGGGTTCTTCTTTCTAAAATATTTTATTTTTGTCTGTTTTATAGATACAATAAGTTTTTATTAAAAAAAAAATGATATTACATGCATAGAAGATGGTTATACTCAAAATCTTGTAACTAAAATGATTTTTTTTTTTTTTTTTTCAAAAAGGAAAAGTAATAATTACAAGCAATAATTGGCTTTTTTTTTTTTTCCAATTCAGTTAAATAAAAACCACATACTTCATCACCTTATGGGTTCATTTTTCATGAAAACTATTATATGTAACTTTCTTAATTAGAAACTTATGAATCAAACTGCATTTCTCATTTTTCTTTCACTTAAAAAAATTATATATTTACATATATTAAAAAATATTTATTTTTATACATAAAAATACAATTAAACTCATGATGAATAAAATAATATCTAGTTGTAATTATGAAATAACAATTTTAAGAAATAACTTCAGTGGTCATTTTTTGAATTTTAACTGCCGTCAGGTAGTAGATTGCTAATTTTATTTTTTAATGTGCTTTGATTCATTGAAAAGCTGTTTAATTGTAAAAACATTTGCAATAAATTTGCAAGTAAAATACAAATTATAATATTTAAAAAAAACTAAAGATGTTCATTTTGATATTTTACAGAAAATTTTATTTATGGAAGGGACTGATTTCCCACAGTATTAAAAAGAAACACTAAAATTATTGGTTTGTTAAGAATTTAGAAAACTTTCACACAAACTCTTTTTTTTTTTTTTTTTTTTTTTTTTTTTTTTTAACTATATACAACATTCACATCTTAATTAAAAATTGATTTACAAACAAAACTGGATTATAACCTATTCTATATATGGCAATGAAATTGACTATACAAATTAAAACCATGCTAAATGACTTCTAAAATGATTGTGCATCAAGCTGAAAACAATTTAAGTTATAGAAATAAGCGTATTTTTCCATTTTACCAGCACAGGTGATAAAGTTGGCACAGAAGTTGGTTAGAGGTATAACGTTGTCGATAAAGACTAAAGAATATATTAATCTTTAAAATGTAGAAGGTTTTTAGCTCACCTCATATGTATAATACAACAGTTTTATAAAAGATTAATTTAGAAGGTGATTTTAACATGTGCACCACCAAAATGAAAAAGTACTGGGAAAAAAAAAAAAAAAAACTTACAAAATCTTCACTGTTCCATACGTCTAACAGCAGGAACTAAATAAGTATGATTGGAATCATTATTATTTTCTAAGTATGCAATTATATACTTTTTATAAATATGCTGTGGATAAAATGCAACAAGATTATCAGAGGTATAGTTTTCATCAATGGATACAATATTTTCACATAATTTACCTATTTCCTCATACACTTTTACAAATTGATTAACTTTTAATTTTTCTGCAATAAAGACAACATTTTCATCAATCAACAAAATATCGCATATTGCAACAAACACAATTCTTTTTCTCAAAATAGACACAATGTAATTCACCTCAGAATATGGTTTACAATAGGATTTTGTACTGTATATACATCCTAAGTAATAAATGCGTTTATAACATTTCACATTTTCAGGAACATTATTATAACCAAGTTTTCTCAATGCTTCCATTTCTAACCTTAATGTTTTCCGTTCTAAATAATTTCCAAATAATATACAGTTACTCACTTTTACCGCTTTCTCAGTTAATTTTTTTCCTCGTTTGTAATCTTCTACATATTTTTTAATTATTGGGTTTTGCACAAAAGAGCTAGAAATCATGCTATTTAAAATAGCTTTATTTAAGTATCTCTCCAATATTTGATGGGAGACACCTTTTGTTCCGTGATGAAAATTTTTTAACTTCCCGATAAAATCTTCAAATATGAAGCATGAATTGCTCCAAAGGGGGCCCCAGAACTGAACTGTACATGGTAAATGTATTAAAAGATGTATATTATATGATTGTTCTTCAATACCATATATCACAGAAATTTGCGATACAAATTTGTTTAAACACATTTTGGAGTTCTCAATATCAGTCAAGGATATATTTTCATTTAAAAGTTTTGTAATACCCTGCACCAAAAGTAACCAATGTTTGTAAATTGGTGAAGGCAAAAGATTTAGTAACAACACTGGGGACGTTAATAAAAACAGCCTCCACTCAGAGGCTTTCCAATACCCAACGTCATTGGTACTACGCAATTTTCTAGTTACCTCACTTGTAACTTTTAATAAGTGTATTCTCTCATTAAGCCTTTTTATTTTCGTGCTGCTTAGCGAATAAGCACATCCAGCTTTATTTAGCCACAAATTAACTAGTTGGCAGACTGCTCCTAACAAAACACAATGCATATAGTCTGGGATAAAGCCCTTAATAATATCAAAGTTATCCAGTTTCATTAAAATTGACGGTCCTTTAACACCCATAACAGGCTGATCTTTTTCACTATTCAAGGCTAGCGTTGCATATTCAACACATTTTGGAGAACTTCTCATAACTGGAGATTGTTCATATTGGTATATTCGGCAATGTCCCCGTCCTTTCTCAATAATATCTCCTTTCTGCTCACAAAAGGCGCAGCCATAAGCTCCGTTGAACTGTGTAAAATTCTGCAGCATGGCCCTGGCAGGTGCATCACACGAAAAAACTAAAGGGAATACTCTGGTTACAATTTCTTTGCCATCACTGGTCCATCTTAAGCCGTTTGACTGTAAATAAGTTAATTCTTCAACCAAGGGATTTAAATAAGTTAAAGCTTCAGGCTTTTCTGGTCCAAACCATAGACCACACATCATGATGTTTTCTTTTCTTTTAGAGGGGCTCAATTCATTTATTGCACACTGTATGGGCCACAAACTATACTTCGATTTATTATACAAAGGTATGCCATCTACATTAAATTGTAGAGATATGTCACCGTCTTCCATATTACCTAAATTTTGACGATATAAATCCCCATCAAGAATATCAGTATATGATGTTCCGTTATTATCTTGAAACTTTAATTTATAATCCTTTATGTCTTTCAACATATCCTGATTTTCTAATTTAACCTTTAGTTGGTCCTTTAATGGCATATATAGAAAATAATGTCCATCTTTTAAACTATCATTCTGATTGAAATCTTCTAAACACTCCTTGCAAGCATTTGGTTTGTCTGCAGAGTTCAACTTGCAAATTTCCATTTTACATGTCTTACAATAAAAATGTACTTGACAGCTGTTATCAAAAGCTGATAATAGTTTGGAAAAAAACAAATATTTTGTTCCAGGAATATTCGTAGGAGGCATTAGAAGCTTCAATATATCAAGATATTCATCCATGCAAGCTTGGGATAAATTAAATCGCATGAAAAAAGAAAGTATCAATGTGATAGCCTCAAAAACAGAAACAGTTGAACCGGGATACAATTTCTCATTACTATTTAATGAGTCAAAAGAAAATGAATTATGTATTGATTCACCATCACCTACATTTTCTTTTGTAGAGTCATCAAATACGTTTTCTGAATCTGTGCATTCAGAATCAGTACTTGAAGATTCCATGGAATGATTATCTTCAAATGAATCCTGATCATCTTCTGTTTGAGGATCATACTGTATATTACTGGTAGTAGGTTGACTTGAATCGAATGAACAAATTTTACTCTTCCTTCTAAATTTTGTACTTCGTGGTACATCTTCAGTTGTAGACAAATAGCGTAAATATCGTCGTTTTTTACCTCCAGCAGCCATTAATTTTAATGATAAATATATTTGGGACTGATTTGTTATCTACAGTCCTCGATGAAAATGGATTTCATCGTTACTGAAATCTGCCAATGTTTAGAGCAAACATTAATAGAAATAAATAATTAGCCAAGATATAACTTATCAAGCAATAAAAAAAAATCTCAGAAATAAAAACTAATAATATCCACGAACTTGTGTTTTGCATTTGCTAAATATAAAATCGAAAAGTTATCATACACGAATACACGACTAGAGATGTGTGCGTCACGAAATACGAATATTTATGTTTATGCACGGATTAGGAGATATGGATAACACACTAGATAGGGCAGCGAGGGCGAAAACTGACGCTTTCCTTTCCGCATTAATTCAGCCGAGCAGATGAAAACGATCCGATCGCCGCCTGGTGTAGTATCTTTGAAACTCATCGGAAGAAAGGGAAATCCCGCCCCTTCGGCTTCAATCATCCAACGAACGAACAGCCAGAAATGTAAAAACGCGCTGATTGGTGGATTTTCAAGATATGGTCGCCCTCTATATGAAGGACGAAAATTACTACCTTTCCGTAACGTTAGTAATATATCCTCTAGAATCTCTTAATCCGTGGTTTATGACTGTAGATTCGTTGGTTGGGTTTTACATCGCATAGTGCTATTCCGTAAATGAGGAAAATCAATGCATTTTATTTATTTTTATTTTTTATAGACTGTTTATTTTTAAGAAAGGTAATATATTTTATTAGCTATTTTATTCCTCCCGAATTTTTTTCTTTAAATAATACAAGATATGTAGTAGGGTGACCAACTGTCACCTTTTTATGGGGACAGTTGCAAAGGTTCCCCCCCCCCCCACAAAAAAAAAAAAAATAAAGAAAAAAATAAATAAATAAAATTGCGCTGGAGATACCATTTTTTAGATATTGTCCCTATTTGTCCCAGCTTTAAAAAAATATTTTTTGCAGATTATGTACATCACTCTTCACTACATCCAATGGCCAAAGATAATGTATTTCAAACCATTTGCATACCGAAAAGTATTAGAAAGTATATATATATATATATATATATATATATATATATATATATATATATATATATATATATATATATAACAAATGTTTGGAATTATTGTTTCAAAATTAAAGATCTCAAGATAAAAGTATGCGTTATAAGTAAAATTAAATATAGTTTAGCTTGCCCAAACTTTTAAATGCAAAAATGGGGACAAACTACGTCCAAGATGCCGCGGTAGCCCAGTTGGTGGAGATCCGGGATCGTAATTGGAAGACTGCAGGTTCGGTACTCGATTCGACCAAAGACCATCGTTTACACTAATGGTGGCTGGTGTACGTAAAATCTGTCATTGCTGCAATGTCCTCCATGTTCCGATCAAAATTATACCTCTGGGGTTACCGAAGCGGGGAAGCCACCCTCTCCATGTAGAATCAAAACTGAGATGGCATGTCTCCGAACAACCCCTAGAGGTGAGTCCTTACAGTCGGTAACAAAAGTGTCCGAACACTAGCAAAAATTCTTATGTAAAAAAAGTGCACTTCATACGGTTTTGTTAAATAAATCCTTATCGAATCATGTTCTTACACTGACTAAGAACAGGATTCGACAAGGATTTATTTAACAAAACAGTATGAAGTGTGCATTTTTTACATAGGAATTATTGCTAGTGTTCGGACACTTTTGTTACCGACTGTACATAATGTAACATAATTATACACTTAAAATAGATATGCAATTTAAATTATATTAAGAAAGGATTAAATTTTATATTTACATAATAAAATACCTTAAAAACATCCTTTTAAATGACTTAGCAATGACTTAAAAGGATGTTTTTTAGGTATTTTATTTTGTAAATATAGATATGCAATGTTTAAGAAACGGTGTTTTTAACAGTAAGTTAGCAGAATATCTTCACTTTTTGCAAAATTTATACATTAATATGTAACAGTTGTCCTGAATACCAGCTTAACTGTCCCAAATTCAGAGAATACTGTTACTATTTTAGATTTTTAATGTTAGCTTTAAAGAGTATATTTTCAAACAAATACAGATTATTAAAACGGTGATTCAATTTCGTATATTGAAAATATTTATTTATATGATAGAACTCAATTATAAGATTTCAAAGTCATTTGTGACGTAAAAAAATAATAATTTAATAGTATGAGTCTAGAAAACTTGTATGCTTTTAATTCCCATATACAGTCGGCTGCAAAATTATTCGAGCACTAGCCAATAATTCCTATATTAAAAAAGTACATTTAAGACTGTTTTGTTCAATAAATCCTTGTCGAATCATGTTCTTAGACTAAGAACATGAATCGATAAGGATTTATTTAACAAAGCAATATTAAGTGCACTTTTTTTAGACAGGGATTATTGCTAGTGCTCGAATAATTTTGCAGCCGACTGTACATTAGGGTAACAAATATCTCAGATTTCTGGAGACTATCACTATTCTTTTAATCCTCAATCTCCGCATCAGAAAATTTGTAACCTGGGGATCTCATTTTTCATATTTTGTTCCCATTTGTTTCACCTCTGAAAAAGAAATTACAGAGAATTCTAATTATTTTTGCATAACCTGCATATCACTCTTCACTATTGTACAATAGTGGAAAATATAAAGTAGAAAGCAAAACTCTCCGAGCACTAGCAATAATACCTGTCTAAAAAACAGTATACACTCGGTTGCAAAATTATTCGAGCACTAGCCAATAATTCCTATATTTAAAAAGTACACTTAAGACTGTTTTGCTAAGTAAATCCTTGTCGAATCATGTTCTCAGACTGATTAAGAACATGACTCGACAAGGATTTATTTAACAAAGCTGTATTAAGTGTACTTTTTTTTGGCAAGGATTATTGCTAGTGCTCGAATAATTTTGCAGCCGACTGTATGTAATACTGCTTTGTTAAATAAATCTTTGTCGAATCATGTTCTTAGTCAGTCTAAGAACAGTTTCGACCACATTTTTACTTTCTTCTATATTCAATAGAAGAAAGTGTTGGATTCGTAAAAATTTTCGATCTCGGGTACTTGATGGATTTACACGTTTTGAGAGCTGTAGAACACGATTTGACCATTTTTAGAAAATGTCTGTCTGTCTGTCAGTCAGTCTGTCTCTCTGTGTGTGTGTGACAAAATTTTGTGGCAATTGTATCTCAGGAACTACTGCACAGAATTTCATACAAATTGGTATGTAGTTGCACCTTGACATAAGTTAGTGCCTATCAACTTTTGGTAAAAATTGTTTTACGGGTTGCGTTGCCATCCCGCTTTTTCTAAATTTTTAACATGGTGATATAGGACAAAATTTTGTATAAATGTGCATAAAGAGAATTATTTTTTAGTAATCATTATGGAATTTACAAGAATTATTTATAATAGAGATAGTCAATTGGGAAAATTTTTTTGTATGTGTAGGAGCCTCACCCCCCCCCCCCCTGGGTGGGAAGTCCTCCCTCGAGGGGAGTACATTTTCAAGATGGGTATCTTTGGAAAGGTCTCGTCAGTACCTTTAAAAAGAATGGCTGAACTATAAATCTGTGATAATTTAAAACAAATATATCGATTTTTTTTTTTTTTTTTTTTTTTTTTTTACGAAATTTAACTAAACTTGATATTTAGTTGGCCCCTGACATAAACTGGCACTGATTAGATTTCGGGATCAATCGTTCAAGAGGTGGCGCTGTGATCGTATTTTTTTCTAAAATTTTAATATGGCAGTATAGCACAAAATTTCGTATAAATGCACATAATGAGAGTTATTCTTAACCTGTGATTGTAAAATTAATATGAATTATTAATAATAGTAGTAGTTAATTAGGAAAAAAAATTGTGCATGTGGAGGCATCGCTTCCCCCCCTGTGGGGAAGTACCCCGGGGGGGGGTAAATTTTCAAGATGGGTATCTTCCGAAAGGTCTCGTCAATACCTTTAAAACGAATGGTTGAACTATAAATCTGTGATAATTTCAAACAAAGTTATCGATTTTTTTTACTTTTAACGAAAAAAAAACTGAAAAAAAAATCGTATTCTTTTTTTTTTTTTTAATGTTGTTACTGAGTGAATTTGTATAGGAAAATATAGAAGAAAGTCTTGTGGTGGCCAGAACATACTAGTTTTAATTGAATTTGAGGACAAGTATGGCGATGTCTGTGAATTTCGAGGACAAAATATAAATAAATAATTAAATCACCTTAAATTGTAAAATTTTAATAATTTTTATGTATAAATCACCTAAAAGAACTTATTTCAGATTATTTATTATACATATAATAAATTATTATAATAAAGCATTAATGACTTTATAACCGGCGTCCCCAAATGTATATTATTTTTTTAGGGACGTAGGGACTGTCCTCGAGATTCGAGGACGTATGGTCAGCCTATCTTAAACTGACTAAGAACAAGACTCGACATCCCTTCCGTGGAGGATCAAAATTGTGATGGCATGTCTCCGGACCACTCCTAGGGGTGTGTCCCAGACCGTCGCCAATTGCCCATCTGCGCAGCACTAGTGCGACGTAAAAACCCAACCAACCCAATGCAACATATGAGTATCTTATATCAGACACTTTTGAAAACAAATTTGACTTCAAATTACGATAGAATATTTATTATTTTCCTTTTAATTTGCATATTAGGGAGGCATACTATTGTAACAATAGCTGCTATCGTAGATCACAAGTCGGATCGTACGCTCCGCAGCAAAAGTATCCGAGCAGTATCAATAATCCCTGTCTAAAAAAAGCACACTTAATACTGCTTTGTTAACTAAATCCTTGTCGAATCCTGTTCTTAGACAGACTAAGAACATGACTGAACAAGGATTTTTTTAACAAAGCAGTATTAAGTGTACATTTTTAAGACCGAGATTATTGCTAGTGCTCGGATACTTTTGCTGCAGAGCGTACGATCCGACTTGTGATCTACGATAGCTACGATTGTTACAATAGTATGCCTCCCTTAGTTGGATATTTAATGCGTAAATATCATCCTTTGAAATGAAATGGTTATGTTTTCAATCGAAAATGGAAGTTTGCCATTTTTTTTTTCTAGAGTTTAGAAATTTAAAATTCAAATTTTATCAGTTTTACAGCAAAATCAACTTAATCTAAAGCATGCACACGATAACTAATACCGAAATATGGGGATTAAAATCGGAAATAATTTTCCTCGATTTTTAATAATTTTTTCTAAAAAATCCAATGGGTGATTAACATAGAAAATCTTTTTCTTACATCCACGGATGGCCAGTGACGTCATCACTTCGCTTGCGTATATACTTATACTTAAGACTACTATATATTATATAGTAGTCTTACTTATACTGACCAAACCCATTTTCTGGGGACAAATGGGGACCCCCTTTTTTTTGGAAGACATTTTTCTAAGTTTTAAAAATTGTAGAAACTAAATTATTAATCAATAACAGTTCATTTTTGGTCCTTATTTATTAGGAATGAAAAAATACATCCATAATTTGATAATTGTAGCAATTTTTAAAGCTTCTCTATTATAAAGATACATTGATCTGGTCATTAAAAATTAGGTCACCCTATATACAGCCACATTGTGATAATGAAAGACACAAATGAGCGATTATTTCTCATTTGCTAATATTTTTTTTATTTTAAATAAGTGTAGACTTAAAAATACCTTAAATTTAAAAATTAATAAAAAAAAAAAAATAATAATAATATTTTTTGTTGCTGAGACCGCCAGCCTGCCAACTGTTCTGTAACTGTGACGGTAACGGTAACACTCTTTGATAGTCTCGTCCTCGTGCTTGTGTTTATTATTCTATGTGCTTGTCTTGTTTTTATTTGTGTGATTGAAATTGGCGATTGAAAAATGGCGTTGCTAAAAGAAATAGCAAATCTACATGTCTTAGTGCATTTCTTTGAAGAAAATAAATTTTCCGTATTGAAAGTTAAAGACGCTATGCCATCTTGCGTCTCAATAAAAGATATTGACGATTTGAAAAACTGGAATGTGGAGACGGAACTAGAAGTGCCTTGGGGACAGAAAACATACCCAGCTCACTTTTTACAGTTTGGAGGTAAGTTTCCTGTCTTTTTCTTTTTTCATAATAATGAATTATGAATGAAATCAGATTATAGTGGAAAGCGGGGCGCAGTGGACAGCTCTTTTCTTTTTTTTCACAAATGTACTTGGTGGTGGGGGGAAGCAAACAATCTCTAAGCCCTTCTTGATATGTTTTAATTTTTTCATATTTCCATTACATTATGAATAATAGTAGTAATAGTAATAATAATAAAAAATGTAAGCCTTCATAAAGTGGATCACTGTGCCCCATCACCATGATACAATAGTCCAACCGCTTTTGCGAATCAAGTTAATTTTTTTTTCTCTAAGATTAGTTTTTCATGCTATTATTGTCTAAAACACATAATTGAAGCATTTTCATAAAATAAAACATTCAAAATTAAATAAATAAGAAATCAAATCTCAGCAAAAAAATTAAATTTATAATAGATATTGTTTTTCATTCTTTTATTAATATATAAACCTTTTTCTTAAAAAAAAAAATTCAGATATTAATTAATGTTATATTACTATTCAAACAATATATATATATATATATATATATATATAATTTTTTTTTTTTTTGACATAAAATTAATTTATATTAATTTTGTAGGATAAATTTGATCAAAATATATTTTGCTACTTCAGTTGCTTTTCACATGTAATCTCTAAGAACAACAATAGTAATAAATTATTCCTACTGTTTATTAAATTTGATATTTGTCTTTTTATTAATGCTTCATAATTCAAATAGTTAATAAATTCATATATTAATAATTATTATTAAAAATCTTATAACATTAAAACATTTATTGCTTTGAGATATAAAAATTTACATTATATTTCTATCTGTGAATTTAACTGAAACAAATATAAATGTTACACTTAATTAGTACTTTTAGGCACATTGAAAAGTGATAGACTGTGACCCATGTCAAAGTGAAACAAACAATAATATATAGATTCTAAATTTGCTTAATAACTTTTAGGAATTTAAAAACAGCTATATTTCGCCAAATATAAAACAATTTACCTATAGTAAGACTGCTTATTTTGGTACATTCTATCAGGCTTTATGTGCTTATTGATTTTTTGACTCCCAATATAACTTTTTTCCCCCTCTCTCTGCAAATGTGCAAACAATACTTTTTGTTTAAATTATTTATTTATCCTTTTTGTTTTTTATGATACATTTATTTCATTCTTTTACTTACTATTCAAAAACTTTGATTATTCTTCAATTCACTTAACTCACTAATTATTATTATTATTATTATTATTTTTTTTTTAAGTAACATATCAGTTAAGTATAAAGGATTTAAGTCCATATTCTTGATTTTTCAGGAGACGAAAAATAAAGTTAAACTAACTAAAAACTAATCAGCAGAATTGATTAGGAAAAAGGGATTATGTTGGTTTATTCGCTTTATACCATTCAGTGATTGTCAATCTTCATTTAATAAAGGGAAAATTTGAATTAAATATTTTATACCAAAGATTAATGCTAAATTTCTAACTTTAATCTTTTTTTACCTATGGATTTTTTCAAAGACTAAATGACATGGATTTAAATCCTTTATACCAATCGATAGAGAATTTTTTTCTGAGTCTGACTATGTAATTAACTCAAAATCGACATTTTTGGACTTAAATCCTTTATACTTATCAGTACAGATGTACAAACTGAAGTTTTGCACACGGGCATTTGACAATGATACTGCACCCATTTATATATGCATGTGTATGTATATATTACACAGCGACAGCAAATGTATCTGTACACAGGGTTGCCAACTGCTCCGATTTCTGCAGAGTTTCTCTGAAAAAATTTAAAAACTCTGCAATTCCATGATGTCATTTTTATGCTCTGCAAATTCAGCCTTGACCACCTAGCTGTTAATATTTTTGATTAAATACATAAAACTGAATGCAAGGGTCTGTCCAAGTTTTTTTTTTTTTTTTTCCATGGTCCTATTTTTATGAAAATTTTTCTTATTTTTGTGAAAATTTTTCTGACAAGACATAGTTATTATTTTTATTTATGTGAAAATTCATTTTACAAATTTTATCTGTGCACACACACACAAATATGTATGTTTCATCTAGAGAATTTCATGAGGGCGCTGTGCCCTGCCTGCCCTTTGACTTACAAAATGACACCGCTCTTGCCCTTAATCAAAAAAAAGTTGCGCCCTTGCCTTTTATTGAAAATAACCTTCAAATTGAAGATATGTTATAAATATAAATAAATGTAATGTATTGTGCATAACAATTAACAGTCATTCATATATTAGTAACAAGCAAAATTAAGATGTACAGAAAATTAAAGTTTAAAAGTGTTAAAGTTTTTCCAAAAAAAAATTGGGAAAATTTTGTTTATCTCCGAATTGAAATTTGTGAAGCATCCGTTTTATGAGTATGGAATTTTGTGAAGGGTCTTTTTTGTTTTTTTAGCCTGGAAATTTGTTAAAGGTCCATAAACGGACCCAGTTTTCCCTCTAGACAGACCCCTGGAATAGTAGCAGACACTGGGGAAAAAGAAAAAACAATTTTTCTTTTCTTCCTTGCACACATCTAGACAGAAATCACGATCCAATTCCTATCAACTTGATTTTGCTTTTCCAACAGTTGCCGCATAAAACATTATTCTTTGAATTTTATTTTTTATCTATGAAAGCGCTTCAACACCTCTTGAAAATAAAAAAAAAGTAAGAAAACTGACTTTTACAATCTAGCTGAAGAACAGGGTTCATACTCCTCAGGAAAAACCTGAAAAACAGGGAATACTCAGGGATTTTGGAGTTTGTTAAAAAAAGTCAGGGAAAATAAAAATTTTCATTAAAAATCAGTTATAAAACCTGGAAAAACAAATGTTTTTTTTTTTCTCTCAAGTTATGTTTTTCTTGTTTAGCTTCGTATCAAAATTTAAATGATTAAGTATTGTGAAAATACGCATGTAAATAATGATTTCTACCTGAATTTCTATCATGATCGGCAGTAATGTGACATCATACAGTGAAAGTAGCTATATTTTGTCCTGTCTAGAGGAGCGTTGCTTATAATATGTCGCTAATATTTTCTTGAAAATTGTCTAGGAACTCAGGGAATTTTTTTTCCATATTTGAGTATGAACCCTGAAGAACCACACACTTCATCCTACAATACTCATAAATAAATAGTAAAGAAGAAAAAAAAGGTGCTAGGCATTGTGTAAGCAAAATATTGCTGACTCTAAATGGGAACAAGTATTTGTTTACATTAGCTAAGAGTGCGTTTAATTAAAACCACAAGCTGAAAGGGGGGAAGCAGGGGTGCAGAAAATGTTCAAACCTCGGAAATTTCCCCCAAACACAGTATAAATTTCCCTCAATAATGCAAAAATCTACTTTGCTATACAAAGTCATTTGTGCTATGTAATAAATCTTTAAGAGAATAAGTATACAGTGTAACATAAAAATATCGCTGTTAGTGTATAAGCACTTCAAAGTAGCAAATTGTTATTTTTGATTTGCATTTTTATCTTCTCTTAAAAAATATTCAAAATTTCCCCAGTCAGTTTAAATTTCCCCCGAACCTCGTTCGGGCGTTCGGACATATTCTGCATCCCTGGGGGGAAGAAAGAAACCAAATGCTATGATTACACGGTATTTTGATTTTCATTTAAACTATATCAATGTTTCAGTTATCTTAATGCTTAATAGGTCGTTAAAAAATACTTTCTAATGAAAAAATTGTTTATTTTAATTATTTATCGATAAAAATCATGGATTCAAAGCTACTTTGAACTTTAAGTCCACTTGACAACGCAAGGGATCTAAGGCCAGGAAGAAGTATCTTCCATGGGAAACTTTCTAAAGCGTCTTAGGTCGTAATCACGTGAGCTTTAAGGAAATCAAGTATAAAGTCAGAGTTTAATGGAGGAATTGTCCTCTGTAATAGGAAACTTTCTTAAGTGTTTTAATATGCAAGTTTCTGAGAAAATCATAGAAAATTTCAAACTTTATCGTACCAAGTTTCTACCGTTGGAGAAAGAAAAAGAATATTTTCTGTGCTTTTTGTTGGGATAACTGAATATGCGATAACTTAGTTTTTATGGTAGTGTTGACTCTAGAACAAAAGGGCCGCTGGGGGGAACTCGATAAAATGGCACTTTAATATTCTCAAAAGGGGCACTATAATATTCTCAATAATTCAAAAAGGGACTATAACATCTTCATAATATATCACTTACAAAATATAGCCCCCCCCCCCTCCAAACAAAAAAAAAAAAAATAATAATAATAATAATTTTTTAAAAGCAGCAATGTATCCAAGGTATAAATAAATAAACAAAATAATGAAATTCTAAAAGAAAAGAAAAATCAGATATTAAGAAAAAAGTACAGATACTATTACATCATAGAATGTACCAAGACAAAATCAGATTTTTATGAGAAACAATTTTGAAATTTTTTTTACATTTTTGAATGAAATATATCACTTTAAAAATGTAAGTGGGGGGGGGAGGTAGAATTACGTTTTTACCGTTAATTAAATAAATATGCTGTTTTTCTCGTATTTGACAGAATTTGCGATATTGTTACGACCGATTGCCGAAATTTGTAATTATTTCACTGCAAATTTACAAAATCTACGTTTAATAGCAAATAATTGCTAATAATATACTATAATTTTGAAACTAATTGATAAAATTCACTCTTCTTTCAAAGCTGATTCCTAAAATTCACGATATTTTTGCGGTTAATTATATCAAAAATAGGGTTTAATTATTAATACAATTATCTGACTGCTAATTGATGAAATTTGAGCCCTTTTTAAAGCTACATCCCCAAATACCAAACTTTGCTGTTAATCGGTGAAATACACACTTTTTTCAAAACTTAATCCAGAAATATGTGAAAATTTACAGATGAATTAAAAAATACCAGATTATTTCACAGCTAATTGTCAAAAAATACGTTTACTCGGAACTAAATTATTTTTTTCTCCTAATAGGTAAAAAATTGCGCATTTTTTTTTCAAAGCAGATTTCTGAAATACGCGATTATTATGCGGCCAATTGAGAAAACACGCTATTATTTAGCTACTAATCTATGAAAAATGCGTTCTTCTGAAAGCTGAATCTTAAATACTCAACTATTTTGCCACTAATCAATGAAATTTGCATTTTTTTTTTTTTTCCAAAGCGGAATCTCGGGAATAATTTTGAAGTAGATTTCACAAATACGGGATCGCTTACTCACTAATAATAAAAAATTTACCTTTTATATGCTATCATTTGGCTGCTAGCCAATAAAGTTTTTTTTTTTTTTTTCCAGTTGATTTCAGTAAATCGCAATACATTTGTAGCCGATAACGGAAACACGCAATCATTTCGCCGCTAATTAACAAAATTTATGTTTAATCGCTGAAAAAGGCTTTTGATGCTAATCGATGAATTTCTCGCTTTTTTCAAACATGATTTGCAAATACGTATAATTTTGTGGCTTTTTATAGAAATACGGAATTATTTTACAGCTAATTTTTAAAATTACGTAATCGTAAACTAATTGCTAAAATAGATGTTATTTTTCTAAAAATGTGTAATTATTTAGTCATAAACCAGCTTTTTTTTTTTTTTTTTTTTTTTAATTTGATTACCGAAATGTCATTTTTTGCAGCTGAATTATAAAATACGCAATTTTCTTGTGCTATTTTTGTGACGAATCCATTTTAAATCTGACAATTTTCAGATCTTTCCCATTTTCAGATATGAAGATTTCTTAGAATCACTGACGCACTATAAAAACTAAGTTATCGCGTATTCAGTTATCCCAACAAAAGCACAGAAAATATTCTTTTCTAAAATTTTTCTTCCTCCAAAGGTTGATACTTGGTACGATAAAGTTTGAAATTTTCCATGTTTTTCTCAGAAACTTGTATATTAAAACACTTAAGAAAGTTTCCTATTGCAGAAGACAATTCCTCCGTTAAAGTCTGACTTTATACTGTTTTCTCCAAAACTCGCATGATTACGGCCTAAGACACTTTAGAAAGTCTCCCACGGAAGATACCTCTTACCTGGTCTTAGATTGCGTTGTCAATCGTACTTAAAGTTCAGTAGCTTTGAATCCACTATTTTTTATTGATAAATAATTAAAATAAACAATTATTTCATTAGAAAGTATTATTTTTTAGTGACGTATTAAGCATTAAGATAACTGAAACATTGATATTATGAAAATCAAAATACCGCATAATCATAGTATTCGGTTTCTTTCTTCCCCCCTTTCAGCTTGTGGTTTTAATTAAACACACTCATAGCTAATGTAAACAAATATTTGTTCTCGTTCTGAGTCAGCAATCCAATATTTCGATTACGCAATGCCTAGCACTAGATTTTTTTTTTTCTTTGCTATTTATTTATGAGTATTGTACGATGAAGCGTGTGGTTCTTCAGCTAGATTGTTAAAGTTAGTTTTGTTATTTTCAAGAGGCGTTTGAAGCACTTTCATAGATAAAAAATAAAATTCAAAGAATAATGTTTTATGCGGCAACTGTTGAAAATGCAAAATCAAAAGTTAAGGATTGGATCGCGATTTCTGTCTAGATGTGTGCAAGGGAAAAAAAAAATAGAAAGAAAGAAAAAAGAATAGTATATATATATATATATATATATATATATATATATTTTTTTTCAGTGTCTGCCACTATTCAGTTTTATGTATTTAGTAAAATATATTTAGCTAGGTGATCAAGACTGAATTTGCAGAGCATAAAAAATAACTCGTGAAGTTTTTTAATTTTTTTCGGAGAAACTCCGCTGAAATTGGAGCAGTTGGCAACCCTGTGAAAAATACAAATAAGGGCCGCTGGATGCTAAAAATGAGTTACTAACGACCGCGGGGCACTAGAAATACCTTAGTAAGGGCTGCGGGGCGCAAAAATGTGTTAGTAAAGGGCCGCTGGGTGCTGCACCCTGCTAAATCGGCCTAGAGTCAACACTATATGGTGCGTGGGTGATTCTAAGAAATTTTCAGATCTGAAAATGGAACTTTCACAAAAATCGTCGGATTTAAAATGGGTTCGTCAAAAAAATAGCTCAAGAAAATTGTGTTATTTATAAATCAGCCGCAAAAAATGACATTATTTCAGTAATAAAAAAAAAAAGCTGATTTGTGACTAAATAATTACACATTTTTAGGAAACTAACATCTATTTAAGCAATTAGTTTATCATTACGTAATTTTAAAAATTAGCTATAAAAGTAATTCTGTATTTCTATAAAAAGCCACAAAATTATACATATAATGCAAATCATGTTTGAAAAAAGCAAGAATTTCATCGATTGGCATCGAAATAAAGCCTTTTTCAGCAGTTAATTGCATTTAAACATAAATTTTGTTAATTAGGGGCGAAATGATTGCGTATTTCCGTTATCGGCTACAAAAATATCGCGATTTACTAAAATCAACTGGGAAAGAAAAACACTACCTTTATTGGTTAGCAGCCAAATAATAGCATATAATATAAAATGTAAATTTTTGATTATTAGTGGGTAAGCAATTCAGTATTTGCAAAGTTTCTTTCTTTTTAAAAATTTTAAAATTGCTCCTCAAAAATTTCCTGAATGCTCCTCAAAGTTTTTTTTGAAAAGTTGGCAACCCTGTGTACAGTTTAATTCTTTTATATTATCTCATCTGTGGCCCTCTCACTAAACAATGAGAGTGGCCCTTCAGCCAAAAAGGTGGTGCACCTTAGAAAGTTTGAGCTTAAATATATATTGTACAACTTTGTTCAGTTACACACATTCTTGCTTTTACAACATTGACAGAAAAAAGATGATTAAATTTTCACCATTGAAACTAGTTTGATTACCTCTCTGTAGCAGAAACGGTGCAGCACAGCATCAAACATTATTTTTCTGCAGATTAATTTAACAATTCAAAAACAAATGCTAACTTTAAAAATGCTTAAATATAATTTATATTATGTCTGTGGATTTTTGTACTTGTTGCATAGCCATAATTTTCTTTCTTTTTCAAATATTAACTTTACATAATTTGTTAATTGCTATACCTTTTTTTTTTTTTTTTTTTTTTTTTTTTTTCTGATATGTGAATTGATAAAACATTTCTGGATAGCAAATAAATTTTGTTTTGCTGCAGAGAAATACTAAAATTTCTGCTACTGGGTTGATTATTAAAAGTTAATTACTAAGGCACACTTCATTAAATAGGCACTGATAGCAGCCTCAAAACATTCAACCAACTACATGCAGTTAAAATGAAGGGTTATGATTTTTTTTTTCTTTTTGACTTTTTAATCATTATGAAATAAGAGGTTTCATTATTTAAAAAATATTATGTGGGCAAGCAAGAGGTGATAAATTTGTAAATACAGTAAACTCCCGATTATCCGCGGTGAACGGGGAATAGACAACCGCGGATAATCGAATCAGCGGATAATCCGCAAGAGGGTCAAAAAGGGGATATAAATCAACATATAAAGCCTTTTGAGCAATACTGTTTAATTAACAGTTAAGCATGGACTACATATATAATTTAACATACTAATAAAAATTTCTACTTACATTTTGCTCTATTTTTTAACAAAAAAATCGGTCAAGCATTTTTGTTTTTTGTACTAAAGCACTTTTTCTTAATTTGCGATTACAGTTTCTTTATCAGCATTTTGTCACAAAGTGATACATCGCCCTGTTCCTCGAGATATTTTATAAGTCCACCTGCATGTGCTAGGGCTGCGTCGTGGCTCATCCTATGTTGAGTTTTATCTCCTTCCTCCTCTTCTTCTTCACTATCTTCTGAAACTGGGTCTAATGCTTGGCCCACAATTTGTTCATCTGTAAGGTGTTGAATACCTGGATCATTGGCGTCACAATTAAACCAATGTTTCCTTCATTGACTTTTTCTCCTCCAGTAACAGATTTAGCTAAAATTTGCCAAATCATGAGCAGAAATTTCTTCCTCCTCTAAACTCTACCAAAGTATTTCCACATTTGGTAAATTTTTTCTTCGAGACCTTACTAATGTAGACTGCTTAACTGCCTCCCAAGTAGTGTGTATGTCATAAATGCTGTCAAGAATCGTGTAATATCTCCAAAAGCCTTGAAGGTCATTACTCTCTTCGATCTGTTTTTGTAATAAGTTTGTTCTGTATTTTTAAATTCAGGCCCTTGAGGACCGCGGATAATCCGCAAAGCGGATAATCCGACCGCCGATAATCGGGAGTCTACTGTTCTTTTCTGAATTGTGTAGAAAGTAAACAACAGATCTGTTCATTTATTTTATTTGTTAAATTAGATTAGATTAAATTAGGGTGTTTTGTTTACAAAGTCATTTAATCATTCCGAGATTACAAAATAACATTAGAGAAAGTTCGTTTTACTGAATATCTCAATCTTCTTTTTAAATCATGTTCCTATATTTGTAAGGGGAAAAAAAAATCCTATATTTTCCTATTTGATTGCTTTGACCCCCTATTTAGTTAGTATCCTTAGTGTATGGATGCAATCACACACAAGCGTCATTTTTTATGCCTAATTTTTGACCAGCTTTAAGAAATCAACGGTTGCATTACATATACATTTGTAAATGCTGTGTATAACTTAGTAAATGTAGTAAATCTATGATTTACTACAAATTTTTAAATGTACTTCCTTGCAAGAATCTGAAAATGCATGAAAATCTGTACAAAAGCAATCCCAATAAATAAATAGATAAATAAAAAATAGTAATAATAAATAAATAAAATAACGAGATGCAGATTATTCATTTTGCACAAATCTGAAAATGCATGGAAATCCGTGCTACGCCTACAGCGGTCAGTCTTCTAATAAAAAAAAAAAAAAAAAAAAAAACGGGTTTATACTCCTCAGGGAAATACTCAGGGAATTTGGAATTTGTTAAAAAAGTCAGGGAAAACTCAAGGAAAATAAAAATTTTCATTAAAAATCAGGGAAAATCAGTTATAAAACCTGGAAAAACAAATATTTTTTTTCTCTCTAAGTTATGTTTTTCTTGTTTAGCTTCGTATAAAAATTTAAATGATTAAGTATTGTGAAAATACTAGTGCTGCACCGAGTAGCACTTTGGCCAAATACCGAGTAGTAAGAAAGAATAATTGATGCATATATGAAGAAATTTGCACATCTTAAAATTAAAGAAAAAGGCTTTTGAACATAAAATTCAGTTAAATAGTAAACAGCATGCTTTTGCGCAGAACTTTTGTAGTGTATATACATAATTGGGTTAATTGCTATATTTTGATACTTTCAGCATAGTGGATTACTAAAACCATAACATAACTGATAACTTTAATCTTAACATCTTTTTTAGATGCGAAATTTTGATCCTCAGATAATTCTTAGAGAATATAAAAGTTACTAGGCAGTAAGGCTTAATTTAAGATACACGAAATTCACATATGAAAGGGGAACATTAAAATATTTTATAATTTCAAACATGATAGGTTTCATTAATCTTCAGATCGTAGACATGTAAAACAACAGGTGGTTTTGGGCCATAATTTGCAAAACAGATTTGATTATGAAAATAAGTTTAAAACCCAGTGGCAGAAAGTTTTGAAGCTGTCTGCAACAGGCTTTTAAAATGGGTGGGGGGGAGGGGGAGCTTACCATCAGTGGTGATCTTGTGCAACAATACAGGAATACAATTTTACTACAAAACGATATAGTATAAACAATTGTATTCATATTCATACTTATTAATACCTTATAAACTTGGGTGGGGGGGAGGGGGAGCTTATCATCAGTGGTGATCTTGTGCAACAATACAGGAATACAATTTTACTACAAAACGATATAGTATAAACAATTGTATTCATATTCATACTTATTAATACCTTATAAACTTGTCCTATTTATTCACAATGCATTTCGGGTGCACTTCGCGCCCATCTTCAGGTGGTTTGTGACTTCTCATCGCTTGTGTTTTTATCGGTTTCCCCTCGGCTTCCTTTCTTCACTTCATTTCGTCTGTTTCGGATTCTATCGATTACTTGGTTCCAGTCTTTTGGGATATTCGCGTGCTCGCGTTCATTAACTGCTGTGGGGTTAGTCAGAATCTCGATGGCTTCTCTTTTTAAGGCGTAGCTATGGTTATTATATGGAGCGATTTTATTAGTTTTTATGGTGTTAATATTAATAGGGTTAGAGTAGTGGGTAGAGGCAAGTGCTGTAGATTGGCGGTTGTGTTTTAAATCGGCTTTGTGTTCTTTTTCTCTTTCGTGAATTTTTCTTTTAGTTACTCCGATGTAACAGGCGCGAGAATTATCTGTATAATTAAAGTCAATTTTATAGATTCCGGCGGTTGATTGGTTATCTATTAAGTCTTTTTCATTTCTAATGTGTTGAAAAATGTTGCGGAGTAAATTACTGGTTCGAAACTTTAATTCGAACCAGTAATTTACTCCTCAACGAATCCTACTTTCAATTTAACAATATTATTTATCGACAAAAACAAGGCGTTCCTATGGGTTCGCCTATCTCAGGAACTCTAGCCGAACTTAAAATGAGATTAATAGAAAATTCAGCCACCAAAATAATTAAAGAGAGTAAAATCTGGACACGGTATGTCGATGATGTGTTTGCCATCTTTCCAAATAATAGTGACATCAATAAAATACTAAATAATCTTAATGACCTAGATAAAAATATAAAATTCACAATGGAGAAAGAAGAAAATAACATAATAAACTATCTTGATATAAAAATTATTAAAAACCCAAACAATACCATTGACACAACCATTTATAGAAAGCCAACTGCCAATACCGAAATTATTAATAAACACTGCTATACCCCACTCCCATATAAATACGCCGCCATCCGCTCCTACATCAATCGGGCAATCCTAATCTGTTCCACTAAAAAACTCTTAAATCAAGAACTCAAATACATCAAAAACATAGCAATTAAGGCCAACTATCCAAAAAATCTTGTAAACAAACTATATAAAAAACGCATCAAATCCCTAAGTAAAATAGATAACGCCCAGAAAGAAAAAGAAAAATTTACAACTTCCATCCCCTTCTGTAACGGCGCCAGTATCAAAATTCAAAACGAAGCCAAAAAACACAACATCAGTATTCCGATCAAACCAAACCGCAACATTTTTCAACACATTAGAAATGAAAAAGACTTAATAGATAACCAATCAACCGCCGGAATCTATAAAATTGACTTTAATTATACAGATAATTCTCGCGCCTGTTACATCGGAGTAACTAAAAGAAAAATTCACGAAAGAGAAAAAGAACACAAAACCGATTTAAAACACAACCGCCAATCTACAGCACTTGCCTCTACCCACTACTCTAACCCTATTAATATTAACACCATAAAAACTAATAAAATCGCTCCATATAATAACCATAGCTACGCCTTAAAAAGAGAAGCCATCGAGATTCTGACTAACCCCACAGCAGTTAATGAACGCGAGCACGCGAATATCCCAAAAGACTGGAACCAAGTAATCGATAGAATCCGAAACAGACGAAATGAAGTGAAGAAAGGAAGCCGAGGGGAAACCGATGAAAACACAAGCGATGAGAAGTCACAAACCACCTGAAGATGGGCGCGAAATGCATTGTGAATAAATAGGACAAGTTTATAAGGTATTAATAAGTATGAATAAGTATATTAACGTCCTAATAATCAAAAGTTTTTTACAATTGTATTCATTCAATTCATCTCATTCAATTAAATATTTTATAGCAATGTTTGACACAACACAATATAAATAATTACAAATAATACAAGTATTAGTTTTAGTTTTGATACAGAAATTTTTATAAATGAATTGTTATCCGAAAGTTGCAGACAAAAACTGTCCGCAAGCCGTTTTTTCGTGTCCGCGACTATGTCGCCATGTTTCTGCCACTGGGTTTTTAAATAACCTTTTAGTGTATTTACCTTTTTTATATGTGTAAAATGCCATAAAAGCCTTTACTCAGTTAAATGCCCCCCTCCTCTTTTCACATTATTATTTATTTATTTTTATTATTTTTTTAAATGCACTTTTTGCTCAACAGTAGATTGTATCCGAATAGGTGATAGATTTTTACGTTATTTTATAGTATAAAATTCAAAATTGATCTTTTCTTACCGATTTGAAAGTGTCTGACTTTTATTTCACAAATGTATAACAAAAATTTTGTGTTAATATTACATAGAGGTTCTTTTTTTTTCTAAAATATTTTATTTTTGTCTGATATATAGATACAATTTCATGTACTAAGTTTTTATAAAATAATGCATATTACATTCATACAAGATAGTTATAATTAAAAGCTCATATCATGAATCATCTTTTTACTAAGTTTGGTAACAGCCCGGGTTTAACTGCAGAAAACTGTTATAGCAATACTGTTATTCTGAAGCATATTTAGACCCACCTTTATTTCGCACCACTTTTTTTCTTATTTTATTGTAATTATATATTGGAGAAAAATTTCTATAAAAAAGTAGCGCGAAATAAAGGCGGGGCTAAAAATGCTCCGGAATAAATTCAAATTTTGGCAACCCTGCATAAACATTTATCTTTTTTGGAAAATATATATATATAACCAATGTTAACTTATATACTTAGTACATTGCAACTTAAAAATATGAATACAATTATTTTATGTTACAATTTTCACATGACGTATGGTTTTTGACAGTTTTTGATGGTTTAAACCAGTTTTTGACACTTGTCACATCAAAAACCAGTTTTTGACGTCAAAAAACCAACCCTGAAATAAAATCATTTAAAAAGGTGTGTTTTTAGAAATAAGGAAAAATAATAAAATTGCTAATTGTATTTGTACATGACCATGTAAAAGTTATAGTGATGGTGATGAATCGGCTGATTCATTTACTAGAAAATATCAATATGAATTGTGAATGATAACAGGTTATTTCATTGAAATTTAAAAAAGAAAAAGTAGTACTGAATTAATTAAAAAATAAAAACTTTTGCTGTTATTATTACAGCCTTAAATAGATTTTAATTTAGGATGTGCAATTTAGGATTTTTAAGAAGAGCGAAGTTACAAATTACAATTCCATTGTCCATGTGTTAATTTTATTATACCACAAAATGGTGACTTTTGCAATCTGAAAGAAATAGTCTCATCATGTAAAAAGTGGCCACTAACTTAAAAAAATGGCTAATAACAAAACTGACAGATTCAGGGGACCTTAAAACATGTAAATATAACAAAAACTCACATTCACAAATTTGACCCTAAAACAATACAGGGTTCATACTCCTCAGAGAAAACCTGGAAAACAGGGAATACTCAGGGAATTTAGAATTTGTTAAAAAAAAAAGCCAGGGAAAACTCAGGGAAAATAAAAATTTTCATTAAAACTCAGGGAAAATCAGTTATAAAACCTGGAAAAACAATTTTTTTTTTTCTCTCTCAAGTTATGTTTTTCTTGTTTAGCTTCGCATCAAAATTTAAATAATGAATTATTGTGAAAATACGCATGTAAATATGATTTCTACCTGAATTTCTATTATGATTGGCAGTAATTAATATGATGTCATACAGTGAAGTAGCCGTATTTTGTCTTGTCTAGAAGATCGTTTCTTGTAATATGTCGCTAATATTTTCTTGAAAATTGTCTGGGAACTCAGGGAATTTTTTTCCCATATTTGAGTATGAACCCTGCAATACTTTTTGTACCTTAAGGGTAAGAGAAAGTAAAAATTAAAGGCAGTTTGGTATTTTTAAAAAATTAAAAAGCCATTATTTAACATTTAAAATCTATGTTCTACGTTCATTTAAAAAATCTATTATAAGTATGCATAGTATAATATAATGAATACTTTAACTTTTTTGTTTTTACTTGTTACTAATAAAGAAATAAATATTAAGATTATACACAATTTTACTTGTACAGTATCCGCCATTTATTAAAATCACATTTATCCTGAGTTAAAGTGATTTTATTTAAGCGGCTGATTTTTATATCTGGCAAATGTTTCTTCATTCAAGAAAAAAAGTATTGCCTCTCTGAATTTGACGTTGGTAACTATTTTTACAATATACATATTTACTTTTAGATAATAAGGGAAGAATGGAAAAAGTAATCGATGAAATTGCAGATCAAGATAAAGAAAATGCTGCACTGAAGTTGAAGACACTTCCAGTATTCCAAGTGAACGAAATTAATTTGAAACGTGTTATGCCTGAAGAAAAAAAACAAGTTACAGAAAAACAACAAAGCAGGTAATATCTTGATAGAATGTTTAAAACTATGTGCAGGGGTGAAACTTTTCATCGGCTACCCCCGAATTCAGGGTTTTTAAAAATTTTGTTGTCTCTGAATATCATGTTAAATTATTTTGTTTTTATAGAAATTTCTTATTGTGAATGTTTATTTTGCTCTAGGGTAATGTATTAAGAAATCGCCTAATGTCACTTATAGGTTGCAATATCATATTTCATTAATAAATCTCCCCTTTCTGCATGCAAGTAACAGGTCTGCCAATCTCTCGGAGTGCTAAAGTGTAGTTAAAAAACAAGAAAAAGTGTAGTTTTAGGCTACAAAGTGTAGTCGCAAAAAAAAAAAAGAATAAATAAGTATAAAATCTTTTGTTTACATTAAAACTTACTTTCTGAAATTTATTGACTTTCAATTTCAATAATCCAACATACAAAAATAATACATCGGCTTGTTACAATATAACACGTACAATCAAAAAGTCCACCATGATTTATGCGAAAATTGCTCTTACCTACATATTGTACAATGGTACCATGTTGCCTGATGGGGTGATGAATCTACAGATCGCAAACATGGCCATTTAGCAGAATACTCCGATAGAAATTTTCGATCAGGAACTTTTTTTTCTTTTTAAAGACATTAAATAAAAAAAAAATATATAGTCACAAATAAACTCATCTCACAACCAGTCACAAATAATATCATCATCTTCTTTGGATTATCACCATCATCGCTCATTTTAACTTAAAATACTATTAAATAAAAAACTAAACAAATTTGTCCACTTTTAAGTAAAAAAAATTAAATTAATGCAGAAAAAAGAGTCCAGCCAATAACAAACACACAATACCGGAAAACGAAAGTAAACAGATTAGACCTGTAGCGATAGAAAAGGACTTCTCCAAACATCCAATCACCGCTCGTTACTGATGCACACATACACAGTCACGCTATCATCATAGTTTATGAGAAAGAGACGAAACAACCTACCAGCCTCCGGAGTTTTCAAATATTTGTAGATTTTACAGTTAAAAATTAAATGAAGTATGTGTAAAAAAAAAAAATTATTTAAAATTATTTTGTGAAAATTCTTTAACTGTAAATAACAAATTAATTTACCACAAATTGGCACTCAATTATTTTTGTTGTACTGTTATAAAATTTCATGTAAAACCAACTTTTTTGGTAAGAACATTGCCAAATTTACTATTTAACCCCCCCCCCCCAAAAAAAAAAAAAAAAAAAAAAAAATAAAATAATAATAATAATGCTGTAATCATTTTATTTACTTTTTAGTGAAACATCAAAGACAGTCAAGAGAAGAGCAGACAGACAATTGATGTCTTCAATTGCAAGTATGTCTGTATCTCCTTGTACTGCCTGCAAGAAGCTGAAAACTAATTCCTTTACATTAGAAGTCCAGCTGAAAGAAAAAGATGCTGAAATTTCAGAATTTAAAAACAAATTAGAAAATGCTCTAGAAAAAGCCAAAAAATACAAGTTAAAGTACAAAAACATGAAAAATATGAAAAATTCTGAAAACCTGAATATGGAAGATGTAGTGAAAATTGGAAACATTTGTGTGCCTAAAGAAAAGTATGTTTGTCTTAGACAAAACAACTATTCGAAATACACAGGAGACTTGCTGGAAGTTATTGTCGGTCGAGAAGTACTTTCAAAAAGTACGATAAAATACATGAAAAATTGCCAAAAAAGCCCATTGGATGAAGAAGTTGTGAAGACAGTTGTTAGCCATGTTGCGTTAAAATTTAACGTATCCAGTGACAATGTGCGAAATGCAATTCGCATGAAACTCAATGCTTCGCATAAAAGTGTAAATAAACTTATTAAATAGTGTTTGAAGTATATGTAATAAAATATTGAAATGAGAATTTTAAGTATGCTAATTATTACTTTTTACTTTTTTTTTTTTTTTTTAAATAAATGTGTAAATTTTAAAAAAGTACCAAAAAAAAAAAAAAACCTACCTTGAAATATATTTTACATATAATTTGCTTGAAAGCAAGTTGAGTGTTGTGCTTCTAGAGAAATTCTTTAAAAAAATTGAGAGCATCAATTAAAAGATTTCATTTTTTATTAAATTCCTGTATGTTTTTGGTTCTATACAAAACTGTTTTCAGGTTAAAGTGACAGCTGAAATTGTTGCCGACGGAAGTCCAAGCTAATAATTCATTGAGGAAATTACTAAATTGCAACTCATTAACTAATATATATTTTCAAATTCTATTTTTCCATTCAGATATTTTCTAAATGTTAATATGAATATGTTTTTAAAAACTGATTTTTTTTTTTTTTTTTTTTTTGAAACTCCAAAATGGAAAATTTCACATAGTTAAAATTTATTTTTTATAGCTTCAAAAAAAAAAATAAAAAAAAAAATATATATATATATATATATATATATATATATATTAATAAAATTAAAAAGTATGTTGTAAAAAAGACTCAAGTTTCTGATTGAGAAAACAAAATTTATATATGCATTAGTTAATGAGTTATATTTGAACAATTTTTCCCATAGAATAACATTAGCTTGAACTTTATGAAGATAAGTGCTGCTGTTTTACAATGTAAAAACAGTGTTTGCCAAACTTGAAATAATGTTTATAACTAAATTTCTAAGAAATTTTGAAAGCTTTCAAATGGTATTCATTTAAAATAAAATTTCCTTTATAATTCATTTAACAAAAGTTTACATTAAGCCTGCAAAATGCTTAAAAAAATAAACAAGAGGAAATAAATCCTCAAATTACACATTGAGGAAGTAAAATGAATAATTAACTGAGTATTGCAAATTTTGTGTTCACTTCTAAGCTGTTTTAAATATGTCAGATTAAAATATTGAGTAATGATAGTTTGTAATAAAGCAAACCTCACCAATATGATTTATTTTTACTTTCTGATCTTACTACCTATGTAAAGAAAGTGTTATGTCAAAAATATGACTTTATGATTTAAGTGTTTGTAAACATTTTAAAGTCCCCCAAGTTCAATTTTGCTATTTTTACGGTGACGTATGCGTGAACACAATAGTGCCTAAATCTTTTATTCAGATGAGTTGAGCGTTGGCATATATATGTTATAGATCTCTGTAGTAGAAGCCGTATTGATTTTACTAATTCTAGAGTCTGATTCTAAGTCACTGTCTCACTAACTGTATAGATTTTGATAAACTAACGATTATAGCTTTTTTTTTTTTCTAATGGGTCAAAAAAAAAAAAAAAAAAGTCATATGGGCTCAAATTGTTTTAAATAAAATAACATCTAAACATTTTATTCAATGGGAGTTGAAAATTTAGACATAATCAGGGATGAATCCAGGCAGGATTTGGGTCCCTTTTGCAGCCCCTTAATAAAATTCTACATCCTAAAAAAGGACACTTTCACAAGATTTTGTTTTATAAAAATGATCCTTTTTATAAAATTTTTTCAATATTAATGCCTTATTCGGCCAGCAAAACTCTATTACTTAATATTAAACATTTTATACAATAATTTTAAAAATGAAAGATGTTACACAATATTTTAATTTTCCACACAAATATTTTGTTTTTCACAAAAGGGACCTAAAGAAAATAAAACTTCGATTGACCCCTGATAAGTTATAGGTCACTATTGCACAGAAAGTGCAGTAGTGCCTAAACATCTTGAGCTAAAATTTTATATACAAGTTATGTACATCACTTGAACTGTACTGGTTTGGGAAAACCTTGCACACAGTTTTTAGGGACGCAAACATTTTGAGTGCTATGTCTACCATCAGTGGTTGACACTGAACTTTCTGTTTAGGTTGCATCAACTACCGGTGGTTGACAGTGTAAAATTAAAAGATTTACATTGTTTTAATTAATTACTGAAAATTTATTTAAAATTTATGTAATTTTTATTTTTTATAGAATTGTACCATTAAGGCATTTTAATGGATTTTTTTTTAAATACAATAAACTTAAAAATGCTTTGCTATACCCCCAATACCTGTGCTTGAAAGTAGCACGTGTGGCTTGGTGGGGATTTCCTTAAGAATTCACATGGTACTCAACATGTTAATGAGTAAAATAAGATAAATTTCACACTCATCCTCCTTTCCTATATTTATTAACATATCAATTAACTAAATTAGTAGGCTAAATCTATTATTCAGTAAAGGCTAAAATGCCAAATAATTGGTACATACTTATTTGACATATAGGGATGAGAGAGTTGCATTTAGCATGCTTATGTCCTATTTCGGAACAAAATATAGTCCAACAGTTTTTACCTATAAATCAAAAAAGATTCTGATGAATTGAAAAACAGCAGTGGCAGCAGTTCTAAATTTTAGAACAGAAATACTTTTTGTTAAAATATGTATAGCTTGTTTTCCTCTTTTATATTCAATTATAAGAAAGTATTGGATTTGTAAAAATCTTAGACTTTAGGTTTTCAATGGATTTTCATGTTTTGAGATGTTTAGAACATGATTTAACCATTTTTAAAAAATATTTGTGTGTGATAAAATTTTCTGGCAACTTTATCTCAGGAAATATAATACTCAAAAATTTCATAAAATTTTATATGTAGTTGTAACTTGACATAAGTTAATGCCTAGAAACTTTTAGTAAAAATCATCCAACAAATAGGGTTGTCATTCATTTTTTTTTTTAACATTGCAGAACAACATTTGCTTTTTAATAATCATTATGAAATTAAAAAGTAGTATCTATAATGGTGATAGGCAACTAGGAAAATTTTTTCATAAATGTGCAAGCACTATATCCTCCTCTACTCCCAGGGGGCAAATTTTGTTATGAATATATTAACCAAATGATCATCGCCACCTTTTAAAATAAATGGTTGAACCATCAATGTGTGATAATTTAATAGAACATTTTTTTTTTTTTTTTGGTTAAAATATGTATATATATATATATATATATCAAAAGATGTTGCATCTGAAAAATTGACTTATTTTTGCATATTTAGTGTTACTATTTCTCTAGAATAGAAATGTCTCCGTTCATCGTGGAAAATAATTTATTTTTTAATGAGGGAATTTGTATAGAAATACAGAAGAGTCGTGTTAGCCACAACATACTAATTTTAATGACTCATGTGGCAGGGGAACAAACAGTTTTTAAGGTTTTCACAGAAATTTTGTAGAGATTTAAAAACTGCAGAGAAACAAAGTAACAGGAAAAAGTATTTTAAGTTTTTTCATAAACTTTTCAGTTTCCTAAAAACTGAAGGCATGTGGCACAAGTTTTTTTTTTTAGTTTTTTCATGGAAATTTTGCAGAATTTCCAAAACTACAGGAAAACTGAAGGTAAATGGAACAAGTTTTTTTAAAGTTTTTTCATGGAAATTTTGCAGAATTTCAAAAACTACAGAAAAACTGAAGGTAATTGGCACAAGTTTTTTTAAAGTTTTTTCGCTGAAATTTTGAAGAATTTCAAAAACTACAGAAAAACTAAAGGTAATTGGCACAAGTTTTTTTAAAGTTTTTTCGCTGAAATTTTGAAGAATTTCAAAAACTACAGAAAAACTAAAGGTAATTGGCACAAGTTTTTTTAAAGTTTTTTCGCTGAAATTTTGAAGAATTTCAAAAACTACAGAAAAACTAAAGGTAATTGGCACAAGTTTTTTAAAAGTTTTTTCGCTGAAATTTTGAAGAATTTCAAAAACTACATTAAAACTAAAGGTAATTGGCACAAGTTTTTTTAAAGTTTTTTCGCTGAAATTTTGAAGAATTTCAAAAACTACAGAAAAACTAAAGGTAATTGGCACAAGTTTTTTTAAAGTTTTTTCGCTGAAATTTTGAAGTCTGTTCAGTAAAACTTTGACTTTAAAATATCTTTAAAAAGACTTTAAAAAAACTTGTGCCAATTGCCTTAAGTTTTTCTGCAGTTTTTTTTTAAAGTTTTTTTGCAGATTTTTTTAGCTGGGCGTGTTGTGTGGCTTCGATTCTCCAAGGGCCGATGTGTTAATTTTTTGCAGATAATGAATATAAAAGGCATAAATTGATAAAAGAAAATATTTCAAAGTCTACACAGCATCCTAAGAATTTTTTATTCGTGTTTTCAGAAGCTTTTATTATAACTAAAAAGTAGAAAATAAAAATTTAAGTAAAAATAATAATAATTATAACAGTAGAAGCTTTTTATTGTGGAACTCTGAAAAGCATAAAATAAAAATTTATTCTTGCCAAGATATACTATAAATAAATGAAAATTTCAACACTAAGAAATTTTTAGAAAAAAATATAGATATTTCACTATTGCAGGCGATGGAAATTATTAAATATTCTAAATATTCTAAAAAGTTTTCGAGACCTTTAAACTTTATGGTTTAACAAATACTTATGTAGAAACTAATGACTAAGAATATTGGTCTCGATAACTTTTTTAAATATTTTGAATATTTATAAACTTCTATCTCTTGTAAAGGGGAAATATCTATGTTTTTTTTTTTTTTTTTTCAAAAAATTTCTTAACTTTGAAATTTTCATTTACTTATAGTATGTCTTTTCAAGATTCAGTTTTGACTTTATGCTTTTCAGGGCTCGACAATAAAAAGCTTCTACTGTTAAAAAAAGTTTTTTTTTTTTTTTTTTTTTTTTTTTTTTTTTTTTTAATATAAAAAAAAATAATAATAATTAAAAAAAAATAAACTTTTTGTTGATAGAGAGCGCTGTGTGCAAATCGCACATTTCCATGAATATTTATTTGAATGCACATGTTTACATAGATGTAACTCCTATTCTATGTTTTTATGTATATTTCTTAAATTTATAGAATAAGTAAGCAAAAATAAACATTATATCATTTGTAGTAAATCATTTAAACAATAAAAATATGTTTCAAAACTTTTAAGATTTTATTTGCAATTAACAGAGTTTCTATTTTATGATATGCATATTGCATGTTTCAAAACTTTTAAGATTTTATTTGCAATTAACAGAGTTTCTATTTTATGATATGCATATTGCATGTTTATCCAGAATTATAAACAAACAAAATTCAAAATTCGGAAAAATATCTTTCTTAAAGATTTTCATTTAACTTAATAAATGTTTGACTAATATATTTGCTGTATTTTAGAAATTCCCCTTATTGCAAATGATACAGCTGGAAATATTGCTTACCTTTCATACGAACGTGGAATATATTTACAAACAAATGACGCAAACGGCATGCTATATACATGGCATTTGTTTATTTACTTCTAATACGAAAAGTGCTTATAGATTCAAACAAACATAAGAATTGGATATTTTTATGTAAATAAATGTATCTTTTGTTTGCAATATAAGTAAGGAAGATATATATAAAAAAAATACAAATATTTACTTATTACATACATACAAATTTTAATATGGAATTGTTAAACATACAAATGTAGTATATGTAAATATTTCATATCATATATTCAGGTACTTATGAAGCGATTCTTATAAACATTATATCCTCTTCATAAATAAAATGTATTTTCCCTTTCATATCCCAGATTTTGTTAGCGCAATCCTAGAATAATCTCATGCGATGTATTTTTATTTACTTTTTCTTAATGTACACTTTCTATTATCTTCTTAAAATATAACGATGTAGATTTCGAATTTATTTTTTTGATTAGGATACGTTAGGGTTTGTAGGTTTTATTTTATATCTCGTCAAAAAATCAACCGTATAACGTGATTTCTTCTCTTAAGATAAATTGTACATTCCTCACATTCGAATTGTTTCAAAGATTTATGTTAATATTACTAATATTAGCCTATTATTATTATTATTATTATTATTATTATTTCTATAAAACTTTATAAAGTGGACCAAGTCCGAGACACGTTGGTCCACTTCATAAAGCAAGTTTAAAAATTATTTTGGCAAAAATGTTACAGTACTGGAGATACATACTACCAATATTGTAACTAAATAAATTTCTCTGTATTTAAAATTAAAAACACATGTGATATGTTTTTAAACGCAGTCGAGTCTGATAAATGAGTAGTGGAACTAACTGGCATACATGGACTTTGTTCAGCTCTCTAATAAAATTTATTTTCATGAATTTCTGCACTATAAAAAAGGAAAAAAAAACCTGTAGTACTACTAGAAAAGTTTTAAGAAATAGCTATTGCATATTTTTTTTTTTTTTTTTTTTCTGGGAACCCATGAAGATTCTTCTGCAGTAACATTACTGTATAAAAGTTACCAAATACTACACGGACTTTCTCAATAAATATACTAAGAAGGTGCTACCCTTGTATATATACTAAATAAATGTCAGTAAAATTACTAAATTTTTTTTTTTATTTTATTCGGGAAACTTTAAGTATATCAAACAGGGATTTTATTAACAACTAGCAGGCTACGCCCGCTTCGCTGGTCACTATTTTTAAATTAATCACAATAATTAATGAATTTTCTCAAAATTGCATTAATTTTTATCATGTGATAAAAAAAGAAAAAAAAATCTGATCAGGAAAAATCTGATCAGGTCATCACTGCCTTCGGCAGCGTAGACCCGTGCACTGCGCGCACGTATTCCTTCACCATCCTTATGACTTCTCAAAATTCCATGTTATTACTCATAAACTTTCATTCTCAAGAAAAGGAATTAAAAAATATATCATTTAGCATCGGGTAAAAACTCACACCGGGACGCCACTGCCTTCGGCAGCGCAGACCCATGCGCGCTGCGCGCGCACGTTTGAGGATATACGTGCGCTGTACGCGCATATTCCTTCTCAACTCAAACTTTTATTAAGAAAATAAAATTAAAAAAAAATCTTTTATCATCGGGTAAAAACTCGCACCGGGTCCCAAACCCATGCGCGCTGCGCGCCTATTCCTTCCCCACCGTTCCAGCCCCTCCTAATTAACTTGCATATACCAATTTTGAATGGTCTTACTCAATTAGCTGAGATGCAAAAGAAAACCTGATCAGGACACTTTAAATTGTAAATCAGGTGAAATCTCAAATTCCACTTTCGATAATGTAAAATAACTTTAAAATATCTTTCGAATGATGTATTAGAAATAATTTAATCATAATTAGAATATGAAATATTGAAATTTAAAAATATTACAGCGCCATCTGGCGGTAGAAATTTCTGTAATCTATTGTTCCATTCCAGATCAACAAAGCTTTCAAATGATGTATTACTCATGAAATTATTTTAATTAGTAGATGAGATACAAAACAAAACCTAATCAGGACACCTCAAAACGTGTAAATCGGGTGAAATCTCGCATTGCATTTTCGATAATGTAAAAGTACTTTAAATGTGTATCAACTAAAATAAGCTTTCAAATGATGTATTACTTATGAACTTTTTTTTAATTAATAACTGAGATACAAAAAAAACTGATTCAGGACACCTCAAAACGTGTAAATCTGGTGAAAACTTTCGATAATTTAAAAGAACTTTAAAATATCTTTCGAATGATGTATTACAAATAATATAATCATAATTAGAAATTGAAATATTGAAATATTGAAATTTTAAAATATTACAGCGCCATCTGGCGGTACAAATTTCTGTATTCCACTGTTCGATTCCAAATCAAAAAAGCTTTCTAATGATGTATTACTTATGAAATTATTTTAATTAGTAGCTGAGATACAAAAGAAAACTGATTCAGGACACCTCAAAACGTGTAAATCTGGTGAAAACTTTCGATAATTTAAAAGAACTTTAAAATATCTTTCGAATGCTGTATTAAAAATAATTTAATCATAATTAGAAATTGAAATATTGAAATTTTAAAATATTACAGCGCCATCTGGCGGTACAAATTTCTGTATTCCACTGTTCGAAAAGCTTTCTAATGATGTATTACTTACGAAATTATTTTAATTGGTAGCTGAGATACAAAAGAAAACTAATTCAGGAGACCTCAAAACGTGTAAATCTGGTGAAAACTGTCGATAATTTAAAAGAACTTTAAAATATCTTTCGAATGATGCATTAAAAATAATTTAATCATAATTAGAAATTGAAATATTGAAATTTGAATGTTTTACAGCGCCATCTGGCGGTAGAAATTTCTGTAATCCACTGTTCGATTCCAAATCAAAAAAGCTTTCTAATGATGTATTACTTATAAAATTATTTTAATTATTAGCTGAGATACAAAAGAAAACCTAATCAGGACACCTCAAAACGTGTAAATCGGGTGAAATCTCGAATTCCACTTTCGATAATGTAAAAGTACTTTAAAATGTGTATCAAGTCAACAAAGCTTTCAAATGATGTATTACTTATGAAATTTTTTTAATTAATTTCTGAGATATAAAAGAAAACTGATTCAGGACACCTCAAAACGTGTAAATCTGGTGAAAACTTTCGATAATTTAAAAGAACTTTTCGAAAAGCTTTCTAATGATGTATTACTTACGAAATTATTTTAATTGGTAGCTGAGATACAAAAGAAAACTAATTCAGGAGACCTCAAAACGTGTAAATCTGGGGAAAACTGTCGATAATATAAAAGAACTTTAAAATATCTTTCGAATGATGCATTAAAAATAATTTAATCATAATTAGAAATTGAAATATTGAAATTTGAATGTTTTACAGCGCCATCTGGCGGTAGAAATTTCTGTATTCCACTGTTCGATTCCAAATCAAAAAATCTTTCTAATGATGTATTACTTATAAAATTATTTTAATTAGTAGCTGAGATACAAAAGAAAACTAATTCAGGAGTCCTCAAAACGTGTAAATCTGGTGAAAACTGTCGATAATATAAAAGAACTTTAAAATATCTTTCGAATGATGTATTAGAAATAATTTAATCATAATTAAAATATGAAATATTGAAATTTAAATATATTACAGCGCCATCTGGCGGTAGAAATTTCTGTAATCTATTGTTCCATTCCAGATCAACAAAGCTTTCAAATGATGTATTACTCATGAAATTATTTTAATTAGTAGATGAGATACAAAACAAAACCTAATCAGGAGACCTCAAAACGTGTAAATCAGGTGAAATCTCGCATTGCATTTTCGATAATGTAAAAGTACTTTAAATGTGTATCAACTAAAATAAGCTTTCAAATGATGTATTACTTATGAACTTTTTTTAATTAATAACTGAGATACAAAAAAAACTGATTCAGGACACCTCAAAACGTGTAAATCTGGTGAAAACTTTCGATAATTTAAAAGAACTTTAAAATATCTTTCGAATGCTGTATTAAAAATAATTTAATCATAATTAGAAATTGAAATATTGAAATTTTAAAATATTACAGCGCCATCTGGCGGTAAAAATTTCTGTATTCCACTGTTCGAAAAGCTTTCTAATGATGTATTACTTACGAAATTATTTTAATTGGTAGCTGAGATACAAAAGAAAACTAATTCTGGAGACCTCAAAACGTGTAAATCTGGTGAAAACTGTCGATAATATAAAAGAACTTTAAAATATCTTTCGAATGATGCATTAAAAATAATTTAATCATAATTAGAAATTGAAATATTGAAATTTGAATGTTTTACAGCGCCATCTGGCGGTAGAAATTTCTGTAATCCACTGTTCGATTCCAAAACAAAAAAGCTTTCTAATCATATATTACTTATAAAATTATTTTAATTATTAGCTGAGATACAAAAGAAAACCTAATCAGGACACCTCAAAACGTGTAAATCGGGTGAAATCTCGAATTCCATTTTCGATAATGTAAAAGTACTTTAAAATGTGTATCAAGTCAAGAAAGCTTTCAAATGATGTATTACTTATGAAATTTTTTTAATTAATTTCTGAGATATAAAAGAAAACTGATTCACGACACCTCAAAATGTGTAAATCTGGTGAAAACTTTCGATAATTTAAAAGAACTTAAAAATATCTTTCGAATGATGTATTCCAAATAATTTAATCATAATTAGAAATTGAAATAATGAAATATTGAAATTTTAAAATATTACAGCGCCATCTGGCGGTACAAATTTCTGTATTCCACTGTTCGATTCCAAATCAAAAAAGCTTTCTAATGATGCATTACTTATGAAATTATTTTAATTAGTAGCTGAGATACAAAAGAAAACTAATTCAGGAGACCTCAAAACGTGTAAATCTGGTGAAAACTTTCGATTATTTAAAACAACTTTAAAATATCTTTCGAATGATGTATTAAAAATAATTTAATTGGAATTTGAAATATCGAAATTTTAGCTGAGATACAAAAGAAAACCTACTCAGGACATTCTAAAACATGTAAATCACGTGAAATCTCTAATTCCATTATCTACGGTAGTTTTATTAATGGAAGTAAAAAGAAAAATAAATATTTTTTATTTTCCCAAAACCTATACATACCACGGTAGTCGAGTAATGGAAGTAAAAAGAAAAAGAAAAAGTATTTTTTAGTTCCTTCAAATGTATTTTGTTGCTATGGAAACTTCAATCGTCTATTGAAAGATGGATTTCGTGTTAGAATAAAATTTATTTTGCAATTAAAATGTAACTGCTTTGTTTATTAATGAAAATTGATGAAATTTTAATTGCAGGTTGGTTTTGTGCTGAAAAGGTTGTATATTAAGTGTTGTGTACGAAAAAGAAAATTTGAAGCACTTTGAAATTTGCAATTTTTAACCCCAGTTAAAGATCATGTGACATTAATGACTTGCACCTGTTTTGTTTCCATTCGAGACAGACGTTAAAATCGTCTGCTGAATGCTGATAGAATGCCTCTTTTTAAGCAATAAGGATTTTTGGTCATTGTTCGATCGACATGGGTCAACATTTTAATTAATATCTCCGAAACTAATTAAGATTTTTAAATTCTGTTTCGAGGAAAACATCGGAAAGGCTCCAGAGCATCCGTATGTCAATTCTTGTGTTTCTGCGTTCAGTAGGGGCTGAACGTATAAAAGAACAGACAGACAGACAGACAGACAGACAAACCTTTCCATTTATTATTATAGATAGTAAATAAAAAATCAGTTATGTAGATTTAATAATAAATATTTCAGTTAAGGATACAATTTTTTTATCATTAATAACGCTGGGGGAATTCAGGTTTTAGTAGAAAATCATTTCGTGTATTTTTTCTAAATTCCTAAGTTATATTTACAGAAATACTACTAGTAATATAAATTTGTTTTTAGTTAAATAAGATAAAAGTTTAGCTTGCAACAAGTAGACTGATAGAATATCATTTACGTAAGTGTAAATTCAATTATAAATATATTATCAGAAAAGGGCAATTACTATAAATAAATATGAGGATGCACTCTATAGCGATTTTTGAAGAATAAAAATCCAATTATCCATTGTCGCCAATAACCCATTACCGTCAATTACCCATTGTCGCCAATTACCCATTGCGCACTATCAGTTCGACGTTAAACCCAATCAACCAAACAAACAAACCAACGTATTTAAGTTGATTAGTTCTTAAATTAAAGTTTTTAAAGTCTAAATACTTACAAACTAAGTAACTCTTTGACTAACCTACATATGACACTACATTGATATTATAAATTTTTGGACTCATCCTACCACAATATGTATAAAAATGTCAAAACCAAATTCGAAAACTTATACAAAAGGTAAAATTTCGTTTAATATAATTGTTAACGTGAAGCGATCAAAACATACATCACTACATATGAGCATCTGAGATATTTCTTCTTTTTTTTTTTTTTTTTTTTTTTTTTTGAAAAGGATTTTTATTATTAATTTGTCAACTTGTAACTTAAAATGAATAACTGCATACAAATGTACATACCTATAAGATAATTATGATATTGTTTTAATTATTGTACTAATTATTGTATTGTAAGAACAGAAAAAAAAAAAAAAAAAAAAGAAGAAGAAGAAGAAGAAGAAGAAATAGAAATAGAAAATTTTATTGTAGCCTGCGATTTAACAATCTCCTTTTTTTTTTGGGGGGGGGGAGGGGGGATGAGTGAAATCATAATTTTAACAGTTATTACGAAATTTTAAACTTTGTATTCTACCCTAGTATCCGAAACGGTAATTCCTTAAGCTAAGCAATACACTTAATTGTTTTTATTATGTTATATACTTTACTGGAATTACAAAAAAAAAAAAATGTTTATGAAATAATGGGCTAATTAATTAGATTACGTTGAACAGGTCCAACATACCAACAATAACGCAAAACTATTTCATGTCCATATGTTTAAAAAGTTTAATCATTCTTTTTCTTATAAAAAATAACACGTTACAAACATTATTAATGAAAAATCTTACTTTATAACATAAATTCAATTCATTACTCTAATCATAATGAGAACAGTTTAAAAAAAATAAATTGTTAGATATCTGAAAATTATATAACAGTCTTTGAAATATAATTCATTAAAATAATAATTCATTGCCACTCTACAATCAGTTTTTATAATAGGATTTGTCGGACATTTAGAGACATCTGCCGGCAGGAAAATGAAATACGAATATAAATAATATCAAAGTAATTGAGTCTAGTCCAACGCTAAGATTACCATGCAGATACGACAGCTAAGCTAAAACGCGAACAGTGGCGATAGTAGCGACACTAGTTTCAACGAAGAGGAAATAAGAACTTGCACATGTATTACGTCTGCATGAATAGCATCCTTAATAAAAAATTGCTTTTCTACTTCGCGAGTAGTTAGTAGTAGATTAGTACGTAAAATTGTTCTTTTACTTCCACTTTTATTATTTTGAATTCACAAAACCTTACTTAAAAGATTCAGAGCTATTCTTCAAAAATTAATTTTTGTTATGTTTAGATGTATACTTTGCCAAACACATTCGTCTTTAAGTACAAATAAAAATTACATACAGTAATCCTGAAATATCAATATGAAATCGTCAAACATTTATCATTGCTTGGTCTAATTAACGTAAAATGCTTTGAAAGAAAAAAAAAATGGTTCATGTATGTTTTCAAAATTTATTTGCTTACATTTTAGTATTTAATTTTTAAAATAAATTAATTACTTTTGACGATCAAGTTTGTAAACAATAACAAAGTTACCAAAAGAAAACGTAAATACAATAAAGATAAGTAGAGCGATTTTTTTTAAGCTGGAGAGTTCGAGAAAGTAACAGCCGTTGCCTACAGGGTCACTGTAGTCGCTTTTTGGTTACCATTGAATATACGAGAGTGTCTTATCTAGTATTATATAAATCCAAAGAAACCGGAAACCTTCTACATTATAGTTCATTTATTGATGGGATTTGTATTAAAAAGAGACCTCTATCAATTAATGACGTTTTTATTTATATGTATCTAATATAGTAAGATATTTATATTTTAGATACGTTCACGATTAATGCTACGAAAAATTCAATATATGCGCATTTTTTGGTTATCCTCTTAAAAAAAAAAATCTGGAGTGACTTCACTCGACTTTCCGAACATTCAGTAATTAACAGTTTTGTAGATAAAGTAAAGAAAGAGGAGTTGTTAAGCAAACAAAATGAGAAAAACATAATAGAATGTTTGAGTATTTTTCTCCATATATTACACGATGTTGTATTTAACGCTACTGAACTTTGAGCCCATAGATCATAATGATAAAGAATTTTTCGTTGTGTAAATGTAAAAACCTATAAATGCTAGATTCACCAAAACGCTTATAGTTAGTGCAACAGTGATTTATAATATTCATAAAAATTTTCAGCTCAATTGAATAAGGCGTTTAGATGCTATCGCACTTTTAAAAATTTGGCCCCATAGGCCATAATGATAAAGAATTTTTCCTGGTATCCCTATAAAAAAAACTATAAGTGCTCGATCCACCAAAATCAATAGGGTTCGTACTATGGTGACTTACATTATACGTACCAACTTTCAGATTATTCGAACAAAGCGTTTAGACGCTAGCGTGTTCACTCACAGACATACACACACACATACATACATTATCGTAAAAATAGTGGAAACGGACTCAGGGGACCTCGAAACGTATAGAAACATCAAAATCTCAAATTCGGATTTTTGACATGATTACAATACTTTCCTCACTATAGTGTTCAGAAAGTAAAAATAGTGAAAATCATGCATGGACATCATTCAGTAGAGGTTTAAATTATATGGAACTTGAATTAGAAAAATAAAGTAAAAGATAAGAAAACAAAATGAAAAGAAATAATAAATGAACGAACGAAAGTAATCAGTTGACTATTGTTGAATATTTTGTTAAATAATTTCTAAACAAATTTTACTCATAAAATTGTATTGCACGAAATTTAAAACTATTTTAAAAGGTTAACATTAATGCATTTATTCTAACACAATAGGCAAATTTTATATACTAATGAGACTGATGATAGGAGATCTTATATAATTAAACTAAAGATTGATTATGTAAATAGCAATAAACTAAGTCCTAAACTAAAATACGCTTAAAAATTTCAAGGAAAAAAATATATTGTAAAAGAAACATTGAAACAAAGTTTAAGAAAATTGTTTAAATTATAATGCATCCTTAATGAGATTTTAAAAGTTTTCGGAAAGAAACTCAAAATTATTTTTTAAAGAACACATCTGAGGAAAAAGGGATTGGGATTGCTGCACAAATTTCTAATGTTTTAGAATTTTCGAAGAGTTTTTAAAGTTAAACAATGTGGTCTAATACTAATACTAGTAATATATATATATGTATATATATTATTAGATATATTTTGTATAGGAATTCTAGCGAAAATTTCTAATTTGCTAAGTACATATAAAAAAGAATTTAAAAAACTATAGTTATTTTTCCATTGATATATATGTATAGTAGGGTGGAACGAAAAAACCAACTTCTGATTTTTAATTTGGAATAGCGCTGAAAAGTTTCCTTTTGGTGTAGATAAGATAAATTAAAAATATGAAAACGATTGGAGTACGTCTTGAGGTGACGCAAGGACATTAAAGTTTCATAAAATTGAAATCTTTGCTATATTTTAAAGGGTTTTTTTGCGGGTCTCGATTATAAAACAAAATATTTCCAATAGGCGTTTTATTATGAATAGAAACAGTTTTACTATTGCATTGGCATCAGGAAGCATGGGTCATCGCCGGAGCAGATGTTGTGAGGGAGAAGGGGGGTGGAAGGAGGCGGAGATTTGTCTGCGTGTACTGACACGTGACACCTGACAAGCTCAGAGCAGGTGTCAGGCTTTGCGAAGTTCAGTTGAGTGGACGTCTCCGCACCGTTTAAGGTATATTTTGTTAGTTTTAGTTTGCATAATACTTTATTTTTGAGAATAAAAAAGGCTCAGTCTAAAATAGTGAAGACAAGACAAATGTCGGAATGTCCCATTTTTAAGAAATTTGGTGATTTGTGTGAAGTTGAACTGCCTACTTACGAATACATTATGAAGTGTTACTGTTATATTAGACATAACCTCAAAACTGCTTCAGAGAAGGATCCTACTGTAAGTGAAATATGTGACATTTTAGTTCCCAAAATAGAACAAATATGGTCAAGAGCTTCTATTCCCGTTGTTTCTAGCAAAAGAATTTTACAAATGATAAAAGCTTATTATTGTAAATATAGGAATTTATTAAGGTCTAAAAGCAGAAAAGGGTCAGATAAGTTTGACTGCAACCTTGCAAAATTTAGAGAAGAAGCGAAACGTTTATTTGATATTGCTGCCTGTAAGTGTGCAAACTTTAATACTTGTACTTGTATAAAAGAAAAAAAAGTACCAGTTATGGAACAAGAGTTTCTGAAAGATCAACGTTCTAACAGGGCAATGGTTATAGGTAATATTGATAAAGCTACCACAAGCGCTTTGTGGAAGAAAGAAGTCAGAAAAAGTAAAGAACTACAGAGAATAGTTAAGTTTAATCAAGAACGGACAAAAAGCACCAGTGCATTAGAAGCGGTTACTGGCAACAATGACAGAGCTGAAAGGCAGCATTGTTCTTTACCAGAAGAGGCAAACCAACCAGGTCCATCAAATATACAAGAAGTCACACATATACCAGGGCCTTCAAAACTGAAAGAAGTGAAAAACACTCAAATGCGTATTAAATTGTCATCTGTAGCTTCCATTGCTGACCGTATCGGAATATCACATAGCAATAGCTAGTGCCGCTTTACAGGACTTGGGTGTAATCACAGAAGAAGACAAAACCAATGTAATAGACATGATGAAAATTAGACGAGCAAGATCAACAAATCGAAAAGATCTCATTAATGACAGTCATTATCGTCCGATAACCGAAAATAGAGAATTGTTTTTTGATGGAAGAAAAGACAAAACACTTGTTCGAGAAAAGAAAGGAACTAAGTTGTACATAAAAGTTGTTTCAGAAGAGCACGTTTCACTAATAGAGGAACCAAACTCAAGGTTTTTAGGCCACGTAACACCTAAATCTGGCACCGGAAAAGACATAGCAGACAGTATATTGCAGTTTCTTGAAGATAGAGAACAAAACAAACAACTTTTGAACTTTACTGCTATTGGCTGTGATGGAACCGTTGTAAACACGGGACATAATAATAGTGTGATTTCTTTGATTGAAAAGGGAAATGGGAAGACCTTTACAATGGTTAATTTGTATGTTCCATGCTAATGAGCTACCATTGCGACACATTTTTGTCATTTAGATGGTAAAACGAAGGGACCCAATGAGTTTAAAGGCGAAATAGGTCAGCAGCTTGAAAACTGTGCTAATCTACCTGCTGTTACTTTCATGCCAATTGAAAATAACCTTCCTCTTTTGGATAACAGAAATGATTTAAGTACAGATCAGAAGTATTTATTGGATATGAGTATAGCTGTATCAAATGGAAATTGCCCACTAGATTTATCTTTAACAAACCCTGTAAAACTTTCTCACTCTAGATGGCTGACATTAGCCAACCGGGTGCTTAGATTGTATGTGGCAACTGAAAATCCAACTGAAAATCTTAAGACTCTGGCTGAGTACATTGTGAAAGTGTATGCACCTGTGTGGTTTAATATTAAGTTAAACCTTCAGGTACTTATGGTTCCAAACATCTGTTTAAACTTATCTCATATTCACGCTATCTCTCAGACGACCTCAAGAACGTTATAGATCCGGTTATTCAAAGAAGTGAGTATTTTGCTGTCCCGGAAAATCACCTTTTGTCCATGCTATGTGATGAACGCAAAATTCATAGAGAACTTGGTTTACGACGCGTTTTAAAAGCAAGAACAGAAAGTAGAGGGTGAGTCAGGAAGTTTAAAGTTCCAAAGATAAACTTCGATGCAAAGGATTACATCGACATGATTTTATGGCCTGAAAATGACGTAACTGAACCTCCTTTATTAAAACATGTTTCAAGTGACACTCCGAATGACTTTATACGGAAGACATTTGAAGCTGAACCAAATAGTAAAGTGGAACCGGTTATCGACTTTCCCCGGCTTCCTTGCCACACGCAAGCAGTGGAAAGAGCTGTGAAACTGGTGACCGAATCGGCTCAAAATGTCTGTAGTTCAATCGCAAGAGAAGGATACATAAGAGCAAAAATTGACTCACGTGAGAAAATGCCAAAATTCAATACGAAAAAACAGTTTAATTTGTAAATGAAGTAGAAACAAACATTTTGCAGCTGTAACATTTGTAATTTTTAAGAATACAGAAGTAAGAAATTTACAAAATTTAACATTACAAAATATTTTTTTATTTTTATTATATTTTGTAAATAACATTTTTTCCCAATTCTAATGTTTATATTATATATGTATTTGAAACGATTTTTTGTAATATTATATGTACGAGAAATTCATAAAAAATAATTTATCGAAGTTTATAATTTTTCAATTTTTGTACAAAATTTAAGCTCTTTGCGGCATCTCAAGACGTTGTAATAGTGCAACCAAATTTTAAAAAATTCTTTTTTAACCTAAATGGCAACTTTTTCCCAGTATTTCCAAAATAAAATCTAAAAAAAAAAAAAAAAAAATAAAAGGCCTATTTTTTATTTTTCAATTTTTTCAATGTTTTTACAAACTTTAAGCTATTTGCGGCACCTCAAGATATTATAGTATCGCATCCAAATTTTTTTTACTTCCTTTTGAGCCTAAAAGGCAACTTTTCCCCACTATTACCAAACTGATATCTAAAAAAAAAATTTAAAAGGCCATTTTCGTTCCACCCTAATGTATAGTAATTTGAGGTCGCAGTTCTTAAAAAATATGGTACGTAATTTTTGTTATTACTATGTTTATAATCCTAACATTCGAAATTTTTTCTTTATATATATTTCATTCATTAATAAATGCAAATTAATGGCAGTTTTTATTTGAACCAACTAAATTAATAAAAAAAATAAGGTACTTGTCTTAAAAATTTATTCTCCAAAATCACCTATTCGATATTTAATCAAACTGTTCCTTGAGATATATGTATTTAATTGCTATGTATTAAAAAAGTTTACTTGTAAAAAGAATGTATTTTAATGGTACTTTCTAGTCACACGTAATTTAAAATCTATTTCAGTTTCATTGAATATACATTTTGGGGGGGGAGTAGGGGTGGGGTTTGACTTTAAATCATCGATTTCTTTTTACAACCCTGTTGAAATTTATTCTTCATTTAACTGTGAATTCCACTAAAACATACATTCATTTCCCCATTGAATGGAAACTTTCATATGCACATATCTCAGTTTTATACTATGTAGTGTTCACGCATGAAGTGTTTTAAGACATTATAACGGGAAAGTTCACTACTGCAGAGTTTAATAGCATCATCATCATAATTCAATATTTATTTTACCTGCTAACTGCCAAATTTTTATTTAACCCGTTAACGCCCGAATTATTTTTGCAAAATATTATTAGCTGATTGTTTCACTTCTAAATTAATATAGACAAGTGATAGTAAAATACATTAACTTAAACAATTCTTCTGATAGTTTTAAATTTAAAGTCTATCCTCATTTGAGGACGTTTATTGTTCAAGCGAAAAAACTTCGAGATAACAGATTAATTTTAGATTTATACGCTGACATACACCTGAAAAGTAAAGTATTATAATATATATTATTATTCAACTTGACTTAAGTTTGTATATCGGAGCAAAAAACAAATTTATATGCGATGAATGAAAAATCATAAAATAACTATCCAAATTATGAAATAATAATTAATAGTAGGCACATAAAATTTTCAGAGCTTATTTAGAGTGATGCTATAAACTGTCACTAAAACTCAGAAATCATTTCAAGAAACCACAAAAAATATATGCGCCATTTTATTAGCTGTCCTCAAATGAGGACACTGAGTGCTAACGGGTTAATAAATTTTTATTTTTATTTTATTCTCGTTAATATACATATAAATAATAAGAAAAACATGTTTTTTCATAAGTGCTTCAATACTTTCAAATTATTTCCAATGTCCAAAAATGAACAGGTAAATATAGTTAGGTTTATTCTGAACCCTTTCAAATTACAATATGTTTCGAAAAAATACATAAATACATTATTTGCTAACCAGTTATAAAAATAAATTCGGCGCAAGAGGAAAATTTGTTCTTAAGTAACGTTTTTCTGGTTTAAAAATAACTGTACTATTTTTCTGATTAAAAGTAATGAGAGAGTAAGGAAAAAAAAAAAAAAAAAAAAACTCGTGTGCAAAAAAAAAAAAAACTGTGTCCCTGTATTTGCTTACGAATTATTCTCTTAATTGCAATATTTAGGAATGTATGACATCCATAAGGGTCCACCCAGATTCTGCATGGCGTAAAAAGGAATAGAAATGTAGGCGATTCCCAAATGGTGATCATGACAGAAATGGGTTAACTATATTTAGTAAACATGGAATTTTTCTGCAGATTAGATGTAATTGAATTGCAAAACAGTTCTTTTAAAGTAGATAAGATTAATTTTCTTTTGGGTTTTAAACCTATTTGGCAATAAAATTGGTAAAGTTTAGGTATGTAGCTTCTCTGACCCATTTATACTTCTAATTACTGAACAATTTATTCTATATTATATAAATGTTTGTATATGTTTGTGAATATTTACAATGTTTTTTGAATGTAGCCATATTCTTTTAGAAGAAATATTTATATTCTGAAATCAAACATTATTCTTCTGAGAAGTGTGGTTGCAAAGATTATTTCCTTGAATGGGAAAAAATAAACATTTTTAGAGAAATCATACAATCTGAATAAACAAGAACCTCATTTATTTATGTCTTGTATTTTTACAGAAATGTATTTTCATTCAAAAGAAAAGAAATGATTCTCCATGTAACACTATATGTATCATCCGCTTACAATATAAATACAAATAAAAAGTTTTAGGAGATAAATATATGTATATACATTTTATACGGTTTTTAATATATATTATTTATTGAATCCTATAATGTACTTCCATTTCGCACTGAAATCATACAATGATATCATTTTCCTTGTACCAATCGAATTTTAAACTTTTTTTTTTTTTTTTTTTCTGTTTAGTAGGTGGCACCACTTCTCCGAAATGTAATATATGATGTTTAAGAGGAAATCATATGCTGACGTCATTTTTAATTTCTTAGTAGGCGTAAGATATTGTTGCTTTCGTGATACACTTGAGCCTAGTTTTTATTATTATTATTATTATTATTATTATTATTAAAAGCTCGTACTATTGTTTTGATCTGGAACAAGCGTTGCAGTTATTTTTTATTTCATGGCAACGTTAAATAACATAGTATAAAAATATCATTAATAATTAAATTCTATTAAAAATATATTTCTGTCTTTGCACAATGCACCTTATGAAAAATAAACTTTTCTTTTGTGAAGTTCGAAATATTCAACAACTATAATCGTATATATAAATTTCTACTCATAGTTTTTCGCCAATATCACAAGTTATAAATTAATTTAAGCGATAAATCAATATTAAATTCCCAGATCAGTCATGTAAAAAAAAAAAAAAAAAAAAAAAAAACATTTCGTCAAGACAGTATATCATTTCAAGTGAAAAAATTCCAGTCTGTAATTTAAATGGCTCAACCACAAGCTTTAGCATACCTGCCAACATTCTGATAAATATTCCGTAAAACTGTTAGTACCGCCTATTTTTTCACACCAGTCTTCTTTTAAAGCAATTTTCTCCAAACATAATAAAGATTAAATAAATAAATAAAAATGGTGTAGGAAAAAAAGGCGGTACTAACAATTTTACGCAATGTTAATTAGAATGTTGGCAGGTATGCTTTAGCAAGTTATCGTTTTTCTTTTCGGTCACTTTTGCGAAATGTCACTTTTGGAAAAAGCAATGTAAAGCTTTTAGCGACAGAACTATGAAAATATTATTTATACAACTGTTTATTTTACAAGTAATTTGTAGTGGCTTTCGATAAATTTTAAGTTATGCACTTTAAATTAGAGTGCCTGAAATTCAGACACAAATGTGTCTAAAATGGGGTATTGAATTTTAAGATGCTAAAATATGTCTTATTTATTTAAGGCACTTGAAGTATCTTAAAAGGCACACCGTTTCACACACTCGAAGTATCTGGAATTCCGCCAACTTTGATCCTATCTACAGTGAATATTTTTCATTAATAAATAAATAAAAAGTTGTGTGATATACTGCTTATCCGGGAAAAATAGATTTCAGAAATTCTTAGAGCATAATTAATATATATATATATATATATATATATATATTAATAATAATTTTTACAAGAAAAATGTCTATTGGCCATGCGTAGAATCGAACCGACAACCAACGGATTGAAAGGCAAACGTCTTCCCGATCATACCACAGGGACATACGGTGTTGGTTGCTTGTATAATAAAATATATTCTAGTATCCGTAAAAGAAATCGAGATTTTGTGTTTTTATAATAAATCTAAAGCTTAATACACATTGTTATCTTAAATTTTATGTGTACAGATTTAGAGTTTTTTTTTTTTTTTTTTTTTTTTTTTTTGAAAAATGCATAATAAATATGAGAAAATAGTAGACTATGGATTTTAAACTTTTTTTTTTTTTTTTTTTTTTTTTTTTTTAACTGGTATTTACAAGAAAACAATCTACGTAAATGAAAACCAAAAAAAATGTTGTTTTACATTTTAAAGTGTAGGCAAACATTGCGGAAGGAAAGAATTTTTAAAACAAGGGAAAAATAAATCGATTCTAGATTGTTTAGTTACAAATTCGCTTTCTTAGCTACAAGTTACATGCTTCGTTTATCTTAATATTTTTTGTTTTAATACATGCGAGAACTTTAAATAAAAATTTACTTTTTTTTTTTTTTTTTTTTTTTTTTTTAACCGAATAAGTTTCATGTCTAAGTATTTTAAATAAGTTAACTACTTGTATATTTTATAAAAAAAAGTTAAATTTAATGTAAAAAAAAAAAAAAAAAAGTTAAAGCAGTATAAGCATGCTGCTTAAAGTAGATTCCATATGTAAAATTTGTTAAGTAATACAAATGTCTGAATTTCTAAGTGTCTGAACTTGGAAATGTTGGAATTTCTGAGTGCCTAAATTGTAAAATGTCTGAATTTGTATGTGTCTAAACTATAATATTTCTTAATTTCAGACATATCAACCTTATTCAGACACTAATCTGAGTTCATTTATAAAAAGACAATTTCTGTGTCTTAATTTCAGACAGCACATGCGTCTGAAATTTTACATATTTAAAAGTTTCGGACATTTATATGTCTGAATTGGTATTTCAGACACATTTCTGCCTGAATTTAAGACACTTTTATTTATAGTGTGTATAATCTTAGATATATTGACGGTGCATTTTTTTATTTTTATTTATTTTTTTACTTTTATTTAATTTTTATTCACACTACATACAAGAAGATATTTTATTAAATCTCAAATACTTCGCGTTTAATCTAGAAGGAATTTACCTTCCATATAAAACACTTTTTTACTTTTTTTTTCAGCAATTATGCTAGTTTAAATTTATAAACTGTTATTTATTGCTGAAACGTGAGTGGTGGCTTCTTCATTGAGATTCAAACAGTTTTTGATATATAAATATCTTTCTGTGTGTTTGTGTATACTAAGATAAAAATCGCAAAAATCATTCTCATCAATTGAAAGATAGTACAGGGTCAATGAACCTCTAACAATTAACCGTATACCATAGTTGTGTTTCGTATACAATGACGTACCAAATTGTTTCTTATCATTACCGACTGCAGAATTTTTTGTACAATTTACATGGTTACTTTATTAAAAATAATGAAATTACATGCAATATTAATATTTCTAAAAGCATAGTCATTGCATAAATTGTTGGGCATAGTTATATCAATGTTTGCGGCACTATACAAGGGTATGCAGATGAATTTCTTAACATTATTGCCTCAGGAAAGCATATCTGTTTAGTGAAATTTAACGTGTTACACTTCACGCAACGTTATGAAATTAGCATATGTCATTAGAATGCTTAAAATCATGGTTTATGTAGAAAATGGTAGCAATGGAATTAGTAATTGCTTTACAAAGCTACCCAAAGAATCTCAATACGTTATATGATAATCCAATTCATATCAAATCCGGTATAAATATGTACGAGAAGTATAGAATTAGCTATCTAATTTTTCTATCTGCATATCTTTAGTTGCTCGTATACAGGGAAACACAAAATAATTTCACGTTACGGTCTATGGCCAGATTTTAAGTTCGTTTAATCACGGTTGCATTCTTTCAACACAATGAAACTAACATAAATTTTTAGAATGCTTAAAAGATTGTTCCTATAGAAAATAGTTGATAAATAGGTTAATAAGTTGATAAACGGGTTGCGAAAAAATATTCCAAAACTACATATAATCGTCTGATTGACTAGAAATTTTTTACATATATTTATATCTTACATGCAATTAACTTAATTACATGAGAGACTTTAATATATTTTTGCATGTTGATATATTTTATTTTACATGTATTTAAACTTTCTCTTATTATATTGAACAAAACGAATTAATCATGCATTTCTAAGATTAAAAAAAAAAAAAAAAAAAAAAAAAAATGGATTCTTTAGAAAATGGTGTGTCATTGCGATATATATAAGAACTAGTTTACAGAGCTATGCAGAATATTTGCAATAATTTTAGTAATAATCTGATTATTTAGACATTCGGTACAAATTTTATGAGTTACTTAAACTGACTGAATTTTACAAAAGAAGTTAAGTGCATATCGGTCTGCAGATAGCATTTGTTTTATTTGCATTTCTGTCGTCACACTGCAGTTAAGGAAATGCATTTGACATAGATTGTTAAGACGTTTAAAAGTACGATTTATTTAGCAAAGAGTGCGTTGATGTGCTTAGATTTACTGGGCTGAATAAAATAATTAATATGATTTATGTGTAGGGATATATAAATTATATGTAGTAATAAGTTGTATAGAGATTTTTATGAGCTGTCTACTGCAAATAAATAAATAAATAAATAAAAAATAAAATAAAATAAAATAAAATAAAATAAATAAATAAATAAAAATCACTATTCATTACATCGAGTTTATGTCATGTTATAGGCATTGAATCAGAGCTATAAAATCGACGAACCAATAGAGAATTCGCACGTTTTCTGATTTTATTCTTACATGATAGAAAATGAAAAGGTAAGAAAATAAATACATACATTTTCTTTATTTGAAATCTAATTACCGATTTATAACAATTTTAACATCGCAATATTTACTCTATCGAGAAAACACAGTATAATATATCGTGACGTCGCTCTTTATGACAACAAACGGGAGTAAACATTGTTTACATTGAATTTCTGCTATGCTTTGCTCCTTCAATCAGTGATATAGGTTTTGTATTTTATAATAACGTCGGATATTAAAAAATTGCAGTATAAATGTTGTATTTTACCACTCTGCACTGCATCAGATAATTTTTCTCAAAAGCTATTCTTTAGCATTCCACAGGATCCTATTAAACAAAAACATTGGACAACCGCCATGAGAAAACAATTGAAAATAATGATAATGGAAAATGGTGATAATGATATTAAACGATTATAAGATGAAAAACACAGAAATCACATAAACGTTTGGTGATTATGTAAGTTAAAACTGCTGCTTGCTAACTAGGCTAACAAAATGTAAACATTGAAACATCATAAAGTGTGACGTCAGACAGCGTTTTGAAGTCACATGAATTTTTGGTTAATTTTAAAGTTATTTTTTAAATTAATGAGAACTGTTTTTGCATTTTTCATAAACGTTTTGAAATTTATGGACCTAAAATTACCAGAAAAATAGGAGTTTGTTCAAATGCCCCATGTGTGCAAATTCCTCATTGTGTGGAAAGTGAAAGTATATTTGAAATTCCGAAGGTGGAAGATGTCATATGGTTTAGATGACAGGTATCATACGATACGTCTTGTATTCGTAACTGCATTCATAAAAATATTCATTAAGGAAGAAATGTTGCAAAAGTCCTCCAATCAAACTACTTTATTCTTGATGTAGAAAGCATTTCGGAAATAACATGCGAAATTTTCTTTTAGATTATTTAAGGTTAGTGATTTCCAAGTTACCGATAAAGATTTTAGTGGCACTTCACTAAAGTCTAACAATAAAAAATGGAAGAGCTGATCATTGAAGATGCATTTCAAACACAGAAGGAATTGTCGAACAATTAGGAGTAATAACATAAAAATCATCAGTTTTAAAATTTAAATGTAGGGATATAACTGATATAGATTTTGTCGGATATCGAATATCAGAAACACTAATTTCTGCTGTATACGAATATGCGGTATCCGGAAAAATCTTTATCCAGTTCATCACTATTTTTAACGCATTCCAACGAGGTTCAAAAGTGTTAATGACTTCGGTTTGTCTGTCTACTCTCTAACTCCCGCAAATATTCATAGAATATCTTAAAACTGATATATGTTTTTCAAGATCGCTATCGTATGTTCCTTATTGAAAATGGAGTGAATAATTTTAGTGGTTTGTGTAAAGGAACACTCGAAAGTATTCCAAAGCATTGTGTTTTACGAGAGGTATTTCTATAAATCATATTTGGATGCCGTTAATTTACACAAATCTTAATGAAATTGAAATATGTTATTTAAGTCAAATATCGAAATTTTCACATTGAAAATGGAGTATATACCATCACTGATTTGTATACAGGGACACCCGAAAATATTCCAAAGCATTGCGTTCTATGGGAGATATTTCTGTACACCACATTTTTATAGCTTTACTTTGCACAAATCTTATTAAAATTAAAATATGTAACAAAAGAATGCTTTCCATAGAATACAGTATGATTAGAATTAGATGTACAGGACCACGTAAATATATTCAGTTACATTAATGGGTATTATTATACATTTACTGGAATTGCATTTTCGTTTGTGTTAATCTTTTTTATCACTTTCTACATGTTTTTAACGCTTTCCAACAAGATGGAAAAGTGTTAATGACTTCTGTTTGTCTTTTTTTCCGTCTGTCTATCCGCACTATGACTCAAGTATATATTAATGGAATTTGTTGAATCTCATTTATGATATTCAAATTCACTATCGCATGTTCCCTATTGAAAATGGAGATAATACCTCTCCGGCTTGTGGACAGGGACACCCAAAAGTATTCCAAAGCATTGTGTTCTATGAGAGGTTTTTTTATGAATTATATTTTAATGCCTTTATTTTACACAAATTTCAATGAAATTGAAATATGTTATTCAAGTTCACGATTTGATGTATACTGTAGAAAATGGAGTAAATACAAAAATTGTTTTGTGTACAGTGACACCCCAAAATATTCCAAAGCATCCGTTCTATTAGAGGTATTTATATAAGCCTTAATAACTTTACTTTGAACAAACCTTAATAAAATTGAAATATGTTATTCATATGAACAAAAAGTGCTTTCTACAAAATGTAGTATGATTAGCATTAGATTTACAGGGCCACACAAAAATATTCAGTTACATTGAGGCTTTTTATTAAAAATTTGATGGAATTGCATTTTCGTTTACATTAAGCGATTTCACACTTTTTAACAATTTTTAAGTGTGAATATGGCTGCAATTTGTGTATCTATTTGTCCGACTGTCCATTTATCTGTCAGTCGATGTGCCCACTCCCACCGTCCATAAATATTTTCTGAATTATATACATATATTCAAATTCACTGTGGAATGTTCCATATTTTAACTGGCATTAATAGGTCCTGTGTAACTGGTTTGTGTACAGGGACACCCAAAAAAATTGCTAATGAATTGGATTTTAGGACAGTCATTTTTGTAAATTGCATTTAAAGAACTTTCTACTGTTGATATCATAAAGAAATTGACATTTATTGCTAATATGGTAAAGTATTATTTTTTATAGAATACGATTTTGTTAAATATCAAGCCCAAGTACAGGGTTAAACTAAAAATTTCTGATACATTATGGGCTGCAATTAGTATAAAATGGTTACGTTTTCTTTTGTGTTAAGCATTTTTAACACTTTCTAACAATGTTTAAGAATAATTGGGAAATCAATTAGTCTATCTGTATATCTTTCCGAACTACTGTCGATCCGTTGCGTGATTACATGGGTAAAGAAAATTGAAAGTTATAAGATACAACAATTACGTATATTTGAAAAGTGTTAAAAATAAATGCGTACAGAATAATTTTTCATTCTAGTTAAACAATTAAATTGGAATTTTTTAAAAGGATAAAAAATGCATGAATGCAGCTTTTTTTCCCCCTTAGTGTATAAATGAAGAAGATTTAGAAGACGGGGACAAGGTTGGGCATATAGGAAATGCATGAATCTGTTCAAAACTCCACACAGATAGTCTGCCTTGTAGAAAGTAATTATAGAAGAAAAAAAAATGTGTATGTTACGGCAATTGAAAGCAAAAAGAAAAAATATGGGAATATGGAGAAGCCAACGAAATCGACGACGAAACGTGTCAATCAATATAAATTGTTCTTATCCATATGTTGGTATATGAAGAGTGTACTCTGTTACGAACTGTTGAAGCCCAATGTAAATGTTACTACTGTATGTTATAACCAACAGATGCTGCGATTAAACCGGTAAACTGAACTGATGATAATGCAATGAGTCGTTTTGCGAAACCGATCAAGGTCTCATTGGCAGAGAAATTTTTCGGAAATTTTAGAATATCCTGCGTAAATTCCGGATACAACCCTTTCACCTATTAGTTTTTTTGTACTAAGCGCAATGCCTAGTCCTCTGTGCACTTCCGAACAGTAGACACAGTACGATAATTCGTCAAAAGACGAATTTTTGTATTCTGCTGGAATCCGTCAACTCCTCAACTGAGAGTGGAAGGAGTTTAATAATGTAGAATATTTTTATGAATAGAAATGCTATTCTTAGGACTCCGTTACAAAGTTATTTCTTTGAAATGCGCTCTAAATTTTATTATTGCTCCAATATATATAGATATGGATAGATAGATAAGTAAACATTTACAGATGCATACAGATAGATAAAGATTACATATTGATAGATACACCAGTGTCTTGCGATACTCCCCCCTCCCCCCCCCTGAGAAACGTATCTGGTTATGAAACAATTTAATAAAAGCAAATATATCCGCTGTTGAATAAAAAACTGGCTAATTTTAAACTTGAGTAATAAAAATACAATTTGAGATGAAAACGCATCGCTTTCAGCATTGTTGTTAGAAAGTCAATGCATTTTTAAAATTACATAGGTAAAAATGATCTACAACTTTCGCCGAAACAATCCGCTGCAGACAATATTCTATTATAATAGAGAAAAAAGTCCAGTTTTCAATTAATTGTTCTTAAGGGAGTTTGTGCTGTGGCAACAGGTGGGATTTTAGTAAAGCAATGATTTAATATGCAAACTGGAAATTGTAGTAAAAAAGCGAATTTTTCATTTGACAGCGTCACTTTAAGTCAAAATCTATAACTATTTTTATCGAAATGTATTTTTCAAAATTCACGGCTTCTATAATATCAATGCAGCAAGCAACACGTTTTTATCTCTAAACGTGTTTTTTTTTTTTTTTTTTTTCTTTAAATTTCATTTTTTTTTTTTTTTTTTTAATTTAATGTTTAAAGTGAGTCAGTATTTTGTTGGGTACATAGTATATTAAAAATAATAATTATTATGAACTCACTAGTATTTTTTTTAAAGTAAAAAGGTAGAATTTTATTAACGTGTACTTATAAAAATGATAAATATTATTTATTAATTTTAAGAAACATTTTTGCAACTGATTTCAATATAAATATGCTTACAATAGACATAATTGTAATTAAAAGGATTAATTACTATTAAATGTATCAGAATATATCAATTATTTGGCAATAAATGCGTATCATAAAAAAAAGAAAAGAAAAAAAAAAGATTATATTTAAAATAAAACGTCTTTTCATAAAGTAAATACCTAGGCATAAACAAATAAACTTTTATTCGTTATATTTATTAATATGCAATTAGTATTACATTTATAATGCTTCGCATTTGGCCAATACCATGCTTGGTTAAAAATATTTTTAAAAATATCAGCGGAATTTTTTTTTTAATTTTGATTAGTTATTAGTTTAAATAATGAATCAAAATTAAAATTTTAAATACGTGATTCAAAAAGTATTGCAAGGACTTAAAATGCCACATCACGCGAAAATATTCGATTTCTAGAAAGGAAATGTCAAAATCATATCTTTTACCAAACTGTCATTTTTTCTTTTTAGAAATGTTACTCTTGTGAAAAATAAAGCAAAGCTTTTAGTGACAGAATATTGTTTATTTGTCTTTTCACTTTCACAAATAATTTGGAGCAATATCAGAAATTCGATTCTATTTTGAATAAATATTAAGTCATGTATCGTAGTATTTTAACTGAACCATTTTATTTACTTTATATGCAAGAAGACAATTTGCATTATAAGAGATGAAATGTTTGACATTTCAATTTGAAGCAATTTTAAAGGATTTTTTTTTCTTTTTTTCCGTCAAATTTTTCTTGTACTTTTGTGTTTATACTAAATATGTAAGGCTGATACAATAAAAATTGTATATATATTTATTGAATTTTCATATTAATTATGTTTTTATTATTATTTTACTTGGTATTAACATAAAGAAAAATAATTATAACTTTTAATCACTTTTAATCGTTTACAGGTCAGTGTTCCCATTTGGGAACATAGAATTAAAAATTCATTTCAAAATTAAATTTAGAGAATACTGACTTGAAAAAAAATATCATATACAAAATGAACTTGACTTGATTTTTCGAAATAGAAATTACATGTCAATCATAAAAAGGGAAGTGTACAGAAAATCATAAAAACGGCTTATTATACCATTTTCCTTTTTACCTCAAAATTAAAAAAAATCACATAAGTTAAAAAAATAATCAAATGCTTCTAAAAATGGGTAGGCATGCTTAAAATAGTTCACATTTTTAAATTAAAAATAAAATATAATGATATTAAATATACACACCGCGACAAAAGAAAAAAAACAAAGGATTTTTCCTTTGATTTTTCAGAAAATAACATTATCTAAATTGTGCTTATCATTTATTATTATCATAACATAACACTATTCCCAGACTAATTTTTGTTTTAAAACTAATATAGAAAACTTTTAAGACTAAAATGTTTCTAATTTAAGACTACACTCCGCGACAAAAAGATAGGAACAAAGGTTTTTTTTTTTTTTTTTTTACTTTTACTTTTACTTTTACTTTTACTTTTCTTTTCCTTTTTTTTTTTTTTTTTTTTTTTTTTTAAATAAAATAACATTATCTAAATTGTGCTGATCATTTATTATCATAACAAAATATTATCACATTATCATATCAAAAACTCATTAAATATTTGAATCATATTCAAAATTTTCATAAAAAACTTTGTTCCTATCTTTTTCTCGCGGTGTGTAGTTTTAAATTAGAAAAAAAAAATTAATCTTAATTTTTTTTCTAAATTAGTCTTAAAACAAAAATTAGTTCGGGAATAGTGTTATTTTATGACCATAATAAATGATAAGCACAATTTAGATAAAGCCAAAGAATTAGAATTAACAAAAAAAAAAAAAAAAAAAAAAAAAAAACTTTCTACCTATCTTTTTGTCGCCGGGTGTAATATTATTAAATATAATAATATTAAATATATAGTAATATTAAATTAAATATAATATATGTATATATACAACTTAATGTTAGATTTCATTAAACTAAAGCATGACAAGGCAAATTATGCAAAAATCAGATTTAAAATTTACCCGAAACTGAATTCGGCCTGTGAAATGTATTTAAATTTTAAAACTACCGATAACTACTATAATTTTAAAACTACTGGTCAGAATGTTTCGATATTTTACCAGAGCAATCGTGAGGCGATGTAATTTTGTTTGGTAAAGGAAAAAAGTACAATTCCAAAACGTGCCTTTAGCGTTTGTCATCAGGAGTTTTTCCGCTGTGAACAGTATTTTGCTCTTTTGCCAAAATTAAAAAAATAAAATGCACTAAACCCTTAGAATCTATTGTTTTCTGCAATTCCATTGTACTGCAAACGTTATTCATGTGTTTAATGAATCAATTAAGATGTTTCTTTTGCCACATATGGATCCTCCATTCAGGATCTCTACTGACATTACCCTGATTGTGTCATATATAGAAACAATTTGGAAATACTTGTTTTACCGCTATCCAAAATTCCATTGCCTCACGATTACTCTGGTAAAATATCAAATCTTTCTGACATGTAATTTTAAAACTATAACATTTTCAAATAGTAACTTAAAATTATAATAAAATCAATATAAATTTAAATACCCTGTCTATTTCAGTTAATAGAAAAATTGTATAACTTAGTTAAGTTGTACTTTACGATAAATAAATAAAAAAAAAAGACTGTGAAATGTGAATTTTTCTAGAAATATAAAGTTTTAAGTAATAAATATTTTTAAATATTTCTTAGTATATTGTTTCTTTTCATTTAGCTAACATATGCTCTTTTGAAATATGTAAATTGTCACACTTTATTGATTCAATTATTTATAAAAGACATTTTTTTTTTCAGCATATTATTTTATGTCATAAACTAGTGAATTTTCTTAATGTAAATTTATATTATGCTCTGAATGATTTTCAACAAATATTTAATTGTTTTGATTAAATCTTGGTAATTTACAACCCAGTTTAACCCATATAAGTGTTATAGGACTGATTTAAGCATTGCATTCTTTTATTTATCTTAAAAAAGGTAAAGATGTAACCGCCACCTTATTAACAGTAATAATCTAATTTATAAGGTAATATACTGAACCGTATCTAACAGTGTCTAATATAAAATAAAGTCATAAAATGATATCTCTTTTTGTGTGTTAAAAGCTAACACAATTTGTTCATACCATTGACTACATATATTTGAATAGACCACAAAATAGTAGCCTATTTGCGCCTGAACATCACATCCCCACCAATCTACCAATTAACTCGCCAAATAGGTTTTTCTACCCCCAAAACTACATTCCACCAAAGCACCCCCACCTCCTCCTGTCACAGAATTTCCCAAGAAAGTAATTATCGCCAAAATGAAGGCGCCAATTCGCCCCACAACCGTAGTGATGTTTGCTGAAGTTTTCTCCACAGCCAGTAAAAGGTATACATACGTCCTTTACTTCCTATGAGTTATCAGTGGTCCATACTCCTTCTACCAATTTTCTTATCGATTTTACTCAACTCTGGTTATTACGTTGGTTCGAAAATTCCTTGTTTTTCAGTTTTTCTGAAGTATTTCATCTACTCCATTTTTTTATTCCCAAATAGCAGCTTTTTAGAAAAGTAATTTTCGTTTTAATTTACGGCAGTTGCACTGCGGAGGAAATTAATTTTTTAAAGAAGTGGTTTGGAAATAAAAGTAAGTACTGTTTTATGCAAAGGTATGTGCCACTGAAATATATCGATTATATTAGAATAAATTAGGTAAGATGCTATGTTGGGCAAAACGTCTTGCTTTGTATTTTTCTTTCCCGCAGATACTGTATGGGAGTGCTAGCTACTCATAGAACAGGTGCATCAATAACGAGATGCAAGTTACTTTATTTGAGAGTTTTATAGAATTTCATATTATAGTTTGGATTTATAGTTCTTCTCTCTTTATCTGTTAAGTGTGAAAAATTTGCTTATCTTTTTTTTTTTTTTTTTTTTTTAGTTATTTAAACGATAGTTGAAGCAGGAAAAATATAATTCGAATAATGTTTAAAAACATAGCTTTTGACCTTCACGCCAAATCAATTAAGAGGGATGGTTTTTTTGCCTGTAGGTTAAGAAGCGCACGTATGTCCTAATAAGTAAAAGGACATTCAATAAACAACGTACATAAATAAATAATAAGAATAATAATAAACTCGCAACAATTTTTTTTTATCGGAATAAAGCACAACCCTTCGAGAGGAGAAAATATATACACGATTGTGCAAACAAGCGTCAACGCACCAATACGTCTTCTTTAACGTTTTTGGGGTAAGGTGACGGAAAATGGTGCTGTTTATTCTGCATTAGAGAAAAGACGCCTGTTTTTTTTTTTTTTTTTTTTTTTTTTTTGTGTGTGTGTGTGTGTGTGTGTGTGTGTGTTAAGTTACATCTGTGAATTAATATTGGCAAAATTTATAAAATAATGGATAATATTTTGTTTTAGTTTTGTCTGTGTCAATCTTGCTATATATATGCATGTATGTATAAACTTCCAAAAGAATGTGTATTTTATATAAAAATCCCATAAGTAATCTTACCTCGAAATAGACAGTCATCTTACCACAGAATTGGGGTAAAATTCTTAAACAAAAACGTTAAGGTTTAAAGTTTTCAGAAAATTCAGAAATTTTATGTATTTATTGTGTACTGAAAAATATAAAGTTTCACAAAAGACCTATCGATAACAAATATAACCCCAGCAGAGAATTTTACAGAAATATTTAAACAAAATCTGAGGAATCTTCCCCAAATCTAACATGGTACGCAATTAATTAGTGAAAATAACTCTGAAAATAGTTTGTTGATAATTTTAGGAAGTATATTGAATTAATATAGTTTTAAATTTAGTATTTCCAATGAATGCTTTGCTAAAATCAATTTAAATAACTTTCTAGTTGTATATTCTCTAAATATTTTGAGTGAAATTACACATAATTAATAATGCAACAAAATATCTCGAAAGTTATTATGCATGGTATTCACTTTATTTAAAATCAATTTTCACTTGAAAATTTTTCATTTAATTCGAACGTCGATCCCAATATTTTCGAAAGCTTAATGCTTTAAAGAAGAAAATTCGATATCGAGTTTGCGAAAAAGGGAGAAATTCAAATATTAGAGAAGTAATGGAAATAGTCATTATACACACACACATTAAAGAATATAATTTGAAAAGTCTAACGATTTGTAAAGGAACTTGGAAATATTCTCTAATTTTAAAATATGTTTAACTTCTTATTATTTCTGTTTATATAATGTTTACGCATACGGTAAAGCTGGGATAATCTGCGCACAAATCAACAGAGTAAGATAAAAAATCCATATATATATATATATATATATATTTTATTTTTTTTGCTAAACTATGATTAAACAACATTGAATTCATTTGTTTTCAGGCATTTCTATTGCTATTTTATTGTTGAATTTTAAATTAATGAAACAACTGTAATAAAACCAATACAGCAATTTTGAGTGATCTATTATTACAGGGATGTTTTGGTAACACATAATTACAGATTGCTTTTAATAATAACTACAATTAAATTTTTAGCAATAATGATTGCACTTAAATGATATCGTTGTAGTTTTTGTAAACAATTAATATTCTAATAGGATAATATTAGGTTGAAATCTAATAATATTTCAACCTAATAATAATAATAATAATTAAAAAAAAAAAAAATCAGAAAAATCAGAAAAATAAAAGGAAATTTAAAAGATTTAAAATTTTTATTTAAAGAAACACATATTTATGAATCAGAAAAAGAAAAAAAGAAAGTCGATATGATTACAATATAACGCTGTTACTAGATAAAGCATTTAAATTAAAATTAGCACCTTTCCTTCTTAGCTTTAAAATTTTCTTGTTTGCTGACGTACTCCGTCGTTTTCCCCAATCATTGCAACTATTGTTGTAAAGGGCTGGTTGCATTCGTGCAACCAGCTACCACAATAACATATTTAACCTTGCCAAATGATTTGTCGTACTTTTAGTACAGTTCAAGGCATTCAATAAAATCTTCTTCATTGTTTTGACATTATCAATACGCCACAGGATCTCTACTGGCACAAAATGCAATGGAATAAATGCTCGATCTCTTCTAAGAAGTAAATATATAAATTTCCCATTTCAACAGGAGAAATTCCACTGCTTTTTATTCATTAGATATTTGCTTTTATATAAAATTGTTGGTGTCCCAACCATTAGTCTACGTATGTAGCACCTAGGAGGTCGTTTAATAATTAAAAAAAAAATGTACTACTGCCATTCTATAGAAATCCGTAAAATGATTATGAAAATTCAAATATTTCATATTAAAAACAAGACAATATAATCAAGGTTTATCTTATATCCTTAAAATGGTCAATATGCACCTTCAAGTCAGCACTCCACTAGTGCTGTTGTACAACAACCTGGAGTGGTAGCGACCGCAATGTACTGCTTCTTTCCGATACTCCATGAGCGCAATATGTTCTAATGCGCCATGTCATCAGGATTTACCCTAGAATTATTTTCAATGCTTGCTACATTATCTCTTTTTTACTTTCTCTTACCCATAAGGTAGAGAAAGTATTGTTTTTGGGTCAGATTTTCGAACGCGAGATTTTGTTATATTTGCACGTTTTGAGGTCCCCTGAATACAAAAATCATGTTTTTAGCAAATGGTCTGTGTGTATGTCTGTGTGTATGTCTGTGTGTATGTCTGTGTGTATGTTTGTTTGTCTGTGTGTATGTTTGTGTGTCTGTGTGTGTGTCTGACTGTTATCAGCATATCTCAAGAACAAATAGTAGCAGACATTCCAAACTTGGTATTCTAAATGAGTATCATATATAGATGCTACAGTAAGCTTTTCGTTATGATCAAGCAAATGGTTCGCGTACAGGGACAATCAAGAGAATTCTAATACATTACATCTATGGGGGAAATTGCAGGTAAGTAGAGTTTAACGTCTTTTTTTTTTTTTTTTTTTTTTTTTTTTAATATTGTGAATAAAATGGACTTTTTTTGGATATTTAGTGTTATACTACTTCACTAATACGGAAATCGTCTGTATTATCATAAAAGATACTTTTTTAAAATAATAATTTTAATAAATTATTTTTAAAAAACAGAATTATTTTTTAATAACCGAATTAAATTTTATATAAATCTAGGTGCATTAATGAAACGGGGGGTTGAGGGGGCGGTAGCCCCCCCCCCTCACACGGAATTAATTATCATATAAAACTCTTCCGAAGCCTAATTTGAATTGTTTAACATACGCTTACATAACATCTTTATCTTACCTCTTAATCTCCAACCTGTATTTATAGTATTAAATTTCAGGGTAAAAGAAAGTCGTGTGAATGACACACCAGATTATTTATAATATTAAAATGCACGTCAGAAAAAGTCGTGTGGGTGCCATTCAAAATTATAATTACGAGGCATTTCGACCATAACAATTGAATTTAGGATTCAATTTATATCTTCATTCATATATAGATATATATTATTTGTCTTTATTGTAGTTTTAAAATAGGAAAAACTAATTTTTTATGCATGAAAAGGGTAATAATCATTGACGTTTATTTTGTTTTATTTATACTTCTTGTTTTTTACTTTCTCTTACCATAAGGTAAAGAAAGTATTGTTTTTGGGTCAAATTTTCGAACGCGAGATTTTGTTATATTTGCGTTATATTTACACGTTTTGAGGTCCCCTGAATACGAAAATCATGTTTTTAGCAAATGGTCTGTGTGTATGTCTGTGTGTGTGTCTGTTATCAGCATATCTTTAGAACAAATAGTAGCAGACATTCCAAACTTGGTATACTAAATGTGTATCATATATAGATGCTACAGTAAGCTTTTCGTTAAGATCAAGCAAATGGTTCGTGTACAGGGACAATCAAGAGAATTCTAATACGTTACGTCTATGGGGAAATTGCAGGTAAGTAGAGTTTAACGTCTATAGACTGCACTAAACCAAATGAAACGGATATATATGGCTGAATATCACTTAAGTGTGCATTTTGGATTTTTTAAAACTTTTTTTTCAAACTTTGTATTTTAATTTGAATTTTTAAAAATAAGTCCGTAAGTATATCTTAAATAAATTCTGAGTTTGACAGAGATCGAACATAATTTTTTAAAATTTTATTGAAATTTTTCAATAAAAATTTATAATTTTAATTATCTTATAAAATCAAAATTACCATTTAAAAAATTTTTTTTTGTGGTTCAGATTCATTAAAAAATACAAGACTTAGACTTTTCTAAAAAGTTCTTCCCATTTTAAAAAATAAAATAAAATAAAAAACCAAAAAATTTAAAATTTAAAAAAATAAATAAATAAATAAATAAATTTAAATTTATTTTTTTATAAACATAAATTATATCAATGGGAAATATCATAGACTGCATACCTCTTGACTATAAACTGGAAATAATTAGTTTACTTGCATTAAATTTTTAATTATAGCATTTAAAGATGTCAAAAAATGATGTCACTGAAATGACTGGTTTGTCACTGAAATGACAATGTTTGTCACTGAAACGACTGTTTGTCACTGAAATGACAATATTTGTCAAAATTTCTATTTTTCACTGAAATAACATTGTTTGTCAATGAAATAGGACCATATAATATTAAAAATGGAACATATTAGAACAATAGAGAAAAGATTGTGAAGGGAAAAGAAAGAGCAATAATGAGACTATCAAGCAATTTTATTGTATTAAAATCCTTGTAGTTACAAGTTTAATGATTAACTGAATTAAATTCAGAAAAAGCATTTTGAACATTATTAAAATCTTCATCCTGAAGTTTAAAATATCTATTTGAAGCAGGTTCAGGAGAATTCCTAATTTTGCACAGAATATGTGGCACTTGAATTTCATGCACATCCTCTTTGTCAGGCCATGCAAATTATTTTTTCTGCATCTTGCCATAAATGACACAAGTAAAATATTTTGAGTAACATTCTCAATGACACCTTAAAGGGGGCAAAAAAAATAAAAATAAATAAATAAATTAAATTAAATAAATAAATAAAAGTTTGCTTTTTTAATTGTATCTTAATATTAATGTCGTATGTAATTTTTTTATATTTACCTGGATACCGGAAAGTACTTTAAATATTTAAATATAAAGCTTATCCTACACCAACAAATCTTTTAATTCAAAATAAAAAAATATTTAAATCCAGGGCTTACAAAATAGTAAATCTGCAACAAATGTCATTTTCGTGACGTCACAAAAATGACAGTCACGAAAATGACAAATCGTCAATAATTCGTTCTGTACTGAAAAACATGCTTTCACTAAGCCGATATCGTCACATTTTCTTCTTCTGGTCGCCATTCTATATTAAAATAAAACTTTGTTCTAAATTTTATAATAATATTTTTTTATTTTTTATGCATCTCGAAAATGACAAGCAATAAAAGTACGCACAGCATGTAAACAATAAAAATAATGTTAACTCTTACCTGTTTTCAATTTTCTTGAGATTTTTTTTCCCCACATATCGTCAATGTTGATTTCTGATCTTAAACTTTAAAATAAGTGAATGGTGGCACCATCCCTTGATGATATATGAAGTTATTTTCATGTGTCACGAAAATGACGTCAACACTTGCATACATGCATTTTAATTACACATGCATGAAAATTCACGTAATTAAAAAGAAAAAAAAATTTCCTTTGAAAACAAATAGTTTTTTTTACAAGAATTAACAATTATTATAATTATCATTTTATTTTTTTTAGTAAAAAACATACTTTGTATGTAAACATTTGGTCTTGGAGACAGTCACGAAAATGACGATTATAAGGTTTAAAATTTTCTAAAAAATACTGAAATTGCTATAAACTCACATTTTATGATTTGATGCTTTTTTAAAAAGGTACTTCTAAGTAATAATAATAAAATTTTACAATTTATTTGCTTAAAATTAATAATAAAGACCTGAAACACTAAAATGCACATTTATGTGATATTCAGCCATATATATATTGTAATAGAGATAGTCAACTGGGAAAAAAATTTTGTGTATCTGGGAGCCTCGCCTCCCCCCACCCCCTAGGGGAAGTCCCCCCTCGAGGGGAGTAAATTTTCATGGTGGGTATCTTTCTAAAGAACTCGCCAATAAGTTTAAAACGAATGATTGAACCATCGATCTGCGATAATTTTTCACAAAGTTATTGACTTTTTTCATTTTTAACGAAAAAAAAAGCTTAGAAAAAAAATCGTTTTTTTTTTTTTTTTAATTTTGAGAATAAAATTGACTTTTATTGGATCTGCATTATCATAAAAGATATTTTCTTTTAAATAATAATTTTAATAAATTATTTTTTAAAAACAGAATTATTTTTTAATAACCGGATTTAATTTTCTATAAATCTAGGTGCATTAATGAAGCGGGGGGTTGAGGGGGCTGTAGCCCCCCATCACACAGAATTAATTATCATATAAAACTCTTCCGAAGCCTAATTTCAATTGTTTAACATAGGCTTACATAACATCTTTATCTTACCTCTTAATCTCCAACCTGTATTTATAGTATTAAATTTCAGGGTAAAAGAATGTCGTGTGAATGACACACCAGATAATTTATAATATTAAAATGCACGTCAGAAAAAGTCGTGTGGGTGCCATTCAAAATTATAATTACGAGGTATTTTGACCATAACAATTGAATTTAGGATTCAATTTATATCTTCATTCATATATAGATATATATTATTTGTCTTTATTGTAGTTTTAAAATAGGAAAAACTAATTTTTTATGCATGAAAAGGGTAATAATCATTGACGTTTATTTTGTTTTATTTATACTTCTTGTTTTTTACTTTCTCTTACCATAAGGTAAAGAAAGTATTGTTTTTGGGTCAAATTTTCGAACGCGAGATTTTGTTATATTTACGTTATATTTACACGTTTTGAGGTCCCCTGAATACGAAAATCATGTTTTTAGCAAATGGTCTGTGTGTATGTCTGTGTGTCTGTCTGTTATCAGCATATCTTTAGAACAAATAGTTGCAGACATTCCAAACTTGGTATTCTAAATGTGTATCATATATAGATGCTACAGTAAGCTTTTCGTTAAGATCAAGCAAATGGTTCGTGTACAGGGACAATCAAGAGAATTCTAATACATTACGTCTATGGGGAAATTGCAGGTAAGTAGAGTTTAACGTCTATAGACTGTACTAAACCAAATGAAACGGATATATATATTGTAATAGAGATAGTCAACTGGGAAAAAAATTTTTGTGTATGTAGGAGCCTCGCCTCCCCCCACCCCCTGGGGGAAGTCCCCCCTCGAGCGGAGTAAATTTTCATGGTGGGTATCTTTCTAAAGAACTCGCCAATAAGTTTAAAACGAATGATTGAACCATCGATCTGCGATAATTTTTCACAAAGTTATTGATTTTTTTCATTTTTAACGAAAAAAAAGATTAGAAAAAAAATCGTTTTTTTTTTTTTTTTTTTTTTTTTGAATTTTGAGAATAAAATTGACTTTTATTGGATCTGCATTATCATAAAAGATATTTTCTTTTAAATAATAATTTTAATAAATTATTTTTTAAAAACAGAATTATTTTTTAATAACCGGATTTAGTTTTATATAAATCTAGGTGCATTAATGAAGCGGGGGGTTGAGGGGGGCTGTAGCCCCCCTCACACAGAATTAATTATCACATAAAACTCTTCTGAAGCCTAATTTGAATTGTTTAACATAGGTTTACATAACATCGTTATCTTACCTCTGAATCTCCAACCTGTATTTATAGTATTAAATTTCAGGGTAAGAAAAAGTCGTGTGAGTGACACACCAGATTATTATTATTATTATTATTATTATTATTAAGATGTTAATTTAAACACTGCTACTTAAAATATTTTGGTTAACATATGATAGGAATGAGGATATCATGTAGAATATTTATTAATTTAATATTTTTTCCTTAAACATAGTTTTATACGATGTTTTATAATTTTAATTAATACAATTTAATTTAATTTATATTATGTTTTTTTAGAGCACTGGATAATGGAGAAAATATAGGTAATTTATATAATATGATAGTTTAAATACTTTGAAAGAATGTCCTCTCAAGAAAATGACATTTTGAGTCTGTAAGTCACTTTTTTTTATCGTGTTTCACTAATTATAATTTTATTGACTAATAAATTTTTATAAATATGTCATTCAAATATTTTAGCCGCGATAAAACTTGTAATTCACATTATTTCACATTATTTAAATTTTTTATTTCTCTGCATATTTAACACATTACGGCAAATTGTAAAAGCGCTTATGAATTCAATTTGTCTGTCTGTGCGTTTGCTTCAATAAATATTCTTTCGATGTTTTGAAACATATACATGCCACCCAAGTTCATTGTGGTATATTCTTTTTTGAAATTTCTTTTAAAAGCACTTCTAATTTATGTACAGCTACATCCAGGTAAATGTATTGACTTAATGCTGTAAAAGCGGCAGTTTGGATTAATGTAAAAATTATTTTACACAAATATCAAAATCCCAATTCCTATTACAGTATATTTAATAACATTAGACGTATAAAATTGTTCTTAATTAAAATTTTAATAAATTTCATATCAATGTAAAAAATTAATAAAAAGAAACAAACAAATTGCTTTCAGTAATTTACAAAAACTATGTAAAATTATCCTCCACTTATTCTTTGCGACTCTACATAGTAGTTGCATGCTTAAATATTTAAATACTATAAAAGTATGTATAAGTATAAAATTTAATGTTACCTTAATAGTTTACAATTCGAAAAATGTAAAACTACGAATAATATATTTATATATATATATGTATATTTAACTAATATATTTTAACATTTTCTTTAAAAATGAAAAAATAAATAAATAAATTGCTTTAATTAATTTCTATTAATAAATTATTTTATTTAAAATTTCTCCTGCAAGTGTTTTTTTACAATGCTAAAGAAAGTTGCATAAGTATATTTATTAATACTATTCTCCAATAGCTTACCAAATTAGTACTTTAATTGTTACAACAATTAACTTAATTTCCTAAGACAGACATAAATATAAAATTCTATATTAACTTAATGGTGCATGACACACAAAACGTAAAATTTCGATCAAAAGATAAAAATATTATAAAAATTTCTGTGAATGTAATAAAAAGTTATAAAAGACAAGTAATTAACTAATTTCAACAAATAAATTAATTTATTCAAAATTATCATACAGTTATTTTTATAATGATAAACAAAATATGCATGCGTATAATAATTAACACAATACTCCAATCTTCCACTTTTATAACTTTAAATTTATTACATCAATTTAATTAAAGCAATTTCCTAATATAAGCATAAGTATGAAATTTTTTAGTAGCTTGATAATTTACGAATAACAAAATGAATAAATTTATGAAAATTGCTTAGAAAAATCATTGAGCTAAAAGTGGAATTTCTATTATAATTAAACGTCTAAACACCTATTATACCGAAATTATATCTCTAATGTCTAGTACCACTTAATGAAAATCTTTATAATACTAAAGAGAAACCCATCTCATAAATTCTTTCCTTTAATAGCCATATTTAGAAATGTTATTAAATCTTACATTTTATGCTATGCCAAGAATTATTAGCTCATCCTTTTTCAGTATTTATAAATGCTTCATTATTAATGAATGTTTTAAAGTTTAAAGCTTAAAAACATTTAAATATTTTTATACATAAATTTTCATAAGGTAACAATAAACAAATAATTTAATATTAGATGGGTATTTTACGATACATAAATATTAATAGCCGAAATAAATTGCTTAAAAATGAATAATATAATTTAATCATACGACAATAATCTATTACTTATGTAATTTATTGAACTAAAATTATTTATGCTATGCTAGTGCCTATTTAATGAAAATCTTTATTGTACAATGGACGAACTAATTTTGTAAGATTCTTTTTTATTGGCATTAATAGGAACAACTTGATTAAATCATGTATGTTAGATTATTCTGTAAGTGCATCGATTGTTAGTAATTTTCACAAGGATATATATATATATATATATATATATATATATATAACGCTTTATTTCTATGGAAGTTTCTGAATTATTTTCAGTAAAGAGTAATAAATTCCAAAAAATAAAAATAAATACTAAAAAATGTGTGAGTAAACGTAAATGATTAATTACGAAGTAGATACTTAATTACTATGCTTTATGATTCTCTGACCTCTTTTATCCCTTTCCAAAAAAGTTGACAATTGTATTATGCTTTTGTGTGTCTATTTGTCCGTTCTCCGTCTATCAGCCCGCCTGTCTGTCTGTTGCGTTCACACTCCTGTAAATATTCATAGAATTTCGGGAAACTCATATATGTTACGTAAGTTGTCTATAATGCATTCCTATTTGAAAATAAAGTAAATAAGACCTCTAGTTATGTACAGGCACACCCGAAAAATTCCAAACCATTGCGTTCTATTAGGGGTATTTCTATAAATTTTATTTTAATACCATGCTGTTCTCCGTTTGTCCGTCTCTCTTTCTATCAGTCCTTTAGTCTGTATGTTGCGTTCACACTTCTGTAAATATTCATAGAATTCCGGGAAACTGATATATGTTAAGTAAGTTGTCTATAATGCATTCCTGTTTGAAAAGAAAGTAAATATCACCACTAGATATATACAGGGATATCCGAGAAATTCCAAATTATTGCGTTCCATTAGCGGTATTTCTATAAATTTTATTTTAATACCATGTTGTTGCACAAATTATAATGAAAATTATTATAATAATAATATTTTTATGCAATAAGATAAACATTAAGATTCACAGGGCCACAAAAAATATTCAAATACACGAAGGTCTGTCAACGAAAATCTCTATAATTTAGCTTTTGTTTTCATTATACATTCAACACTTTCTAACAATGTTTAGGAGTGATTATGACTTGCATTTGTCTATCTGTTCACCTCTAGCGTCCATTATTTTTTTTTTTTTAGAATATCTTCAAAATGGCGTAAGTTAATTACGTTCACTATGCAACGTACCGTACGTAAATTGGTATAATTCACACAACTGATTTGCGTACAGGGACATAAGAAAATACCAATGCATTACGTTTTATAAAAAACAAATTTTCCAAAATTTACCTTGATAATTTTATAGCGGGATGATTAAAGAATAAGTCAATTAAATTATAATTTCCTACGCAGCCACTTCCATCAATAAGGCATCTATTAACACGTATAAAAGTTTAAAGAATTATCCATTAAACTTCTATAATTATCCTAAAGATATATATTAGCACGACAAATTTCACTCTTTTTTGCATCCATTAGGTATTTGTTATATATTCAATGAATCTCCAAATATCAAGTAATTGGACTTGGTAGATTGAATAGACATTGAAAATATCAATGATCTTATTGTGATCTAACATGTTGCATCTATTAGACATCGAAAAAGGCACGTCTCAATTTCGTCTATATTTAAACATCTAATAGATATCTATAAGTAATACAGGATATCCAGAACATTTAATGGACATTCTTCTTTAGATATGCTGTACCTTTTATTGATCACTGGATATAATTTAGATGAATATAAACGGATGGATGTATATTTAATTCTAATGGATATAAATAGCTGTATGGGTTGTTCAATAAATCATAATGAATTGAATACATTATTCATGTGATTAAAAAAAATCTATAGAATACATTTAGCATTAAGGTTTACAGGGCTACTCTAAAGTTTTCTGAAACATTAAGGGCTAAAATGGAAAATTTTCGGAATTGTATTTCCGATTGTGTTAAGAGTTTACACCCCCTTCTAAAAATATTTAAGGATGGTTGTGAATTCAATTATTCTATCAGACTCTCTATCTTTCCGTCTGTCTGTAAATTGTATAACCACATAAGGAAAAAGTACATTGAAGTACGTGCAGTTGGAAAGAGTTAATAATATATTATAACTCCTTAATTTTTCTTTCTTTTATATATATATATATATATATATATATATATATATATAATTTTAAAAAAAAATTATGTAAATTTATTAATCTTTTAAAGTCTCTCTTAACGATATTTTTTTTAATTTATCAAGAAACGTTATATCATCGAGATTTTATGGAAGTTTATGTAATGCTGAAGTAAAACATTTATATATCTATCTAGAAATTTTTGAATATACTAATTAAAAATGTAACCTTATTGAAATAACATCAATGATAATATTGTTGCTAATTTTTTCAGTTTAAAGAGGGACAGTTTATAACAAAATTTTACTAGATATTTTTAACTGCACATTTACATATTTCTTTTTATCAGTATTTTCGGTTAATTTTATGTAAAAATAATAATAGAAAATATTGGTGGATATTAAAAGAAACAAAAAATAATAATTTAAAGTTTGAAACATTGTAACTTCTACAAACATATAGGAATTGTATATGAATATAAAATTGCGGATAATAATTTATATAAAGTAACTGCTTTAGTTAAGACTATTCTGTGTTTCTTGCTTATATTAATAAATTAAATTCGTATGTGCACACGCATAAACACTTTTATTTACGATAATTCTCCCTCATGCCTTTTAATTTATTACAACAATTTAATCAAATCTCTTAAGTATAAAATTAGACACTAAATGAATACTTTAGGAAACACAAAATCTAATAACCACGAAAACTGCTAAGAAAAATTACTTTGCTAAAAAATGTATTTTCTAATTTAATTAAACGTCCAAACACCTATTATCTCGAAATTATATATGTAATGTTAGTGGCACTTAATGAAAATCTTTATCGTGCTATAGACAAACTCATTTTCTTAATTTCTTTCTTTAATAGCAGCATTAAGAAAACACGATTAAAACTTGTAATTTATGCTAACTTGTAATTTATGTAAATTTTGTTAGCACATTTGTTATTAATATTTTTAACAGTTGTACTAAAAATGGATTTCTTGAAATTCAACGTAAGAAAAAATATCTATTCATAACAGTATCACATTTTTGCTTATAATATGTATATATATATATATATATATATATATATATAATACACAAATATGTCGTAAAGTTACAGGGAGAGCTGCCAGTAAAAATTGCAAAGTTCAATAAAATGCAATATTTTAAAAAGATTAGTGATCTTTGTGTGATTAAATGTAAAGTGTGGAGTAGCTCTATCTTGCTATTTGAAAATGCAGATTCATGTCATTTCTATTATAATTTATCCTCATTATACATATAAATATGTATATACATACTTGCCAACCATCTCATTAATAACCGTGCACTTGTTAACGCCTCTTTTTTCCCACCACTTTATTTTTAAAGTAATTATCTCAAAATGTTGTTGCGATTAAATAAGAATAAAATTACTCTAGAAAATGTCTGGTGTGAAAAAAAAAGGCGGGTAATGAAAATTGTACGGTTTATAATGAGATAGTTCGCAAGTATATGTATGTTACCGTTAAAGCTTGAAATCCGTTAATGTGCAGATTACCTAGCTAATCTGCAGATTAACTAAAATTACACGTTAATGTGCGGAATCAAGAGTTTTCCGAATTTTAACTAGGTAATCTGCTCATTAGCGGTTTCTGTATCGTTAAAAATCAAATGTTTGTTTCGAGCCTTAGTTTTTTTTTACATTCACTATGACGTCAAGCAGCCATATGATACAGATACGCGAATGACCTTCAAACATACTTTTACCCCTTGCACTACGCTATGATGATGAACGACAAACGCAAAATGTGGAGGATCGAAGCCATGATTAGGTTTATTATTATGACTAACACAACATTTAAAGCAACAAGTAAGTTATATTTGTTTTAATTTTGATTTTATTTCTATCTTTTTTAATTCTGTCAATATAAGTTTGATAAGTGTCTGCATTTTATTAATGAAATCTAATCTTAATTAAAAGCTGTCTCTCGTGAAACTCCATTTTGAATTATAAATATTAAATTTACATTACAGTATTTATTTCCTTCCGAACTAAAACTGTTAAATCATAACTTTTTAAAACTTTTTTTTTTTTTTTTTTTTGTTTCTTTCAGTTTTAAGTTTTCTTTATATATTTTATATATCATGATTATATTTATATTTATACTTATATATATATATATATATATATATTTAATTTTGTTTGCTTTTTCAGATAATTTCGTTGTAGTTTATCACATAAAAAGCGTTATTTAAGGGTTTTTCTTTTTTTTTTTTTTTTTTTTTTTTTTTTTAAATTGTAAAATTAATATATTTGCTAAACTTGTACATATATATGTATGCTGCAAAATATAGTTTAATAAAGTATTGGAAAACTGTCATTTTCATTTTCATGCATTCCAAAAAGTATTAAAGAAGTTTTAATTATTTGAAGTACTTCTTAAATAATGCTTCTGATATGTCTAATTTGATATTTCTATAGGAAATTAAAAATTAGTGCATATATGTATATATATATATATTTGTAACAGCAATATAAGTTGGTAATAAAACATTTTTTGAAAAATTAAATGGTTAAATATTTTTATTTTGAAAAGAAATCGTTACTGTATTACAATTCTAACATTCAATTATAAAATGGATTTTTTTGAAAGCTATGAAAGCTATTATATTTCATATTAAAAATGCATAACATCTTCAAACTTATATTGCCAGAAAAAAGATGAAATAAATAAAAAATTAAAACAAATATAACTTTAAAATATATAAAAATTAAAACACATACAGATTAAAATAAGTAAAGAAATAAATAAAAAAGAAAAGAAAACTATTTTTTCCCCCGAATGAAAAAAACAAATACAACACAGCGTGCTGTAAAATTACAACACCAGATATCTTATTTTCACTTTAACTAGTTTTTTTTTTTTTTTTTTTTTGTCGTGTCCATGACATAGTCGAATTAGATTAAACCGTGGATCTTTATAATTGTATCTGCGATTTGTTGATGTTGTCGTCATATAGGTCTATCAGAGACGGCAATTCTTCAATTTCTCTCAAGTTTGCACTTATTGCCGGACACTCAAAGATATGGCAAGGTGTAAGCTGTTGAGGTGAGTTCGGGCTCTATTTTGTCAATCCGAGCCCGCCCGGGCCCGAAACATTTTTGAACTGAGTTCGCCCGAACCCGAAAAATTTTGTGTGATCAGAGCCCGAGCCCACCCGAGACCGATATTGAAAGTGTTACGCTATGCAACGCATTCACAATAGTAAAATTAAATACCGTTTTCATTTTCAAATTAATTTCTTATTATCAATCCTCAATTTAAATAACTATAAATGTTATTATAACAATTTATAATGTCTGCGTGTCTCTGTATGCATGTGTATATTTATATAATATATATTTATAGTGCAGCCCATTGTTTATAACGCGCCTATCGGGGGATAAAAAAATTATCCGAATGAGTGATATAATGAGGCCCAATATAACGAAGGAGGAAGGATTACTGTATAACACTATGACATAATATGCATCCCGTTGAAAAAAAAGTTCTATTTAGAAAAAGGAAAGTCAAAGCTATTAAGGTTTGCAAGATTATTTTGTGATTTATAACCTATCATGACTATTATGGCATTACTAAAGGTGCTCTCAAAATGAATATATATATATATTTTACACTTTCCAGTTTGTGAAGAATAAAATAAACGGAACTTTTAGCTTGAATCCGAGCCCGCCCGGAGCCCGAAGACTTGCGTAAGATTTGAGCCCGATCGGGCTCGGGCTGAGCCCGTCTCATCTCTAGTAAGCTGTGTATCTGGGCAATTGTTACAGTTTCTATACACCCTTCCACCCTCTTTATTAATTTTCATGCCTCTGTGATGACCGGTTCTTAGCCTTATTATAGTTTTCGTTATTAATCGATCTGCATTTATTTCACAAAGCTGGTGTTTCGTTTGGATTGTTTTTTCTCTAAGTTTAGATTTAGTTATTGCATTTGCATCTTGAAGAGAGACACTGTTGCTGTTATTGTTGAGATTTCTGGACTCCTTGGCTAGTTTATCAGAATTTTCGTTGCCTGCTATTTACACGTGTGCAGGTATCCACTGAAGTGTACAGGTTTTATTTATAGCTTGAAGATCTTGAAGTCCTGAGATGATTTCATGGGTGATAGAAGAGTGCCCCTTTGAAATGGCCTGGAGGACGGCCTTCAAGTCGCAGAAAACCACTAGGCCCTCTGCCTGCTTAGTAGTGGGAAGGGACTTATACACATTAAGTGCCTCCAGAATTGCACGTAGCTCGCAGGTGAAGTTAGAGGCTATATTTCCCGCACCAAATACTTTAACTAGTACCTAGTAAGTAATGTGCTGATTATCTAGGTAATTTGAGAAATGAAACAATTTTCCTCACTTTAACGGATCGCCCTAGTTAATGTGCAAATTTCTTAGCTAATCTGCAGATTAACTGATTTCTGCACTTTAGCGGTAACATATATATATATATATATATATATATGTATGTATATATACATATATGTTACCTGATTTTAAGAAGAAAAAACTGAACATATTACCAAATGTAAAGCATTAATGTTTAAGGAAATGCTATATAATTGTATTCAGAAAATTGCAGTTATGATTTATTTATTTTTATCCATATGTAATACAGTTTTCAGTTTTTTTTTTTTTTTTTTTTTTCTTTTTTGATTGAGGGCGGAGTCGTTTTTTAAACACACTCTTTCTCATGCATTTTACACATTTGGATGTTAACAAAATTTTGATAATTAATTTTAGAAATTTTTTCTTTTTGGATGTGTGTGTGACTGTTCTCACGTGTACGCCTTTCTGTGCTTGTCTTGTAAGAGTTTGTCCCTTATCAGCAAAAAACTAGTATATTGTAGCCAATGCATTACATTCTTATCGATGAGTGCGCTTTATTTAATGAATATTCAGCCCGTAGATAGAGCCCGTAATGAGATTTTTTATGAAAGTTGTCGACATTTTTGAGTGTACAATGTAATTATCAACGACATAAGCAGATTCTAGTCGATGATTGCACTTTAATAAATACTCATGCCGTAGATGAGTCCATAATGCTATTGTTATAAAAGTTTTCGACATGTTTGCGTGTAAAAGTTATTCTTAAAGACATAAGCAGGTTCTAATCAATGTACATAATTTATTTAATAAATATTCTAGAAACAGTTGAATAAATCTATTTTTTGTGCCACAAAAATTAATAATTGATGAATGTTCTTGAAACAATCCAATAAAACAGTCATTTGTACTACAGAAATCAAATAAACATAGTTAATTGCACTACACTGCAGGATATTCGCTAATTCAGGAACAACTAAAAATTTCGAAATCTGAATGGAATTTGAATTCGTCGAGGAATATTGTCAGTGGTTCATAGAATATTCGTGGTAGTTTTACGTTAGAAACCAATGAATTAATACAAAAAATTCCAGAATTCAACTCCTGTTGAAGTTAGAGTATTTGAATTTATGAATCATAAACTACCAATTTTCACCACATTTGAATGACTAATTTGACGCTAAGTCAACGCCAACATTCGTGAAAATAATATTATTACCATCTGTTTTCAATTTTATTGTAATACCTCATAGAAAGCAGCACATAAACATATAGGCAAATTTTAGTCTGACCTCATCAATAATTACTCTTATTTTATTATAGTCGTGATACTAATTAGAAGTTTCAAAGAATTTAGCAGTTCTGCACTATAAATCGATAAATCTTTCTGAAGAATTCCAGAACTCAGTTTTTATTGAAGCTAGAACTTCCAAACTTCGGCATCTCTAAACTACAAACTTTCACCAAATTTGCTCGCCATGTCGCCAAATTCGACACCAAGACCAAAATCTGTGTTAGTTACAAACTTGGCGGCTTGGCGAGATTAACGATCACATTTGCCGTTAAACGTTGTTACAGGATAGCTAGAATTAGTATACTATCTCTCAATTTTGACGGAGTTCTCAATTTTGACGTTTTGGTAAAATGTGTCGTTTCTCGCCACTAATTTTCGCCAAAAAGAACCAAAGTAGGCCACTTACATATACCAGAATGATTTTCCTTGAAATGTAAATTCTGCCTTTGCCAATGAGAGATTTTGTAATAAACCGTGAAGTACTCCTTAAAAAACTACTATATTTGGCTCGGTGGTATATATAATCCTATTATCGAGACATTTGTGTCCGCGCCACCTTGTTTTAAGGATAGTTCGCGGGCTGGAACCTGCCTGTTTATTTATGAATCAGTTACCTCTCACACAAGTGTCAATATTTTTTTAAATAATATGTATATTTCAATGGGTTGTATAAGGAAGTCATGCGGTGTCCACATCAGATTATTATTATTATTAATATTATTATTATTATTATTATTAATGCTATAGAATTCTGTTTACATATCTTCTCATTTGCTGAATATTTTTTTGTGTATTAAGTTCATTAATATGTTTTCTTTTTAGTATTTAATTGAGGGTTTTGCAATTTAGCAATTTGTTTTACAAATAATGAATATTATATTGATTTTTTAAAGATTTTGTTTTATTATTATTGTGTGTGTGCGTGTGTATGCGCGTGTGTGTGTGCATTTCAGAAATAAATGTCTTTAAAAACTTTTTTTTTTTTTTTTTTCGTTCGAATTACCATTTCAAAAGTTAGTATTCTGTTTATATTGCTTTTTAGATGCTTTAATTAAATCGCAAAATAAGAAAAAAAAATCTTTGTATTTTCTAGTACAAACCTAAAACACACATATTTCCACCAGACTTATAAATGTAAAACAGATCATTTTAATCTAATCACGAATCTCTAAATCATCTTTGTGTTGGTATGTTCTTAATGTCAATTACAGGTTGCGCCTACATTACGCATGGTAATCATATTACAACTACGCTGCTAAATACAGGATGCGTGTAATATTTCCCAGCAGCGGCAATTATGATCTTGAATTTCATTATGAGAATGATTAATGTGGTAGAATTCTGAGAAAGGCAATTACTGTTAATGATATTATAACATCTTATGCTGAAATGTAAGGTAGTTGATGATTTAACGATAACTACAAGAACGTTATAAGAATTTATAAGATATTATTCTTTATGATATTTTCTATGATTATTTTTGCTTTAGGCGTGAGTGAGTAATTTAAATACTTGACTAAATTATGTAATCATATTTCATTTTTTAATCAAAATTATTTAAGTCAATTTTCAATAGTTTATGCCATCTTAAGGATAGTAACAGGAATATTAATATTTCTCTTGGAGTATTTCTGTGGTAATTTCTTTTATTTTCATCATATTATTAATAATTCGTTTAAAAAGTACTATATAATTTTTATCTGTAAGTCATTTATTTATTATTCACTTTCTTTTTCATCATTAAATCCTTTTCATCATCAGAAGTTTAGTAGAAATAAAATTTTTGGATAGAAAATTAAGTATAGTATCAAATCCTCACTTAACGTTGAACTAATATGAAAAATATATTTATACAAAAGTTAAGAACGCCAATATAAAAAATATGTGTTTCGCCTACTCCAATTTCAAAACGTTAAGCGTACCGTCAACAGTGCAGAAGAAAAAGACGGATTATTGCTCTTATATGTTAATACGGAAGGGGATACTTGGATGGTATTAACAGCCAATAAAATTGGGGATTATGTAGATATTAACCAACAGTAAAGTGGGGTATAGAGAGCTATGCACATGGTACGTGTAAATGAAGAAAACGTAAATTTTCAATACTGTTTCCTACAATCAGACTGATAGGTCCGCTAAGTCGCAGTTAATGACATTTTTATGATTTTTATAACCATGTAAAGCTTTAAGAAATTAGATAGGCCTTCAGATTATTTTAGCTGACTTTTAAAGTTGAAAAATGACTTTTCTCCTAATACAGCTTAGCAGGGGCTGATTTGTTGATTTCTTATATCTTAATACAACCATATATTATTTTACACAAAACTTGAGTTTACTTTTTATTTCATTAATATATGATAGTGCACACTGGCAAGCTATTCCATAGATAGCCCAAGATTTATGCAGATCTATAAGACTTTTAACATAAAAAGGCTATTTCGTCTACAGGTCAGAAAACTATTTTAATCATATTGATTAAGAATTTTACCGATGGTAAAACTAGAATAAGGGTTGGTAGTAAAACTTGGTGTAAAGTGATAGTGGGAGAGCTAATAGATTAAAACATTCGCATCCGTTTATTTTCCCCATAACTTTCATATAAATAGGGATATTTTAGCAGCGTTGCCAGACTTGGGGACTTTTTTATTCAAAAGTCACCAATAATTTTGAGAAGTGGTATTTGATATATATATATATATATATATATATATACTAGCAGGCTTTGCCCGCTTCGCTGGTCACCATATTTAAAGGAAACTCATTTCTATATAGTTTTATGAAAAAAAGAGAAAATAATAATACTGAAATCGCTCAAAAGTTCGCTTTGGGTTCCCGCTACCTTCGGCAGCGCCTTGCTCGTCCTCGCATCCTGCGATACCTGTCCCTATTGCCTGCGACAATGACTTACCCGTGGGCTTCCATTTAGGTGCTTATCATATATGACAATTTCGATACGGACAGTATCGAAAATTTTGAAGTAGCCCTTTATATTTGGATCCTAGTTATATATGAGCAACATTATACGTGATGTACATAATATTTGCTTTCAAGTTATTCTCTATATTTATTTGATTTAATCGATCAACCATAGAATGACAGCAATTTCAAGCCAAATGTAATATTACAATATGCTATGATCGGCTACTTCTATCACATGAGACAATTATTATTATTTTGTGGTTATATATACTTCATGCTTATTTAATAGTAGTTGGTATATAGAAAAATAAATTAATTAATATGTAAACTTGATCATGGTACAGCCTTAATGCCCTTGGCGACTTTTAAATTTTTGTTGCCGTGTTAGACCAAAATATAATTTATGCGATTATTGTTCCTACGCAAGCGAAGTGTGATGTCACTGACCGTCCGTGGATGCAAGAAATGATTTCCTATGTTAATCGCCCATTGGATGTTTTGTAAAAAATGATTAAAAATCGAAGAAAATTATTTCCCGAGTTTAATTTCCATATTTGGGTAGATATATGTTTTAGTTATCATGTGCATGTGTTAGATTGAGTTATTTTGATGTCAAATTGACAAAATTTTAATTTTAAATTTCAAAACTCTGTCGTTCTTGGCGCTTATTGTATTTGGTGATCAAAAACGTAATACGAAAATATACATGCAAGATGTATATTTTCGTAATATGCATTGTACGAAATATTGTTTCATATTATTCATGGAACAACTATAGTATTTCCCCTCAGCTAGATTTGGCGATTTTTCGTCGGCGATTGTGGCTAAATCATAAATCTAAAAATCATAAATCATATAGCCTAAATGATAAAATCGTAAGCTAAATTATAAATCATAAAATCATAAATCCAAAATAAATAGCATGCAGGCTGCCATATTATATCGCAAACAATCCAGAACGATATCGTTATCGTTCAAATCGGCGCCAAAGAAAAATCGCCAAATTCAGCTGAGGGGAAATACTATAGTTGTACCTTATTCATTACTGTCTTAAAATAAGTTGTTAAAATAACCATGATTTCTGAAAGGAATTAAATTATGTTCGCCAAATAATTTGGCGATATTTTATTTTTCTACCAAGGACAGTGGCGTCGCCAGAAAAAATTTCAGGGGGGGGGGCACAACCTGAAATTTTTTTTTTTTTTAAATAAAATTCTGATAGCATAGTTTTAAATTTAAAGAAGAAATGCTTAGTAGAATTTTCCAGGGGGTGGCAAGTGCCCCCCCCCCCTTGCCCCATTCTGCCGACGCCCATGACCAAGGATGACCGATATCAAATCTATTCCGCTACAACATATTAGAATCTTATATTAGATACTTTATTTAGACATTTGAAAACAAATTTGACTTCAAATTATGATAGAATATTTATCATCTCCCTTTCAATCAGTATATTAGTAGGATATCCGCGTTTGTAATGATCGATAGATGGCGCTCTCTGAACACTGCAGTTGTTAGTAAATATAACAGCCACGTGTAATTATTATTCTTTCTCCGCCATTTCATCATGGAAAGTCGATTGCATAATATGAGGATATGCAGTGGTGTGATAATTTCACCTTAGCCCACCAGAGGGCGAGCATTTCATTACAATCGCGGATTGTGTAAATATCATCTTTTGAAATGAAATGTTTGTGTTTTCAATCGAATATGGAAGTTTGGCATTTTTTTTTTTTTTTCTAGAGTTTTGAAATTAAAAATTCAAATTTTGTCAATTTTACTACAAAAATAACTTAATCTAATGCATGGACATGATAACTAATACATATCTATACCTAAATACGGGGATTAAAATCGGGAACTATTTTTCCTTGATTTTTAATAATTTTTTACAAAAAATCCAATGGGCGTTTAACATAGGAAATATTTTTCTTGCATCCACGAACGGCCAGTGACGTCATCACTTCGCTTGCGTATTTCTTTCTATCTTTTCCTTGGCGAAAAATGTCCGATCTACTTCAGCATCAAAATTATAAAAAATTGTCAAGAATTATCAATAAGAAAATAACGTTAATATATTGCTGAATTAGCGTTTATGCCAAGCGTGTTTCATTCGCCATACTACAAATAAAAAAAAAAAAAAAAAAAAAAAAATTATACAGACACGACATTATTTCATTATTTAAAACATGAAAATCTGACATTGACAGATTTTAATTTAGTGCCAGAGGCCTACTGCTAAACTTGTTAATATCGACAAATTCTTCTTTAGTTAATTCGTGACGATCTAAATTCCATGATAAAGTTTTCATTAAATCAAACCAATGTGTTTCAGCTTCAGATATTGTAACAAATAACGTTGGAAGTCCAAACTGTCTTATAGCCGCAAAACAACGTTTTTTCTCTTTTTCCCAATGAGGGGGAGGTGTGCCTTGGGGGGACTCATGTCAAAGGTGTGCCTTGGGGGGGGACTCATGTCAAAGTTGGGCCTGGGGGGGGGACTCATGTCAAAGTTGTGCCTTGTGGGGGGACTCATGTCAAAGTTGTACCTTGGGGGGACTCATGTCAAAGTTGGGCCTTGGGGGGACTCATGTCAAATTTGGGCCTGGGGGTGACTCATGTCAAAGTTGTACCTTGGGGGGGACTCATGTCAAAGTTGGGCCTTGAGGGGGACTCATGTCAAAGTTGAGCCTGGGGGGACTCATGTCAAAGTTGTACCTTGGGGGGGACTCATGTCAAAGTTGGGCCTGCGGGGGACTTCATTCCATAAACCGACTGAAATAGGTCCTTAGCACTAATAAGAGTGTATTATAAAAATTCGACAACACTGTACCGACTGAAATAGGGGTACCTTGGGGGGGACTCATGTCAAAGTTGTGCCTTGGGGGGGACTTCATTCAATAAATCTCCATTCAATAAACCGACTGAAATAGGCCCTTAGCACTATTAAGAGTGACGTATAAAAATTCGACAACGCTGGGCCTGGGGGGGGGGGACTCATGTCAAAGTTGTACCTTGGGGGGACTTCATTCAATAAATCCCCATTCAATAAACCGACTGAAATAGGCCCATAGCACTATTAAGAGTGACGTATAAAAATTCGACAACGCTGGGCCTGGGGGGGGGGACTCATGTCAAAGTTGGGCCTGGGGGGGGGACTCATGTAAAAGTTGGGCCTTGGGGGTACTTCATTCAATAAATCCCCATTCAATAAACCGACTGAAATAGGCCCTTAGCACTATTAAGAGTGACGTATAAAAATTCGACAACGCTGGGCCTGGGGGGTGACTCATGTCAAAGTTGGGCCTTGGGGGGACTTCATTCAATAAACCGACTGAAATAGGCCCTTAGCACTATTAAGAGTGACGTATAAAAATTCGACAACGCTGGACCTTGGGGGACTCATGTCAAAGTTGTACCTTGGGGGGACTCATGTCAAAGTTGTGCCTTGGGGGGACTTCATTCAATAAATCCCCATTCAATGAACCGACTGAAATAGGCCCTTAGCACTATTAAGAGTGACGTATAAAAATTCGACAACGCTGGGCCTGGGGGGGACTAATGTAAAGTTGTACCTTGGGGGGGACTCATGTCAAAGTTGGGCCTGGGGGGGGACTCATGTCAAAGTTGTGCCTGGGGGGGGGGACTTCATTCAATAAATCCCCATTCAATAAACCGACTGAAATAGGCCTCTAGCACTAATTAAGAGTGTATTATAAAAATTCGACAACTGTACCGACTGAAATAGGCCTCTAGCACCAAAAAAAAAAAAAAAAAAAAAAAAAAAAAAAAAAATCTGAAGTTGAGGTATATAAAAAAATGCTGTGAAATAAAATTCAGAAGAAATATGTTAGATTTGTAATATTACTATTTTATTTTAAAATTATAAAGTGTCATTTTCTCATCGACCAATTTAACATTTAACAATTTCTTATTTTTCGCGTGAAAGCATATTTCATTTTATGCTGAAAACAATAAATAAATACATCTCGTAAACTTTTTTTGGCAACAATTAAAAATTTAAATGGCTTATATTAAGTCAATATAAGTCAATAAGTTTATTATTTTCATATTTTAATTAATTTTAAAGATTTTTTAAATTTTTTTTTTCCTAAACCATCCCTGACCTATAAGGAAAAAAACAAAAAAAGAATGATCGAAATCGATCAAGCCGTTTACGATTTTATAAATAACATACAGACAAACATTCATTTTTATATATATAGATATATATTTGTTATTGCTGCCACTATTTTTATGCAATAATCCCTACCCAGTATAAATAATCATGGTACTTTACTCTAAATATATCCAGAAGTATTTCTGTATAAAATTAGTGGTGGCAAAAAAGACGAAAATCTTTTATCTTTGAGAGTGTCCTGAAACAAGGACAGAGAGTACGACTCCTGGATATTTCAATATATATGGATTAAAACTGCGCCAATTATTCTATATGACACGATATAGGTACCAGTGAAAAATACTGCTATAATAGATTGTCTTTAATTACAGTATGTACGCAGTAGCTATATCTTATGTTTCTATAATTTCTTGTTTTTGAAGTTTTCCACTGATATTCAAATAGTGGACCCCTATTTAAATAAATAAAAGGGAATGCTTATGTTTCCAAAAGGGCGGAGCTTTCGGAGCTGCACGGAAAATGTTACCTAAATGTTCATTCAATTTACTAGAAGTTTTTCTTCTTCTTTCGACATTTTTAAGAAGGTACTAGTGTTTTTTAGCGTGCATACAGAGAGAGCTAATAAACTGGGTACATCTGAAGCAGGCTAGCAGTAGGAAACGTTGATTAGACAAATAGTAATCACCTGTTTGAAATTTCAAAGAGCGAGATTATATTTCGAAAATGGTGGAGTATTCACAGCCGCACGAGAAATACTACATAACTGTTCATTCCCCCCACTAATTTTTTTTTTCTCCTTCGATATCCTTTGACACTTTACTTCCTCCTTATATTGAAAAGAGAGAGGGTTTCAGAATAGGTAGGAAACGGTCGGCATTAATGGGACATGAACATCGAAAGACATTGAGCACATCAAACGACCTGCGAAGCACCGAATCCGTTAATAGGGCGTGACAAACTTGGAAGTTCTAATTGAAAATGACTTTATCAATTATGAAAGTGTGGTGAGATATAACAGCTGTGATGATTTTCAGATATTTTATTTCAAAATTTCGGAATTAAAAATACGAGCAGATATTGTGGCACGATAAATCAAAACATGAAAAAAGCGGTCATTTTTATGGAAGATGGAAAGTATAGTTAAATTTCTAATACTAAATAATGTATTTTGCATTTATTTTATATGTGTAATTAACTATTTATTATCAAGATTATTCATGAATACCGCTACTTAGCATAAGGGCATAATGACAATCATTCGCAATTGATAATTACAGTACTAGAAGAAAACTGAATTTTAAAGTTTTAATATCTTTTATCATGTGAATATAATATCACGCCTGGCGAATGATACTTAATAAATACTATATAGTTAATAAAGCAATATTTTTCTTTTAAATTATATTCAAATGTTCAGCAAAGTTATGAATCTATTGTAATAGTCTTACTAGTTACTATCGTATTTTATAGAATATGACTGAGACAAAATACCGAATTTATAGCAGATTTTTTTTTTAAAGATCAATGTCACTTTTAATTTAATAAATTTATTGACACTTTTTGCCAATATCGATCGTAATCGATTTCGGTTATAGTAAAATTCTAAAGTAAAATTTTGAAGTACAAGATATTGCTCAAAATTCCACTAATTTATAATAGACCAGAATACATTAAAGTAATGTGTTAAATAAAACCAATAGCGATAATCCATTGTCTGAAAAGTATATATCAAAAATGAAAAGCAAGAATACCACGCACGTTTTATGTTTAATAAAAAATAATATTTAATGGACTGGTGTTTAAATTAAAATAAAAGAAATAATAATAAATAAATTGTTATTCCTGTGACGTCATTAGAGACATCCCTTTTAAGATTTAAAAAGATTCTTTTGTCTGTCTAATTTTGTATGTCCCGATAACGGACACCTAAATTACTTGCAATATTCTACTAATGTTCATAAGCTATGTATAATTAACGGTATGCTCTTGATGTGTAAATTATGGTTCGTGTACAGAGGCACAAACATTATGTAAAATTACTTGTTAAAAAAAAAAATAATAATAATAATAATAGTGTAAATCAAGAATAATATACTGTGTTATTTTGCAATGATTATAATATTGCAATTAATATTAGAATGGTTATAATTCATTATACAAAATAATTTGTAAAAAATAAAAATAAAAATAAAAATATAAGATCGTACAAACCATGATTAAGATACTACGATATTTTGCAAAAGTTATAAATCTTATTTAATTCTTACTTTGAAGAAAAAGACAAATCATTTAAGCCACGCGTTTTTTTTTTTTTTGTTTTTGTTTTTCTTTCAAACAAATTATTAGTCAATTACCATTTAAAAAAAATTTATAATGTAAGGAAACAGCGTTGGAATGCACCAAAATGCATAATTGAAGACTAAATGTTGCCGTTTTGAACATAATAGGGACTTAAAATTTTTATAAATAAGAAAAATAAAAAACTTTCATAAAATAAAACGTGGAGTATGATGAATTAAAAATTGTTTACATGAGCATAAAATCATGAAAACATTTACATAGATGAGGATACACATACCTATGGTTCACGGCAGCATTACGATATGAGCACATATGTCGCCGAGTTCTCAACAAATGTCTTCAAATTAATTAACGAGTATTTTTTTTTAAACCTAATATTTATAGAACAATATAATAGTAACATAATATTTAAAAAAATACAGTTTGATATTTACAAAATGACAGTAAAATAATTTTTAGAAATCTATATCGACTATTTTTACTATATCCATATACAGTACACTATGAGATATGCTTGTCAAATATCCTTCATAAATCTAGGATTTTTGGAATTTTTAAACTCTATTAATTTGTAACAGTGCTGCAAACTTTTCCATAAGCCTCTAATGTGCACTTCACATACTGAACTTTTAACACTCCGAAAAAACCCAAATAAAGACCAGGATGCTAGGTTTTATCGAAAATTATAAGATATATGTCATTGAAGGTGTTGATGTTGGTGTTAAGACTAAGGCCAATTGACTGCACTAATCTTCCTTGGCTTGAGGGGGAGTGTCCTCTATGGGGGTCATTGTAAGGGGTCCTAGTCCGTATTTACGCAACTTTTGTTAGGAACCACGGAAATATCCGAACCGCTACTCCAACGAACGTGACCTGGGATCGAACCCCGCACTTCCCGTCTATCAGTTCGGACGACACAAAATCTCGGCGACTGGCGGGCCCATATTTCATTGAAAAAGCAAATATTACAAATAAAGAGGGGAGGCGTGGTGATTGGAGGAAATATAAATACCCTGGCTACGGTTATAAATCCCGAAAAATTCGTAAAATGACTGTAACTACAAATTACAAAAAAAAAAAAAAAAAAAAAAAAAAAAAAAAAAAAAAAAACTGCATATCTAAAGTTATATTCAAAATCTACATACAAAACTTAATTTCATTAACGAAAACTATGGAATTTACTCTGGAAGTAAAGCAATGGTAAACTTTTGTATTTTATATGGCTTTCTGTCGGAAAGAGAAATGCAGATTATTTTTAAATCTTCTAAATTTATCAGTGTTTAATGTTTTATTTCGATCATTGAATCTAGATATAAAATAGAAAGGTTCAAATAAGCAGATATGAAGATTATTAGGTCTATATTCAAGTTACCTGTTGAGTTAAAAAGTGAGGTTATAGATACCGCAGTTTTCACTATCCGAAAATTAATAAATACAGCTTTTTTTTTTTTTTTTTTTTTTTTTTTTTTTTGTAATAGTTTTACTCCTAAAGTTAAAGACTTAGACGCATGTTAACAATGATCCTGAAAAATGCTATATTAACAAGGTAAGGTAAATCTAGGAAAGATTACGCACATAGCGGATAGGCAAAAAGGAGAGAATGGGCGCGTTAAAAATCCAGGTAGTTGTACAACATCAATAGTGGATTGCCGACATGAATGCGCATGTTGATTTCTTCAATCATCTAAGATTATACGTGATTATCTTGTCGTTTTAAAAAATGATTACTTAATTTTTCATAACTCTTTCTAGGAATATTTGTAGAAGCGTAGGTTTACAAAATATTTTAAAATTAAACTATTGCTCAAGAACTTTTTTATATGTATTACTTGTGGAAAGTGGTTGCATTAAAGCTGCACCGTTTACAGCAATAAATGCAACTGGTGATAATGGGCAGTGACAGATTAGGACAGCAAACAAGAAGCCATTCAAAAATCATAAATCCCATTTCATCCTAGTTTATATTCATAAAAATTTCTTAAGACTTACGATAAAAGACTCATAACCAAATGCTAACCAATAGTTTCAGATCCACCTAGGCATAACGAGTAGGGAAGATTTATTTTATTTATTTATATAAATTAAAAAACTAAGATAACTATAAACATCAAAATTAAAATTGGAATATACACGTTGAAATGAAAAATTAAAATATTAAATAAGCATACTATATACACACAATGAGACAAAAATATCAACAAATATCTAACACCCTTTTTAACACTCAAGAACAAGCACAGTCAATATAACAGCACTTTTGCACATCTATATAGACTGTATTATCATTAATTTTATTTTCTAAAATTCATTAAACAATAACATACATTACTATGCGAAAATCTGTATAACTCTAATGCATTCATATATATGCAATATTGTCATAAGTGCTTAATCATAAATTATCATAAATTTAAATTAATATTAAAAAATGAATGAATTCTTCGTTTCCAAAAATTAGCAATCCATGTTGCCTTGAGACAACATTGCGAGGTTTAGTCAGCTTTACCATATGTACACTCAATCTAGCTTACCAAAACTAAAAGACCATGCTATTAGCAAAATAAGAATATCAAATGAAATAAAATGAACATATAAATAACAATTTTAACTGAAATTTAAAACTAAACCTCCTATACGTTTTTTATAAAAATCAAAGCAATAACTCAAAAAATGTATTAATATGAATTATATATATATATATATATAATGCAAATACCTAAAACTAATTTCAGGAATTTTAGTATATCTCTCACAAAGGAGCAGAAGGGAAAACGTCTTTTCGAAATCAAAATTTGATTTTTGGTATCTAAACATCATGGATATGCATCTAACTTGCTATTTGAGATAGCTATTATGAAAATATATGCTGTTACTATTAAATTGCAAATCAGCCGACAAGTGGCGCTATTATATTGCAATTTTCCCTTTTATGGGAAGGTTATACCTATGCTTGTATGATTTATAAACGCTCAGATTTGATATGTGAATTGGGTACTTTGAAAAAAAATATATATACTGATTTTATTTTCGTGTATATTAAACAGCATACGGTGTTGCTATTGTTCAATCTATGTGATTTTCATATATGGCGTTATCACAGTAACTCTTGGTTAAAGCTTCTGTTAATTACATAGGTAAAATCATCAATGTGATAACTTGTACTCTAAAAACTTTGTGTAACCCGACCGTGACACTGTTTTACAGAAAGAATTAGAAGAAAAGATTGTGATGTCACATCGTACTAGTTTTTAATTTTATTTCTCATAATAAATGTTGATATTTAACCCACATAAGCTTATTCAACTTTTAAATATATTACTATAATCTATTTCAAGCTTCTTATAGACTAAATTTCAGTTATTCAAAATGTTTAGCGAAATTGTAAGTAATCACGCAAATTAAAAAAATTATAAACTCCAGTTAACTTTAAACATAAAATTAATATTTGTATTTTGTGTACCGTGATATGTCAAAATCATTTCACATATAACTTTAATAAATTAAATAATTTATTTTCTAAATGTAGGTGTTAAAAAGAGTCTGTCATACATATTATGAATTTGTGCTAGTTAATGTTAATTTGCAAGAATATAAATTAAAAATAATATACGTAAGTATTTAAATTCGTGCACCTGAAAATTTCTTTTTTAAATGTAAATTCATTAGTAAAATATATAAAATTCAGCATGCAATCATGATTAAAGTCATTTATTTAGTATATTTGAATATATATTAAGAAATGTTCAGCGATAAAAATCTATATAGGTCACAATCAGTTATCTACATAAAACATTTCGCCTGTAAAATGAAATTCAAATTTCCATTTTGAATTCATCTATCTGGCATATAGGTTTGCGTGATTTAAAATAATAAATCACTCATTTTGTAAACAGCTCCATTTGGCTAACTGCAATAAAAATATATTTCAAGTCTATAGTTTTTTAAGGTATAATATACTGAATATTTTACATCTTATACTGATAAAAAAAATAATAATGAATGAAAGAAGGAAAGTGCATTAAAAAACTATTTGCAAGATCTAAAAAAGATATAAAAGTCATGCAAAATGTAAATGAAATGGAAATATATTATTCGATATGATTAATATTACATGTTCTGGTAAAAAATGACTACAGGAAAAAATTTCAGTTAGATCACGATACTACGAATTTCGAAAATGTGTATGCCAATTGTCAAATCAACGCACACATAGGTACAAACGCAAATATATATATATATATATATATATATATATATATATATATCTGTACTAATAAGTATAAAGGATTTAAGTCCAAAAATGTCGATTTTGAGTTAAGTACATAATCAGACTCAGAAAAAAATTCTCTATCGATTGGTATAAAGGATTTAAATCCATGTCATTTATTCTTTGAGAAAATCCATTGGTAAAAAAAGATTCAAGTCAGGAATTTAGCATTAATCTTTGGTATAAAATATTTAATTCAGTTTTTTCCTTTATTAAATGAAGATTGACAATCACTGAATGGTATAAAGCGTAAAAAAACAACATAATCCCTTTTTCCTAATCGATTCTGCTGATTAGTTTTTATTTAGTTTAACTTTATTTTTCGTCTCCTGAAAAATTAAGATTATGGACTTAAATCCTTTATACTTATCAGTACAGATATATATATCTATATATATATATATCATGTTTCATCACGGCAATTCGAAGAAACTAGGAAACAAATAATGATACACTGGGAATAAAATATATTGCCTTAATCTAGTACGAATTAGTCATTTTCTGAATCCCTAAACTAGAAATATAGATTTCCGAGTTAGCCTAATATGATAAACAGATAAACTGAATGAATGAAGTGATGGGGAAGTTCTGTTCTATACTTTTCTAGATGACGGAAATATACACTATATTAATATTTTTTGAATTGCGAAAAATTCTTGTTATGTTTCTATAACTGATTCTTGAATTAGAATTATAGTTTCTAACCTTGCCTCTTTTATATGCATTTTTATGCAGAGATTATTAAATATGTTTCACCACGATTACAAATGAAAACGCTCTAGAATAATAATAATAATTATTATAATTATAATGATAAATAAATAAATAAAACACGACGACTTTTAGCAAAATTATTATATCTATACCAGAGTTAAACCACATTTACTACATTTTGCTTTCAGAGAATGAATGGATAACAGAAACGATCATTTGTCGGAATAATTCTATTTTTTCTGAGGATAAGCCCAAACGTTTTTTTTTTTTTTTTTTCATTCGAAAAGTCATTTAATAATAAACTTTTATTAAAATCCTTGTATCCATTTACGAGAAAGCCACATATTGCCAAATTTTGCAAATGGTGGGTAAAGCGTTAATTTAAATTTTTCTAAAATTGAAGATAATGAAATCCATTTTCCACCCCCACCCCTCAAATAAAATAAAATAAAATAAACTATAACAACAAATGTTCACTAAAATTGTTACATCTGTTTCTAAATAAGTCCAACTTCTGCCATTTTTGCAAAGAGCGGATAAAAGATTAACAGTGAACACAAATTTTTCTTGAGATTAGTATAAATCCAATCGATTTTGCATATTAAAAAACCCAACCTCTTTCATTTTTTTTTTATTACAATACCATTTACAAGGAAACCCAATTTGCGACGTATTTAAAACCGGCGGTTAAAAGGTCACCTGCGAACGTGGATTTTTCTAAAGATGAATATGAGGCCAGTCGAGTTTTTAGCCCAAAAATCCCTTAATCTCAACTTTCACCAATATCGTTTTACATATTCTTTAATAAACCCAATTTTTTCCATATGTTACAAATAATGGACGAAGGGTTAACGGAAAATGCAATTTTTACTAAAGTTATGAAATCCAATCCTTTTTTTAGACCAAAAATGCCTTAACCTCAAACTTTTATGAAAATCATTTGAGCCGTTTCTGAATAATCAAAGATATATATAACAAAGCAAATCACGTGATTACTCGCTTAACCATCGCTTTCCCAAGATGGGGTAATTTGACCCCATTTTGCAGTTGAAATTTAGTAAAGACCACCTCATTCAAAAGTGCGCTAATTCGCCAGAGATAGCAAACGTACCAGTGAATGTTGCAACTTATAAACGTTACAAAAAGGCGCGGTGCTGGTGATTTTCGCCAAACGTGCCAAGAAGCATACCAGAAAGATGTTTTTCTGCAGTAACGCTTTGATGTTGGGAAAGCGAGTGTTAATGTAAGAAAAGGAGTTGGAAATGGCAGATGTTGTGTAAATGTCGGATGAAGGATTAACAGCAAAAGCGAATTTTCTTGAAAATGAGGATGAATACAATCTGTATTCCGTCCCAAAGAACTCCGAATTTTCATTAAAATCGTTAGAGCTGTTTCCGAGGAACAGAAGGCACACTCACATCCACACAGACATATATATATATTTCATCATGTAATTAATTCGTCTAATATAAGAACAGGATATATAAATTATTTCTGAAAAATAATTTCAATTTTTAGAAGTGTTTCTATTCAAGGTTTTCAGAACTCATTATTTTTAATACCATATTTTTTAAAGCCCTTTCTGATAATGTTTGCCGTACATGTCTTCGAAAGAATTATACAAATTTTTCTTTATAAAAAGCAGTATTCGAAATAGCTACTAGTGAGAACCTGTTAAATTGAGTTAGTAAAAATAAAAATTTACAAAATTAACGAATTTAATTTAATTAATCAGTATGGATAGAAAGTGATTAATTAAAAATTATTTCAATAATAAATAATGAAAAATACTGTTTAAATAACTGGACTGTCACATTATACTGTATATATTACTGGTAATTATTATAATTTTTATTTCCTTTATTCTACTTCCGTAGGCAATGGAATTATTTTATTCGGTCCAGAAATTCGATAACGAGTTTTCACCTGATTTACGTGTTTTAAGGTCTCCTGAGTCCAAAAAAAAATAGTTTTGCCAATTCGTCAGTGTGTATGTAAGTATGCCTGTATGTATGTGGGGAATCTTCTGGCTGTCATATCTCCGAAACTAATAAATATAAAGCTATGAAACTTCACAATTATGACAGGTCTGATGTACAGATGAATTTTTTAAATTTTGGTTAAAATTGGAAAATTGGAAATGAAACCGTAAGCCATATCTCAAAAACGGCTCTAATGATTTTCTTCAAAATTGTTAGATAAACACACTATTATCTGTCCTTTCGAATGGTATATTTGGTTAGTTCAGGAAAATTTATAGTTGCCTTATATAAATGTTTCAGTGTCAGGTCTCGCAGGTGCGGTTTTTTAAAAACGGCTGTACAGATTTTCTTCAAACTTGACATATTAACATGCTTTTAAATATCATTATGTATGTAATCATTGTTTTCTGGTCAATATTTGAGTATACCAAGTTTTATAAAAGTTGGTATCTCAAAAACGGTTCTAACGATTTTCTTGAAAATTGTTACTTAAATCCATTTTAGATATCCTTTCTCATGTATTACGTGGTTATTACAGGAAAATCAGCAGTCATCCTGCGTAGGTAGGTCAGTTTTAGATGTCGTAAATCTGTATTTAAAAAAAAAGGAAAAAAGAAAGAAAGAAAAAAAAAAAAAAGAAAAGAGGAAAAAAAATCCAGGATTTTTTTTATTATTTTTTTTAACTCGCTATGTAAACTTTTTTTTTTTTTTTTTTTTTTTTTTTTTATGTTTTTACACGTGTATCAAGTTTCTGTTTCTCTTGCCAGAAAAAATTTAGGTTTTTACTTTGTTAGGTCAATTTTATGTGTTCTGATCGCATTTTCTCTAAAAAATGTACGTAATACGTGTAACAGTGTGTAATGGAAGTCGTGTTTTTGTTTCACACCAGATTTTTTCTATTATTTTTACAATTAATTACATCTCTTATATTAAATTTGTGGTATCAAAAATATCGTTTAAGGCAGCCCAGATGAATATACACTATGGGAAAAAAAATCCCAACACCAAGAAAAAATTATTGTACAGTAATGAAATTTCAGCAATACATTTGTCTACGTAACATATTTATTTGATTAAAGTTTTAAGATCACAGGTAGAGCCATTGGCGAGAAGAGTCATTTCAAATGTGAAATGTTGGTACATTAGTAACCGGTGTAACCGCCAGAATTTTGAATGCAAGCATGCAAACGTGCATGCATTGTGTCGTACAGGTGTCGGATATCAGTTTGTGGGATGGAGTTCCATGCCTGTTGCACTTGGGCTGTCAATGCAGGGACGGTTAATGCTGGTTGTGGATGACGCTGGAGTTGTCGTCCAATGATGTCCTATACGTGCTCGATTGGAGAAAGATCTGGTGATCTAGCAGGCCAAGGCAACATGTCGACACTCTGTAGAGCATGTTGGGTTACAACATCGGTATGAGGGCGAGCGTTATCCTTTTGGAAAACACCCTCTTGAATGCTGTTCATGAATGGCAGCACAACAGCTTGTATCACTAGACTGGTGTACAAATTTGCAGTCAGGGTGCGTGGGATAACCACGAGAGTGCTCCTGCTGTCATACGAAATTGCTCCCCAAACCATAACTCCAGGAGTAGACCCTGTGTGTCTAGGCCGCAGACAGGTCGCTAGCAGGCGTTCACCTGGCCACCTTCTAAGCAACACACGGATATCACTGCGACCAAGGCAGAACCGGCTTTCATCAGAAAACACAACAGATCTCCACTCCGACCGCCAATGAGCTCTAGCTTGACACCACTCACGTCGCAAACGGCAGTGGTTTGGAGTCAGTGGAATGCACGCTACAGGGCGTCTGGCTCGGAGCTTTCCTTGAAGTAACCGATTTGTAACAGTTCGTTGTGTCACTGTGGTGCCAACTGCAGCTCGAATTTTAGCTGCAGACGCAGTACGATTAGCCACAGCCATACGCCGAACACGGCGGTCTTCCCTCTCAGTAGTGCCACGTGGCCGCCCGGAACCCGGTCTTCTTGAGGCAGTACCTTCCCTTGACCACTGCTGCCAACACCCATGCACAGTGGATATATTCCTGCCAAGTCTTACGGCAATATCGCGGAAAGAAAACCCACCTTCTCGTAGCCTTACTACACGACCTCGTTCAAACTCAGTGAGCTGTTGATAATGGCTTCTTCGTCTTCTTAGAGGCATCCTTGACTAACATTAACGTACTACGTCAAATCTCAACTGTAAATAACGATCACGAACCTTACAGCGCTTATTTAAAGCAAACCTCAATTGCATGTTCATAGTGTCGCTACTAGCGCCACACTTATGCACGTAGCTCGAAATCCGAATCGACGTCATCTTTCAGATGTATAAACACGCCTACCAAATTTCGTTTATCTAGCACAGCTCCTTCCTGGTGTTGGGAATTTTTTTTTTCCCATCAGTGTAGATTTTGCATTACTTTTATTTTTTCATTTAACTAAATTTCAGAATCACCCATTTATAATAAACTATCGAAGAGGTAAAACTACGTATTATCAGAAACAATCGTACTGTATAATTTCTTGTCAAATATTCGTTATGTTATAGAAATAAGAATTTAGAGAATTTAATGGAAAATCTTACCAACTTTAATGCGCGCAGTCCGCATTTTTAGGTTGATTTCTTTAGAAATCGACCTATTGCAATCACTTCGTTTATCTATATATCTATCTATCTATCTATCTATCTATCTATCTATCTATCTATAATGAAAATTTTGTCATCACGATAACTCCCGAAATAATACTCGAAATCGAACCAAATTTGGACAGTGAACTAATCTTATAAATATCTTGGATGAGTTCGTTAACCAAGTTGCTCCGACTTTTTGTTTTCAAGTGGGAGCCACTTGAAAATTTTACACCGACATTGTAAAAAGCATATTTAAAGCAAGATTTGCTTGAATTTTGTTCTAAATACAGGACACATGATGGTCTCAATGATGTTTATTAATGAAGTTTATCCGCCATTTTCAATAAAGTGGCAGATATTTTAAGTTAAGCGGGACCACTTGAAATCAGGCTACCACTTGAAAATTTAAAATCCCTATAACTTCCGAAATAATACTCCAAATCGAACCAAATTTGAACAGTGTCTTAACTTATCTTATAAATATCTTAGATGAGTTTGTTAACTAAGTTGCTCCGCCATTTTGTTTTCAAGTGGAGACCACTTGAAAATTTCGAATTCAAATTGTAAAAAGCGTATTCCGAATTTTTTTTAATTTTGATGTATACATAGATTACACAAGTTTCTCAAATAACTTTATTAATGAACTTTATCCGCCATTTTTAATAAAGTGGCGGATATCTTAAGTTAAGCGGGACCACTTGAAATTAGGCCACCACTTGAAAATTTAAAACCATGATAACTTCCGAAATAATACTCCAAATGGAACCAAATTTGAACAGTGTCTTAACTTATGTTATAAATATCTTAGATGCGTTTGTTAACCAAGTTGCTCCGCCATTTTGTTTTCAAGTGGAGACCACTTGAAAATTTCAAATTTAAATTGTAAAAAGCGTATTCCGAAATTGTTTGAATTTTGATGTAAATACAGACCACATAAGGATCTCAATGAAGTTTATTAATAAACTATGTCCGCCATTTTTAATAAAGTGGCAGATATCTTAAGTTAAGCGGGACCACTTGAAATCAGGCTACCACTTGAAATTTTTAAATCGCTATAACTTCCGAAAGAATACTCCAAATCGAACAAAATTTCAATAGTGTCTTAACTTATCTTATAAATATCTTGGATGAGTTTGTTAACCAAGTTGCTCCGCCATTTTGTTTTCAAGTGGAGACCACTTGAAAATTTCAAATTCAAATTGTAAAAAGCGTATTCCGATTTTTTTTTTAATTTTGATGTATACATAGATTACACAAGTGTCTCAAATAACTTTATTAATGAACTTTATCCGCCATTTTTAATAAAGTGGTGGATATCTTAAGTTAAGCGGGACCGCTTGAAATCAGGCCACCACTTGAAAATTTAAAACCATGATAACTTCCGAAATAATACTCCAAATAGAACCAAATTTGAACAGTGTCTTAACTTATCTTATAAATATCTTACATGAGTTTGTTAACCAAGTTGCTCCACCATTTTGTTTTCAAGTGGAGACAACTTGAAAATTTCAAATTTAAATTGTAAATGCGTATTCCGAAATTGTTTGAATTTTGATGTAAATACAGACCACATAAGGATCTCAATGAAGTTTATTAATAAACTATATCCGCCATTTTTAATAAAGTGGCAGATATCTTAAGTTAAGCGCGGTCACTTGAAATTAGGCTCCCACTTGAAAATTTAAAATCACGATAACTTTTGAAATAATACTTCAAATCGAACCAAATTTTGACAGTGATATTATCATATAATTATCTTGAATGTTTTCACTAGGCAACTTGTCCCGACATCTTGTGTCTAAGTTCCAGCCACTTGAAAATATGCCATCACGATAACTTTTAAAATACTAAACTGATTTAAATAAAAGCTGGTTAGTGAACTTTTGGTTCAAATATCTAGGATAAGTTCACTTGATGACTTGATCCGCAATTTTATTTTTAAGTGGCGGCCACTTGAAAATTTGTCATTATGGTAACTTTAGTAAGACAGAATCAATTCGCTTCAAATTTGGGTAGTGGATTTATCATTCAAATATCTCAGATAAGTTCGCTAGGCATCTCACTCCACTTTTTTTTACAAGTGGTGCCACCTGAAAATTTCTTATGATTATAATTTTTGAAATTCTGATTTAATTTAAATTAGAACTGGACAATGAACTTATCGTACAAATATACTGGAGGATTTCGGTGGGCAAGTTGTTTTGCTATTTTGTTTTACAAGTCGCAGCCACTTAGACTGCCACTTGAAAATTTGCCATAATAATAACTTTTGAAACACGGCACTGATTTAAACCACAGTCGGACAGTAACCTATGCTTCAAATATCTCCGATGTGTTTGCTGGAACTTTAGAAATACTTAATCAATTCAAATCAAAGTTGAAAAATGGATTTATCATTCAAACAACAAAAATTTAGAAAATTCACGTAACTCATGAACCAATCACGTTATTGCGTCCATCTTTGGTATATCGATAATAAGTATTTTCTCGCCAAAATTCGCCAAAAAAGTCGCCATAGGGGAAAAGTCGCCAAATTTGGCGCCAAATCCATTACATGCGTTATTGGATCTTTTTAATGCGTTTTTAAAGTAAAATTAGACTTTTAATGCTAAAACAAACTAGAAATGCAGGAAACTAACATTTTATCAACTTACTAAGCCTCTTTGAAAGAATTTCTACAAAAAAAAAATATTTTCAAATTTGCAACGATATCTTAGATGAGCAACTGTCTCTGCCATTTTTATCGAAGTGGCAGCCACTTAATTTTTCAACACAATGACTTTTGAGATTTTGAATTAAGTCGAATTATGTGTGTACAGTAGACTTATCTCACAAATGCATTTCATATATTTGTCAACTTAACCCACCATTTTTTTCCCTCTTCAAAATTTTAAATTCACATAAAAGTGTATTTATGAACCGTTTTGCTTAAAACTCCATATGTGCATAGCCTACATGAATATTTCTACCAAGTGCCAAGTGCAATCAATATTTCTACCAACCGCCATTTTGAAACAAAATGACGGCTACTTGATAAGGAAAAAGAAATGAACCTACCCTTCCGAAAGAGCCGGAAGGTCTTCTTTTAATTTGTATCTTAAATGAAGTATATTTGTAACAGGAATATTTTAAAAATAAAATGTTTATACAAATCTTTGTATTTTTTCTTTTTTTCTTTTTTTTTTTTTTAATAAAATATTCTAATGCTTTTATCTGGGATTTAAACGTTTGTTTTATTTTTAATCACTGAATGAAATATTTATAAATTTGAATTTCTGAGAAGTGTTATAATAAAACCTAATAATCGAACTTAGGAAAGTAGTTTCAGAAGAGAAGTAAGAATAAAATGTTAAATCAGGGTTTTTAAAAAAACTAATATTAAATTTGATTATGTTTTTGGACTATGATAAAATTAATTTAATACTTTTAAGATATGAAATAATATAAAAATTATTAATTTATGTAAAACTTAATATTAAATTTATACTCATATGAGATATTATTGATCAAATCTTTCGACCGAAAAATATTTTATCAAAATCTCAGGGTTTTTATATACTGTGCTTCTTGCCCGTATTTTCCCACATTCTTTAAAGACGGTGACTACATCTTAGGACATAGGTGCCAAGCCTCCCGTTTTTCAAAGGAGACTTCAAACCGGAAATATTTTACAGCTGTCTTCAGTAACAATAATCGTCGAAAATATATAGAACATATTCTATTTAAAATTACTGGTGTCAATTCTCATTTAAAAGTTTAAATTGTTGGCAGCTCTGTCTTTGATTATTTCTTAAAAAAGATGATAACTTGTAAGTTCTATAGAAAAGGATTGAACTATAATTAATATACTGGATTAAAAAATAGTGCTATCCTTAAAAAAAAAAAAAAAAAAAAAAAAAAACGCAGGCGAAAAATATCTTGCTTTATCAGTACCATACAAAATCTTTTTGATATTATATTGTAATTTGGATTTAAGATTACTATTTCTTACTTTTTATTTTATTGCTAGCAAATTAAATAACACACTGTGAAGCAGTTTCATTAATGTAAATGCACGTTTCCCATCGAATGATACATAAGAAATAACGTGATTTCCAAAGTTCATAGCACGTCATGTCTGAAAATGACTACATTCTAATATGTTATAAAAATAATACATTTTTTTAAATATATATAATAAGGTCTATCGTCATTTTAATGTACTCACAGTCGATCGTACTCACAATATTTTAATTAATATTCCATAGTAGTGTTACCCTTTTTAAATTAATTTTTTTTCAAACTAAGTTACGAATTAACTATGAAAAATACTCTGTATAAAGAATGGTATAAAAATATAGGCGGTTTCAAACTAATTTCGGTTTCTGAAAACTAATCAGAATGTTGTTGGCTATGTATATATATATATAGTATAAATTAGCATACAAGGTTCCCACGGCTCAGATTTTTTGCGTTATCGCATCCAACACAATCCTCGAAATATGAATTCCTTCGTTTGCTTATTAAGTAACAAAAATTGCTATACACAATTACTGATATATAAAAAATCAAGACTCGTTGGAACACTTAAAATAAGAAGCCTTTCTAATCATTAGACATTTTTACATTGCTGCGTATTAAATAGAAATGTTCTAAATCTTATAAATCAAAATTTCAGGAGTTTCGAAATATGTTACACAAAAACAAGCACATATTATTTAAAGCTTATAATAGCTTATAATATAACAATCGACTCAGTAGAATATTTAGATGTACTGGCGATCCAAACATATTAAAATAATTAATAAATAAAATAAAACATAAAAAATAAATAAACTTGCTGACAGTAATATTAAACGAATTCTGAAAACACCGTTTCATTGCAAATTGAAAAATCGCACATTTGCCAACTTTTATTTTATTTTTTCTTTTTTTTCCAGAGCATTTTAAACCCCGCCTGATTTTTGTACCAGAATTTTGGTAGAATATTTCTTTTCAAAATGCGACAAGGATTAAGCGGGCCTAACAATTATAAAAGTTTTCAACTCTGAATTTACTAAACATTAGTCAAATCCAATACATTTCTAATGAGCCTAGAATAAATTACATCGATTTTCTAGCTTAGCAGAAATTCAACTGTTTGTTAGTTTCAGGCGTCGTAGTCTCCACCTTTTTCCCAGGAAACATTCAGAAATGAAAAATATGTGCATTTTTTGTTATCACTAATTTTATGCAATTATTTATATCCTGTTTAACAACAACATGTTATTTTTAAAACACAGTACATGCTTACTTAACCCTTTAACGTTCACTACTTAATTTATTTTAAAAATTACTAAACTAATTTTAAAAATGGCTTTTAGACGCATAGCTGATCATAAATATTTAAAAAATAAAAAATTAGCATTGTTCCTTTTCGAGAAATTTTCGGTTTGAAACATCTGTCAGTAAACCTTATTAAATTCAAATAATATTTAATTTAATAAATAAATCACTTAATAAGTAAACATTATCGACAACAAAAACTCGTAAAAGTTGCATAGATCCCAACATTTACATTTATTCCGGAGTATTTTAACCCTTTGCGGCGCAAGGTAATTCGGGTCATTTAAATTATACTGCCACCGGAATTTACGAACATAATTAAAATACGAGAAATTTTAAATTTTCACGTTAAGGAAAGGGCCTTTTCTGCTATGTTATAAATGTAAATTTTTGCTAAAAAATTTCCGGGATAAGTTTTTGCACTTGAGAATTAAAATTAGGTATTCCATTAGCGGGAACACTGCGACTGAAAGGGTTAAGAAAAAAAGTGATGGCTAGAGAGGCAGAATTTTGTCATCATTGGAAATGTCCAGAAAAAAATGGAAAGACTACGACCCCTCTTATTTTAAATGTCGTACTTCCCGCCCATTTTTGGGGACACTTTTAGCATAGCTGTCAATATTTTAATTTATTTAGGATTTTTTTTTTAGTCCCACCTCTATTTCGCACAATTTTATTTATATTTATTTATTTATTATTATTTTTTTTTATCTTATATATAACACCGATAAAATAAGAAAAAAATTCTCTTAAAAATAATTGGTACAAAATGAAGGCGGGGCTAAAATTACTCCGGAATAAATAAAAATGGTGGCAGGTATGCTTTTAGGAGTGAGATCTTCGCCTTTTTTTGACACCAGTAATTTCATGCAAAAGTCTTTGTGGTATATTTATAGCAATGTGATGGATAAAAATTTTATGAAATTATATTAACAATGAAATATTAGAGAATGTTCTGAAAAAAAAATAGGCGGAGAGAGTGTTGTACATCATTAATTTTCCTGTTCATCAAAAATGAAGCTCCGCCCATTTCATTTCATTTTCCTTTATCAATTTACTTTCGCTATTACTTATATGCATTAATTTATAGCATACTTATCACTTATATTAATAAATGTACGTTTATCCGTGAAATAAATTTCTCATTTGTGTTTTTATAAAAAATATAAATTGTGTATATATATATATATATATATATATTCATTAGTTTACATTTAAAACATATTTTAAAAAAAAAAGTGTTATTACTGCCTTACCATTTTGAATAAATAAATTTCATTTCAAATTAACAAATTTAATTAAAAAAGAATTCCTATTACAAAGATTTTTTTTTTTTTTTTTTTCAATTATTAAGATTACCTATGTATTCAATACAGGGGAAATCTTTCAAATATTTAGCGACTTCTTGATATTCATCTAATAAAATTTCTAAGATGTTGGTAATAATCATATTTAGTCATATTCATATAATATAATTTTTCTGAAATCAGGACGTTTGAATATCGAACTTTAAAGCTATCAAATTATTATCAATAAAACAGATTCCTTAAAAGGCTTCAACGAATTGAAATAAATGCATGCAAATATGAAAAGCTGAAAGCTTATCAAAACCGTAAAGAAGAAAAAAGAATTGATTACACTCTTATGTTTTTACATTTAATTCAGTAGTAGCTAGATGCAGAGCTGCCAACCTAATCCGACAATTTATTAGTACCGCCCATTTTTCTACACCAATTAATATTTAAAGTCATTTTCTTCAAATACATTTGCGATGCATTAAGAAGAAAAAAACTCTAAGAAATGACTGGTGTAGAAAAAGGGGCGGTACTAACAATTTGCCGGATTAGGTTAGTAGCTCTTAAGATGGTAATGAATCATACCGATATAGAAAAAAAATGTATAGAACGAATATTCAAACTTTAAAATGTATTTTAAAATAAAATTACGTTTATGGTTTTATTTTCCTCAAATATTTATATATGAGGCTACTTTAAAGGTAATATCTGAAATAGTGAATGACTGGAATATGAAAAGTAAATGGGTTCAAATTCAAAAGAAAAAAAAATCTGTATAGATCAAATAATATTATGTGTATAGACATGTAAATATGATATGATTTATTTATTATAATTTTTATTAATTTACGATCAGTTTTAGAAATATTCAGAAATTTACTTTAGAGGTGATCTAAGAATATGCTGCAATTTTAATCTAAGATTCACAATTTTAATCAACTGAGGAGTGGTTTGAACAAAAAAAAAAAAAAAAAAAAAGGTCAGTTTGAAGTTCAGTAAATTTAACGTCGTACAAATATCAGCATTGTATAAATTGGGCAAAATACATTTATACTCTACAGGAGTGGATTAAATTTTGACACAAATCGTCCTATTTTCTCCTCAGGCTGCGCTCTGTAACATTTCAAATTTAAATAAATAGAAAAAAAACAGTTGCTAAGAAATCACATAATTAAATTCATTTTATTTTAGCAAAACTTAAATAATGGTAAAAATTTCACTGCAGATTATTGTCAATTCTTTGTTCAGGAGGGGGCAGATATTGCCTGTATATAGGACGCTTTTTTGCACAATGGTAAATCAATAGGTAAACCTCAGAATTTAGCATGTTATAGTTGAATCAGTAAAGACAGCCATATAATAATACTAAATGCAAATATTCAAACTGTTCCGTAGCCAATTTCCAAAACTCAGTTCGTTTAAACGTTACAATAAAAGATCAAAATTATGAAATAGCATCTCAGTACTGTCCACCATCGTGCAATTTAAAGATGATCTGGATGATTTTCAACCAAAAATTATCCGTATATTAAAAAAAAAAAAAAAAAAAAAAAAAAAAAAATATCGGGAGACTTAAATGCACATAATCCTTTAAGGGGCTGTTCAAGAGAAGATGAAAGTTGTCACAACCCCCAGGACCTTTTAGTAAGCAGATATTTAATCATTTTAAATAACGTTCCATCTTTACTATTCTTTGAGTCAGGTTCTAATCAGGATTGGCGAGATATTTCTCTGAACTCTCTCGATCTCTATAAATACGTTGATTCTTGGTCGGTTGTAAATGATCTTTAGTTTGGTCACCACCGTCTGATAAAAATAAAAATATATGAACAAATACAGGAATTTCCAAGAAGGAGATATAAGACAAAATAAACACCGAACACGAATTTCTTAGCTTCATTGAAATAATGAAAATAAAATTGAGAAAAACAGCTAAACAGCTTCAGTATAGAAAACCTTGGCGAAATATTAAATTTGTCACCGAAGTAACTCAAACATTTCTAGCCAAAAATACGGAACTGCAATAGCCATTTGAATTTATCGCCAAAATAACAACCAAAAATTTCAAAGAAATATATTAGACATTTCAAAATGAAAAAATAAATAAATAAATAAATAAAATTTAATTACGGGAGAAATATATATGAACATCAACATATGTAGTTATACGCTCACCATTGACTGACTCTGTCACGCTTAAAAATGCTAAGAGGATTCCTTAGACTCTGTCTGTGTGTGAACGCAAGTTGCCATCTAATTTTCATACTTTAGATAATTTTAAAAAATCAATAAGCTGTTTAATCCGACTGATTCAGAAAAATCGTCCCTTTCATTTTGTACCTTATTTGTAAAGAATTTTTGATTATATTTTTTAAAATTAGTTAAAATATGAAAATAGACATAGATTTAAAACAGACACATACATTTTTAATTATAAATAATCTCTTAAAAAAAAAAAAAAAAAAAAAAAAAAAGAAGAAGAAGAAGGTTAAATTGAACACGTGTCATTTGTTAAATATATTAAAAACACTTTAAACACATGTAAATTCAATTTTTATTTAAAAGATGTTAAAAAAAAAAAAAAAAAAATATATCCAAAGCATTTCGCTTTAAAAGTAAAGCATCACCAGGGATTTTTAATTATTCGTTTCCAATGAGCAGTTTTGAATATGTTTTCTTTTCACAGTCAGCAGTTAAGTCTTCTAATAACGTGAATATCAGCAATTGTTGCCATTTTTTTCAGCATAAAATAAAATATGCTTTCACGTGAAATATATATATACATATAATATTATATTATATTTGCGTCTGTATGATGTCGTGATTATGTAAAAAATGAGGTCTATATAATAATAATAATAATTTTAAATTTTAAAGTTAACGAAGAGATAAATAAAGTGCAAAATTTTCACACGGGCTTGCTAACAAATGAACTATTTGAATTGAGAAATAAATAAAATTAGATGACCTTTTTCAAAGGACTCCTTAGTCGCCCTACAACTAACTAGTCTTTAAATGACAAATAATGACATATGAAAAAACGAGCCTAAAATAGTTTACCTAAAGTTATTTCTAAAAGAAATAATTTCCGTGATCAATAAAAAAATTAAAAGATGTAAACGTTTGCATTTAAAACTGTCTGATCAAAATAATTTTTTACAATGTATTACAATTAGTTACAAACGTTATATTTCATTAACTACATAAACGTATGAATAGATGCCAGTCATAAAGAAGAAATATATGTTACTTCTCTCTTTTGTAATATAAATATGTTTAATTTAATAACAAGGAAAATAAAATAGTCCTATCTGAAACTAAAGAAACATTATTCAAAAAATTCACGAGTAATAAATTCCGTGTAACATACAAAGTAATTTTTTTTTCGTAGAATAAAACAGGCATAATGAGACAGAACTTTTATACAAAACAGAAAAAGCACTATACCTAATTGACAGAAGTAAATGAATAGATTATTGCTATTCATATTACAACTATTCACTGAACATCATGGTTTCTAAATGCAGTTAATAAATTAACTGTCATAGTTAATGAGAGGCAAACTGATAAGAATAATTTCTCTTTTCTGCGTGAACTATTTAACATATTTGGAAATATTCCAATGTCCAGATATGCATCACATTTAGTGCAGTAAAAGAAGTTTCATTTCTGTTTATGCGTCAGTAATTTAATGAACATTTTAACGAAAGTTTTTTACTTGTCTAGTATATTTGCATGATGTTTAGGAAACACACTTATCCAATTAGATTTAAAGGAATTGTTTTTAGACTTAAAAAAATGTAAAGATTATCCTCCTCACTGGCTTAAAAGAAAATTAAATGAATACGACAATAACATTGATAATCATGATATTAATTCTTCCAAATCACCTAAATATTTCATCACCATGCCATACTATAAAAAAATTTCTGAATCTATAGAAAACATTTTACGTAATGTTAATATATTTCTTTCCTATAAAGCTCAGTTTCTTATTCGTAATTTCCTTTCTAATGTTAAAACCGTTATCTCCCCATCTCTCTTACAGGAGTTATTTATAATATTCTTTGTGTATCTTGCAATTCGGTTTATATTCGTGAAACTCGACGGTCCCTTCATACTTCAATACTTGAACATAAAAAAAAAAAAAAAAAAAAAAAAAAAACGAGATATTAGTTTTATAATTGTCCGGCAGGCCATAGAAAATGACCTCTACCAGATTATGACAAAATTAAAGTAATTGTATCTAACTGTTCAAATTATGATTCTAGAATTATCCTTGAGGGTTGGTATTCAAAACTGCATTTTTCACCTCTTAATGAAGCATGCGCAGTCCCTGCCGAAAACACTGTGAAGAAATCTACCCATTTATTTCATCGTTTACTTTTAGGATGTTTTTACTAATGAGGATCCTAAATTTATGCTGTGTTTATTTTAATATTTTAATTGTATACTTTAATGGTATATTATAATTGTCTCGAATTTTAGTGTAATTAAAATGTAAACTTATATATCACTTAAATTTCCTGATTATTGATATTAGAAACATTATATAATATGCAAAATTAGTTAAAAAGTACCAAATTTAATGTACTGTATTAGTACTTCAACGGATCCAATTTCAAGAATTTATATTTTATATTTGTAGACACCCCGCGTGGAAGAATATTTCAATGGACAATATTCCTCCTTTGGGTTCGAGACTATAGGAAATCAGCTGTTTTTGGAAAACAACCCTCAACTCTACCATAGCAAAGCATTGTGGCCTGTAAATTTATATCTTGCGATATTATTTATAAGAGTTACAGATTATATGAAATTGAAGTAAGAGTAATATAGTGATACCTTTGTTTTGTTTTTAATCTAGTTTTAGTAATATACTTTAATATTAATCAACATATGTAATATTAAAAGTTGCCATGTGAACTGTGGCGATGTTAACAAATTTAAATGGATGTTCCATTTAATAAATTTCTTTAATAAAGTGATTGAAATTCTAATTATTTAAGCTTTGATGTCTATATATATATGTGTGTGTGTATAAAATGTTCTTATTAATCTTTTATTCATTATATAAATGTGTGTGTGTATACATAAAATGTTCTGCAATTTTACGATATGGAATAGTCTTAACTTTACCATTCGATTCAGTTGTTTACATTTCTCTCTTGTTCTTGTTTGAACAGATATCTTATTATTAAGTTTCACTGGAGAAATATTTAAGAAAATTTTATGTGTAACAATAAAAAGGCATCTTGAATCTAATTTGTTTACAAAACATCGGCCACGTGTTCGGCGATTTTACCTACTGTGACGTCACAGGAATATTGTCCATTGAGTAAAAGGTGCCACATATGAAGAAAAAAGTAATCAACATATTTTTTGCAGTATAGTATAAAATAGATCAACTGCATAATAAGATTTAAATATATATATATATATATTGATTGTTAAAAAACACACCGAAACATTGCGCTTCCATGCACATAAAATATTATGATTAAATACATTGATAGCTATGCACATAGACACAAATTTGCATTTTAATATGTGAATATTTTGTAAACAATTCTTTGAAATCATATGTGTTGGATAACGTGAAACAATTTTGAATATTTGTACATTGCATCATTACGGTATAGGGCACTTCCAATTTCTAAAATTAAAATAAATTAAAATAAAACACAAATAAAATAAAAAATATATATATTATTGTATGGAAGCCATGCGATAATTATTCTTGTCCATTTTTGAAACGAAATATTAAAAATTTCTGTAAGATTAATGAAAATCTTAAGTTTTTGTTTTGAATTTTTGTGATTTATTGCGTATGTTTAAGATCACTATTTCAAAGTGGAATGTTGAGGCCTTCACAAAACTTTTTTCTATATTTTCTGTTAGAAATCCATGTCATTTAGGTTGAAACAGTCTCTACTGCATTTTGTATTGAAAGAATCAGAAAATCAGTCGATACTGGCGATTTGTTTTTCTTAAAAAAAAAAAAAAAAAAAAAAAAAAAAAACGGTAAATTTAATCAAAATTCACAAAAATTTATGGTTCACAAATCGTTCTCATCGTGTTAATAAATAATGAGACTTAAAAAATTATGAGTATAATAATAGAAGTAATATAAGTATTACTCATATTATTATATTATTCATAATTATGAGTTTAGTAATATATAATATTATAATTATACTATAAGTAATAATCAATAAGAAATTATGAGTATAACAATGCAAATAATATAATAAAATATGTAATATGAGCAATATAAGCATTTTTCAAAATTTCTTCAGAAAAATTCTCCAAATAAAAATTTTAACCACGTGTGTGGGAGTGATGATGTTATAATTCTACACTAAAAAAATAAAAATATCAGGACTGAAAATTACTATTATAAATAAACATTTTAAATTTCTTAATGATAAGTTAAAAATATTTAAACATATAATGTGCACATATAAGAATTTTCATCCTATACTGCCATATTAAACATTAATAAAATATGGGTGAACATGATATTTTTCAAAACATGTTCACACAGTTTTATCATGTTTGTTATCACCTTAATGTTGTGTTATCACAGTTTTTATCATGTTCACACAGTTAAAAAGAATTCGCACTATTTGCAATAATGATGATGATTTAAAATATGCTCTTGAAGATTTAAGAAAAACTTTGCAAGTTAACTGTTACCCGTCTCATTTTTTAACCGAGTGTTTCCAATTTTTTCCTCTTTCGGTTTGTTCTGGTTCCTAAATTAAGGGCGATATTTAAGTACCGACGAGTAGCTCCGTCGGCCGAAGAGGGTTAGTTTATCAGGTAGGGGGTTTCATTTTATTGTATATCATTTTAATGTATTTTGTAATTTCTTGTATATTTCACATATATTTATTTGTTGCAAT